>JARGCV010000009.1:10607500-11807500 GCA_034064705.1 Bothrops alternatus
GTGAACAAATGTCGCTAAATGTTTACCACAAACAGATCCATATATTGTCTAGGCTTGTTGAATCCAGTCCTTCCTTCAGGAACCAAACAGAACAACCTTGGCCCCTTTTTGTGTGTAAACTAGAGTATTTGCAGAAGGTTTACATGTGTCTCCTGGTTACCACAGCTATAAGCATCCCTAGCAGTGTGCAAAGGGAGATAAATATGTGTCTGACAATATTGTCACACACACTCGTGGCTAATGTAGCTATATCAGATGTCAGGACATATGTATGTAATGACAGCATCTGTTTGATGACATCACCACGATCTGTAACATTATTTTGCAAGCATTGTGGTTTGCTGCAGATGCTCCTGCCACCAGACCATGCCTTCACTTCTCACTGCTAAATATTGGAGTTGGCTCAAATACCTCTTGTAGAATTTGCTGTCCATAGTGTTTTTCTCTGCCTTCTTATGAATGCATTCCAGTTTGGAGTGATGTCAAGTCTGCATTGGTGAGACAAGCTTTTCCATTCCTTGCTGAGCAGGCTTCCCTTAAGTGTTAAAGGCATTCTGTGGCTTGGAGATCTTTTATTGGCAACATACCTAAAGGTCAGGCAAAGCTTTGATCACATCATAGTAGTCACCATCTTGACTTGGTTGACCACACCCTGCGAATACCCTTGCTAAAATACAAAAGTTTTGCAGATAAAATGCAAATTTCTGCCAGGCCAAACTTGGTTCAACTACTAGAAAATATAGTAATAATTTTCTTTCTCTCTCTCTCTCCCCTATGAAATGTGCAAATTAGTTTCTGGCTCATATTCAATGCTTGGCTGCAGTGCATCTTGTCAGCTAAACAGGAGGCTGCTCATCCCATGTTTGGTTGGGATGAGCCATACTTCCCTGCAAGGGTTTCTCTACCCACTATGTGTTCTAGGTTGTCTTTCCCCCCCCTCCAGTTCCTATAACCTTTCGTCCATGCTCATGTATATTTATGTAACATGAAGAGTTTTTGTTATTTATATTTCAGCATACTTCAGTGCAACATTTATTTTCCTTCCCCAGAGCTTCATTGAGCTGTTCTTGCTTGATTGCCTCAACGCCTTGATCTGACTCCTAGGTGGAAAGTTGCTTTTGCACAGCTTAGATCAAAGGCTTTTGCTTCTAAGACATGTTGATGGTGAGGCTGGAATTCACTCTTCCATCAAAGCAGCAATGATGACACACTAACTCATCTAGAACAGATTAAACTGAGCACAAGCATGATAACACATAATGGAATGTTAAAAATGGAGTGGGGATGGGTGGGGGAAAGCCAGCAGGCCCTTTTCAATCTACCCTTCCCCCCAAATTTCTTATTTGAAAGGTTGCCCTTTCAAATGTGATATGACAGCTTACTTTCACATTGTTTTCTAGGACTTCCTATGGTAAACATTTAAATCTGAAAAGAACTCATATATCTCCAAGCATTGCAGTCTACAAGAAATGGGAGAGATGTGGCTGATCAAAGTTCTTGGCATAGATGTCTGCCTGCCTGTCAGGGTAAATTGTCTAGTCACACTTTCAGGCTCCTTTGTGATGAGTCTTTCCCTATAGGTTATTGAATGTGTAGAGTTTTGCTTTTCTTTTCTTTCTTTGGAGAATGTACTGAACAACTCCCTTTCACACAGAAAGATGACTTGAATCAAATCACTTGCATTCAAACTAGGATTGTTGCTTGCTAGGATTGTTGTGAGGATCATATGTAGATGCTGAGCTCTTTGGAGTACTGTAAGCTTGGTTTCATCACAACAGAGATAAAAGAAAGAGAAAGAAAGTGAAAGAAAAAGGAAGGAAGGAAAGGAAGGATGGATGGATGCAACGTTTCCTGACTTATCTTATGTCATCTTATACTGTATATGATGGCAATCTTTTTTTTAAACCCACAAAGTATTGAAGTAATAAAATACTGTTTTACAGGTAGTCCTTACTTAAGAATTGCCATGTTGAGCAACCAAAGTAAGTTAGTCCTTGACTAATGGTAAGATTGCTTAGCTACCATTCAAAGTGACGATGGACCCCTCCCAAAGTTACCCAGTTCAGGAATTCTGACGACCAACACCCACGCCCTCCCCCATAGTCATTGACTGCATTCTGGGCACTTGGCAATGGCCCATATTTACGGCCGTTTTCAGCATCCCAAAATCACATGATGGCAAATTATGTTTTTGCTGAAAACCAGCATATACTTCTGGTTTTGGCAAAAAAATCCCCATAGAAAATATGGTTTTGCTTAATGATTGCTGTGTTCCCTTAATAACTGCTGCAAAAAAAAGTTCACACAATTGAGTCAGTCATGTGAAGACCTGCTTTACGATCTTCAGGATTTACAACTGTAATTGTCAGGGTCTACTACAGTATAAGTCAAGGACTACGTGTATGACTTGCAATGACCCACCGTTGCATGATCACTATTTGCATGCTTCACAGCCAACTTCCAATAGAGTCAATGGAAAAGCCATCAGTAATGCTGGTTGTTAAACAAGGATTGCCTGTATAAGATATAATCTCAAGTTACCAATGCTACAAAAAGAATAGACTAGAATTTAAAACATATTTCTATCATGATTATCTCCAATTTTCTTTCCTGTCTCTTCCAGCTGTAGTTTTACCCTGTGCTGTTATCATTATTAATTTATTACAAATTTATTGCAATAAATTGATTGCACAGAAATATTAACAAGGATAGCCAACTCTGTAGTACCTGCCACAGTAAGTCCAGAATTTAGTTGAACATATTTGTAGCTTGTTTACTATAATTTTCCCATTTCTCATGAGCATGCAATTGTTCCTTGCTCTTTCAATTGAGAAAAAAAATAGTTAAGGGCAATTGTGACTGGTCAGTATTTACACATGCATTTGAACTTATGTTTTTAAACACTAGGCATGAAGATTTGTCTGTCTGGCTTCTAATATTAATGTTAACCATCATAGTCATAGTCCAGTAAATTAATGAACAACAGATTTGAGGCTCAGACAAAGAAGCTGTTTCATACAGATCTATAATTAATTAAGAAAGTCACTATCAATAAGAGATGCTTACAGTTGAGGGTCTCAAAAAAGCTGTTTGACAAAATTGTGGAGGAGTAATCTGACCCACAACTTCCACATTCAGAAACAAGGAGCTTCCAGATGTTAGTTCCAGATGTACAGACCAAATAACAAGACTATGGGGCTGCTTTCATGTCTTCCCTGCATCATTTGTGTGTGGCCTCTATTAGAAAAAGCATGCTGGTAAGATATTCTGATCCAGTGTATTTTTCTAAAGACTTGTAATAACTGATTTGTGTTTCTAATAGAGCCAGGTGATTTCCAGATATTGTTGATGGGACTATGACTTCTTTTGTAATGTGCGGAAAGTTGAAACAAGGTGACCTTTCCTCACAGCCTGGGCAATTGCATCAGCTGAAGCTCAATTTGGTAATCTTATTGTCTCTCTGCAAAATAAGTCATTATCAAAAGAGCAATTCTCTATCACAGCCTGCAGGCCCTTACTGTTGATATTGCTCTTTGTTCTTTATATTGAGGCCATAAAACAAGATTCATTTTGAAGAAAAGATTCAGATTAATAATATCAGTGATGTAATTTGATTACTGGAACAATGTGGAGAGTGAAATTTGAAACTTACCACCATATCTCTTCCACTGCAGTGACAGTAAATGCTTCTTAGAAAATACCCAAATCTTAAGTTTAAAAGGACATATTTTTGTTCTGATGGAAACAATCTCTTTTGACAAGTTGAGGGAATGACGGAACTTGTTGAAGAGCTAGAAAACAATGGCCTATTCACATGCAACCAATGTATTTGGGGACCATTTTGGTTAGAATTACAGCTGAATATACCAGAATTAAATTTTATTACAGCAGAGGAAAAGGCATTCTGACCAAAGATATGATTGATGGACACAAATGGCTGCTGATCACATAAGTACAATAATATGTCTCATGTTTCCGTAATGAATGACAATACCAAGGATGAAAGCAATGCTCAGAAGAGAATGATTATTGATAAGACCCAGATCTAATGTTAGTTATGGCATGCCAACCCAACTGAAAAAGTCTCCTTGCAAAATGAGAAGATTCTGCAGTAAATTGCTTTGATTTCTTGTGGGGATTTTGTTTTGTTTTTTATTTGCAGTTGCATTATGATGTAATAATCAAGTTGCTTCTTTAATCAATGAAATTTTTAGGATGCATATAGAAATCCTTACATACAAGGACTTAATCACATAATGCAATAAGGTAAAAGGATAGATTTCTGAAGTCCATAAAGTTTACATGTAATAAGATCAAGGGAAGATAAATTATGTGGATAATATTCCATATTCACATTTTTTCCCTCATCCATCCACCCCCAATTTTATAGATTTTATGTATCTATAAAACAAGCTGTATGCTCTATCGGTCATAGGCATGTTTAGTGTACTTGTTTCATGCAAATCATAGATAGCACTGCATAACAGATGAAATGCCATGGAGGTTCAGCCCTTTCTGGAATTCTATTTTATTCTGAGAGCTGCTTCAAGTGCTAATTTCTGTTCTGATTGTCAAGTTCTTTTGAGCAAAGAATGAACGAACATGTAGTACTCCAGATTGCTCATAGAAATTAGTAATTTTGGAATGGGGAAATCATGACTAGAAGAGTATGTGAACTGATAGAATCCTAAAATTGCTTCTGCCATTATTCAGTTTTAAGTGGTTATTAATACAGAACAGATTGTAGAAGTACTATAGCAATAGATGGTGAAGAAAGAGCCACTGTTGGCAATTCTAGGCAAAATTCCAGGATGACAGCTTTTAGTGTGATGTAAATGAATTTAAGAGAAGTTTGGAAACAAGTACATATGAAATACAAATCTTGCTAGAATGCATGAGCAGATGGACAAAATGAAGGGTCAGTGGTAGATATCAAAACTTTCTGTGAGAATCACTTCAGAAATATAGAAGATATAGAATTTCCTCTGATTTTAAGGAATTGCATAGCTAAAATACTGTCCCAGCCCAATTTTGGGAGTAATATTTTGCCAGATGTTAAAGAAACTTAGCACTAACCTGCAAAAATAAACTAGCTCCCCTCAAAGCCAAAATATATATGTCTAGTTTAATGAAGAGAAGGACGAGGGGGGACATGATAGCAGTGTTCCAATATCTCAGGGGCTGCCACAAAGAAGAGGGTGTCAAGCTATTTTCCAAGGCGCCTGAAGGCAGGACAAGAAGCAATGGGTGGAAACTAATCAAGGAAAGAAGCAACCTAGAACTAAGGAGAAACTTCCTGACAATTAGAACAATTAACCAGTGGAACAATCTGCCTCCAGAAGCGGTGAATGCTCCAACACTGGAGGTTTTTAAGATGAGACTGGACAGCCGTTTGTCTGAAATGGTATAGGGTTTCCTGCCTGAGTAGGGGGTTGGACTAGATGACCTCCAAGGTCCCTTCCAACTTTATTATTATTATTATTAACAGTATATTTATATGTACGTGTCTTTGTAGGTAAGTGATGTATTAGACAGATGGAAGAGGGAGGCTGGTGATGGTATCAGACTGAGTCAATTTTGCCCTTTGTGCAGAGATACCTATTCTCCATTCCCCTCACAATGTTCCAAATTCTGATCTACCAAACTCTGTAGCAACTTCAAAAGGAGCAGCTTTCCCAAGTTCAACCTGGAAATATCAGTGATTAAACTTGGGACTGACATTACAGATTTGTTCTGCATCGTGAGAATCCTTCCTGAAGAATTATGTTCATACTGTCAGATTTCAGAGAACTGTTGCTAAGACCTTTCTTGTTTCAAGAAAAAGTATGAATTCTATTTATTAATTCCAACTAGAGTCATATTTCTGTATAGTGTAGGATAACACATTTTTCCCTTCAAGTCTAATCAAATCTTTCTTTTACAGTCAGAATATTTTAAGGTTCATCTTTCACTAGAGATAAACTGTCTAATCAATATCTTGTGAAATCTATAATTGATAACTTCCTTGTAAAATCTAAAATTGCATAAGCACATAACAATTTATTAAATTCATATGCCATAACTTTGGCATGATGATCTTTCTTATTCTTTGGCTCAAGAACATCTAAATATTTTCAAAAAAAAATTTGGAAAGATGAAGACAAAGCAGATTTTTGAGAACACAAAAGAGACTTAGTGAGGTTAGGAAATCTGTGCTTCTGGTTTTGCCAACATAATTCTAGTCTTATTGGATTTCAATCCTGCTGTACTAGGCAGGATACAGTATGTAATGAAATACATACTTATTTCTTAGGAAAATATACAGTCATGCAAATTGCTAGATTCCTTTGGAAGATATATCTTGGGAAAAATTATTCCTATTCTTGCTTCTGAACAATTTCATTTATGCTTCCTATAACCAGAACTTGCATATGGTAATCTTAGTTGCTAGATTAGGCAATTTTTGATTCAATTACATGCACAGAAATCTTGAAGTTAAATACAGTCCCATATCTGATTCTAAGATCTGGCAAAGGGAATAAAACAAATAATCTATGCCAATAAACAAGAAGAAAAATACTGAGCGTAAATTTTTAGATTTAAAAAAAAGGAGAAAAAGAGAGACAAAAGCACAAAATGATTTTGGGTCACATTTCAGGTTAGAAAATATTCTTAATTTATTTAATATCATAATTACCTACTCTGTCATTATATTGTATATTTTCTTTAAAAAAAACGCAAACAGATTATTGCATAACATTACTTCCGAATTAGTCCAGAAAGATTCGCTAACTTCAGATACAATATGAAAGGTGTATTAATGCTGAACATTAGGTCTTCAGGAAAGATTTAGGTCAAATATTTTTTTGTGTGAAAAGCAGCATCCATTTCATTATCTTTGTTTGATTTTCTTAAGACAGAACAATGTTGGCAAGGGAAAGACAAGCTGGAAACATTTTGTTTGTGTATTTCTGCAGGGTGACTATTTTACCTGTATCTCAGCACGTGCAAGCTAGTTTGCATAATTCTAGAGGTCTTGTGGAATGTAGCTAATATTATAAACAATACTATTTATAATAATATTATAAATATCACTGAGCTATACAAATTGTCTTTGAATAGTGTATTTATATTTCACTGATGTTATGGATTGATGGTATTGTGTCCATGAAAATGATAAAAATTAGGAAATATATTCACAATGCAAAATACTGTCTTTTAGTTTCTGAGACAGTTCAAGCATATACAGCAGATATATAATAACGCCTACGAATTTTTTATCGTCTAAAAGAAACAATCATGAAAAGATGAAATTCTATTTATATCTCAATACCTATTTAGTGCATTCTGCTGAGTTCACTTTTGAAAGACACACATAAAAGTGTGTGTAAACACACACACACAATGAATAATATATATATATACACACACACACACATGCTAAATTTCTTCCTTCCATATTTGGGCCGACAGGGTGCATAAAAAAAACACTCAAGACATATATATATATACATATACATATATATTTGTTTTCTGAGATTTTCGCGGGTGTTTGTATGTAGGTCTTTGGTTATTCGGGTTTTCTCCTGCGTAAAATTGGAAGTGTCTTGGCGACGTTTTGACGAAGTCCCATTCGTCATCTTCAGGCTGGTGTTTTCGGCTTCGTGCTTCTAGGAGCAATGTGTGATCGTAGCTGTTTCTTCCTTTTAACTGCCAGTGGGGGTATGAACTGATTAGGTGGGAGCTTGGCTGTGTTCTGATTGGGTGGAGGTGTGTTCTGATTGGTTAGGGGCTTGGCTGTGCTCTGATTGGATGAGGGGTTGGCTGTGCTCTGATTGGCTGGGGGAGTGTTCTGTTTGGGTGGGGGCTTTGTTGTGCTCAGGTTAGTCTGAGTTGGAGGGGGATTTGAGATGGTGAGCTGCATTGCTGTTGTTTGGCTTTGCGTTCGTGGTTGTGCCTCATCTTCATGGTGGATGTCTGTTTGCTTCATATATGAATTGGAGGGGTCTGGCTTCTGGTTTGTGATCGTGCCTCATCATTGATGTGGGTTTCGGTTTGCTTTTTGCGTGGATGTGTGGTGGTGACATCCTACCAACCATTTGGAAACCCGCCCTTATTGACAAACAAGTCCCTAACACAAAGAATGACACCAGACCCACACTCACGAAAACCACAGCCAACCCCCCCATCCAATCAGAGCACAGCCAAATGTCGCCAAGACACTTCCAATCTTACGTGGGAGAAAACCCGAATAACCAAAGACCTACATACACAGACACACACACACACCCATACATATATACATATACATATATATACACACACACTCACACACACATAGGTGTGTGTTTTTTAATTTTATAAAAATACCGAAAGTTAATCCCTTGCACTCAGATACTGAGCATTAACCCTTTGAGTACTTCATCCCCACCTCCAAAACTGCAGAACACATTTTTATAGCGTCCCATTAAAATCATTTGTTTATGTGCAGCGTGATGAAAAAAAGTTGCACTGAACATAAATGGATTTAGAATGTAGTGATACATATAATGCAGATAATACAGATAATGAACTGAGCTCTATTAAGATTGTTGGGAGGAGAAGCCAACTGACATGAAGCAAGATTTTCCCCCCCAAGAAACGAATTGTTAAGGTTAATTGAATGTGTGACATCTTGATCAACTGATGTCAAACATCCACTTAATATTGAATGTTTCAAGAATATCTTCAAAGAGGTGGTTAAAAAAAACCCCCCAGCTGGCGGCACAGCTATGTGATCAAAACTGGTCCTTTTTACAACACATGTAAAAAAAGGGTTGAGCTTTGTGTGGTGGTGGCCACCATTTTGATTTTGTTGATTCCTTCCCTGGTTTTTTTCTTTAAGCGTGGAATTACTGATTATTTTTCATCATGGCTCCCCACCACACCTTGAGCTGTATGGTTCTATTCATATTAAGTCACCAGTTTAAAACTGCACTGTACTTTATTTTAAATCTTAAACAGCAACTATACAGTAATTCTCTTATTCATCTTTATTAGTGCAATGTGTTCAGATATTCATAGACTTTTCTCCCCCCCTACAAAAATAATAAAAACAAACTTTTTTGCTGAAAGTTCATGAACAGAGAGTAATGTTGGCCCTAGAGATTACTAGATCTGAACAGAATAAATCAGGGAAGGGTCAAATATGTATGGAAATATAAAGGCAATCCCATTTTTGTTTTAAAAAGGCGTGACAAAGAAGGTGATTTCATCCCAAATACAGCATAATTTAAACATCTTCTCTTAAGTGATATTTCATTACAGTGAAGTCCTATATGCATTTTCTTAGCAATGAGGGCCAGGGGTTTGCTTAGAATGACCATCAAAGTCACAAAGCTTTTACTACGGTAGTTACTCTTGGACTGGACTGCTATGACGATGATCATTGCGTAACAATGCACATATAAGTCTTCCCTCCAATCTGGAAATATTGTCAGGAAATAATCCAATCAAAGTTAAGCACTTTGGGTTTCAGTGTTGAAAAAAATGCAATCCAGTACTCAGGTTATGTCTTGTTCATTGCTCGGGCTGCTGATGCCCTACTTTATTTCTTAAGTGAATAATTGCAATCCTCAAAGAGTTAATGGGAAAGCACTACTTTGCCTTGATTGATGATGATAGGGCTACTCGCAGGTTAATTCCCAAAGGCAAATGGACCAAAGAGTGAAACTGGTGGAGAGACAGCTACTAGAGACATACACAGTGCCACATTCAATGGGACATGCTTTGTGAAGACATTAGAGTGCAGCCTTATCAAAGCAATCTTTTAACCTTGTAGAAAGGATTGTGCCACTTAAAGTGGTGCAGAATATACGTTTCCCTTTTTTCTTTTCGTAGAGTCAAAATGCTCTAGATTAATACCAACATGGACAGGTCACAGCCTTTTACAATAGGGTATTTTTTTTCCCCTTTGTACATATGCAACATTAGAAAACAACAAATGGCATTATCCTGACAGATGTCATGCAGAAATTAAAAATATTATTAATAACAATAATCTTAACAACAAAAAAGAAACACAACCAGTACAGCACTGTAGATGTTAACGTAGGACTTTACCTAGTGTTTCTTTCCAAAGAGAAAGAAGACAGAACAGTGACATATACACTACATGATTTCACACGCCATAGGCTATAGAAGATCTTTAGAGGCAGCATCGTTTTTATAGGCCTAAATAGCTGTGTTAGGCTGGTTATAAAATCCTTTCTTTTTCTGCTGACTTCAAAAATTAATAGAAAACCATTTGTGTTGCAAAAATAATCAAGGAAAGGCGATGATACTGATATGTGTAGAAAGGTATCTGATGCCGATACAGATTAAAAAAATAAAAGGAAAACAATATCACATTACATAATATAGGAAGTCCTTGACTTATACTTTATGTTTAACAATGGTTCAAAGATAAGCGGCCTGGAAAAAGTAACTTATGATTTGTACTTTCATCTACCACTCTTGCATTGAGTGCTTGGCAACTAACTCACATTTATAACCGGTTGCCACATCCTGCTGTTATGTAATTTGGGGCAAAATAAACCCCCGCCCACTGAAGAAGCTAGATTTGCTTAGTAACCATGGGAGTTGCTTAACAATTGCAGTGATTCACAATGACCATCATAAAAATTGTCGTAAAATGGGGTCCAACCCTACTTATGACTGCAGCAACATACGACAGAAATTTCAATCTCAGTTGTGGTCATAAGTCAAGGACTACCTGTAGTAACAAACACCTCTTAGTCTGCTTCCTAGATTTACGTTTTTGTTTTTCCTTGAACATTGTTCTATCATTCTTTTAAAAATAATTTCAAGACTGCCCGCTTTTTAAAAGCCTTATTAAGAAAAAAAAATAGGTTGAAAACCTGTACAGTTATTTTATATGCTACACAAACACGTAGAATCTTATTCAGTTTAGAAGGAAAACAAAGACCAACAGTACAAACCTACCTAGGTCTACTCAGAAGTAAGCCCACTGAATTTAATTGGGCTTACTCCCAAATTGCTGTATATAGGTTTGCAGTCTAAGATGCTTTGAGCTGCAAGTCGAGAAATGTGGCCTACCAACTACACAGTAGTTTCATTCTTCCATGGCCCTGTTTTGATATTTCCTGTACTATCTGAACTGTAGATCATGGCTTCATGCAGGTTTCCCTTTAGAATTCCATTGTGGCTGGTTGTGCTGAAGGGCAAGGATTGTGTCCGTGGATGCATTTCAAAATGGGGACCTGTCTCAGTTTCTGGGAGTTTAGCACAACTATAGATCACAGTACTTGCATCACTACTTTCAGGCTGAGTGATGGTTGGATAGGGACTGTTTTTTGCACAACATGGCCGCCTGTGGCCCGAGTGACGGTCATGTGTACTGTGTGGACTGTCTGTATGTGAACTGTGTATACTGCCATCAATACTTGAAGGAATGTGGTAAGCATACTCCCTTTCTCCTGCAGCTCGATGTCGGCTGAAATATCGTGGTTTAGTTCTACTTTTCAAACATCTGTGAATGTGCATGTTGGGTCTGAAAGTCCCTTCGTTGTGTACATGAATATGAGCTTCATCTTCCAGGAGCTGATCACAGTGCATTTTTGCACAACACGGTGTGACCGGTGAAAGGCAGTTGACGTGGTTTTGAACAGCCTGTAGATTGGTGAGTTTGCAATGACTAATGGCTGGGTGATTAAAAACAGCCGATTTACCTGGGCACGGTGAGTCTTGAAGGCATGAGGCATGAGCTTGGCTTTCACCATTGACATTAACTTTTGGACGGACGTTGACTTTCACCGAGTAGGTGTTTCTTCGAGAAGGGCAACAAGACCACCAACAATGCCACACATCATCTCGCTTGGCACAGTGATGGATGAGGATGAAGAGTCCCAAGGTTACACAAAATGCTCCATACAGGCAACTAAATATCATATCCAAGAAATGTCCTTGGGAAACAGCCAGGGCACCAAAAGTCCAGGTGGCAGTAAACAGAAACAAAGTGAATGCAGCAGCTCGAAGCTGAGCCTTGAAGGAGTGCTCATTTTCCAACAAGGATGAAGACATCATTGAACAGGTTGCCTGGGAAATTGATCCAAGGTCCGTCAGGTGACTATGGCCGAGTTCAGGACTTGCCAACCTCTGCTGATCTTCTATCCTTTCCTTTAATTCATACTTGCGTTCTGGATGACGCCTTAATTGCACATAGGTGCAGAGGAAGTAAATGCACGTTACCAGAAGAATGAATGCAAGTGGTCCATAAAATGCACCAAGGCTTGGCTCCCATGACATCCAACAACTATACATCAGGGTAGGGTGAACGGTGGAATAGAGTTTAAAAAAGAAAGAAAGAAATCAAATTAATAATATGGAAGGCAAATTACCTGCTAATGCAAAATAAAGACATTTAAAATAAACTGCAAATTGTTTAGAAAAAATATGTCCTCTACAAAAATGGGACTTACATATGTACAGTGAAGGTAATTGCAGGTAGTCCTCTACTTACTTAAACCATTCATTTAGCAACTCTTCAAAGTTAAAATGTCACTGAAAAAAGTGACTTATAACCGGTCCTTGCACTGTACAACTGTTGCATCATCCCCATGGTTACATGATCAAAATTTGGGCACTTGGAACTAGCACGTATTTACAACACTTGCAGTGTCCTGGATTCACATGATCGCCATTTGTGACTTTCCAAATGGGCTTCTGACAAGCAAAGTTAATGGGGGAAGTCTCAAAGATGCTTTTTCAAAAGGCAACTGTTTTTTTCTTGAGGAAGACGTTTCGCTTCTCATCCAAGAAGCTTCTGCAGTTCTGACTGAATGTTGAGAGCAGGGGTGGAAATGGAAGGATTTATATTCCTTTACAGTCATCTGGTCATTAGCACTCTGTCTGAGAGCCGTTTATCTGTGCCATCAGGGTCACTTGAACCACCTGTCTCCTGTTTACAACACAGTCCTTTCAGCAGTTCCAAGAAGATTCCACACCTATTTGCAGGTAACCCTGACGGCACAGATAAACCCCCAAATGGCCTCAACGGCTTTCAGAGAGAATGCTAACAACCGGATGACTGCAAAGAAAAATAAACCCTTCCATATCCACCACCACTCCCATTCAGTCAGAACTGAAGAAGCTTTTTAGGTGAGAAGCGAAACGTCTTCAAAGAGAAAAAAAGAAAGTCCAGTTGCCTTTTGAAAAAACACATTTGAGACAATCATGATCTGGAGAACTAAGAACCTCCATAGTTAATGGGGGGGAGTGGGATTTGCTTAATGACTGCAGGATTCACTTAACAATGGCAATATTTGCTTAACAACCATGGCAAAAGGTAATAAATTCAGGCACGATTCAGTTAGCCACCTTGCTTGGCAATGAAAATTTGGGTCCCAATTCTAGTTGTAAGTCTAGGACTATCTGTAACACCTATCTGGTTTTTACCGTTTTAAGTAATATTTTTGATAGGATCTCAGCCTATTGCAGAGGTCCCCCAGTGAGCTCAGTGGCTGAGGTAAATGTGAAACTCTTTTTAATCTCCATCTCACACTGGCTCTCATATCATACAAGAAAATAAGTTTTTATTAAAGCTCTCTAGATACCAAATGCAATACTCTGGTTTTGAAACACCGCTAATAAAATTACCTTGCAGTGTATTGTCAAATCTGAGTGCATACACAGAGAAAAATTGTGGATGTTTAGGGATTTACTCGCTCATAGTATCCTATACAAACTACAATGATAAAACGATAATGAAATGTGCATTGCAACATCACAACACTAACTCTATCCTTTCACAATGTCCCTTACATTGGACACAGGTATGACAGGCATGTGGTTTATATTGCAACACATACTTTGTCACTCGCACCCCTTCCCTCTCCCCTCCCTACATCCCCACTTGAATTCTCTTCTTGATTTCAATTAAAAGAAAAAAAGATGGGAAATGGGGCTTATTTAGAGCCACTAGTATAGACATTTTTTGTCAGCGTGCTTGCTGAAATTTCTCTTTACTCTTTTTGGGTAGGGAAGTGGAGGAAGCAGACTCTTCTCAGCTAATGTAAAGGAGGGGAGCAGTTAACATACATGAACCTGGAAGAACAAAAGCCTTTATCCACCAACCCAGTACCCACAGCTGGATAAAGTAATATATGAATTTAAATAATCATTTAAAGATAGTCCTCAACCTACAACTGTAATTAAACCCAAAATTATGGTCATAAGTTTGTTGTAGTTGTAAGCTGAAGCACCACATGACTCCACTTGATATTTTTTTTTTGGACTTTTTTGTGGTATTTGTTTAGCAAATGCAGTGGTCATTGAGCAAATGCTGCAGTTTTTAAGCAACTCCATTTTTCTGGAAACAGTGGAACTGGCAAAAAAAGTTGTGAATTGTACTCAGGTTACCCTGAGATGCTTGCGAACGGCTGCAAAGGTGAATTTGTGGGGCAGGTGTGGCCATCATATCTTTGAAAATGGGCTGTAAGTAATTTCAGGGAGGTCCCTCTTAACTTCGAATGGACATTAAGTGACTGGTTGTAAGTTGAGGACTACCTGTAAAAATCTCCACTAGGGAAGAATAGGGAATGAGTGGCTGTCCTGGAGTGGGCCTTTTCAGTGGTAGCCCCCTGACTTTAGGATGACATCCCTAGTTAGGGTACAATGATACAATCTGTACTGTTATTACAGTGCTGGGAAATATATTCTTCTTCTTCTAAGAGCCAGGCCTAATAATTCATATGCTGCATGACTATGAAAATAATTCATAATTACAGATAATCCTCAACTTACGACCACTATAGAGGCCAACATTTATGTTGCTAAGTGAAGTGAAGTTTTGCCCCAGTTTACAACTTTTATTGTCACATTTGTTAGGTGGATCACTGCAGTTGTTAAATTAGTTAACATGGTTCTTAAGTGAATCTGGCTTCCCCTTTGACTTTGCTTGTCAGGAGGTCGCAGAAGAGGATCACGTGGCCCCGGGACACTGCAACTATCATAAATAAGCTAAGCGACTGAATTTTGATCATGAGGATGCTGCAATGGTGGTAAGTGTGAAAAATGATCATAAGTCACATTTTTCAGTGTCATTTTAATTTCAAACAGTCACTAAGTGAACTGCACTACCTGTTATTTTCTTCCTTATTGCTGTTGTGGTGGTTTTCCTTACTTTTATTCCAGGGACTCTTGAGTATAGTTTTTTTCCTCCCCCAAATATCCTGAGCAGCCACTTACAGAGGCTCTGCTTTCCAGGCGCTAGGATGAACAAGGGGATAAACTCTGAGCTGCTTCAGTAGATGCTCACATGTACCTTTCAGGTTGTGCAATGCAGCCTTATTTGAATTTCTCTGCTCTCAAGCGCTTCTCAGTAACACATAAAATATTAACAGCTTCCTCTGATTCCTCAGAACAGTTTGCTTGATTTGTGAAAAAACAAAACAAAACCTTCCCTCAGACAATCTCTACATATCCCAAAAGTCTTTCAAGAGCTGCACAGTATATAGCAAGTAAAATGAAGTGAGAGCCAATGGAATTGTCCCCTTCGCTGGGTGGTGGTATCTTCAAAATGATCTTTATCACAGGCCACTTCAAAACTTAGCTCCGTAAAAACACACTGAAGTTAGAACGTCTACATTTGTATGTCGTGCTGTGAAAAATGAATAAGGCATACACGACACTGTGCTGTGATTTAGTCTACCTCTTTTTCCCCTGAGCAATTTTACCCCTCCACCTGCTTCCTGGTTTTCTACTCATATTGTGATATCTGGTATTGATTGCCTGTGATTAAAGTGATTAAACTAAAGTAGCACAACCTCTGTAAAAGTGCTGGCAGGAAAGTCTCCCACAAATTTATGAACATAAATAATCAGATCTTTCAACATCCTGTTGATTATAAGTGATTGTCTAATCACGTGATGGAATAAATAGGTTTTAATAGGATAGAACTTCCAGAAGAGTTTTGCCAGAGTTCTTCATTTTTCTAATGTATTTCTCAAATGAAATTTCTTAAAAGTATTTTCATGAAGGAAAAACAAAGTTTGCTTTACTTCCTCCACTTTTCTACAAATACGGGAACACCAAATCTGCCAGGACATTAATTGAAATGCTTTCCTTAAATGCTATCAAAATATTGTAATACACAATTTATTAATGCCTCTTTAGTACTTTTTAGTATGCAGTTATAATCAATGCATTTAGAAGAAATCAGTAGATTTCTAAACAGGTGTATGTCCCCTCATGCATTTATATATTTACTTTAGAAACATTAAAAACCATAATTGAGGGTTTTTAGGTTGTGTGCAGAGTATAATACGTAATGTTATAAAATGACAAAAACCACATGCTGATGAGCAGTCACTAACTGGACAGGGATCCTGGATTAGGTGCTATGGTTCCAGACTGAAAGTTATTTAATCATGACTTACTCTTAGAGGAAATAACAGTGGTATCATACATGGAAAATAAACGGATATACTTACAACTGAGCTCCAGCGTAACTTTTTATCCCATAATTATTTATGTTGGTTGCTGCAGTAATTCCACAGATAATAAAAGGAACTCCTCCACTAATCAGATAGAACCTGTTTCAAAGACAATGGTTTGACAGGTGAATTTGCTTGGCATCAGGTAAAGATTTTTAATATTTGAAACAAGAGTCTTTGAAAGCAGAATGTAATTCAATTCATCAGTTTCAAACCCATTAAAACTGGAAATAAAACAAACTGAAAACACAATGTGATGATCTAGGACAGTGGTGGCGAACCTATGGCACGCATGCCAGAGGCGGCACTCAGAGCCCTCTCTGTTGGCACGCGTGCCAGCGCCGCCAGCAGCAGGTCCATCAGGCTGTCCCAGCCGCCCAGAGCAGGAGCCCCACCCAGCACAAAGGAGGCAAAGCGCCTGACTAGCAAGCTCAAGTAGAAGTGGTAGAGCAGAGGTCACCAGCCATTGTCGATTGGTGGACTGGAAGAAAAGGGAGGGGGAAGCATTTTACATGCGTGCACGTGTGCACAGGGCTGCAAGCACACACACGCTGCAAATGGGGCAGAGCTAGTGCCTGTGTGATACTCACTAGCCCTGCCCCGTTCTTATGAGGTGCAGCGCCTTGTATCTGCACTCTGTGGCATAGCGGTGGCTGTTTTTGCGCCTTGCAGCACAGTGGCCCATTTTTGTGCCCCTGGTTTTTGTGTTCCAGAAGCAGCACTCAGAGGTGCCTCCCTGCCCCCCACCCCCGAGGGCACCACAATGCTGATGTGGCCCTGGCACTTTGCAATAAATAAGTGGGTTTGGGGTTGCGGTTTGGGCACTCGGTCTCTAAAAGGTTTGCCATCACTGATCTAGGAAGTAAAATATTTAAATTTAGAGACACATAGTTTAGAATTTCAGTGTGAAATGCATTCAAAACTGAGACATTTCAATAAAAATGTATTTTAATTTAACCATGGATACAACCCTCCAGTAAGAAAAAAAAATGAAAATCCCAACATTCCCAACTGTTTTCAAACAAAAAGGAATTACTACTGGTGAAGATTTGTGTTTAAATACAGAAGATAAAATAATTTTATTCTGAAAAATTAGCCGAACTACAATTTCAAGCAGAATGGCCATATGTATTATGTGTGACATGTATTATTATTCAACTTCTAATATATAAAAAAGTATAACCTTGCAAAAGGCCTATTAAATTAAGCCATTATCCTTTATAAACTTGGCAGCATCTTCTCTATTTCCAATCTAGAACCTGAGCTAATGAGACAAAAATATATCACATGCAGCAGCGGTTCTCAACCTGTGGGTCGCGACCCCTCTTGGGGTCGAACGACCATTTCACAGGGGTTGCCAAGATCCTGGAGTTTTTCGTCATAGAAACGCAGTCCGGCAATTCCCCCCCCCTTTTCATGAGCTGTGCTATTCCCTTTTATTCTATTGGCTGTTGAAAGCCAATAAAATAGACTCTATTCAAGAGAGTCTATTCTATTGGCGTTCGAAAGCCAATAATCTATTGGCTTTCGAATGCTAATAGAATAGAGTCTCTTGAATAGACTCTAATTCCATTGGCTTTCAAAAGCCAATAGGAATTGTCCAAGCTGTCTCTGCCCTGCTGAACCTGCCAAAAGAAGGAAAACGTTGCTGCAAGTTGTCTGCTAAGGTGAGCTTTCTGGATGTTTCCACCCCTCCCTGCTGAGCAACTACTACACTACTACATGTAAGTAAAAGAGGGCCAGGGGTGGGACGGCTGCCCAGGAGCCTGCCTGCCGCTGCCCCGAACGGGCAGTGGCCAAGGTAAGGCTAGCGGGGCAGCGGTGGGCGCTGGGAGGGCAGCTGGCGTGCGTGGGGCCCAGAGGGTGGCTTACCTCCTTTGGGCTGGGCCAGCTGGTGGCCCAGCCGGTGGTCAGCTTGCGCCATTGCTGCCGCTTGCCCTGGCCGCCCAGATGCACCTGAGCCTGCCTGCTGCCGTCCCGAATGGACGGTGGCCAAGGTAAGACTAGTGGGGCAGCGTCAGGCACTGGGAGGGCAGCTGGCACGCGTGGGGCCCAACGGGTGGCTTACCTCACATGGGCTGGGCCAGTTGGTGTCCCAGCCGGTGGTTGGCCTGCACCGTCGCTGCCACTTGCCTTGGCCGGCGCAGAGGGCAGCACCGCACATGTGCAAGCAAACCCTGCCCCTCCTCCTGCCCCCGCCCGCAGGGAAATACAGGTAGTCCTCGACTTACGACCACATGGGGGTCGCGGCATTAGGAAGGTTGAGAACCACTGACATACAGGCTTT
This sequence comes from Bothrops alternatus, assembly GCA_034064705.1. NCBI lineage: Eukaryota > Metazoa > Chordata > Lepidosauria > Squamata > Viperidae > Bothrops > Bothrops alternatus. The sequence goes on from JARGCV010000009.1 coordinate 10,626,260, forward strand.
GGACAAACCATTGTTTTGTTTCATGTTGGAAAAAACCAGAAGTTCTATCTCACTTGGTTATGTAATTAATGTGCTAGAACCTTAGATGACAAACCTGAACCCATGAGCTTCCAATCTTGAACTTTCCCTTTGTAAATATTAGTGCACAGCAAAACTTTTGATAGCAGATATGGGAACTGGTGCTCTAAACCAGGGGTCCTCAACCTTGGCAACTTTAAGACATGTGGACTTCAACTCCCAGAATTCCTCAGCCAGCAAAGCCAACAATATTGTTCGGTCCCAAAGAGATGTAGAAAACAAGAAGAAGACATATTGCCAAGCTAGAACATCTCTTCAATAGAGATGCTAAAAGCTAGAACAATCCAAAGCCAAGAATACAAAATAAAGATGGCAAACAGGAGAGAAAAGTGTGAGCACTACGTAGGGCAACGTTGTTATAATGATATGCATATATACATATAGTGAAAAAATCTATTTAGTATTATACGTAATTCAGAAATTCTGCATACAGGGTTTAGGAAAAGAACCTTCTTTGCCATTGCTCCCACCCTATAGAACAGCTTGTTCCCAGAATCAAGAGAGGCTCCTCCCCCACTGTTCCAGCCTTCCGGAAGAGCACAAAGACCTGGCTCTGCCAACCGGCCTAGGGTTCTAAGCGTGTCTTGCAACCCTGGGGGTGGTTGGTGGGCTGAAAGCACTTCTGCCTTTTAACTCTGCAATTGTTCTTTTTAAACTCTGTCTTCAATTTGGGTTTTAACTTTGTTTTTAATTACAGCTTTCATATGATTTTTACTGTCTTATCTGTAAACTGCTCAGAGTCACACCAGCGTGATGTGCAGTATAGAAATTTGATAAAATAAATAAATGATGATAAGCATGTTGCCTCCAGCCACTGCCTTGGCCTCTGCTGATCCTGGCTGCCTGGAACACTTAGCAGCTGGCCCAGGCTTAGTTGGTATTCATTGGGGCAATGAGGAGGCTATATCTCTCAAGCTTTTCTTCTTAAAATGTCCTTATGTGCTTTCTGAAAAGGAAAATTAGAGCAGTGTCTCCAAACTAGCCAGAAGGGAGGTCCAGAAGAGTAAACACTGCTTGGGAGCAGGTATAGCTAGTCCTCGACTTACGAATGTAATGGAGCCTGCCCATTCCATTCATAACTTGGATAGGAGTGAGTCTTGTACTTTGAATGTGATTCACTCCCAGCTTTTGCCCATGCATTTGCTAATTTAATGCATGGGCAAATGCACAGCTCGTTAAGTGAATATGAGGTATCTCAGGGTGGGGAAGGCCATGGGGGACCTAATTATGGAACAGGCCACCAGCTTGAGACCACCCCCTCCGGGATACTTCATGCTCCCTACCCTGGGATCCCCACAATTGCTCCCCTGCCCAATCCTACCATGCTGCGTCACTTGTGAAGATCTGTCTCCTCTCCAGCCTCTTTGTTTCTGTCTCTACTCCTGGCAAGAGCAGAGGGAGGCCTCCTAGGCCCAGAACGGACCTCTGGAAGCATGTGGCCACTACCCATGGCCTCTGTTCTGGGCCTCGGAGGTCTGGAGGAGGCCTTGGAGGCCCAGAACGGGCCTCCAGAGGGCTGCGGAAGCATCTCCGGCCTCCTTTATAGATGGCAGCGACCCGGAAAAGACCTCCAATGCCCTTATCGGGCCTCCAGAGATCGGCTGAAGCCTCCCCCGGCATCCTTCCTGGGTGGCAGAAGTCCGGAAAAGGCCATTGATGCCTTGATTGGGCCTCCAGAAGCTACCCCTGGTCTCCTTTCCGGATAGCAGCAGTCCGGAAAAGGCCTCCAATGCCCAGATTGGGGCTTTAGAGGTACACGGAAGGATTCCCTGGCCTCTTTTCTGGGTGGTAGCGGCCCAGAAAAGGTATCCAATGCCTGGATCAGGCCTTCAGATGTCCGCAGAAATGTTCCCAGGTTCATTTCTGAGTGGCAGCGGCCTGGTAAAGGCCTCTGATGCCCGGATTGGGCTCCTGGAGGCATGCACATGCCTCCCCTTGCTTTTGTTCCATTTTCTGTTGCAGAGAACAGAAGCCTAAACTACTGTGAGATCACGCAAGATAAGCAGCGTGAGATCTCGTGCCACTGATCTCGTGTGATCTTGCGTTACTTTAGGCCTCCATTCTCTGTGAATGCACCAAAGGCATGGAGCAGTCAAGAAAGGGGAGGATCTCTCGATCTTCGCAAGTGGGTATCCATAGGCCAAGTACCTAGGGAGATCCGGGGCGGGGGGGGGGTGCAGGGAGGGAATAGCCAGGGTGAATGTTGAAGTGCCACTGCAGTTGTTCATAAGGGTGAACAACTGCCGCGGTGCGGCAACATTCGTAATTTTGGGACCTTTTCGTAAACACTAGGGGGTGCTTATCATGTAACTTCGAACGTTTGCTAAGGGAACGCTCGTAACTCAGGGATTATCTGTACCATACGAAATATATGGCAGAGGAGGGATGCTGGATAAAAAGGAATGTAGAAAATGCACTGTGCATGCCTAGGACTGAAAAGCTGGATTGCATGATATATTTATTCATTATGCTGACATAAACTAAATATTATTTATGTTGTATAAAAAGTTTTAATAATTAAGCAGCCTTACCATTTCTTTTGCTACTTAGATACACAATAAATAATAGTGAAATACAGGATGTTGACACTAGTTATTTCTTAGAACCAAACCCATCTAGGAGTATGTAATGTATATTAGTAACTGTTATAATTAAATAGTGAATTATTGTCAGGCCCTATCATAAGCAGAACAAATTTCCTAGGAAACATATATTTTTTCAATAAAACACCCGTCTTAGTGTAAATTCCCTACAATCAACGTTGTATAGAAATGACTCTGATCGAAAGAAGCTCTAGAGAGGTGACACTCAATCTAACACTTCAACAACCCTTGAAAGAACAAAAATCCACCTTTCCCATGAATGACAATTCTATGTTATATACATTTTGCTATTAAAATTAATTAAAAATTGCATCTCTTTGCCAGCAACTCTCTCCCACCTTTGATTTTATTATCACTGTAAATGGTTTCCTGCTCTAGTCTAAAAGGCTATTCATGGCACCCCCTTCCCCAGCCAATGAACTCCCCAATCATGGGCTGCATCAGAGAAGCTTTGGTTGCAGTAGTCACCAAAGCTTCTTGCATCCCTTATTTCGTATCTCTGCAACAGAGAAAAGATGCAATTTGCCACTTTGAGGCAAAAGGAAAAGACTGATGGAAAGAAGGTAATGGTAGTGATGAGAAGAAGGAAAGTTGCTGCTAATTCAAGTCAGACATATTTTCCTCAAGGCTTCCCCAAGTGATTCATCACCCCTTTTCTTCTCCGCATTGTGAGATCTGTGTTCACTCAGAAGAACCAAGAAAAACAAATACAGTAGTGGAGGGAGAAGTTGAGGGGCAAACCTTTCCTCTCGCTTATTGTCAACAGGATCATGGAAAAAATAAATCCTTGGTTGGCAATGCTCTGGAACTCATGCAGCAGCACTTTCCCTGCTAAGCTCAAATGAGTCAGAGTGCAGAAGAACTAGTGGTTTATGGCAGGGGTCCCCAAACCCTGGTCCGTGGACCAGTACCGGGCTGTGGCAGGCCAGCAACCGGGCCGTACAAACAAGCAAAGCCCCATCCATGGGATGCAGGCAGCACAGAAAACCACGCCCCCTTCAGTCTGCGGAAAAACCTCTCTCCAAGTAACCGGTGCCTGATGCCCAAAAGGTTGGGGACCTCTGATTTATGGAGATCCAGATCATGGTTGTCCCAAACATGCTTTTTCAAAAGGCAACTGGACTTTTGTTTTTCCTCGAAGACATTTTGCTTCTTATATAAGAAGCTTTTTCAGTTCTGACTTGGATGAGAAGCGAAATGTCCTACTTGTCCAGGTCAGTCATTTCCTCTTCTCATCTACTTGATGAGACCTATCCTGTTAACAATAAGCAAGAGGAGAGGAAAGTTTTCCCCTCAACTTCTCCCTCCAGTGTTTATTTTTTTCTTGGTTCTTCTAAGTCAAAGGTCTTCAAATTTGGCCCTTTTATGACTTGTGGACTTCAACTGTCTGGCTGAGGAATTCTGGGAGTTGAAGTCCACAAGTCGTAAAAGGGCCAAGTTTGAAGACCCCTGTTCTCAGTGAACACAGATCTCACAATGCAGAGAATTCTCAATGTGAGAATTCACTGAAGGTTCATTTTTTTTCATTTGAAATGCAGCCTAATGGGAAGTTGTCTTGACAACACAATTGTTGTGAATGAAGACCATGTGGGAAGAATAAGCACATTTGTCCCATCCCTGAGGCTATGTATGTCCTGTCCCCTGAAACCAGGGCTTTTTTTCTCATAGAACGCCCAGAACGGAGTTCTGGCACCTTTTTTGGATGGAACCTTGTAGGGTAGGCAAGGTAGGTTGTATGATGTGTGTGAGTTCCGGCACATTTTTTTTTTTTTAGAAAAAAAGCACTGCCTGAAACAATTTATTTCTTCACAATGAAAGCTTTTCTGGTTCTCTAGGAAGTCGAATAAGATTGCTGCTGTAAACTTAATATTATTTTCTATGTACTGATTCGTTGTTATAGCTGGAAAAAAAACAGCGGGCAACCTCTTCCATTGCAAGCATAATGGTGAAAATTGCAATGATCTGCACTGTTTGCTTCTCTGTTTGATATTTGTTTTTGAATAGTGCGCAGAAGGGTTCTTTATATATTTGTTGATTGCTAATTTATCAGCGGGCCAAGCTTCTAGGAAGTCCTATGCATCCCCCTTGCCCACCGTCATGGAAAAATAGTGATTCACTATAGTCTAAGCTGGCTGAGGAATTCTGGGAGGTCAACAGGTCTTAAAATTGTCAAGGTTGGATATTCCTGGTCTAAACCAAAACAATTGAGATCTAAAATATTTCTTGATCTTCCAATCACACAGGGTTCTTAATATTTTGATCCAGTGCAAGTCTAGGGCTTGAGATTTGGGTCACATCTTGTTCTCTGCCTTCTGAGTCATTCCTCATGGTCAGTTTAAATTGAATTATAGCATCAAAAATTACAACATCAAAAATCTCATCAATTTTCAATATAGGTAGTGGGATGGGATTCGGGGATGGGGTTGGGATAGGGGTAGGGGTAGGTACAACAATGGGGTTGCCCCCAATAACGTTTCCAAGCTTTAGCAAACAGACTATTGTCCGGATACAGATATTCAATAAGAATAGTTAATATGATAATAAATAGCTATAGTCAACAAAAATAACAATAATCATAAAGTATATCAATCAGTAGATATCATTCATCTTATTAAATTTCACAATCATTTCTCGCTAACTCGTTTTGCTAACCATTTGTAAAAGCTTTCCCATGTTTTAAAATAGACTGAGTCTTTTTTCTCTTTAATCTCTAGGGTTAGTCTGTCCATTTCTGCACATTTTAGGATTTTCCTAATTATGATCTCATCAGATGGTATATTTTCATTTTTCCAATATTGGGCAAATGCTATTCTCGTAGCTGTCAATATATGTAACATTAAATACTCGTTCTCTTTCCCATAGTTAGATCCTGTCCCTATCCCAACCTCACCCCCGAACCCCACTCCGAATCCCATCCCACTACCTGTATTAATCCTATTTTTCCCCCACCCTTATAAAACCTAATAAAATATTGTTTAAAACATCTCATCAATTTTCTTAGTTCTGTGCAATTTTCTACTAATACAGATAAACAAAAAATCACTCTTACCAAGAAAATCTACTTTTAAAAATTTAAATTTTACATTCCATCCTGTTTACCACACAATGATTAACAACATAAATGTAAGATAGTACTGCATTGTTATAACAAGAACCAGATAATGACATGTCAATCATAAAGGAAACAACAGCATCCAAAAACACAACCCATCTAATCACAGTTGGGAGAGGTTGGTAGGACAGGCAATGACATATTTCACAACAAACAAGAAACCTCTCATTTCTCCAAGATCAGAGCACTGAAGAGACCATCTCAGCATTTGCATTATTTCCAAATGAAAAACCAGGATCAGAAAATTCGTACAATCCAACATTTCGCTCTGAGCTATGTGTATTTTCTATCATCACAATTTTAGATCTATCATTTCATCTATCTAGATCAAGGACTCTCTGTTTAAATTCATGAATAGTTCTGCTGAGACTGAGCAATATTAAAAAAGGAGTGAAAAGCTGCATATATCATCAAAAGTTAGCTGAGCCAGTGATTCACCTCAAAAAGATTGTCTTGGCTAATATTTTAGATGACATATTTGCTTTCAGGTTGTTGTAGAAGGATATCTGAAGAAATTACACCAAGGGCTCACAGTAGAGTTCTAGTAAAGTTTGACTGGATAGCTTCTAGGTGTGACATTCAGAGAAAGCTGAGTATCAAAGAAACAAAACTTCAAATGTTTGCAATAAATAGCATGATTGCAGTAACTTAAATATTTCCATTGCAAGTGGCAACTTATTACTATTTTGCATTTGCAGCCTTTAGAAGCCAGACTGTAATCTCACAATTTTATTTGTCTAGGAGGCACAAGACTAGAAGAGAAAACATAAGCATTTGAATGTCTTTACCTGCCATTAATTTTCCACTTAGATGGGCAGTGACTCTTAGTTGGAGGGGGATCTTCATCTTGAAATGGCAGTCTTTGGCTAATGCCCAGAGGGAATAACAATGGCCAAAGTGTGTCAAGGAACGAATCACTGTGTCAGAGTGGAGAAGTGTGGGAATTTAATTATGGTTTTAGAATCATAGGCCTGGAAGGGATATTGGAGGTCTTTTACTCCAACCCACTGCCCAAGGCAGGAATCCGAGTATATCTTTTCACGCTGCTCCAATCGTTAGGAGGTAGAGCCACTGCAAGTAACAGACCACCATTTTCATAAACAGGCTGTGCCGAACATTGTTCTGATTGCTTTGCAAACTGTTAAATACAACCAAGCATTTTAAATATTTGAATGTTTGAATCTGCCAGCTTGGTTGTATTTGCATAACTGCTTTAGCTTAACCAGTACTGAGCATGTTGTAATTTTAATTCTTATCAAAGAGGGAGAGAAAGAAAAAGAAATGGAGCATATAATTGCCTTTAAAGGGACTTGAATTGTTCTCTATCTCATTCGTCACTTCAAATGTGAATTTTGCTCAGCCTTCCTAGGAGATCAAAGTTTGAACTTTGCATAAAAACATATGCTCCACCACTCAGTTATATAATATTCACGTGAGAAGCCTTGTCCGTTTAGTTTTCAGTATCCCTTTGGATACAAAACTATCTTTGACTTTCTCTGTTCTAAATCCTGAAATTGGAACCCCACCTTTGGAGGCTTTCTAGACATGTTATTCTTCTTTATTTGATTTTACTTGGCTCTCTCACTTTGGATGTGTATTTCAGTGAAAGATGCATATTTTTTTTAAAAAAAAAAGCAATCCTAGAAGCCTCCACATACCTTAGAGCTACCAGAACATTATTTATTAAAAAAAAGAGAGAAGCAATCATTTTACGCAACCAGATGCTTTTATTCACATGTGACATTTTAGATGGATTGCCTTTGCGTTACTTGGACTCAACAATAATCCTTAGATTCATCAACGATAGACATGTATTTTCGCAAAGCGGCAGATACCACTTCATTGTTTTAAATGGAGACAGTAAGACATTTACCACTGTATCCCAGAGGTGGCTTTGGGAGCTCCTAAGCGTTTTATTTCCCTTCTAGCAGATGGAGGCAAGAAGAAATTTAGCCTAAGTGTCACATTCAAATATAAACTTGGGTGTTTTCAAAAACACAGAACAATGTAACCATGTTTTCATTATTACGAACAACTATTTGAAAGATGAAAACATATTGTTCAGACAGTTTATTATCAAAAACTAGAATCCTGAGGCCAACATTGGTCACTATAAATGAGTATTAAAAATATGAGCAAATGCCATTCCTCCCCCCACTTATTACTCATAGCCAGATCATACTGCTGAAGTGATAGAGAAGTTACTTCTGGTAAAATCGTCACTTCTGCCTGTCCTGACCATCTCAGACCTCACCTCCAGACAAGGCAGATCAAAGTTCCCAAGACCATAAGTCTAGAAAACTCCACTGCCAACCCAGAAATGGAATCAAGGAGTTCAGGCAGGGAGGTTGCTATGCAACAGGGAGGCTGGTGCAATAGCAACATTCTCAACTGATCCCTAGACCTCAACTTAATGAGCAGGGTCTCACACTGGATGTGTGGTATAGTGCCCCTGAAGGCGGCAAGGGATTCACAGAGGAGAACTGCCTGCACTTCTACCCCTGCCCTGAAGTCTTGGCTGATTCCACACCCAAACCCCAGCTGGGCCTATCTCTGAAAGAGCCACCCCATCTTACAAGCCTAGCCAGGGTATAGCAATAGATGCCGGGTTGGCCCTCTCAACAACGATTAAATCGCAAATGAGGGAGCCTTATTATAGGTTGGCCTGGCATTTAGAAGCAGCAACTGAAAACCAGGGCGGAGGCCAAGGAGCTGGAACATGAAACTGGTATGAGACATTGGTCCTGGCTTCCCAAAGAATGGCCTGCTCCTAGTCTCCCAACTGTATCTCCCCATGCCTATTACCACTGTAACTCTTTGGCTGGCTCATATCCCACCAAAGCATATTATCCTCCAATCCAGCCCGCCCTCAATTCCCAAGGTTGGGGGGCCTCCCATAGTGTTCAATCCTATCCATCCCAGGAAGGGGAAGCTGGGCACCCTGAGGCTCTTTAGCTTCATTGAATCCTATCAGGAGTAAGTGACCATCTCCCCAACTCAACCCACAAACACACAAACACACAAACACACACACACACACACACACACAAAGACTCTCATACTTACAAGAGCCTCCTCCTTGTCATTCTTACCAGCTAGTAAGGGTTCCCTTTTCATTCGCTCTTACCCAACCTCTGGCTCTCATCCAGAGATGGGAGGAATCACACGGTCAGAGGTTCCGAGCTGGCAGGTGGAATTGGACTGATTGATCCTCTTATCCCTTTACAGACACTGTGGGGGGAAGGGGAAGGGTTCATAGAACACTGCCACTTTACTGCTATCCCCCACTCCATCCAGCAGCCTAGCCAACACCCACACCCCAAATATAACCCAAATAGAGTTATACAGTACACGAGGACAGAGGCCGGCAAGAAAAGAGGTTACAAACACAACAAACGCGGCCCCCATTGTGGTCAGAGCTGTAAAGGAGGCCAGTGCTCTGGCCATTTCTCTAACCAACAGAAAGCCCATAGGCACAATGAGTGAGCCACACCAGATCTACAGAAATGGCCAACACAACCCATGGCCAGGGTTGCAGCTGTAGTCCAGGGGTCTTCAAACTTGGCAACTTTAAGACTTGTGGACGTCAACTCCCAGAATTCCTCAGACAGTCCTGGCTGGCTCAGGAATTCTGGGAGTTGAAGTCCACAAGTCTTAAAGTTGCCAAGTTTGAAGACCCCTGCAGTAGTTTGTCCTTGGGCCTGCTCTCTGGCTCACTCCTCTAGCCTCCAAACTTCCTAGTGTGGCCCATACAGGCTCACAGATGTGGCAAATGCACCAGGCCCAAAGGCAGGGACCATCCTCCAGCCTAACCTCTGGCTTACTGTTTTGACTACCAAACCTCCCAGCATGGCTGGTGTCCAGCTCAAACCTCCCTAACATGGTTGGCACCTGACCTATATGCACAGCAATGCTTCTCTAGCCCATCTTCCCAGCTGTGCCTATAATTAGCAAAATGCCCCCCTTTTGATTCCTCGGGGAAGCTATTATTTTATATTTTGCTAAGATTGGAAAACCTAACGTCAACACATGTCATTAAGACTTTTTCACCTCCTTGTAATAGAAATAATGCCTTCCCTTAGCTTCATATCACTGAATATTTTTGACATTGTTTAAGAATCGGCTTTATAGAAATGCTTTGGTGACCTAAAAATTGCTTCATTGTTTTTCTATATTTCGTATTTCACTAATCATACTATTATTATTATTATTATTATTTGCACAACAATGTGAAATCATAGCTATCCAGTTCTTTAGTTGTTGCTGGCCTTCATATGCATCGTGTTCTTCTCAGTACCTAGGATGTTATAATATATTGGTACAATACATGAGTGCATCCAAGCAATGTGGCCATTTGTAATTGACAGATGGAAATTTTGTTAATGCTTTCAAGGCATTTTGGTATGGCACCAGCACCAATAAGCAAACTCCTATTTACAAATCTTTGTATTTTGTGATTTTCTCCGTACTTTCTCTTCTATTTTGCTTCCTCCAGGTACTGCCATGTCCACTATCCAATTTTTTTTTCTTTCTTATTGACAGTTATTAAGTCTGGGATGTTATGTGCTCTATGGAAGATCTGAAACGGCATGAAAAAACACCATCTGAAATAGAATCACTGAACACTGTCTATACATATAGGACCAAGATAATGCAATTGAGTTTGGACTGGACAAACATGCCATCCACACCCTCAACAGGAGAAAAATAGTGAAAACTGAAGGAATCAAGATGTCTGCTGGAAATAAGATCAAGAGTCAAGATGAAACTTGGCATCTTTCATGCTGACAACATCAAGCACACTGAAGTCAAGAAGAAGGTTATAAGTGAATACATCAGGACAGTGAAGAAATCTTAAAGTCCAAACTCAGAGAAGGAAATATCATCAAGCAATTTACACCTGACAATTCCAGTCATTAAATACACAGCTGGAATAGTGGATTGGACTCAAGCAGAACTAAAATCAGTTGATAAAAAGACCACAAAAATCATTACAATGAATTATGCCCTTCATTTGTGCAGCAATATTAACAGATTCTGCTTACTAAATAAAAATTGGTCTGTGTGGAATGTTGCAAGTACACTAGAGAGTTGAAGAAGAAAAAAGGGCATCAGAAGAATACCTGAAGAACAGTGAAGATGCACTGAAGCTAGTATACCATGAAGATGTATTGAGCAGAGGTAGTCTGTACATAATGGAGTCTGCTCACTTCTGGTTGGAAGTTGTAACAATCATTAAGCGAGGTGCCCATGTGATTGCTTTAATGACCTCTTAACCCGGCTTCCCCTTATGCTGTCATTAAGTACTTTGCTTAATGATCCTATCCATGTTTTTAAGTGGAGCTCAGGAGTGTGGGAGGCCCTGGAAGACCTACTGCAGGCTCAGGCCAACCTGTCCAGGCTTCCCAATGCCTCCCTCCTATGAGACACTCCCTGCTCTGCTTTCCCCCCTTCAAGATTCCTGAAGGCCTTGGACCTGCTTTCCCACTCCATTCCAGAAAGTCTTCAAGTTATAATCGTAATTGAGCCCAGACTTATGGTTGTAAGTCATGGTGGTTTTTAAGCAGGTCACCACACCCAATTTTACAACCTTTTTTGTGGCAGTCGTTAAGAAACTCCGTTTTCTGCAATGGTAATGGCAAAAAACATAAATCAAGTTAATGTGACAGTGGGATGCTGTACACAATGTAAATGCAGGTCTGTTCCTGAATGCTCAATATACAACCAGGTGACTCCAGAGGGGGCCCAATCATCTATAAGTCCAGGTTGTAGCCCTGGAGAGGTCCATAGTAACTTTGAACAGTCACTAAGTGGCCAGTCATAAGTCAAGGACTGCCTCTAGTGGAGAGATCAAACTGGCATACAAGAAAGACCAAATGAAGAAGAGGCAAGGGAAAGTATTACTAATCAGGCCAAGCAGTAACAAGACTCGGCAATGGCTAAGAGCAGGAAAGTTAAGAAAAAAACCAAGGGGCTAATTCTGGCTTCCCAAGACCAAGCCTTAAAGAACAAATGCATACAGAACCAGACAGTAGTGGGATTCAGCCAGTTCGCACCAGTTCAGCAGAACTGGTAGCTAATTTTTTGTTGCCCAGGCCCAGAATGGATTTCCAGAAGCGGCATCCACACAGAGAATCGGTTGATCACATATTTGAATTCCACCACTAAAACCAGAACTGAGAAGACAGCAACAGGCAACAAATGCCATCTCTGCAAAGAAACTGAAGAAACAGTGGGCCACCTAGTTAGCTGCGGCAAGAAGATCACACAGATTGACTACAATGGCATGACTGGATTATTTGCAAGAAATTCCATCTGCCTGGATGCAAGAATTGGTGGGACCACAAAATCAACAAATAGAAAACGAAGAAGCTAAAGTGCTCTGAACCTTTAGAATTTTGCAATAGTGGTGACTATCTGTAGCTCAGGTGTAGGATGAGAGTGAAGGTTCATTCTCTGAGCTTGAGGGGTTGGTTTCTGAATGTTTTGTTACCAGGCTAGGTAACATCTTCAGCGGAGTTTAGGGGATATCAGTGTCAGTGTTCTTCTGTTTATAAGGGCTTCAGGTGTGGGTGTGTCAAGTGAAGGTCTTGTGATGGGTCAGGTATGAGTAATCAGAGACTTATGATGGGTCTTGTGATAGAGAGGCTATACAGGTTAGGGCAGTGGTGGCGAACCTATGGTACGCATGTCAGAGACAGCACTTGGAACCCTCTTTGTGGGCACACGTGCCATTGCCCCAGCCTCACCTTCCCTTACGACCCTCTCACCAGCAGTCCCCCTGGAGGAAAGTCGCCCCCAAGAGTGGCCCACGCGGAGCAGTGCAGCCAAGGACATGGCAGCCAGGCAGCGTAGACAAGATTCTGCCCTCACGCCCCATTGCACACAGTTGATGCTGCGGGGCGCGGGCAGAGGGTGTGGCTGCCATGGCATTGCTGGGCTGCCTGGGCAATCTGCGGTGGGCCCTGGAGGCAGTGAGTGGTCCTGCAGCCAGGTGGGTTGGGGACGGGATGGGGGCAGGGTAGGGGTGAAGTGGGGCGGGGCCAGTTGTTGGGCACTCGGTCTCTAAAAGGTTCGCCATCACTGGGTTAGGGTCATTGGGAGGTGAACTGCTGGTGGGAGTTTAGAATTTTATTATTATTCTTCCTATTGTTCTTTGATCTGTTGTTCTAGATATGTTAGCATAATTAACATTTTGCTCTTCTATGCTGCTGTTTTTGTAGGTTTCATTATTTGTAATTATATTTGTATGTTTTATAATGTATTTTTCCCTCATGGAGAGTAGACTACTCTGATTTCTTCTGCAAAAAATTCAGACTATACAAAAAGCATTTTTACAGTACATTTTGTTCAGTGACGTGTGGGCTCACAGCCAGAGGAAGCAAGGAATTGGTTCAGTCTAATGAAAGGCAGAAAAAAATAACAAGGAATGAAAAGAAGAAAATGCACGATCAATAGCAGCAACTAATAAAATGTCCCTACTTTAAGAAATCAAGCCCTTTGTTAGAGTCAGCACAAGAGTCTGTCTTTCTTTCTTTCTTTCTTTCTTTCTTTCTTTCTTTCTTTCTTTCTTTCTTTCTTTCTTTCTTTCTTTCTTTCTTTCCTTCTTTCTTTCCTTCCTTCCTTTCTTTTTCTTTGAAATTAAGCAATCCACCTTGTTTTGCATTCTGATGTTAATCAAATTTATTCTTGATTTTAAAATGAATAACGGATTGGCAGATATTTCTTTGTTTACTTCCCTCTGAATACTGCATGAATTTAAGAGGAAGTCAATGATAATGCTACCTGCTTTTTTCAGAATTTTCAGAATCTTCAGCATTCCTATTCAAGCAATTTCCCTCCTGTCCCCGTTACATTATGTCTTCATAGTCTGCATGGAGTCTTGCCGACCACCCCACGTCATAACTATGGAAATTCTCTTGCCACTGGGAATAGTGACGGGAGGCTGAAGGAACTGATGGAAATCTGGTGCGCTGACATTTACCCAAACATTTCTTCGTGTTGACAGTGCTCAGAGGTAAACAACAAGCATTAATTCTGACAACTTTAATACACTATCTACTTCTACGAACATTTTAGATCGTTTGCCAGAGAATGTAATATAGACTGTTTTCCCCAGCCAAACCAAAACCGAGCATGAACAGAAATGCTGATTTGGAAATGTTCCCTCGGGGGTGAGAAATACTACTGCTCTTGTGTTCCATTAGATCCATAGCTGTTTCAGCAGATTTTCAATTACTCTGGCCCAATCAGCAAAATCCAGTGGGGATAACACAAGTTATTAGACAGGGTAAAGTTTATATGACCGCTGGCTCTCTGATTAAAAGAAAAATGTAATGGAGTTTTGTTTTTTTTAAAATTCTCTACTATGTACACCGAGTGGTGGGGATAAATAATATGACATGGAATGTATAAAATAGAACGGAAAATATTTCTAAAAATATGCATCATTTATATACTGTATAATCCACCTTGGAATGTTACTGAATATGGAATGGGATCTCTACTAGCAATCTATATTGTTTCCATGTTTTCAGTCCACTAAATTAACAGTCCCTTCAACCTGCTTTCATTCTAAGGCCTATCTTTGCAGAAAAGAGGGCACCTTCAGTTATCCTGAAACCTGTTAGAGCAGGGGTCCCCAATCCCTGGTCCATGGACCGGTACCGGGCTGCGGCATGCCAGCAACCGGGCCGTACAAACTAGCAAAGCCCCATCCGTGGGATGCAGGCAGCACACAAAACCATGCTCCCTCTGGTCCGCGGAAAAACTTCTCTCCACGTAACCGGTCCCTGGTGCCCAAAAGGTTGGGGACTTCTGTGTTAGAGCATCCCATACAACACAAAATAGCAGGGAGCAGAATGAAGTAAATATGTTTGTTTAATACTAGGGAGAAATCAGGAAAGGAAAATCCAATCAGTCAAGGCTATTAAAGTGAATTTCAGAGCAAATGAAGCAGAAAAACTATGTGCAATTTGACTCTTTGTTTCTCTTTTTAGCTTTTTTAAAAAAAGTGTTAGATGTGAACTGGATTTAGCAGTTATGTTAAATCTAACCACATTCTTGAGACCATCCATGCTTCTCTTACAGAAATGGAGATTTGTACATTTAACTGCTTTGCCTCCGTGTACTATCTACAGTATGTTGGATCAAAGAAAACAGTTATACCGGCTTACTCTCAACATTTCCCCTGAAAAAATCCATATAATTTTACCTTATTGGTTAGATCAGGGGTAGGCAACCTTGGCTCTTTTATGACTTTTATGAAGTCCACGAGTCATAAAAGAGCTAAGGTTGCCTACCCCTGGGTTATATCTTTGAAATTATGCTCTAATGCTCCACATTTTATTCAGCTATTAGCTTGCCCATGCATGAATGAAAAATATCCAGATTCCCAATTGCTAAGATTTCTCCGTTATCTATTGCCTATTAATTATTTCCTTCGATTTATATGCACTTGAGGATAATATTCAATTTCCCAATAAATATTCCCAAAAAGAAATACGAGGGAAAATGGACATACAATAATACTACATTTATAATGTTAGATTCAGATGTGTGGGATATTCCTTTCAGCAAGCATTCCTTCAGTTCTTTTTTACTAATTTATTAATTTACTCAAGAAATGGTATCCATGTATTATAATTTCCCTCAAACATCCATAACCAAGCAAGTGCTTTGTATGCTATTTCTCAAGTGTTTTACTTTGGAAGGCTCCACTTTTTATTAATATGTGCAAGGTATCAGTTATGTGATCCTGCAAGCTATGGTATAGAGTTCCAAACTTGTTAGTTATGAGTTAATAACAGAGAAAACATTATAAAATGAAAGAATAACTAAGACCACATTTATTGAAAAGAGAATATTCAATTGTTAGTTGTTGTATTAAAAGTAACCCTTGATACGATGCTAATGAACAACAACAAAAAAACACCCCAAAATATAATAGGTAATAAGTGAAATGTAATATTACTCTGCGCTGTAATAGAGCATAGCATAATCTCAGTTGAGGTTTTCTATTATCCACAAGTTATGATGTTGCTAGAGTCAAACAAGATCCCTTGATAAAAACACCTTGCTGTGTCTTGATTCATGAGGATACATGCACAGAAAGAAAATACACTGCATGAGTAAACTATGCATGCAATACGTTGAGAGCTTCTATATATGTGGTCATTCAATAAAATAGCTACATAGAAATTGTGCAATATATATGGTTTTTTTTTATAAAACTAGTCTGCTAAAATAAAACAGCAGGTACCAATAATAATAATAATACCAATAGAATACGATGGAGAAATATGGCTGCACGGGATGATGGGATTTATGATATAATAGGAATTAATGGGTTGTTACTTGATTTAAGTATATATGTAAGAACATAAAGAGGGTGAAAAAAAATCTCTATTTTGCACGAATGCAGCGTTCAAAATGGAGAGAGATTAGGGCCTTGCCTGCAACCTTACCCATGCCATTTTCTAATGACCATGCACTGTAGAAAATTTCAAAATGAACTCTGTTAGATTTGCTTTCATATGAACACACCTATCTATGATACAGCAGGGTGTTGAATCCTATACTGTATACCATTGCACGTTTTCAAACAACTCTTGTATAGGTCCTGTTTAGACCTTCAACCTGAATGAAGTTTGGAGGGAAGCAAGGATAGGATTATGTGCGTGCCTTCTTCTCTGTCCATGTTGAGCTCTGCATGCATTCAGTTCTCAGAATGTTAAAATACCAGACTCCTTGACTTAATTCTTAGATCTGTTTCCCAGGTCCCTTTTTCTTCTCATTGGATTTATAAGCCTGCCAACTCTTCTTATTTCCCCACCTTGGTTCTTTCCCCTTGAGTTATCCAAGTGACTACACTCCTTTTACCAGTTGCTAGTCAGTCTCATAGCCCCATATTTGTAGCTACTATTTAGAAATTAACAAAATCTATTAGCTTGCAAAACTGTATAAAAAACATTTTCTTGATTGTAACATTCACCTATTTTGGCCAAGTACTGTGATCAGCATTGCAAATGACAGCAATATTGAACTTCTGTTCCTTAACATAATGTGTTGGCTACATG
The DNA here is from genome assembly GCA_034064705.1 of Bothrops alternatus. Classification (NCBI taxonomy): domain Eukaryota; kingdom Metazoa; phylum Chordata; class Lepidosauria; order Squamata; family Viperidae; genus Bothrops; species Bothrops alternatus. The sequence continues at coordinate 10,643,131 of JARGCV010000009.1, forward strand.
TCCTTTGCTGAACCAAATATTCTAAATTTGAACTCCTCCGGAGCTGTATTCTCCTCAATAAACTGATCCTTTTCATATCATTGATTCCATGCTCTTTGACTTTTCAGCAAGCCCGGCAATGCAGTTGGTGAAATGGACTGATATATATTATGTTATGTTATGTTATGTTATGTTATGTTATGTTATGTTATGTTATGTTATGTTATGTTATGTTATGTTATGTTATGTTATGTTATGTTATGTTATATTTATTAAATTTCTATACCGCCCCTCTCCCGTAGGACTCGGGGCGGTTTACAACCCAATAAAAACATATAAAACAATAAATATTTAAAATTAAATTAAATTAAATAAATACAAGGCTGTACTAAAAACCTGAGAAGCTGTGGCATGCTTTTCAGAAGTACTAGTGCCTGGTAGGGGTAATCAGGCCAATGATAGATTTTAAAGACCTTAACTGAGCTCCAAACCTGACTGAAATGTCAGCCCTTGGACATAGTTCATACAGGAAGCACCAACTATGAGCATACTATTTTTATTGTAAGGTTACAGTAAAAGAATCTTGCTAATTTGAAAATACATCTCTCCCACCTTGTCATTACAGTCCAAGAAACTAGAGAAGGTCCCTTCTGAGACATTTTCCACACTCCAATTGCTTTTGTGGGCTAAGCTGTCTCTTATCTGATATTATCCTAAATTGCTTTCCTCCTCCTCCTCTTCCTTCTGTCTCTCAAGGACATTCTCATGGACCATTACACAAAGCAAGTTATATTCTTGGAGTTGTGCATGATCTGTGACTCTAAGCTGTCATCTCTCTGAAACACCCTTGAATATAAATCATATTTCATTGGCTCCTTTCCTTTCGCTCCTCCAATACTGGACAGAGAATCCTTCCTGTCTTTCATGAGCTTAACTACCATGTATGGTATTTCTTCCTCTAGATCTTCCTCTTTATTCTAGAAGCCATTTGAACTGAGATATAATGACTGGCTAAAGTCACCCAGTGAATCTCCATGGCAGAATCTGTAGTTGATCTATAACACTCCATCTGTAGATGATCAGGGCTGAGCCCAGGTTTGCCCAGATTGATTCCCATCAGTTTGGAGTCACTAAACTCCCACAAGAGACCTAAGTCCACCCTCCCCCCATGAATTCTGTTCACTCTTATCTAGCATGAATTTGCACTGATTGTTAGTAGATCAGATATTGTATATAGGTAGCATGAAATAAATATACTAGTAGATCAGTTACTTGTATATAGGTAGCATGGAAGTACTTTTGAATTGTATCCCAGCTCCTGACACCATCCCGGCTCCTGACACCACACGCCCTAGTCCACCACGCGTCCAATGGTTTATATATTCACCTGTCTAAATAGATTACTTTGTTATCAAGCTGCAAGAAAATGTTTTGTAAGCCAAGCATCTTTAACAATTAATGTACTAGGGAATATACATATGAGGCATAAATCATCCTATCCAATGAAGGCAAATATTTCATTACTGAGCTTGTATTTTAATTTAAATTGTTATAGAATTAAATGCTTATTAAATGTTCATTTAAATGCTTATTTCATATATTTTGTTTGCTCTAATAAAATGGCTTGTAGGACAATACGTAGATAGATAGGTAGGTAGATAGACAGATAGACAGACAGACAGACAGGCAGGCAGGCAGACAGACAGATAGAGATAAATATAGATAGATAGATAGATAGATAGATAGATAGATAGATAGATAGATAGATAGATAGATAGATAGATAGATAGATAGAGATATATAGAGATAGATAGATAGATAGATAGATAGATAGATAGATAGATAGATAGATAGATAGATAGATAGATAGATATAGAGATAGATAGACAGACAGACAGACAGACAGACAGACAGACAGACAGACAGACAGATAGATAGATAGATAGTGTTTTTGAATCTTTGGAAAGAAAGAACCTATGTTTGGGGAATGCATAATAACTTGAAACACTGCATTGCTTATAATCATTTAGAAGAGAATAAACATTTATTAAAATCTTATTTCAGAAATGATATAGATGAAAAGTATTGATGAAAAGCATGATGGCTACTGCTGGTCTACGACCGTAATAAAATTTATTATTATTATTATTGAAGAAAAGCACATAAACCTCAAAGAACTTTTTATGAGAAGCAGCGAGTACCTCTCCCTGGGTACTCCTCTTCCAATGAAATATTTTCAAATTGGACATAGTGACAAGAACAGATAAAGTTAAAAAGATTCATCCAGCAACTGTTTGAAGTTATATGGGCACTGAACAAAGGGATTTATGACCAGTCCTCAAAATTATAGCCACTGCAGCACCCCTATCATCAAACTTTGGGCACTTGGCACCTTGCCTGCACATACAATGAAGGGACACTTCAATTCCCCCCAACCATATCCCTCCATTTATGTCCTTTTCGACTCTGTGGTCTATGACATCCTAGCTCACCTTTGTTGTCTTCTGCTGCTGAACAAGCATACCTGGTCTGCCCTTTCTTCTTACCTGGGATTTCCTCTGCCTTCTCGATGACTTACACATCTGGAGTTATGATGGCAACTGGAATTGCCAGAATTGCCATCATTAATCAAAGTGATCATATGACACTGCACTTTATGACTGCCTTATTTAACAATGGAAATTCTGGCCCCTCTTGTGGTCATAAGTGTAGGATTACTGTATTAAAATAGAATAATTTTGCTAATTCCATATTTTAAACAGATTGTCTAAATCCTAGTATTAGCAAATAGTAAGCCATATACAGCATTGCTTGTGTCAATAAGCTGTGGCCATTAATGATCTTTTTCAACTACTATATCTACATTGAAAACTGCATCTGGGCAGTCTGATAAGGCTATGATTTTAAAAAGCACACCAATCTATATAAAGACATGTGCTTTCTTGAAAAGATGGTGAGATATTTTTCAGTTTCTCTTTACCAACAGGAAATTTGCCTAAAAAACCAACATAGGAAAGGTTCATTGAAACTGGTATTTCAAGTTCTTTCAGAAAAAATACTTTTTACTTGAGGAATGAATGAAACTACTCAGAGTTTTTCTGTTGAGTAGAAAAATATTAAATTGCTTATGATAAATAATAAAAAGTATTAAAAGCAAATGTATTTATAAGTTAACATTGCGACATCAATTGCTGAGTTTTATATTGTCAGACAGATGTACAGAATAAAGGATTTTCATTAATAACTTGTAAGGGGTCTCTACTATATGTGTAGCCAGAAAGTATATTTGGGAGAGGTTTATGTCAAGAAGAATCTCTCAGCCATCATGCACATAATATTCCAGCCAACAATGCAAGGTATTATCTGTCTAGTGCAGGAGAACAAGAATTTACAATAAGGTATGCAATTATCTTACAGCTCAGATAGCTCAATTATCAAGCTGAATTTTCCATTCATAACATAAATTGTTGGATGCACAAATTTAACAATTACATAAATATTTTTAAAAATGGAAAAGCCTTTTTAAAAAACTCCTACTGCAGGATAAATTCTCAGTAGTTACATTTTATGTAGAAAAATAAAGAGCATACTGTTTGCCAAAAGGATACCATTTCCAGTATCTCCTTTTTGTATGATGGCTATTTTCTGTGACCCTTTCTAGATGTTGCCAAAAAAAAAAAAAAAATCAAAAACTTAACTTGTAGATTTTAACAAGGCAATAGGGTTTTTAAAGTGAACCACTTTCCAAGTTGGAGCTAGCAATGCAAATATTTGACATATCAATTCACTCAACTCAACTCTGTACATTATTTGCACATCCTTGATGGTAAATTTATCCTGCTGAGGAGGAACAATGCTCCTTTAGTATTCTATAATTCAATAATGATTTTTACTAAATGTAGAAAAACATGACATCAAGAGGATATTCAGCAGTGACTTATATTTCATTTAGTTGTCAGGACAGGAACTAGGATTATCAGATTAGGACTTCAAAAAATCTTGATGTTCATTAGTTGGCAGTTAAAAATTAATTGATACACAACCTTTTGCTATTGTATGGTGATTTTCTAGAGTTTTATATTCCAGATCTGGTAGTCCTAGTAGGCAGCCTGGATCAATGGCTCTTTTGGGGAAAAGAGAGGGTACATACACTTGAATAGTGGAACAGGTTTGCAGAGATATGAAGTCATATCTCCTTCATTGTTCTCTGCCAGACAAAATGCCCCCTCCCAAAAAATTGGCTGCCGTGGAAGTGCAAAAAAGACTATACAAAATGGTCACTGTACAGAATGCACAAAATGGCCGCACAAAGGTTAGTGTGTGTGTGTGTGTGTGTGTGTGTGTGTGTGTGTGCATAAACAAAAAATGGATGTCCGATCAGAAAGTCTTAAAAGGAACACACAGTATGGCTATCCTGTTGGTGTAGGAGATGGAACTAGGGTTATCTGACATCATTACTTTTATGGTCCACCCGATGTTTGAATCTTTATAGACATAAGGTAAGATAAGAGATAAGATGAGTTGAGTTGAGTTGAGTTGAGGCAAGACACGATAAGACACGATAAGACACGATAAGACACGATAAGACACGATAAGACAAGACAAGACAAGATAACCTGGCTCAAGCATTGCTTATATGCTATGTCTTAGTTAGAAGGGAGTGAGCTGCCAAGAATCTTTTCTGCTATCCTCACCACTCTCTGCATCACCTTCCTGTCTAAAGCAATAATGCTTCCAAACCAGACTGTAATACAATATGACAGGATGCTCTCGATTGTCATTCTGTAGAAAGTGGTAAGGACAGGGAAAGGAAGATGTGCTCTTCTCATGTGATGCAGAAAATGCAGTCATTTTTTTTGGCACTGGCAATATAATGGCTGTCTTAAAACATGATGGGACCACAGCTTGCTGCAGTGAAAGATTGAAAGTATCTGTAAGAAGACAAGCCAACTCATCTACACATTCCCTAAGAACACACCCAGAGATATTATCGGGGTCTGCTGCTAGTGTGTGTGTGTGTGTGTGTGTGTGTGTGTGTGTGTGTGCGCGCGCGCGCACGCGTACATACACACATTTGCAGAACTTCTTGATAACTGTAAATTTATTAAATTTGAGAAATATTATGCCTGCTGGTTCTTGACCCCGAGATGTGTTCGGCCCTGAGAGAGGCCAGGTTGGACTCTGACCAGGAACCCAGGAGCCATGCCTCAGACATAAGGGACCTGGACTTGGTGCCCCCCTGACGATTGACATGTGCCTTGAACGCCACGTTGTCCGTAAGGATCAGAACGTGACGTCCACTGATCCAGTGCCTGAATTGGCGAAGAGCTAAGTGGATGGCCCTGAGCTCCAGCCAACTGATGTTGTGTCTCAAGTCTGCACAGGACAAACAGCCCTGCGCAAACTGAGACTGTAGATGGGCTCCCCAACCAAATAGACTGGCGTCTGTCATAATGGTGATGCGGTCCGATTCTTTGAAGGGTGATCCCTTGGCCACCGCTTGTGAGAACCACCAGAACCACCTGAGGATGTGAATCGGGACCCTGACCTGACAGTTGGATGCGCTGGCATTCACCCGCTGAAATGGTAGGAGGAACCATTGGAGGTCCCGCAAGTGGAGCCTGGCCCAGAGAACTATGGCTATGCAGGAGACCATCTTTCCCAACAGTTGGGAGAGTAAGACCAGTGGAACAGTACGGTCCCTGTACACCCGACAAGCCAGATCCCTGATGCTGACCAATCGCTCCTGGGAGAGAGAGACCATGCAGTTTGTGGTGTCTATGACGTCTCCCAGGTGCAGAAGCCTGGATAAGGGAACTGTCTGGCTTTTTTGAAAATTGACCAAGAAGCCATGTTGTTGGAGGACCTGAATGGTGTGTTCCAGGTCCGCCTGAGCTGTCTGAAGGAGAACGCTTGAATCAGGATGTCGTCCAGGTAACACTGGACGCATATTGGTACCTTCCCCAAGTGGGCGGCTATTATGGCCAGGATCTTGGTGAACACCCTGGGAGCCGAGGAAAGGCTGAAAGGAAGGGCCTTGTACTGGAAATGACTGCCCCTGTAACAGAACCTGAGGAACCGCTGGTGAGCTGGATGGATAGGGATGTGGAGGTACGCTTCCATGAGGTCTATTGATGCCAGGAAGTCCCCCTGATGCCCCCCAGGATGGACTGGAGTGATTGCATGTTGAACTTTTTGTAAGTGATATCATAGTTGAGACCTTTGAGGTCCAGAATTGCTCTCCATCCCCCTGAGGCCTTGGGAACCACAAAGAGAATGGAGTAGAATCCCCCTCCCCTGTGGTCCGGTGGTACCGGTTCTATGGCCTGAATCTCTAGAAGATGTTGAATGGCCTCCTGCATGAGTCCCTGTTTGAGTGGATCCCGGGAAACGGGACAGGCAATGAATCGGTCCGGGGGCTTGGCAAGAAACTCCAGAGACAGACCAAACTGGATAGTTTGTAAGACCCAGGTGTCCGTGGAAGTGAGTTCCCACTAATGGAAGAAGTGACCCAGCCTTCCCCCGATGGGAAGTGCAGTGTAAGAGTCATTTGGACCTCCTGTAGGGGTGTCCTGCCCCTCGAAATGGCCGCTTAGACTGGCTCTGCTGCCTGGACCAAATGCCTGGTTTGTCATAAGGACAGTCATACGGTCTGTCCTGTCTGGGAGTGTATGAGCGGGAGGGCTGAGTAACTGTTGGACCTGCTGCCGGCCGAAAGGACTGCCTACGAAAATAGGGAGTGGGACATTTGTCGGACCATTTGTTCAAGTGAGCCATGACCTTCCGCTTGTCCTTGTTTTCCACAAGGTATGGAGCCAGGGTCTCCCCAAATAAATTATTGCCCAGATAGGGAACAGTCACTAGACGCCATTTGGCTTTGGCGTCAGCCTGCCAGTGTTTCAGCCATAGCATCCTTCTGGCTGTGATGTTGGATGCTAGAGACCTAGATGCAAAGTTGGCCGACTCAAGCGTTGCATCCGCAGTGTACTCAGTGGCTGCCACCATTTTGCTTAGGTCCTGGTGGGTCCAAATGTCCTCAGCAGGGACTCTGGCCTGAAGCTGATAAAGCCATAAAAGTGTAATCCGGACAAAAAAGGACGCACAAGTGGCCATTTTAATTGCCCATGCTGCTGATTGATGGGTCTTCCGGAAAGTTTGGTCCCATTTTCTGTCGTCCACTTTGAGCACCTCCGACATGTCCCCAGCGACCGCAGTCTGGGATACCAGAGGGGTCCAGGCTTCGTCTACCTTGGGGACCTCCAGTGCATCAGTGAGGTCTGTGGAGGTGCTAAATATCTTCTTGTCAGTCCCGCTTACGGAAGGGAAGGAGGAAGGGGAGGCCCATTGTTTCTTGATCCCTTTAAGAAAAATAGAGGGGCCCGGGACGTGATGTTGGGCTGCCACCGTTTCAACAAATATCGGATTTGGGCTGGAATCCGATGTTGCCTCGGCTGAGGGAACTGATCGGACCCTATGTTTGCCGTTGATGTGGCCTTGCGAAGCAGGGTAAGAAACAGGGCTGGATTGAACAGGCCCCCCAAAGGGGAGGGCTCAGGGGGAAGTTCCTCCTCCTCTGACAGATTAAAGTCTGGCTGCTCCTCACCTTGCGGGGAAGAGTAGCCGCTAATGGAGGAGTGTGTGGGAGACGTGGGCTCCTGAAGTATAGGGAGCCCCATAGGAGGAACATAAGGTGGCATGGCTGATGTGGAAGCCCCCTGACCAGGTGGATGGAAGGACCATTCTGCTAGAGCTCGGTCCACGATCTTGGATAGCAAGGCCTCAAGGTGGCTGTCGGAGAAAATGTGTCCGATGTCCAGTCCCCTGAGTCCTGCATCCGTAGGAGTGAAGGTGGCCTCTGGGGCTGAACCTGGAGCTGTTGTTGTGTGTTGAACCAATGTGGAAGGAGAACTGAGTGTGACAGGCGTCCCTGTGAGGGACCACACACCTTGAGCCGAAGTTGAAGGGCCTAAGGGAAGGTCAAATTCAGGGACTGCCATTTGATCCGTCTCCAATCTGGCCTATCTCTGCACTCTGGAGAACTCCTTCTCCAGAGCCTGGTGCCTACGGCTGGCTTGCTTTTCCGCCAACTTGGAAGGCTTCTTGAGCATGGTCTTAGCCTTAGATTTGGGCTTGCCTGCCGCCTCCTGATTACAGGATTTATGGCAGCCGTAACTGGAGGATGGGGAGGCAGTGCTCATGGGTTGAGGCATTGTTTTTTTTTAAATCTTTTATTAAAACAATCAACAATGGACATAAAATCATATTATGCAGCAATCATCATAGCACCTGGTATACAACATTAAGTATTAGTCTTTGTAAACATCTGATTTGGTAAACATTTATCACTCCTCACGTCAAGCCTCAACTATACGCCTGTTACACTTTATTTGATTGGTGTTTCTCTTATCTATAGTTTATCCACTGTTTCTAGTTTATCACATATTATTCATCTCAGTATTAGTACAATCTTTTATGATCCCTAACCAACGATCCTGAGGTAGAAATTCAATAACCTGAGGTAGATATTCAATCCGCTTTTTCAATATTAAAGTGATCAACATTAAACATAGGATCATATTGAGAAGCAATCCTCCTAGAACATAGCATACAACATTAGGTATTAGTCTTTGTAAACATCTGGTTTGGTAAACATTCTTCACTCCTCACGTCAATCCTCAAATCTACACCAGATACATTTTGTTTGATTGGTATTACTCTTATATATGGTCTATCTACTGTATCTAGTCTATCACCTATTGTTCATTTGCGCTTCTGAATTAACTTCGTCCCAGTAATAGTGCAATCTTTTATAGTCCCTAACCAGAGATCCTAAGGTAGAAGTTTCGTAACCTGAGGTCGAAATTCCGTCTGCTTTATCAATGTTAAAGCAAACAACATTAGGCATAAGATCATGTTAAGAGGCATTAGTCATAGAACATAAACATTCAACATTAGGTGTTAGTTTTTGTAAACATTTGATTTGTTAAACATTCTTCCCTCCTCACGTCGAGCCTCAGCTAAACGCCAGATGCATTTTGTTTGATTGGTGTTTCTCTTGGATATAGTCTATCCATTGTTTCCAGTCTGTCAAATATTGTTCATTGGAGCGATCTTTCAAGTATGCTGATATTTTCTCCATTTCCGCCAAATTTGTTACTTTCACAGTCCATTCTTCAATAGGCAGTATTTCTGGATTCTTCCAGTATTGTCCCACCAACAATCTTGCTGCTGTGATCAAGTTCAGAAATAAGTTAGTCTCTGAGGTAGTGAAATCCTTTGTGATCCCTAACAAAAAAACCCGAGGTAGAAATTCTATACGCTTTTTGAAAATGGTTTGAAGTGTCCACCATATCTTCCTCCAGAATGCTTTGATTTTTCTGCATGTCCACCATATGTGAAAGTAGGTAGCCTCCCCGTCCCCACACCTCCAACATTTGGGCTGGGAGTCCGGGTAGATGAGTGATATTTTTTTCGGTTCTAGGTGCCATCTATAAAACATCTTGTAGAAGTTTTCCCTTAAGTGTTGCGATTTCGTGAATTCTACATTCCTCACCCAGATTTTCTCCCACGTGTCCATGGTGATAGAGTGTCCAAAGTCTTGTTCCCACCTTACCATACAGTTCTTGACTAGCTCGGTTTCAGAGTCCATTTCTATCAGAATGCTGTACACTCGTTTGATGTGCATGATGCCCTGCTCTCTGATCTGTTTAATTAGGTTCTCGTCAGTCTGGGATAAACCCTTCTTCTTGTCCTTATGCCACTGTGATTGCAGTTGAAGATATGATAGCCAGGTACCTCCTATTCCTTCCCCTGCTAGCGTTGTTTGGGGTTTCAAGGAGAACCCATTTCTTTCTTCCAGTACAAGTTTACTGTATGGCACCACTTCTTGCCCTTGGGATATGTTTGTGTCCCCTATTGTGTGTCCGGGGATCGTCCAGATGGGGATTTTGTTGTGTAGAAGGTGTTTGTATTTCTTCCAGACCCAAAGCAATGGGATTCGTAGTGGGTTCTCTCTGAAGTTCTTGTCTGCCTTTTTGTCGTATACCAAGTATGCGTGCCAGCCGAATAGGAGACCCTGCCCTTCAACATTCAATATTCTATCATTCGTCATGTTGATCCAGTCGCTCAACGCCACCAGTGTCGCTGCGTAGTAGTATAGCTTTAGATTAGGCATTTTGAGTCCCCCTCTCTCCCTTGCGTCTTGGATGATTTTTAGTTTCACCCTAGGTTTCTTGCCGTCCCAAATAAATCTGTTGATGCCCTTTTGCCCGTTGTCTAAGTCCACCTCCTTTTTGAGTATGGGTAGCATTTGAAAGAGAAATAGAAATCTTGGTAAGACGTTCATCTTTACTGCTGCTATCCTGCCCAGCAGGGACAGTCGTAATGTTTTCCACCTTTCCAGGTCTGTTTGTATCTTATTCCACAGCACCTCGTAGTTATTCTTGTATAATTTCGCATTCGTTGATTCTATCTCCACTCCTAAGTATTTGACTTTCTTGACTATTTCACAACCCGTTATTCTTTCCAGGTCCCGTTTTGCTTTGTTATCTAGATTTTTGACTAGCATCTTAGTTTTTGATATATTTACTTTGAAGCCTGACACCCTACCATAGTCTTCCATTATCTCCATCAATCTCCTTGCTGACTGTGCTGGGTTGAGGCATTGTTGAGTTCTCCATCCTGATTGAGCAGTCTAAGGGAAACCGAGACGAAGCTCTGGCAGGCAAGCAGTTGGCAGAAGCAAAATTGGAACAAGTAACAAGACTGCTCCCCTGACCACCTGACCAGAAAAGAATCTATCTGGGCTTTGGTCACGGCAATTGAGTCAGATTCCGAAGGCACAGTTGGGGACCTGCTCTGGGCTTCACCCGGAGGCCTTAGGTGGCCAGTCAAGGTGCACCAGAAAAGGCAAAAACTCCCAATGAAGGGTGCAGAGGGCCTGAGACAGGGCCTGGCAAGGAAAGATCAGGTTCAAAATGGTGACTGGTCAATGTGGAAATTGTAATAGTTGACTTGTGGTGGTTTGAGGTTCTGGCCTCTAAGAATTTGCCCCAATCTGCCAACAAAACCCTCACTATAGTAAAGTGATGAGGCCTGCAGGCAGTCGCTGGTGCAGGGCTCCAATGTAGCCTAGTTGGATGACCGTGTGGTGTTTCAAAATGGAGGCCATGGTGGGTCCGTGAAAACGCTATTAAATTAATGGGCTGCGGTGGGGCCGAAGGACCCTGGCCCTAAAACCCCAAAGGCCTAACCCAAGAATCAGGGGAAAGCCCCAAATGAGTGAGAAAAGGAAGGTGCTTTTTTCACTTCGTTTCCTCGGCGGTGGCCCCAAAATGGCAGCTGCAACCTGCCCTCCGTTTGGAACGGTACCAGAGGCTTCGGGGAGAAGATTGCCAGTGCTGGGGATGGACGCTATGGCAGCGCTAAGCGCTGCGCCGAAAGTGAATTCAGTAAGGCAGCCTCCAAACGGCAGGGAAGAAAAACTGCTTGTTTAGGTTTCGTTGCCTCCGACAGCAACCAAAATGGCGTCCACGGGTGTTCCCGACTGCCAGTGAAGATCCGAAGCCCCCAAATTCAGCTAAGAATCTCAAGCCTGCAGCACGAGATTCTGTCCGGTTTGCAGAAACGGGGGGAGAATGAGGGAAATCTAAGGCAAGCCTGCCAGAATATTTCCCCAGAGCCCTGGGGAAAATAAGGAGCGGAGAGCTGCAGAAGCCTCCCCCCACCTCCCACTCCCCAATTCAGTAATTTAAGGTAGCACTGATCCCAGTGCTAAGGAAAATTTTAAGGGAGTATTCCAATTTAGAATTTACAAATTAAGGGAGGATTCCAATTAATATTAGTCAAGTTAGAGGAAAGGAGAATTCACCAATGGATTTCTAACCTGCTATCTTGCTATGTTGAGAGCCAAACCTGTCTTCAAGAGACCAAGTTAAGACTGGGTCTCCTAGCAAGAGGGGGCGTGTCAAGTTTGGCTACTTGGTCTCAAGAACAGGCAGACAGAGAAAACCCAATGGTGGATTCTCCATCTTTTGTACTGGAGAATGTTAATTCCCAAATGGTTGGGAGTTTTAATGTAAGTAAATGGTATCTCTTTCCTTCAGGGATTTAACTACGACATCACGTCAAGGCAGTTATCTAGAATTCAATTGCAACAGCAGCAGATCAACGTCATTGTCAGACATTAGTACACATTGAGAAAGTCAATAATCATTTGGCTTGCAGAGAGGAAAAAAAGTTCCATTAACATAGGAACTCTAGTGAAAACCAAACATTGAAATAGATGCCTACAGGTCAATTCCATTCCCTAAATAAAATGGAAAGAAAAGAAAGTGAGTAAATAATAGGTTCTACTCCTTAAATGTTTATTTTTTAATTATAATTTGCACTGGACCACCATGTTGATTTTTTAATTATAATTTGCACTGGACCGCCATGTTGATTCTTATATGCCACAGGTATCAAACTCAATCGTGCCATGTAACCTATTGTGACATAACACAATTTTTTGCCTTTGCGGAGCTGGGGTGGGCGTGGCCTGCATGTGACGCATCCGGCCTATGGGTCGCCAATTTGACACCCCATTTATATGCCCTCTAAAAGAATCATAGTATTAGCAAATAAAGAAAAAATTTCCAAACCCTGGATGACTTGATTTAGCAACTTCATAGGTTACAGACTAAGTAATAGTTGTCCAATACCTCCAGATCTAGGGTGAGCTTAAGGAGGAGATGCATCAGAGTTTCCTTGAGGTCTTCTGATATCAGCCTTTCAAGAGAGACCACGTTAGAAAACAGATAACAAAACAATGCTACTTTATCATCGTGGGACACATTAACATAATTTTGAAAATTTGCCACTAATTTAATTTTCTCTGCCCCATTTCATATTAAACAGAATTGAGCCAGGGTTTAGTTTCTTTCTCACACTTTCTACTTTTTCAATATGGCTCAGTTGTCATATTTCTCCCTTTCGGACTTATACATTCCTTCAACAAAATTATTTCTACATTTCTTTCCACCTGGTTGCATCTCTTCTGATAACAAAAAATAACAGTGACCCTGAACCAGGAAATTACTTTCCCTTAGCAGTCTGAAAGATCTAAGAGAGGGAGAGATCCAGCCCACTGGTAGAAGAGAACATCTTAGAGAGCACCTATCCACTTCATCAGAAGTCACAGGCTGAAGGGATTCAGAAATAAGCAAGCAAGATGATGTTCTAGTTATCATCCTGGACTCTGCCCTCATGAAGTCAACACCTAAACAAATCTGGTGACTATATCAGTCAAATTTGATTACGGCAATGAGGGATAAGCTCTTGATGTTGATTCTTTCCTAATTATGAACTAACCATCCAACCCATAAGTGCAGAATGCAACTTGCTAACACAACAAGAAACAGGAAATATTGGTGTTTCGTTGTTCTTATCTCCAGGAAATAGACCCAAATGTCCTCAGATTCACTTTTTGACTTACTTCACAGGTTTTCTAGATATTGCTTCCATTGCTTTTCTCTGCAAGCTTTTGGTAAATGAACTACTCTTCTGGAATTGGCAAAAGAGAGGGGCCACTTGAATACAATTTTATCAAGGTTCTGCCCCTCTCGTTATAACAAGAGTAAACTAGGCTTTCAATTGATTTAGTTGCTGGATTGTCACGAAAGTCCCCAAAGGCCTACTGAAAGCTATTCAGATCCATGAGGTGTCTGGGACCAACAGGTCCAGCCCTACAGAAATCTCAAGAGGCAACATTATCTGACTACAGCAAAGAGTTGGGACAATACCACCTATATCCAGATTTCATACCAACTATTTCAAAGTGGGGTTTGGGATGGCTGCTGCAAGTATGGAAGGGTGTGGAAGGGGTTGCCTTAATGCAAGCATGGTGGAACTTGGGGTAGGTGCTGCAGAGTGTGAGAGGGGCCAGCAAGGTGCAAGTACAATGGGGCTGGGCATGGCTGTTACAGAATTGGAGAGCTTACCCAAACGACTTGCAACCTTCGCTTCCAGCCTCCCAATTGACTGCTGGTTGAAAAGCTTGCAGGGAAGGTTGCAAATGCCAATCACATAACCATGGATGCTGCAACCATCCTTAGCAGAGCTGGTTGTCAAGGACCCAGATTGCAATCACATGACCATGGGGTCCTGAGACGGTCAGAATTTTGAAGACCAGTTGTAAGCATCATCATTATGACTTTGAATTGTCATGGAATGAGTGGCCATTAACCTAGGACTACCTGAGAAAACCTTTAAAGATTTCCCTGAATTAAGACTTTAATAAGCAATATTCCCAATAAATGGCACATCATTTAAAGAGTATGATTTCCTCAGATACTTAGGTTGACTTAACGGAGGTATTTTGTGCCCTAACTTTTATGCTTGATATCTGTACATTTTTTGTATTTTTAATTCTTTGTATTATATCACATTTTTAAAAAATTCATGAGAATCATGTACAGGCCTGTCAAATTGCCAACATTTTTAACAAGACTCATTAATTTTCAAATGGGCTGTTTAGGATTTGAAATAATTAGAACCACATCATTGGCAAACAAATTAATTTTCATACGATTTTTTAAAACTTGCATGCTTTTAGTTTCAGGATGCTCACTAATCTACTTAGCCAAGGGTTTTAACAACAGTGAAAATTAATGGGGAGAGAAGTTGCTGTTGTTTCCCCCTAGTTCAATATTAAATAAGGGAAAAGTCCATTTAATTTAAACTAGCTTTTGTATGACAATGAAGGTTATAAATTATGTTAAAGTTGCCTCCCAAATTAATACACTTTAATAATGAAAATGGTTAAAACTGACTAATTTTACCAAAAGCTTTCAAAATCTAATATTCATCAGTTTTCTGTTCACAAGGTTTTAATTTATGGGCTGTTTGGGAACTGGGAGTGAAATTATCTCAGATGTTTGGACAAGTAATAAAATGAAGCACCACTGGAAGTTCAAGAAAAGCACAGGTGAAAAATAATCGTACCTCTCCCTCAGTTTCAAACAGGCAATTTTTTATTTACAAGGCAAACATTATAGTCATTGTGCTGTTAATAGTAAGGATAAGTCTAAACAAAACTTTAGAAACAATAGATTTTGATTTTAAAGCTGCTGGTTGTCACTTTTTTAAGAGCTGTTATAACTTTGGACAGTCACTAAATAAATTGTTGTAAGTCAAGGACTACCTGCTTAAATCAGGGTTTTCCAACCTTGGTAATTTGAACTATTATGGCTGGTTGGGGAATTCTGGGTATTGAAATCCCCACGTCTTCAAGTTGTCAAGGTTGAGAAACCCTGGCCTAAATGATAGGTTTGGATCATCAATAACTGAGTTTAAACATGCTTGGAGTGTTGATGATTTTTGTCCATCATCCAACAAAAATAAAAATAAAATAAAAATAACAATTAAAAATAATAAATACATACATTAAAAAGAAAACTCAAAGGGTAGACTTGATGGACCATTAGGTCTTTTGCTGCTGTTGTCATGGTTCCGATAGATGAGACCAATAGAAATAACAACTCTGAGGCAATTGCTTTCCTCAAAGAACACTTTTAATGGCTACATAATATCAGCACAAACAAAGGTGAAACCAAAACTGAAAATTACCCCCCCCAAAGGTTACAAAGTAAAAGTTGAACTCCCCACCCCTTAGTGTGTCATAAATCACAATCCCCAATTAACAGCTTTGGCGGGCTTCCTAACAGTAGATCCAGCCCGCCAAACATTAAGGCTGCTTGACCTTGATTCCCACAAGAAAGTTATTGTTTTGACTAAACTGTAAGAATGCATCTCCCCCTTCCCAACCGAAAAATGAAGAAACATGGCTGATTTCACAGTGTTTGAAGGTTTGACAGCTGTCAGGTTTCTTATGTTTCTATGTTTTTATATGGCCAGTGTGAGTATCACCAGTTAATAACAACATAGAAGTTCCTTAGAAATGCAAATGTAAGTGCACTGTTTTTTTTTTTAACATGATCAGTATTTATATCAGTAGACTCAAAAGTGGCCAATATAATGTCAACTCCAAAAATGAAATACAGAAAATTTTAAGTTCTAGTTCTGCCAAAGCTAAAGCGAACTCCCTATTTTGTTGTAGGATGCTTCCAGATTACCAGCAACAAATTTGAGTGACATTTTAGGAAGCAAATGGGTATCCAATGATTCTTCCACTTGGTTTCTATTACTGGCATTATGTAAATCTGAAAATAAACCTTGCTGGAAAGTTGG
The DNA here is from genome assembly GCA_034064705.1 of Bothrops alternatus. NCBI lineage: Eukaryota > Metazoa > Chordata > Lepidosauria > Squamata > Viperidae > Bothrops > Bothrops alternatus. Next base: position 10,659,337 of record JARGCV010000009.1, read on the forward strand.
TTTGAGTGTACTGCGATTTGCATAAAAGGGATTGAAAGTACTGAAGCTTGAACAACTAGAATTCTGCTGACACAGAACTGAAAGCTTCTCCCCTAACAAACTTCTCCGTCTCATTTCCCTAGCCATCTATGGGTTTGTTCTCTTTCATAGAAAGGTAATAATTAAACCCACCTTTTGCATTTCCACAATCAATTTCAAAGATTTTCTGTCTACAACATTAAGCTTTCATTTAAAGGTACTTGTTACTTACTCTCTTTCTGAATAGCCCAGATGTGTTGAGCTCTAAATGCATTTTTATTTTGCATGACAACTGCAATTGAGTCACTTGCTTTTCTACAGGAGATTTTGTTTGCTTATAGGAAAGAAATGGTCACAGAAGTAGAGCTTTAAACAAAAAAGAGATTTTTTTAACAACAATCCTCATTCAAATGCAAAATCTATTTAAATCTTGGCTGATAGTGCCATCATGTGCATTATGTGTCTAAGAAATGTAACGTACTTCTATGAAATCTCCCATTTACATTATAAAATAGGTTATTATATATGAAAGAAAAATTATACAATTACGCAGAAACTCATTTCCTTAAACATGCCAGCTGGCTCAATCAGTAAAAGTAACAGCACAGCACAACAACCTGTCATAGAGTGGTTTAAATTATACCTGTTCTGGCCTTAATGCTGATTTGCTTGATTCCACAGATACTCATTTCTTGTAATAGTTTACTGTTAACATAAACATGATGCATTTTCTAACTTTAAAAAATACCTGGAGTGACTGCAGGATATGGTTGAAAAAGTCAAAATCAAGATATTGGCCATCAGCATTTTGACTTTTGAAGATTGAAGCTCTGCATGTGTTGTGTGTGTTGTGTGTGTGTGTGTGTGTGTGTGTGTGTGTGATGAGGTATTGATTGCACTATTGTGGCCTTCATATTTTTAAAATTATTTTTTATTGATTCTGGTTTTTTTTTTAGTATTATCAGATTAAATAACAGAGTGGCCACCACCTCGACTTATTTGACCATACCCTGCAGATACCCTTGATTTCAACATAAAAATCTTCTTATCAAGGCATAAGTTGCACTGATTAGAGAAATATGTAATTCTGTCTCAATTTTCATATCTAAATCCAATCAGTCAACTGAACATTTAAGTGAAAGGAGAATAATTACAAAAAAGCAGTGCACCAGTTTTCTATTATGTATCCATGTTAACCTTCCTGCCATGAATGAAAAAAAGAAATTGGAGAGGATGAATTTTATCTGCAAAATGACAACAGATAAATTGCCATTTTCTGTTTCGGTTCATGTGCCCTCTTTCTGTTCATCTGCACCCTACCCAAATTGCTTTATGTTGAAGGAAGAATAGAATTCCTTGTAAGGCCCATGAATTTCAGTCTAAGCCAGTGTTTCCTAGAACTCCTGGGTCCCCCCCCCCCCCGCAAGACCTCTCAAGAGTCTGCAATTAAAATTATTTGCCAGGCTATGCTGAAAAATAATACTGTATTAAAAGCCCATCAAAGAATCATGAAAAGTGGTAGTAAATGCATCAATTTTAAATTTTAATACGGTAAATATAGATAATGCTTGCTGTAATTGCCACAATAGGAATCAGTAACTCAGTCATTAAATGAAGCAGTCACTAAGTGAAATACCATGATTTTTACACTTTTACTTCAGCTTTCCTTTGCTTTACACTTCTGCAGAAGTTGTAAATTGTTGTAAGTTGTAAATACAAGGCCTGGTTGCAAAGTTAGTTTTTCACTACCATCATAACAGTGAACAGTCACTAAATGGACAAGTTGCTAAATGAAGACTGTCAATAAATATAACCCCCACACAAAACAAATGCACTTCTGGGGTTCTCCATAATTTTTAAAGGTGGGAAGGACTGCTTATAGCAAAAAGTTTTAGAAACACTGGTCTAACCAAATAGAATATTTTGCAGTTGTCATGACTTCTGTGCCTTGAATGTTTTGCTTAGACAAATGCATTTTTGTAATGCTCAAAAAATACACTCTTTTCCCTTCATGGAAATCTAAAATCCCGCACCTCTTCAGATTATGTACATATGTGCACCCAAGCCAGGTAGCTTTTTCTGACACAGCCCTCCCAAGAAATATAGGATGAACTCAGTTACAAAATCAGCTGTCATTCAAAATAGAGGATTCTCTTGAGAAAGCATACCAAAATTGTTAATCATTTTAATCTTCACTCCTGCACAATTCCCCGAATCCTCTTTGCCATTTAGGTAACAGCTGGCATAGTATTTATTTGCACTCTATAGCACCTGAATACTTTTGTTTTGAAAGCAACCAAATCAGGGTGTTTCTGTCATAATGTTAACAAACTTGGTAACATTTTGACCTGTTTGAGAGATCTTCAGAATGCTGAAGAATGTTGGTTTAAGTACCACATAGATGAAATCAACTGGGGTTATAAGCACAGGGTTTATAAAGCCAAGGAAAATGAAGGGTTGACTTACTTAATATAGTTTAATATGTTTAAAACTGGGATGGACAATTTTCAGGGAACCTGGGCTAACCTGGAATGACGCCGGCTGCATTGCCAAAAAAAAAAAAAATATGGGAGAAATCATGTCAAAAGAGGAGGCTTTCATTATTTAAATGTAATTAAAATTAAATCCATTTTATACAATTTCTGTTGTCAAATACTGTAGTTAAGACGTTTCTGTTCTCTAGATTAGTATGATTCTGATGGTGCATATCTGTCAATGCTAGTTTGTCTCATTTTAGCATCTGGAGAGCAGCTGCATTCGATCTGAGGCATCAATTTATTTTGCCTTAGTGCCACAAATTTTACCCTCAAAATAGGCTGATAGGTCTCGCTAGCCACTTGGCTCTGCCAGAAACAAGTCCCTGTGCCTGCACAAAAGTGTAACCAAACATCAGGATTGAAGGAGCACTGCTACTCCAATCCAAGGTTTTAAAGAAGTTTCAAATTTTTATTTGAAATATATTTTCATGAGGTTGCAGCATGAACCAAAAGCCATTCTCATAAATGAAACCTAAGACACACTGCTGCATATTTTGCATTTGTCTTTCAGGCAATGCTTGCCAGATGGGTGCTATATTCAGAAATGCTGCATTCTTGACTGGAGATGCTTTAAAAATGTTAGATCAACATAGGTGGAGCCTGAAAAAGCAATTAAAAAAAGTATATTTACATTAAATTAACAAGATTAATGCACTTATTCCTTATATCATTTCCCCCCTTTCTCATACATTAAAATTATACTATGGCAATTTGAAGAAACGCTGGCTTGGAGTGGGCGTATCTAAGGCGTTTGAAGGCTACAAAGAGCCCTGAAGGCCGAGGCTGCCTTAAAAACAAGTGAATTGCAGTACTGGGAAACCTTGAATCTTAAGTTGAAGTCTTTCTCATTCATTTTATTAGCTGGTGAATAAAGCTAACAGCTTTATTCCAAACTTCTGCACTACAGTATACATTCAAGGCCGTCCTTTAGGTAACTAACATCTTTGTAATTGTGATTTTGTATTACTCATCATTCTGATGAGCACATCCTATGATTCATAAAAGATCTTCTAATGACTTTATTCAGGCCATAGACAGCTAGAAATTGTCAAAACTCTCATGAATTGGTAGTAGAAGCCTGAACTGTTCTCTATTGGAAGCTGAATCATGCTGACAGGAAAGGTTACAGAAACTTTTGAACTAGAAATAATCGCTTTAAAAGCACTAAATTATTTTAGGTGAGTGAAGTCACTGCTCCCCCTTTTGACAGTGCAACTTTAAAATAGAAAATATATCAACCCAACCAGTTGAAATCTCTTATCCTTTGACTCATATGTAAAAAATCTTGATTAGGCAGGAAATAAAAACCACAAAGACAAGGCAGTGATGTAACACAAATGTAGTGTGTCTGCCATACTGTATGTGCTAAAGCCAGCCAGAGTCATTGATTGAGATGGGCAGCTATAGGAAGGAAGGAAGGAAGGAAAGAAAGAAGGAAGGGAGAAGAAAGAGAGGGGATGTATGTGTGTGTGTGTGTGTGTGTGTGTGTGTGTGTGTGTGTGTGTATGTATATATATATATATATATATATATATATATATATATATATATATATATATATATATATATATATATATATATATATATATATATATATATATATATATATATATATATATATATATATATATAATGCTGCTATACTGCAGTTCTACTTTTTACAATTTCTTTTGTCTTGCAGCCCCCCAACTAGGGGCATTAAGCAGGCTCAAGTCGCTACTGGGAAACATTTACAAATCCAGATTTACACACACACACACACACACACACACACACACACACACACACACATGAGAGAGAGAGAGAGAGAGAGAGAGAGAGAGAGAGAGAGAGAGAGAGACTACAAGTTTTGCATCCTTCTATGTAAATCTGGGCCAGGAGATCAGAGATTTTTACTGCAGCGGCCCCCAACTTTCCAGCTGGCAGCCAGGGGAAGGGCCTCTGAGTGGTAGGCACACATTTATGCTCACAGGTCCATTTGCGCAAGTGGTGTGTGCTTGAGCAGAGAGTGCTTGAACGGAGGGTGCTCCAATGGAGCTTCACGTGTGAGCACAAGTGCCTTCCGCTTGTGTGAGTGGAGCTTGACGCATACACACTTTTCCATTTCTCCTGCAGCCCAGTTTTGAACAGGCTGCAGCCCAGTAATGGGCCATGGCCCAGGGGTTGGGGACACCTGTTTTGGGAAATCTTTTAACAACTGAGGGTCATAAACTGATTCAAAGAGTTAGAAGAGATATTTATATCATCACGTCTGATCAGGAATCCAGACAAAAGTATCCCAATGGATTATTGTTTTAGCTTTTGCCTAAGCCTAACCAGAGAAGGAGAACCCATCTGGATACTGGATCTGCCGTTACCACTGCATCCACGCCCACCCAATGGGCCATGCCTACCCGTCACCCGACGATATATAAATGGGTTTTGGGTTACAGTTTGGGCACTCAGTCTCTAAAAGGTTCGCCATCGCTGACCTAGATTGTTGGGGGAAATATGCTGACTCTGTAAATCACTTAGAGAACGATGTAAAGCACTACGAAGCGGTATTGTGCTATTGCTATTGCTACTGTAGAAGAGTCATATTAGTCTATGGTGAGAAAAAAAAATCAAAACAAGGATCAAGGAGCATGAGAGCTTTCCAACCACCTAGGACACTCTACAACAGAGTTCAAAGTGATTGTTTTGGAAAAATGAGAGGAAAAGGTCCAGAGCAGCGGTTCTCAACCTATGGGTCGCGACCCCATTTGGGGTCGAACGACCGTTTCACGGGGGTCGCCAAACGCTGCAGTCCGCCATTTTTCCCCCTCCCCATTTCCCCTCGGCCGTCGCACGCGCGCTGCACATGCGCGATTCGGCCCGTCGCGCCGCGCATGCGCGGTTTGGGCTGTTGTGCGCGTGCCGCGTATGCGCAGTTTGGGCCGCCGTGTGCACTGCGCATGCGCGGTTCGGACCGTCGCACCGCGCATGTGCGTTTCGGGCCGTCGCACCGCGTATGCGCGGTTCAGCGCGCCATGCATGCACGGTTCGCCCCGTCGAGCCACGCATGCGTGGTTCAGGTTGGCGCGCGTGCCACGCATGCGTGGTTTGGGCCGTTGCGCCGCGCATGCGCGGCGCAGGTCGGGGTCACGCCACGCATGGGCGGCACAGATGGGGTCTTGGCCTGAAAAAGGTTGAGAACCGCTGGTCTAGAGGAAGCTTACCAAGAAGCTGCCCCTATGTTGGCAGCCCTTTCTTAGACTGAAGGAAATAGCTGAGAGAAAGAGCAGACTATTTATTATCTGTAGTGGCTAAATTTCTCGTTCTTTCATTTTGGTGCTTCCTCAGTCATTATCTTCCCTACTTCCATTACATGCTCTACTTTTGTTTTGTGGATTTTCTTTTTTTTAAAAAATAAGGATTTTCACCCCCATTTCTGATAATAATAAAATGAAGATGTAACAGGAAAATGATCTCCATTTAATTCATTTTTATGAGATCATTGCACTTTACAAAAACCAAATTACTAAACAAAGGAGATAGGAAGTACATAGTATTTCCTTTTTAACTGTGTATCTCAAAGTCATGTAATGTGGTTTCAGTTTTATCTTCTGATCAACTGTATTAAACTATTATTCTGAAAAAATATATAAACAAGAAGATTGCTCCCAGTAGCTATGACTCACTTGCATTTTCCTTTCTAGCTTTGTGTCAGAGGTATGTACAGATTTCACATTCATTGAAAGCTGTGGTCACACTTTCCTGTAGCATACAAATTAGAACTCCCAGCAGTTTTCAACAGAGAGGTAGATTTTGGAAATAAAAGGACCTAATTTCTACAGTCAATAAGTTATAAGTACAATGATTAATCAATAGTTTGTAGCATGCCAGTTTTTATGGAATAAATGGGATTTGTTTCAACAAACATACTTATTAAGGTGGTGTCAGACAAAAAATGAAAGAAAAAGATGCATATTGGACTGAACACTAGTGTTTCTCAGCTTTGCAAATTTAAAATTGTAGATTTCAACTCCCAGAAATCCCCAGCCAACAATGGTGGCTGGGCAATTTTGGGGACTGACATCCACATGTCTTAAAGTTGCCAAAGTTGGCAAACATTGTCTTACGGTATAGTGAAGCATAATATGGTCTTTAGGATTACGTTATTAATATATTAAATAGCTAACATGGAATTGCAAATGTATTTTAATTTGTAACAAATAAGAAACAGTAAAACTCAGCTATGGAAATGCTGCTGTTGATGATGCATTCTTTATTTATACAGAATTCTTGATTTAAAATGTTCCAAGAGAACAAATGGTACATGTGCCTCTATTTTTCTAATTCTTTCCAGTAAGATACCTGGAAGACTGGCTGCCAGTTCACACTAGGCTCACAGTTCCTCAAAACACTGCAGGCACATTAGGCACAGAGTAGGTTTGTCAGAAGGTTGTTGCATAATAAAAGTCATCAAAGAATAGGAAAGCTACAGTAAATCCAGCACTACAGTGTAAAGGTATCATGAAGGATAATATGGATGAGTAAATACGTTTTTTTCTAATGATTTTATGTGGTCTCAGTGCCCATGATCTTTTTTAACATAGTAATAACGTGGAGATTGTTTAGAAAACAGAGTCTTAAAAACGTTTATCTAGCAGGATTCTCAGCCCAAGCTTGAGAACTCATGGAAATATTCCATACAACAAAAAATTATATTTTATCATGCTCTGATACATCAAATATATTTATTTGCAAGTAACAGCTAGTCCTATAATGTCAAAGGGCTGAACCCTAATTTGGAGGAAAAAGTTTTGATAGAAAGATTCACAATCCATAGGACTCTAAAATAATTAGCTTTTACTGGGATATCACACTTTTGAAGGGTGTGAAAAAATATTTTGTGGCAATTTGTACATCTGTGATGGGTGATATAATTTAATTAAATTTAGTATAACGGTTAACCTGGCAGGAAGATTGACTTACAAAGCTTCAGTGAATTGGTATTCCTCAAAATCTTGCTATGTTGTAATAGAAATAGGTAGTAAAAAAAGGAAATATCCAGCAAGTAACTTAAAACATCTTCTTATAGACAGATTTTTAAAACACAATTAAACTGCATGCTTTTCACAGCAGAATATGTTAGATGTTACTACAGCCAGATTGCTGTCTCATTCATCCCTTTTTTGTTGCTAATTTTATGATTCTTTTAGCTGCTTGGAAGATGCTCTCACTGAGTAGCAGCTACAGCAGTACTTTAAATTAGTTAAATAATGTTTCTTAAATGTTAACTTCTATTAACTTTTATAGAAGTTAATCTGGCAATTGGTATTGCCAGATTAACTTCTATAAAACACAGTAATATAATAGGCAGAGGTAACACGTGCTTGTCATGGGCAGAGTTTAGTAATAAGAAAGGGAATATAGGTAGTTCTTGACTTACAACAGTTCATTTAGTGACCATTCAAAGTTACAATGGCACTAAAACAAGTGGCTTGTGACCATTTCCCACACTTATGACCCTTGGTCATGTGATCAAAATTCAGATGCTTGGCAACTGGTTCATATTTATGACGGTTGCAGGGTCCCCTTTTGCCCCTTTGACAAGCAAAGTCAATGGGGAAGCCAGATTCACTTAACAACCGTGTTATTAACTTAACAACTGCAATTATTCACTTAACAACTGTGGCAAGAAAAGTCATAAAACAGGGCTAAACTCACTTAACAAATGTCTCACTTAGCAACATAATTTTTTGGGGTCAATTGTAGTTGTAAGTTGACTATTTGTATGAGCCTTCTTTTGCACAACTCTAAGAAGAGGACAAGGCCTACTTGGCCCTTTTAAAAATGTGTTTTAACTCAGAGAATTAAACTCCCATGTTCTAAATGGTCCTGACAGTATTCCCAGTAGGACAGTTAGTTTTCAACTTATAACCATAACTGTGCCCGGAATTATGGCTGTAAGTCATGCCAGTCATTAAGTGGGTCACCATGTGATTGTTCCAGATTTTGCAATATTTTTGGAGCGGTTGTTAAGTGAATCACTGTGGTCATGAAGCAGATGCAGCAGTCATTAAGCAAATCCATTGTGTGCAATGGCTGTTTGTTTTTGGAAACTGGAAGGAAATGCCAGTTTCCACCAAAAAAAGTCATAAATCTGCAAATGGACATAAATGCAGGCTGTTTGCTGTGAGTCGAAAAGGCAATGACATTACTGTGAGGTGTGTGTGTGTCTTGTAAGTAGCCCTGGGGAGGTCCATCATAACTACAAATGGTCACTAAGTGACTCATTATAAATCGAAGACTACCTGTATTGCTGAAAATGGATGACTGAAATGCAACATATAAAAGTTTCCAAGGCAGTCTTAAGGGGAAGACATCAAAAAAACCACTACAGATTTTTTAATTCCTGTTCCTTTGGGCATCAGGTGAAGAACCCTTAGCTTATCCTAAAAGTTCAAGTCAACAGCAACTTCTGAAGAAACAGACAATGCTCTGTAGCTTTACTGTATTCATTATATTTTTCAGGCCTAAGGCTAGAATGGGTTACGACTCGAAATGCTCCTATGACTACCAATGACAGTAGCATATGCCTGAATATATGTTATTTTTAAAACTGTTCCTGCATTCCTTCCATGCCTTGATGTTTCGTTTCCTAGAGTACTGGATTGAATGAAGTTGAAATTCAATCCAGATAAGTTTAAAATACAACCGATTGAGGACACAGTTTACCAGAGGCCTGGAGTGAAGAAATAGTTAGATTTTCTGACAGGTCTTTCAATCCATCTCTCAGAATGACTGCTCTGTTGACTCTCACACAGCGTAAACAGATTTATTATAGGCCAAGATGGGGTTCTCTGTAATTTTTAGCATTGTGACAAATATTTACTATATTTTAACTTTGCCCTGTACATTAAGGCAGTGGAGCAAAGTAGAATAAATAGATATGAGCTGGGGATCAAATCCGAATTGGAATTTGGAATGGTGAAAATTTCTTTACTTTAAAATTGCACATGCACATACCACTGTACAAGATGCAGTTGTCTTCCTATTGTCAAAATTACCCACTGATCACACAATATTTAGGGGTTACCCTGATTGTCACCTGATTCAGAATGGACTGTCCCAGATCAACTCCAACTGGGATAAGTTCATTTACTTTGAAGAAAGTTGTTTGGGCTTTGCATGGCTCTTGTCTTTATATTCTTGTAACAAGACTTTGAATTTGCAAATATTGTCAGATATAAAAGATAAGGCGAGGTATTATAAAACATATTAATAAACCATACACATATTTTTGAAACCCACATTTTCTGTAATTAATTTTTATGTATTTTGTGACAGAATTGAAATTTATGTTTCAAGGAATACACACCATGACATTATTCTGGCTTGTAAAGTACTATAAATTATTATTGAAAATTCTTCTTCCGAGCTGAATAGCAAAATCATTTTAAATATTTTAAATTCAGTCCAAGTAGTATAAGGCTTTCAGAAAAAATAGAGAATATTTGATAATATAATAGCTATTATATCCTGGGATTCTTATATCGACTTTTGCTACTCAAATAACATGTGAGCCTGCAAATGTGTAAGAACTGCTAAAAATACCCATTGTTCATTAATGAATTAAGCTAATTTCAACATAATTCTACTTGATCTAAAAATACACATTGGAATTATTTGTGGAAAAAAGTTTATTTAAAGTGTTCCTTGGCTCAATGGGAAGTAGTAGAACAAAGGACATAGTTAGATTTCTTGTTTTGCTTTTGTATTGATATTACAGTATAGTTACACTATGCATAAACTTAATATCACTACTAATTGCCCAATCATTTCTCTTCATCTAAGTGGGGAGAAAGGGCCAGCTCAAAGTATTGGGTGCCAGAGGCAAATGGTAATATGGCATAGAAAATAGCAATATTAATATTAAAGTCTTTTTTGACCATGTGATGGGACAATATTCTCAACCGCCCTGCATCAGTGCTTTGCTCTTCTTAATAATTAAATTTTCATCAAAATATAATTAAGTAATATACAGCAATAATACGAACAGAATACACAGAAACTGCAAACTCTTCCCAATCCCATCAACTATTTATTTATTTATTTATTAATCAAATTTCTATACCGCCCCTCTCCCGAAGGACTCGGGGCGGTGTACAGCCTAAAATTTAAAAAACATATAAATATACAAAATTTAAAATAATTAAAAATAAATTAAATCATTTGGCCAAAAACCCATTTAAAACCCAAAACATACAAAATTTAAAATCTTAAAAAATACTCAGTCCCCCTAAAACATTTTGACCCTATTGGAACCGAAGCTTCTATGCCAGGCCGGCCTGTCGGAAAAGGAATGTTTTTAGTTCCCGACGGAAGGTGCGTAAATCTGTTATTATACGGAGTTCGGGGGGGGAGCTCATTCCATAACGTGGGAGCTCCCACAGAGAAGGCTCTCCCCCTGGGGGTCGCCAGCCGGCACTGTCTGGCCGACGGCTCCCTGAAGAGGCCCTCTCTGTGGGAGCGTACCGGACGGCGGGAGGTATTTGCTGGCAGTAGACGGTCCTGTAAGTATCCGGGTCCGATGCCATGGAGCGCTTTAAAAGTGGTCACTAACACATTGAACCGCACCCGAAAGACCACCGGCAACCAGTGCAACTCACGCAGGAGCGGTGTTACATGGGAGCGCCACGACGCTCCCATCACTACCCGCGCGGCCGCATTCTGGGCAAGTTGGAGCTTCCGGATGCACCTCAAGGGGAGCCCCATGTAGAGAGCATTACAGTAGTCCAGCCTGGAGGTCACGAGGGCATGAGTGACTGTGCGTAGCGAGTCCCGGTCTAGGAAGGGACGCAACTGGCGCACCAGGCGAACCTGGTAGAACATCCTCCCGGCCACGGCCGTCAGATGGTCCTCTAAGGACAGCCGTGAGTCCAGGAGGATTCCCAAATTGCGAACCCTTCCTGTGGGAGCCACTGTTTCGCCCCCAATACACAGCGATGGAATCAGCTGGCTGTACCGGGACGACGGTAACCACAGCCACTCGGTCTTGGAGGGGTTGAGCTTGAGTCCGTTTCTCCCCATCCATACCCGCACGGCCTCCAGGCACTGGGTCAGCACGGCAAGGGCATCGTTGGGGTGGTTTGGCGTGGAAATGTACAGCTGGGTATCATCAGCGTACTGGTGGTACTCCACGCCAAAACCACGGATGATCTCACCCAGCGGCTTTACATAAATGTTGAACAGTAGAGGCGAGAGGACCGACCCCTGAGGTACCCCACATACGAGGGGTCTCGGGGTCGACCTCTGGCCCCCTGTCAACACAGACTGCATCCGGCCAGAGAGGAAGGAGGAGAACCACTGCAAGACAGTGCCTCCTATGCCCAGCCCCTCCAACCGTTGCAGCATGATACCATGATCGATGGTATCAAAAGCCGCCGAGAGGTCCAATAGCACCAGAACAGAGGAGCAACCCCTGTCTTGGGCCCGCCAGAGATCATCCACCAACGCGACCAATGCTGTTTCCGTGCTGTAGCCAGGCCTGAAGCCCGACTGGAACGGATCGAGATATGACGATTCCTCCAGGTGCTGCGGGAACTGTCGGGCAACCACACTCTCAACAACCTTCGCAAGAAAGCGAAGGTTGGAGACGGGACGGTAGTTTGATAAAACAGCTGGATCCAGGGAAGGCTTCTTGAGGAGGGGTCTCACCACTGCCTCTTTCAAGGCAGCGGGAAAGACACCCTCACTCAAGGAAGCGTTGATAATTGCTCGGAACCAGCCTCGTACCACCTCCCGGGAGGCCAGCGCCAACCAGGAGGGGCACGGGTCCAGTAAACATGTGGTCGCCCTACGTCCCCCCAGCAACCTGTCCACGTCCTCGGGGGTCACGGGGTCAAACTCAACCCAGGTAACAGTCTCAAGACCAGCCTCCGCCTCTCCCATTGGACATACCCAGTTGAAGTCGAAGCCTTCCCGTATCTGAGCGATTTTATCATACAGATATTTTCCGAAATCCTCAGCTCTACCCTCTAAGGGGTCTCCCCTCACCTCCTGATGAAGGAGGGAGCGGGTCACCCTAAACAAGGAGGCTGGGCGGTTATCTGATGACGCAATAAGAGCAGTGACGTAGGAACACTTCTCTGCTCTTATCTGACCTATATGTTTCATCTAAACAACCACTTAATCATTTAACAGCATATTAAATAGATACACAGTCTAATAAAACCAGTCCTATTGACAGAATCATACAAGCTTTATTTATGTGTCTCTAAAATTTAGGAATGAGTGGGGAGAAAGAGCTGTGCCCATTTGCCCAGAACCATCTCCCCAGATGGATCTAAATCTCCTTGCTAAAATACTTTGATTATTCTCAACCATATTAAAATGGACTTTACCAAAAGTGATTAGGGATTATTGCCTTTCATTATCAGCCTATCAGCTTCAATTCTTAGGCTGAGGCTAAAGAATCTTTTAAGCATTTTAACGAGGAGAAAATGAATCCAAATAATTACTTGGAAAATAGTCCTTCTGATACCTTCTGTAATGTAAGAGGAAACAGAATTGTGATAGTCTTTTCAAACAACTGCTGGCTCATTTCATCAACAGATGGATGAAAATAAAAGTTATTTTTCATGAACTGCCAGTTAATACTTAAAAAAAATCACTTCATGAAGAAGTTTTTTATTAACATTATTGCAAACTATCAAGGCAGTATGTCAAATGTCAAAATAACCATACCAGCTAATGAAAGCAAAAATAAAATAAAAATAAAAAGTTCTGCAGATGCCAACTTAGAAAAAGCTATGTGTGATATATATTTAATATTATAAACTGGAGAACAATCAAAAGATGTTTTTATATGCTATGGTACATTTTGTTAGGAATAAGTTCTCCTACAAATATATAATACTAATTTTCAAAATAATTGATATGTTGTTCCTTTTAAGATTATGGTTGTATGCATGCAGTCTTAATACATGATTAATACAATGATAAATACTGAAATCTGAGACTATGCTGATAATTCTTATTGCATTTGTGTCGGAAGCACTGAGGCACTTCCAGGTTGAAAGGATTACCTAGTGACACCATTGTTGCCTAGAGGATGCCCAGTTGGGGGCTCCTTTCATGTCTCAGTTAATGTGCCCACCAAAGTGGTACCTATCTATCTACTTGCGAATGCATGCTTTCAAATTGCTAGGTTGGCAGGAGCTGAAGTGAATGACGGGAGCTCACACTGTCTCACTGCAGCACTTGAGTCTTAAACATGGTCTTGCTTGTCAACCCAATGTCCTAACCACATGAGCCATTGTGCTACTGTTGCTAGTATCTGAAATATACAGAATATCCTCAACATTAGATACTTTTAAAATAACACATTCACCTGCCCTTTCCTATAATTCAATTTGTTCGAAGGAAGATGTTCCTTCAAGAAAATAAAGTAAGTTATAATATATCTTGAGAAGCCATTATAAAATTATTCATTTCTCAGAACCTTAATAAATATTCCCATGTCCTTTCAACAATAGTAATGTATAAAGTGACTTCTCTTTGATAAACACACAGTACGCCCTGCTTTTACAACCTAAAACAATCTTCCACCTTGATTATTTTATTTAAGCCCGGCAATTATTCCACTTATTGAAGAGAATATTTATGACTCATGATTGAACTGTGAGGTCCTTACTCTCTGAGGTTGGTGGTTTTCTTGCAGACATTTCATTACCAAAGCAGGTAGCATCATCAGTGCTATAAGGAAGTAGGGTTTGACTGATAATGTTATCTAGTTTGATAATGAAAGATTTACAAGAAAACCAAGCTCAACCCCACTCCCTTCTAGCGCTAATAATGTTACCTGCATTGGTAATGAAATGTCCGCAAGAAAACCACCAACCTCAGAAAGTACTAATGATGCCACAATTATTCAACTACCGTTTTTCCCCGATAGTAAGACACCCCCGATTGTAAGACGTATCGGGGTTTTCAGGGGGTCGGCTAATATAAGCCGTACCACGAAAGTAAGACATATTACTCCTGCCCACTTCCGCCTCCTGCTTAAAATACTTAAATACTTAAAATACTTAAAATACTTAATATACTTAAAATACTTAAAATAAAACTGACAATTGTTTTCCAATCAATATAAGCCGTACCCCGAAAGTAAGACATAGTGGGGCTTTTGGGGATAAAAAGAAAGTGTGACCCTGTCTTGCTTTAGGGGAAACACGGGGTAGTACACATTCCTAAGAAGGAACCATTACAATGATTTTTAAATGAAGTACACTGATTTACAGAAAAACACTATCATAATATACAAAATTTAAAAATTCTCTATTAAATGAACCATTGGACTTAAAGGGCTTAGAGTAAACATCCACTAAACATTTTAAAAAACAGAAATTAATGATTATAAATTATTGTGTCACAATCTATATATAGAACTTTTTCTTCATAGTTTGTACAAATGATTACAAAACAGATTTTACTTCCTCAAATTATTTGGGAGCAAATATTATTCCTAGGAAATTTTGAAGCTTACTTTAGTCTTCAGGGATGCTAAGGATGTACAAAGAACAATGCCAGTACAGACAATGTAAACAATAGAATTAAAACAATAAAATTCTTTCACATAAGTGGGCATACTAGCTTGAAATCATACTGGGATGTTTAAGATTAATTAATGGCTATGCTCCTTATTCTCTGTTTGGATTCTTGAACACTGCTTGCTCTTCATGTTGGTGTAAAAACACTAGAAATAAGGATAGTTAAATAATTATATAGTTGGATCTGTTCCAGAGAAATGTCTTTAAGCTAAGATTTATATAACCTGTGTTTCTCAATGAGATGCAAATAATCATGAAAATCTTCAAATTTCTCATAGTTAATTATGATTACCATTGTCAAAACAGTCAACCTTAAGCCAATTTCAAACTATAATTTCATTTCTCACTTTGACTGCAATATAGCTCTAAAGTTAATTGAAGACATTCTTAGTTTGCCAACTGTTAAAGCCAACTAATAGAGGTAGCAATGGCCATACATATGTAAAGCAAATTTGAAAGAAAACATGTCCATAATCATCCATACCTGAGCAATGGCTGCTTGGGATAAGAAGGCTGATCACTGTTTTGGGATGTTTCAGGCTTTTTTGTAACTTGTTTATAAATATTTCTTGCTGTCACTCCAATCCAGAGCATTGTAGAAAGTGTAGAATAATGCAGTACAATACCAACCTAAAATAAAATGGTGAAAAATAGAAAGGCTCAGCACAAGGACTCAAAAATAAAGCATGTTGTCATTACTGTTTTTGTTTATATTGTCAAATAGTTTGCTAAATGAAATGAATTTGCGGATGTTTTAAATATTCTGCTGCCTTTAATCAGTGTAAGGAAATGAAAAAGAAGATAAAATAAGGTTTATTTCTCAATATAGGCTGGTGTTGATACATTGCGAAATAGGGTTTTTATAAAAAGACAATATAGAAAAGTGTCCTCCCCCTTTGTTGAAAAATGGGTTGCTTATATTTAAAATGCATACTGGACAGTGCTTTTAGTTCCTTTGTTAGATCATCTCTATTCCCGGTGTGCACAGATGTCTTGGACAGAAAAATAATCATGCTTCAACAATGGGTATGTTTCAAAAACAATGGAGAAAACACTGAAGTAACAATCATCAGCACCCCTAAAACACACTTCCTCATTCATTGCACAATTGAACCATGAACGTACCCAAAAGTGGACCTTGCTGTGAACAGGTCAAAATTCCCTAGTAAGATTTTTTTTTTCACTCTTTTAGGCTCAAGCTCAGTTGAGACTTTTTTGATGTACAAAACATTACAGCTTTTAATGCATATTAGGGAGCTGCTATTTAGACACGAAGACATGACGGTTAATCTTGGTATTTCTTTTCCCCATATTTCTCATGTATTTGGGAGGCCTTTTTGCCCTGTGTATCTTGGACCTTAAGTTGGATTACTGTTAGTAGTTGACATAATTGATACTCTATCCTGAGAATCTATTGCTCTCAGTTTAACTTCAAAACTATGCACACATTTTATTCCATATAAATATTCCATTTGTTCCTTGTCCTCCTGCTATAGAAAGATACAGTGGTGCCCTGCCATCTTAGGTGCTTTGCACTTCATTAGAAAGGAATTAGGCAACATAATTATGTTTTTTATATATGAGAGGTATTAAGTTTATATCTTGAAGTGTATATAATAAGCTCTGTTTATCACTTACTGTCCTATCTGGAGAAGGGTTACCATGTTATTACTTTATGTGAATTACACTGATGAAATATTTTTGTTACTGTTCTTACGTAATGGAAATTTGCAGTTTAGCAAGTATATTGGCACTCACATTATGGGGTATCCTCCCTTCTGAAGTGAAGCTGGCTTCATCACTTCTGAGTTTTTGAAGGCCTCTCAAAATCTGATTGGATAATAGACTTGCTACTGTTTTACTAATTATGGAACACGTAATGCAAAATTAAATGTTTTGGGTCAACAAGAAGGCAATCTTTTTTGTACTATTATTAACATTCAGTTCAGTGTAATTGAAAGACTGAAATGATATTGCTTAAATCTTTATTAGTTTCACACAGCGACAAATTACTGATCATAGGACCCAACTTGACAATATGGACTGAGTCTCTCATCTTACTGACCCTTTCTTCTAACTTTGATATAAATAAAAGCACATCAAAAAAATACAGTCAAAGGTTCTTGAAACAGTTTTCATTATTTACTATAAAATACATGAAGATGCAGCTTACTTTGTAAAAGAATCAGGTTTGGAGTCTGCAATTATAAATATGCTACTATAGGAATATTGGCTCAAAATCAACTATTCTCCCAAATATTACAAATTTGCAAATATTAAAGGAGACATCTCAAGCTGGTTTTCCTATTACCTCTGCAATAAAGTGCCATTGAAAAAATAAATCCAATACAAATCCAATGCCACATTATAATTTAACCCATCACTGGAACAAACATTTCATTGAAAATAAACTCAGAAAATCTGTAATGTAAAGGCCCAGTTTAAACCGAATAGTGTATGAATCTGGAAGAGGAAGAATTCTGTACTATATAGCAGATAAAATTTGGTAAATGTCCAATCATCTTATATAGTTTAAGAAACTCTACAGAAATATATTCCTCCTATCACCTTAACTGCCATAAAACTTCAGCAAGCAATTTCTCTGTGTCTTTTAGTCTACATATCTGTGTTCAGATAAATCATATCTCCACTTTGCCTCCAGTGAAAAGAAAAGGCTTATAGAAAAATGCCTTGAAAAAATATATGCCCTGAAGTTCCTCCCACATTGTTACTATTTTAATTTTCGTTCTCAAAAACGTTTTCAAAGTAATCCACCATTATCCACATCACTCCACCCTCAAGAAATCAATCAATTTCTACCAACAGTCCATGTCGTTTTGCATGAACATTCACAATCAGCATTAGTGCAAAGCTACCAAAGTATTATATCAACAAGGTGCCATTCCTCGATTTGATATAATCAAATAGTAGCGACATAACAGTTTGAAGCTGAAATTGCTTAACATTTTAGGGCTAGAAAGAATGAGCCAGCAGTTCCAAATAGTAGAAAAATGACATTGCTTGAGCTCCATAAAGCTCCAGTAATTTGAATGGAAACATAGATTTCCTGTCTTTCCTTTTAATCCACAGCTAAAATAGAACTAAATAATCTTATTTTCTGAACTGAAACAACATTGTAGATTCATGCAGAGACAGAGCTGATCAAACTCCACATGTAGAGGATGCCCTTGAAAAGGCATTAACAAACTATTATTTGCAGGTCTCAGGAAAAGTAACCATTGCTCTCTCTGTGTTCCCCAAGGCAGCATTCAGATTCTTAAGCAGCTTTTTGGTAGATATTATTTGTTTATATAAAATGACCATATATTAAACTTAAATAGATTAAATTACTCTTTCAGCAAAAGTTATCTTTGTGATTGGTGGGAAGTTTGTTGGAGAAGATCTATCAGGTATCACAGACAGACGCCATTTTGAGTGTTATACCCACAAACAAATATAGAGATTTTAAAATTGATATCCTATGGAACATAGAATAATAGAGTTGGAAGGAACCTTGGAGATCTTCTAGTCCAACTCCCTGCTTGAGCAGGAGACCCTATACCATTTCAGATAAAGGATTGTCCAGTCTCTTTTTGAAAGCCTCCAGTGATGGAGCACCCACAACTTCTGAAAGAAGCTGTTCCATTGATTGATTACTCTCACTATTAGGAAATTAGATATTAGATATTCTGGATTCCAGCCTAGACACCATTATTATTATTATTATTATTATTATTATTATTATTATTATTATTATTATTATTATTATTATTATTATTATTATTTATTTATTTAATTTCTATGCCGCCCTATTCCGGAGAACTCAGGGCGGCTCACAACATGATAGAAATCACAATAAAATACATAAATATAAATATATAAATATAAAAACCCCGAAGTTAAAAAAGAAAAACCAATCATTCCACAAACATACACACAAACATACACTGGCTAGGGGCAAGGTGTTAGCTGCCCCAGGCCTGCCGGCAAAGGTATGTTTTAAGCAATTTACGAAAGGCGGAGAGGGTGGGGGCGACACGGATCTCCGGGGGAAGTTGGTTCCAGAGGGCCGGGGCTGCAACAGAGAAGGCTCTTCCCCTAGGCCCCGCCAGGCGACACTGTCTGGCTGACGGGACCTGGAGAAGGCCGACTCTGTGGGCCCTAACAGGCCGCTGGGATTCATGAGGCAGCAGACGGTCCCGTAAATAACCTGGTCCGATGCCATGTAGGGCTTTATAGGTTACTTTACTTTACATTAACTTTTCAAGTGACAGCAAAGAAAGCCTATGCAGAGTCCATTGCACAAATTAAACCTGGAAGTTGCCACTGAATGCACTACTGTTAAATGAAGTATATGGGGGCACTTTTTTAAAAAAGTTGTCAGATATTTAGGGGCAAAAGGCCTTTAATAGTTCATTTTATAATACTGAGGCTTGCATTTTCAGCCATTCTATGCCCCAACCCTTTTCTTGGATGTTTGAATAAGGCAGGCAAATCACTTATTTTTGTGTGCTTGGATGGTGTGGCCATCTGGCCAGCTGATTGGGTTTCACTGTTTCATGACATACCGGTACTAACCATATCCAGACCCAGTTAAGTGTGATATAAACACATCAATAGTTGCCACAGGACTTCACTATTTCTTCCTTTCTTTCCTCATCTTTGGGACTACAAAAAGACTTTCCTATTGCATCATTCCTGGTTCTGGTATCTAAAGGACAAAAGTTACATCACAAAAACTTAGGATGCTGGTAAAGGAGCCAGTTGCCTTCTATTACATGAAGTGTCTTGTATTTGTTATCTTTCTGCCTCTTACTGTTTTGATGAGGCAAGAAATCATAGGCTGAGTTCATGTCTGAACAAGTCACAATGATCCATTTTCATATAATACAGTGTCATTAACCCAAAAGTTGGGTTTATACATTGCGTTAATAGAGAACCAACCAACTAACCATATTATGTCTTACTGCCATGTCAGAAATCTGCCTTATTAATCTCTAACAATTAAAGAATCCACATTATAATCCTGCTGTTGGTATTGTTACTTGAATTCTATATTGCTGACATGTCATATGCTCATTTATTATATTTAAACTGTCTACTGGGTAAACTGCTTGAGCATAATCTATTTATGAAAAATATGATGTATAAAGAAATGACTATTATGATTGAAAATATAAAACTCCAGCAGCAGGCTTCATGGAATAACAGTAGTTATTGTTCTTTTTATACAACTCTCCCTTCCTGAGAAAACTAGGGAGACATAAAAGAATAATAGAATAGAATCCCATCGTAATAGAAGAGAATCCCATAGTTGGAGGAAGCACTTCAGACACTATCAAACTGAATCCCCTCTCAATGCAGAAATCTAAATCAAATCCCTGACAAATGGCTGCCTGGATGTTTCATCTAAAGAGGAAGAGCCTCTCTTGTAACTAATTTTGCCATCCAACTATTCTTACTATTTAGAAATATCTTCTAACGTATTTGACTCCCTTCAATCTCCACTTGTGTGTTATTTGATTTATATCTTTAAGTCACCCAGTGAACGTCCCTAACTACCAGTGGACTAAAACATGGATCACCCTGAAGCCAGTTGAATATTTAACTATTATACCATATTATTCTGATTATCTTTCTCCTCATGCTGTGAAGTGACATGCCAAGGGTTCTGACCTTCCTCTGAAGGGCAAACTTTAAAGTGTTTGAAGGCTGCTGTCATATACGCCTTGAGAATTCTTTCTTAACCTAAACATTTTCAATTCCTTCATTTTCTAAGGAGTGAAGACAGTTTCTAGCCTTTGGATCACCCTGATTGCCCATTGT
The DNA here is from genome assembly GCA_034064705.1 of Bothrops alternatus. NCBI lineage: Eukaryota > Metazoa > Chordata > Lepidosauria > Squamata > Viperidae > Bothrops > Bothrops alternatus. The sequence goes on from JARGCV010000009.1 coordinate 10,680,296, forward strand.
CTGAAATGTTTCTATTTTATATGAGTTGTTTTTAAGGTACCCACAATGGATCAGAATGCTTTGATTAATGCAGAATAAAATGCAACTATTAATTCATGTGTTTTAGAAAGAAATTCTTATTTATCATGAATTGTAATTCTTTGCATGGCCATCTGTGGATTCACCTCTATCAATTCTATATGTGCCTTTTTTGAATCTTCTAAACTTGCAGAATTGCTTCATAGTTATCACCCTCACATGTCCTGATTCTTGCCAAATTCCTTCCATCCCTAAGACCATCACAGTAGATCAAAAAAATCAGTGAATGAGTGATAAGCTGAGTTTCAAGCTACAAAATTTACTGTCTTCAGGACCGCCGTAGTGCTTCTAGCTTGTCTACAGTTACCGGGGGGGGAGGGGGGGTTGGGATCCACAAGTGCTCCCTATCAGCGTGAGAGCCGAAGAGATGTTTTGGCGAACCAAAGTTTCTTCTCATAACAATTGCTGGAAAATTAATTGGACAATGTGACCTGAACTGTCAGGGAAGGGAGGGAAAGTTTTACTCTTTTAATTATCTGCTTCCTGCCATATTCTCAGAGCTAGCTTTCCTTCTATCGTACCGGTTTGCTAATGCCTAATAAAGTTTACATTAGAGATCGCAATGTCTCTGGGGTTTTGCTTCGTTGGGTTTCTCAGCCGGAACTTGACACTGAGAACATTTATTTACTGGGTTTACAGGTTGTTCCAAGCAACCCTGATTTAAGGCTTTGAACCTTTGGTTGTGCTGAGCGTGACAGCAATACTAACATCTGGTGAGAACTTCTAGTCATGGAGTGGTATGCTTTTATCATTTTGAAAGACTGGAAGTATTTTGTCCAGATATAAATAGGACCATAAAATGTAGCAAGAGGGTATCATCAAAAAATATGTTTGCTCCAGCATTGTTATATGTATTGTAAGTCTTATCAGCAATCTGCCTTCATTGAAGGGAAGCTTCTCACTTCTAAGCCTTAACCTTCAGTGTCAGTCCAGTCAAGAAGAGCCAGATATGGCAATACAGAGCAATGAAATATAACTTTGGCTACTGACTCAGCTATATAGTAAACAATACTTATTTTCTGCTTGGTAAAACCATAAAGAGGAACAAAACAATTGAAACTATTCTGTTTGAAAAAAAAATCTAGATTCTTTCTTGTCCTTTGGCAAATAAGATAGGAATGAATATATCCTCTCCCACAGAAAATAATGGTATTCCAAACATGCTTAGTAATGGATGATATGGAGAAAGAAAGCCTCTGAAGAATACAACGTGTCCTAGACTCTTTTTCTCCCTCCTTGTCTATTTCAGACTGTTACTGATGGTAGAAGCTTGACTAAGATGCTCCACTCTAAGAGAATTGGCTGGTGAATAATGGATTAAGAAATGACATCCCTTCTCCTTTATTCTATAAAGATTTTCAACAAGTCAATGGCACGGCTTAGAGGTCTCTTACTGGGTTCAACAAGACAGAAAACATTACAATTATAACTAGTGAAATGGTAATATCATAACCTAACTGGTATTCTTAGTCCTGTGGAACATAAAAGCCAAGAGAGCAAGCTGCCGTACTATTTTTTTGCTGTAGGAATGGAGTCCTTCTAAAAGAGAGCTGGGTACTTGATCCCCATTCTGAATACTAAATGATAATGTTGAAGGAGATGCCAAATAGACCAAGAATGCTTCAGACACAATCATGAGGTTCAGAGAGATCAACACAAGGCGTGCTAAATCCTGTGGTTCAGTGAACAAATATGAAGGCTATATGACATCCAAGCCAGGATGATCATTCAGAGGAGATTTTGCTAGAGGGGCAAAGGAATTGCTACATCATGTAGTTGTTCCATTGATTACTAACCTCAGGTTTAACCCAGGGGTCAGAATATTTAATGGTATTTGTTTTCCTAATCCATTCCTTGATCAAATGGGTTGATCAAAATCTCAATAACTTAAGCAAAGGGAAGGCACAGTTTTTACTGAGGTTGCTAATGTGAGAAAGAGAAGCAATTGTGAATACACCGTATTAATATTAATGAGGAAGCTGTTTTTGGTTAGGAAAAATATTTCTGTTTTGGAACAGGCTTCCATGGGAAATTCAGCTTGCACTAATTGAACCAACTTTCCAGTTGGTTAAAATGGAACTCTTCTGAGGGCTTCTTTAATTAGTTAGTATAGCACTTATGAACTGTTAATTGTTCCTGCTGTAATGTTTCAATTCTAAATTGTCACTATGCTATTTTATGATCATTACACTTTTAACATATTATTGTAGTATGGGCATTTTATTTTGATACATCACCAAGAGTTGTAAGACTGTGGTAGTCTGTGCAACCTTCTAATTATGAAAACTAAGCTTATATGACTTTAAAAACAGCCTGGATAATAATCTCTATCTGCAAACAATTGGAAAAAGTTGATGATTTTATATTCTAACTACCCTGAAGCTAATGATTCAGCAGAGCAGGAGACTAGCAAACAGAATGTCTGATGTAGAAGAGCTGTTTCATTCATGCCCAGCTTAGAAATATATAAATCGTTTAACTCTGCTTCCTTTTACTTTTAAGAAATTGCTGCAGTAAAGGACTTGCTGCAACAATGGGATGATTTCCATTCTTTTGTAGTTTTTTATTCTCTCTTAAAATCTGCCTAGAGGGTTTGTGGGACTTTTGGAACAGGGTACAAGACTGCAGAGGTATGGCGAATTGTTAAAAAATAATACTTCTTTCACTAATGTGACCTGCCTTTGAAAATTGCTTTAGCTGGCTCAGAATGCTGCATTCAGATTTTTGTAAGCAGCCAATTTCAATAGCCTGTGATTCTTAGATTACAAGTAATGTTGGCTGACAGTCCTTTTCTGGGCACAATTCACAATATTAATTGTGAGCTGTCATATCTTAATCCAGTTGACCTGAACAGCTACCTTCCACATATATCCTGAATTGGAGATCTTCTTAACAGGAAGCTACCCATTCCTATTCAGGTCCTTTGTCCCCCCCCCCACAAAGTATGAAAAATCACAAAAGAGAATTCCAAAGCTGTCACTGTGTCCCATCATTTCCATGTGCACTGTTGCCAGTCATCAACCTTTATATGCTGAGCCACAAGTTGTAACTGAGGCAGCGCTGGTTCTATGTGGAGGGTCCTTGCACGATAGGCATAGTAATATGGTAAATTGTGTTTACATACATGGAAAGTTGAGTGTATAAACCTAGGGACCTTGCTGAAAAGAGAGTGAAGATGGCTCAGTCCCATGACACTTTATCTCTCCACTATTTGACTTGTACCTGGCGAGGAATTTGAGAAAGGGCCTTCTTAGTGGCATCATTTTGCAGTTCTGTACAACTCTGTGAGAATGGATAACGTACAGTTCCTCAACCATATGTGGTTCCACAAAATTTAGATGTCGTCCCAGGAATCTCTTAAAAGTGGCCACTGATAGTAGTGTTCAATACAACAGAACATAAAAATGAATATTGAAATTAAGGACCAGCAATGGTAAATTATTTTAAAATTTCATTTAAATGTTTTAAAAATCAATTCTATTTTTTTCTGGACTTGCCTTTTGTTTGGAGTTTGGATCTTTACATGCTACTCAAAAACATCCCCTCTGTGCAAAGAGAACTTCACTCTTTTTCATTTAGGACTTTTAATAACACACAAGTGCTTTTATCTCGAAATCAGTGCCTCTACAGCTGGTCCATGTCTTCACTCATATTTCACCTAAAATAATTTAGTAAGTACTACTTTAAGGAATAGTACTACAAATAACAACAACAGTAATTGATTTTATCCATGGGGGTCAGTATTAACCACTCTAGAGAACCCTGACATAGTAGAACACAACCGGGAAAAGGCTCCTGCACTCTTGTCCTCCTTGTCCTGCTGAGGAACATGCCTCTTTTGCATAAATTAAATACCATAAAGGATTGTGGCACTTTAACTGAAGGAGACTCCAGTAAAGAAAGATTTATATGGTGAGTGAAAAATGCATGGCTCCTTTTACAATATGAAGGATGGATGGCTTTGGGAGGAAAACTCAGTGAGCCGTGCTTTTGTACAAATACCACATATTAGTCAAAAATGTCATTTCCTTCTAATGTCTTACGGCAGATGGATCAGTATGATCAGGACTGGGGTATTTAGATGAATAAAGTCTCTGAACCCATCACACTTCTAACTGAAAATGTGATTAAGTGAGCACAATTCACATTCCCATTGATTTTAATGGGTGGAGACTGTTCCATGTGCATGAATGTCCTGGGTATGCCTTTAAAATCTGTTCACTACATTCAGAGAGAGTTTAAAGACTATGTGATATGGTAGTTGCCATGGTAATGACTAGCTTTGTTATTGATTACCCAAATAAAAACTCATAGAAACCTATATAACTCGTTGGCATGTAATGCTCCCTTGAGAAATCTTAAGTTGCACTTCTTCCCTTTAGTCAATGTTTCTCTCTCGTTCTATGGGCTTTTCTACCATGAAAAAAATGAAGTAGCACAATTGCTGTGCAAGAGCTGTATTACGTTCTGCAAATCAGCATTTGCAACAGCATTAAACATAGTTCACTTGTCTATCTCTTTACTTCTGGGGAATTTTATTTTCTCCAATTTGAAAACCATAAATTGTCACTGCTGGATAAATGGGATTTTATCTTGAGCAAGCTCTTCAAGTTCAGTTACAGGTGTTGTATGTAGTTGGCAACTTTTGGTCACTGCCTGCATCCGGTCTAATGATAGGTAGAATATTTTCCACCCATGCCTATGTCAAACTCAATCATTCATACTTTATCTTAATAAACTGGGAAGTTGCAAACTAATAACTCCCACACTGATCATATGGAGTCATTTATCTAGTTTTTTCTTTTCAGTTAAACAGTAAGCAACATCAGAAAAGATGCCATTTGCAGTTGGTGTGTGCGTGTCTTTTGCTTCAGTGTTGACTTCTGACAATTGCCTGGAGTTGTCCTTGCAGTTTTCTTGACACGGTTTTCAGATATGGTTTGCCACTGCCTGTTTCCTAGGGCTAAGAGAGAATGATGGGCCCAAGGTCACCAACTGGCTTTGTGCCTAAAGCAGGACTAGAACTCAAAGTCTCTCAGTTTTTAGCCTGGTGCTACGTGCACTACATTAAACTGGCTCTGTATTGTAGTTTAGAAGATCTGTAAATATTACTTCTGACTCAGGCATCTTCCTTGTAAAGAAAAAAATGGGTACAAGGTTGTTCTTTGGACTTTGTTCATTACATGGATGCCATGCTAAACTCAGCGAGGACAATCTTTTGTCATTCACTCACAACTGCCTGATAAGCTACAGTTGTAGCTTTGTACAAAAAGTCTTCTTTCAGATAATTGGCTTAGCTTATGACAGAGCAGCTTAATAGTAATAATAATAATAATAATAATAATAATAATAATAATGCAGCCTCTGCATTTTCTGTGCCGCATGAGAAAAGCACATCTTCCTTCCGCTGTCCTGACCACTTTCTACAGGGGAACAATCGAGAGCATCCTGTCATACAGCATCATAGTCTGATTTGGAGGCATCACTGCTTCAGACAGGAAGGCGATGCAGAGAGTGGTGAGAATGGCCGAAAAGATCATTGACAGTCCCCTCCCTCCCATCCAGGACATAGCACAGAAGTGCTGCTTGAGCAGGGTCCGTAAGATTATCTGGGACACTACACATCCTCTTCACGACCTGTTTTCCTTGTTACCTTCTGGGAGGAGGCTTCGTGGTATCTGAAGCAGAACATCCAGATTCAGCCAGAGTTTCATTCCATACAGCATTATAATAGCAATAATGATAAAGTTGGAAGGGACCTTGGAGGTCATCTAGTCCAACCCCCTGCTCAGGCAGGAAACCTTATACCATTTTGGACAAATGGCTGTCCAGTTTTTTCTTAAAAACTTCCAGTGTTGGAGCATTCACCGCTTCTGGAGGCAGGTTGTTCCACTGGTTAATTGTTCTAACTGTCAGGAAGTTTATCCTTAGTTCTAGGTTGCTTCTCTCTTTGGTTAGTTTCCACCCATTGCTTCTTGTCCTGCCTTCAGGAACTTTGGAAAATAGCTTGACTCCTCTTCTTTCTGGCAGCCCCTGAGATATTGGAACACTGCTATCATGTCCCCCCTCATCCTTTTCTTCCTTAAACTAGACATACCCAATTCAAGCAACCATTCCTTATATGTTTTAGCCTCCAGGCCCCTAATCATCTTTCTTGCTCTTCTCTGTACTCTTTCTAGAATCTCAACATCTTTTTTACATCGTGGTGACCAAAACTGGATGCAGTATTCCAAGTGTGGCCTTACCAAGGCACTGTAAAGTAGTATTAATACTTCATGTGATCTTGATTCTATCCCTCTGTTAATGCAGCCTAGCACTGTGTTGGCTTTTTTGGCAGCTGCAGCACACAGCTGGCTCATATTTAAATGATTGTCCACTAGGACTCCGAGATCCCTCTCACAGTTACTACTATTGAGCAAGGTACCCTCTATACTATACCTGTACATTTGGTTTTTCTTGCCCAAATGTATAACCTTACTTTTTTCACCATTGAATTTCATTTTGTTAGATAGCGCCCAGTGTTCAAGTCTGTCAAGATCCTCCTGTATCCTAAGCCTGTCTTCTGGAGTGTTGGCTATTCCTGCCAGCCTGGTGTCGTCTGCAAATTTGATGATTCCCCATGTATCCCCTCATCCAGATCATTGATGAAGATGTTGAAGAGCACTGGGCCCAGAACAAAGCCCTGAGGCACCCCACTACACACTTCCCTCCATGTAGATGCGGTTCCATTGAGGACCACACGCTGAGTACGGCCGGTAAGCCAGTTACGGATCCATCTGGTGGTGATGCTGTCTAACCCACATTTTTCTATGTTATCAAGTAGTAGGTTGTGATCTACTTTGTCAAATGCCTTACTGAAGTCCAAGTAAATTATATCCACAGCATTCCTCCTTGCGAACTCTCAAGCTTCCTCCTTCTGTTATATATTCAAGATGGACAATATTTAATATTTATTTGCTACGTATATGTAGGGATGTGGGTCTATACATATGTTGTTCATAGTATGTTTAGGGGTGTGTCATGTATATGTTTCACTTTGAGAGCGGGCAACTAATTTCTTTTTTTGATGTGTGCCATTGTGCCCATAGTATAAAAATGACAACAAAGGTTATCTTATCTTATCTTATCTTATCTAATCTAATAATAAGGTTAATGTTGGAAGGGATCTTGGAGGTCATCTAGTCCAACCCCCCTGCTCAGGCAGGAAACCCTATACCATTTCGGACAAATGGCTGTCCAGTCTCTTCTTAAAAACTTCCAGTACTGGAGCATTCACCACTTCTGGAGGCAGGTTGTTCCACTGGTTAATTGTTCTGTCAGGAAGTTATTATAGACCAACAAAAACAGAAAAAAAAAAAGAAAAAGTAGGTTCCATGGAACTATACACTCACAGAGGAGGACAAACTAACTATTTTATATCACAATTCTCTTTGTCAATAGAGAACTATCACTATCAATTCACTTTAAAGAAAAGTAGTTTACACATTGCCCCTAGGAAGCGTGTTTCTAATTTTCTGTGGGAAATGTGCTTTTTCTATTGTGCATGGCCTTCCGAAAACCGCACCCATTGGCTTTCAATAAGGCTCTTTGCTTGCACTGGTTTGTAGTTAAGATGATTGTAATTTGGCTCACTTGTCTTCTGATTTAGTTATTTTTACTCTTGCTGTTTGTTTTTTGCTTTGTGTTTTAACCCTAGGATAGCCACCTGGGGTTGCAACCGTGACTTGGAGGGCTTTACAAAACTTAAACAAACTCACACAGGAAAATCATTTTTTCATTAGCACATGAAAGGTGTCAGCTTCCAATCTACAAGGTACTCCCTAGACCAGGGGTCTTCAAATTTGGCAACTTTAAGATTTGTGGACTTGTGGACATGGCTGGCTGAGGAATTCTGGGAGTTGAAGTCCATAAGTCTTAAAGTTGCCAAGTTGAAGACCCCTGCCCTAGACTACTCTGACTGCAAGAGACAGATATTTGTGCTCAGCAATATTTCCTCAATAATCTATCCTACTGTCTTGACTTACAAAGCTACAGATAAAGAAAATGATGGTAACTTCCCCCAGAAAAACACTCATCAATAGATAGTTATCTCACAATAATGAAAGCAAACATATCAGACAATAACATTTGGAATTGGGCCCACAGACTTTTCTACTGTTCTACATTACTATAAAAGATTATGATACTTAAGAGGGCTACTTTATGTAGATGGTTTCTGTGTATATCTTAGTTTTAAGCCCCAACAACTGAACATTCATGGATAAAGAAATAGTACATTTCAATATCTACATGCAACAGGATAAAATAAAGGTTATTTTTGGTTATAGAATTTATATGGCTGCTCAACTTGAACATTGCTACTCTGGACAATTCACAACAAACCAAAGGAAACCAAACAAAAAACCCCAAACAACCATTAATACGCAGCTGAGGCTCACCTTCATACCCCTCCTGCAGATGGGAATTCTATTCATCCTCGCCCCAATGTCTAAAGAAATAACCAGATTTTTCCAGCCTATCCAAAGACTACAAGGTCAGAGCCAATCATATGTCATGGGGAGGTTGTTTCAAAGTTGTTTGACCATTACAAAGAAGGCATGCTTCCTGGGCCTGATGGAATGGCACTGTTTTATGAAATGGATTCATACTCTATCCCAGAGGTGTCCAACCTTGGGGAATTCTGGGAGTTGAAATCCACAAGTCTTAAAGTTGCCAAGATTGGACACCACTGCTCTATCCTATAACCCTATGAATATATATATACATATACATATAACATATACATATATATATATATCATCCTTGTCCTGTTGAATTATGTTTTAGTGCCCAATATAATAATAATAAAGTTGGAAGGGACCTTGGAGGTCATTTAGTTCAACCCCCTGCTCAGGCAGGAAACCCTATACCATTTCAGAAAAATGGCTGTCCAATCTCTTCTTAAATATTTCCAGTGTTGGAGCATTCACAGCTTCTGGAGGCAGGTTGTTCCATTGGTTAATTGTTCTAAGTGTCAGAAAATTTCTCCTTAATTCCAGGTTGGTTCTCTCTTTGGTTAACAGTTCTCAGAGCAGAGTGGTATTTATGGTTATATGCTAAGGAAACATTGCCACATATGTCACTGATGTATGTCTGCAAGGCTATTCCATGTTACTTCACTCCTGTTCAGGTGTGATATTACCATGTTTCCCTGAAAATAAAACCTGGTCTTATTTTATTTTTTGCCTCCAAAAGAGGCACCAGGTCATATTTTTCAGGGGAGGGGTGTATTTTCCACTCACCTCCGACACCAACAGCCCCACCCAGCCAGCCCACTTCTTCTTTGGCCAAAGGAGCAGTTTCATTCTGCAGCTGAGAATGGACCTCTGGCCTATATTTCGCAGTAAAAGGCCTTTCTGGAAGGCCACTGCAGCCGAGAACTGAGCTATGGATTCAATCCATGGTTGCAGAGGCCTTGTAGAACCGAGCTATGGATTCAATCCATAGCTCAGTTCTCGGTTGCAGTGGCCTTCCGGAAAAGCCTCTGACTGTGAAATGCGGGCTGGAGAGTAGAGGCCTGACTGTAAGGTAAGTGGGTGTGGGGTGCATGGGGCAGCTCCACGCCCCCATCGTAGTTTGATTTTTAGGTGTATGCCTTACCTCAAAACCAGGACTTATTTTGGGGATAGGGCTTATATTAAGCCCACCCCAAAAATCAAGCTAGGACTTATTTTTGGGGTAGGTCTTACTTTCGGGAAAACATGGTAATTCTTTAATGGAACTGCTTGATTTTTTAAAATAATTCTGTTAGGAATAAAATAGTGGTCAATAAGTTTTAATTCTGTGACTGTTGACTTAATATCTTAGAACATAGAGGAAGCCACAAAGTTATTTGGCAGTCAGGCAGCTTACAGTATATATAAAGCTAAAATTAAATTAAAAAAATAAACTACGGGGAACTGTGATAACATCATTTAAAAATTGTGACTGCAAGTAATATTAAAAGAGAGGCAAACCTGAAAGGATGATCAATCAATCGACTGAACAATCAACTTGATTACACTTTCTATTCAGGACCAAAGATTAACCTAATTGTTTCAAATACAAAGAAATTGAGAAAAAATATTGGTTACATTGATTGACTGATTGATTATGTGCTATCAAGTTGGTGTTGATGCTTCGTGATCACAAAAATGGTTAGACAGAGTTACATAAAGTCAATGTAAAGTGAATAGTTTACAATAAAAAAAAATGAAAGATTGCTATTCTCTATCTTTTTGCTCCTCCAACAGAAATCTCCTAAACAACAATTTTGTTGCCACAGGATTTAGATTCTTTGTCAGGAAACAAACAGGTTACATAAAAATTGTCCATAGCACCTGGAAGTGTTTGTATTAATAAGGCTACAATTTGTCATGGACCCTATGGAAGAGGACAGCACAGAAAGACATGAACCAATGTTACTATTCTACTTGACCCACATGGTGAAAGATTTTATTGAGGGACAGTTATTATATCTACTCTAAAGAATTGATGAACAGTGTTTGGGCAAATTTTCTGTAGCAGTTTGGGAGAGTAAATTGTGTGAAAGATCATATCTCCTAGCGATGATTTAACTAAATTGCACAATCAGAGATTTTACTTTGATATTCCTGAATATCTGTATTACTACAGGTAGTCCACAACTTACAGTAATTCATTTAGTAACCATTCGAAGTTACAACGGCACTGGAGAATGTGACTAATGACCATTTTTCACACTTCTGACCACTGCAGCATCCCCATGATCACATGATTTACATTTGGATGCTGGATAAGTGGCTCCACTCAGCTGAGCACCGAAGAAGAAGAGGAGAAACCAACGGAATGAAAAAACAGAACCCAGAACAGGGGAAAGAGAGAATGAGAGCCCGAATAAATGCAGAGTGAATGAATGAATGAATGAATGAATGAATGAATGAATGAATGAATGAAAGAATGAATGATGAATGAGAAAGCAGAATGTCAACCATTGGGGAGCTCCAGAAATGGCAACTCCTCCCACCCAAAAGGCACAACTGAGACAAACATTTTTGTAAAATATCTGAGACTGTTATGGTGGTGTTGTCCTTTTACACCCTCACTTGCATTGAATTATTGAATTTGTCATATCATAGCCATGTTTCTAGTCCAATTTATTTTCCCACCCTCTTTATTGCCCCTTCTCTTTGCCACAGTTGGGATTGTGGTTGTGTTTTTTGTTTTGTTTGATTTACCTTTGGGTGTCCTCCTTAGGATTCTTGTTAACCCTTGTATTTAAGTGGAGGTGCTGCAATATATGTGTCAGGTTTGGGGCTATGATTGTCTTTATTTTGTAAAACAGAAGTGTCATGCACGATTTACTTATTGTTTGCTTTTTTTATATAAAATTAAGTTAATCAAGCCCTGGGTTCTCTGTCATTTAAGGGTTATTGTTTTAAGCAAAATTATATTAAAAGAAACAATTGCAACCTAAAAAGTATGGTGGATTTTTTTAAAGAGTTTTTTTAATCGGTTTTATTTTATTACAATTTGTATAGTGTTGTATTTGTAGTTTGTGTTAGCTATGGAGATTTTAAAAGAACTATAAAAACAATAAAAATATAAAAAAAAAAGTGACTCACATTTATGACAGTTGCAGTGTCCTAGGGTCATGTGGTCATGTTTTGCAACCTTCTGACAAGCAAAGTCAATGAGGAAACCAGATTCACTTAACAACTGTGTTACTAATTTAACAACTGCAGTGATTTAGTTAACAGACCATGACAAGAAGAGTCATAAAATGGAGCAAAACTCACTTAACAAATTTCTCACTTAGCAAATTTGGGGCTCAATTGTGGTCATAAATCAGGGACTACCTATCCTGATTCAGAGTCTGTCTTGCTTACTTGTAACCCATTCTCACCAGAATTTGGGGAACTATAGTGATGATATAAAAAGACAAGAGATTGGAAAGACATGATATCTGCACTGGAGATAAAAATGAATGAATGAATGAATGAATGAATGAATGAATGAATGAATGAATGAAGCAAAAGAAGTGCAGGGGGAGCTGTGATTAAAGCAAGTAAATTGGGAGAAATAGGTACTGTTCAATTCCAATGTTCCTTAGTCTTCAAGGTGAATCATGTTTCAGTTGGGAAAAATAGAATAAATGATATAAAAATAAATCTGCAGCCTGGATAAATGAGAAGATAATAAGTAGCGATTTTAACTGATTTCAAGACTGCAAGGGCTACATAAATTATAACCCAGATGCTGAAAGAGTTAGTGACAATTATGTAAGAGTCACTGTTTACTATCTTTTTACTATTTTTTAGCAATATCTGAGATGCTGAAAAAGCAAGGAACAGGCTAAAAATAGGAAAGGCAGATCTGGAGAAAAAAACATTAATTTACAAATTTTTAAAGTAAAGATATAAAGACTATATATAAATGAAAACATACCATTATGTTATTATCTATCAAATTCTATTGAACAGAATTTATGCTATTAACTTTCAGGGTTTTTTTTTGTGATTGTAGACTACCAGATCTAAGGCTGCAATAGCTGAAGAATGATAGAGAAGGGGTGTTTCTCTGGATTCTGATGTTTTCTTAAAATTATGTTAAACCCATATTCTAACATTTCTGTTTATTTTTTACTTTACTTTCAGCAGGAAACCTAGGGGATAATGTAAGCCTTTGGAGCTGCAGATTTCTCAGAAGTAATCCATTGCTCACCCATATGGACATGAATAACACATATTAGCTTTCTTTTCATCCCAAATTTCTCTGCACTTAGCCATAATGAACAAACTCAGCTCCAGTTACTAATAATATGAAGACAAAGAAAAGCCCTTTGTATCCATTTTCCCCCTGCTGTGTGTATTTTTACTTTCCTTCTTTCAGAACTTGAAAAATTCTAAAGAGCATAGTGTCTCCTAATTTCAGTTGTAATTTCTCTATAGTCTTTAAACATCTGGGGCAGCTGTTTTCCAGCCGTATTGTTTCAATTAATAAAAGAAGAAAACACTCTTGTTGTTTAGTAGTGAAATTATACCAAGTTATAACTGTCATAAATTAGATAAGTTAATGAGAGCCACAAAAGTATTAGCTTTTCTGTTCTTGTTGATCTCAGAGTTTTCAACACAAACACATGAAAAAAGACCTATTGGATCAACAAAAAGATCCATCCATTCTAGTTGGATGTATTCCACATTCTGCAGCCTGATTCTATTAGGAAGCCTAAAATCTGACACAAACAAAAGATTTTTCTCAATATTGTTTTACAACAAACTGACATTTAGTGGGCATTTTACCACTGATGTTTAGATTCCAGGATCAATATGACTTGTAGATGGTTTAAACATTAAATATGAATTCATGGAGGAAGCATTAGCTAGTGAAACTCATGCTAATAATAAACTCAATATTGCAATATTCAGTATTGTTCTATGCCAACTCAGTTATAATCTACTTCCTACTTCCTTCTATTGTGACAAAAAATCTCCATCAATTTTTTACAGTTTGCATAATTTTGTGAATTTCTAATTAAATCATGATGTCTTGAATCAAATGATAAAAATACTTTTGATGCATTAAACTTTCTAAATAAGGTGATACAATCCTTTAATCATTTCCATTACTCTTTTCTTTTCTATATGGTAGTAAAACTTACTACAGATATGTGAGCTACATGAGATGTCCCTCCACCCCCACTCAATACCTGAGAAATGCTTAAAATGCCCTTGTAAAAAACATTCCCAGCAAGCTGAATTGACCTTAAGTGGCAATGGGGGAAGAATCAGTCAGGCCAAAATTATTTATATATTCCTATAAATATATATTCATGTATGTATGTGTGTGTGATTGTATGTATGTATGTTTATATGGGTTTGTGTATATATACACTCACATTCATTGACCATATCTCAAGATAGTATAGCTGCTGTACTAACCTAATAGGAAGGAGTGAATAATAAGGTTTACCTAAAACACTCCAATATTATTCTGTAATTTACACTCTGTCTGCTTTGTTCTTTGACTCAGCATTGCCCATCAAGTTGCAAATGTTTTGCTGGAAGGCAAGGGGCACACTGTTGTATTGTCTGCATCCCAGTACAATTATGTTGGTTGCTTTAGGTGAGCCAAGTTTTGGCTACAGCACTGCAATTTTTTTCCCCCCAGAAGTACAATACTGTTTGGACAAACAAAACTGTTTTCAACCCTAACTCAATTATATCCTCATTTGGGCTTACTAAGAGAGAAAGGAAGTGACAATCTTGACAAATTCCCATGAAAACCAACAGCAAAGCTTTCATTCTGCTCCTTCATTTAATTCAAGAGTGTTTATTTTTAAAAACAAGATAGCCAAACCCATGCCTTGCATTAAATGAAAGCTAAGCATTTTCTTATCAGCATACATGTTATACTAATAACATACACAAAAAGGCTTTGAAGTACTCAAGAATATCACTTGAGAGAATAACTTATATAAAATAATGTACCAATAGACAGAAAATTAATAAGTAGACTTGAGATGCTAACTTTATCTGTACATGAAGTCCCAGTGAAACAGTATGATCTATCTGCAAATAAAAATGGTTCAAACTGAGCTGTTAAAATTTTCCATGCCTACAAGAAGCTCCTGACTACAGTCTATTCAGTTTTTTAAATTTTGAAAATAAGATTCATCCATCCAAAGGAAGAATATTAAGATCACCAACATGTGCAGTTCACAGCTTTTGTTTCATTATAATATAATATATTGGTAATGGTACAATAATGTGTACACTCACCGCTTGACATATAACTGGATATTTTACACGATTTATTCCACCAGCAAAAACAGCAAAAGTGAGAGCAGTATGGAAACAGAAGTTGAGAAGCATGTGCCAACCTTTTCTGCTGATTCGAATTGTGCTGTATAAAATTAACAACAACAAAAAAATCCAAAGTCACATATTTATTTACAAATAACATCACATAATTGTGAACAATGAACATATAGCCAGGGACTGAAACTCAGGATCCTTAGTGCTCGACTTGTTTCAGAAAGGGCTGAATCAGAATGGTAATTCTGCTTAAATACAACTTGCTTCCCTCAAGAAAGTACTCTAGCATTGCAGGATCCCAATTTGTGCTATTACAGTTGTTACAATGACTATATTTACTACTCTGACTCTTGCCTATATTGACCTCTGGACATCCGTTAAAACTGCAACTTACCTGTCTGATCATGATTCAAATGCAAATTAGGGTAAATCATTTGTTTAACGGGGGGGGGGGGGACTTCAAGAACTAGTTGATTGGTGCATTCATGTTTTTTGTCTTTGTTATTTTAGCATACCATTAGTCTATTCAATGGGTAAACAAACCAGAGCTTGAAGCAACTTTTAAGAGGTTGTTATGCAAATGAGCTCTTGGAAAAATACACTGTCTAGAGAATAACAATTCTATTCTCTAGTCATTTCTACATGAAAGAAAAGTAATTTCTACACAAAGCTTAATTAAGACAAAAGTCTGTACAGTATTTATTTTGTAGTACATTTTGGATCCACTCTCCCTCCAAAAATCAGAAGGTGTCTGAAAGCATATTTCAGACTAACACATTTTATTAAAAGGCATAAATATAAATTGCTACTTTGATGAAGTGCTATCAGGCTTCTCCTGAATTGTGGTTCCCAGAGTAACACGGCTGTCTGCCTACTTTTCCTTCAAGGCTCTCCAGGCAGGGGGCTGCTTAAGCAGCTTTGAACCTGAAGCTATTCTCAGAGTTCCAATTGGATGAATCTTTATTAACAGCCTTCTCCAACCTGTGTCTTCCAGGTGCATTGAACTACAGTCTCCTAATCTCCAACCAGAGCACCTTCTGAAGATTATGTGAATTACAATCTAACAGATATGGAATGTGCCAGGTTGGGGAGAGATGATTGTACTGTTGTCTGGATTAAACAGTAGATGAAAGAAGAATATTTTGCAAGAGAAATTTCATTGCAAGAGAAATGAAAAGAGAGTTGTTGGTATTGCACACAGACCATCAGGGTAATGTATGAATTGAATGTTATTCAAGCCAAAAGCCATTGGAGGAAATACATAACGAACGTATTTATAGCAAGAGAAAATGCATACTATATATGGGCTTTCATGCATGAGAAGAGTGTGCAACCAATAAGGTGCAGATAAAATCAGATACAGTACATCAAGCATCAGTTTCTTCTCATTCAGATTTTCATAGATCAGTCACAATGCCAATTACTTGATCACATGAAATTATATTCATGTGCAACTAATAAAATTCAGGCATTCTTCTTTATGATGGAGTGTCTGCATATCTGAGAAAATGTATATAGAAAATCACAAATGAGAACTCTTCGCAACATTATCCCTATTTGCACTAGAAGAAAAATATTTCTGTAGCAGATCAGATTCATACATTGTGCTAAGCCAGTGATGGCAAACCTTTTAGAGACCAAGTGCCGAAACTGCAATTCAGAACTCTCTTATGTATCGTCGGGTGCCAGGTGGGCATGGCCCATTGGGTGGGTGTGGCCCATTGGGTGGGCATGGCCCATTGGGTGGGCGTGGGTGCGGTGGTAATGGCAGACTGGGTGGGACTAAAAAGTTCAATCAATCAATTCCAACTTTGCGAGATCTTTTTTTCCCCAGTGTGAAGTTGAAAATGATTGATTGATTGAACCTTTTTTTTAAAGTGAAAAGGTTTTATAAAACCCAGCTGAAGGCCTAGGACTGGGGCAATGGTGCGCGTGCCGACAGAGAGGGCTCTGCATGCCACGTGTGGCACGTGTACCATAGGTTCACCATCACGGTGCTAAGCCATCATTTGACCTGTTCAGCTAGTCCAACTTCTGAACTATGCTTTGTCCTAGGACAATGCATGAATCCAACCAATCATGGCAAATAGCAAATGAGCCTGTCTTATTGAGAATTATAAACCTAAATGTACGTGAATGATCGGATAGAAGAGATGTTGCGGGAAGAGGAAACAGACAAGAAATATTAACTCTTTAATTCTCTTCTTCTAACTATCACAGGCGCTCCTGGCCCCACTTGCTTTTGAAAAAAAAATGTTCTAGGGATAGTATTTTGGAGAGAAAGAAGAGTAAAATAAATGATTGTTGCTACTTTTTAAAGTGTTTAGAATAAAAGAAATCCAGATACTGTGAAAGTAGCTCATATTCAAGTACCCCCAAGAAAAACCTATGGAAATCTTTCCCATCTTTACTTGCTTTGACAGAAGAGGCAGATAAGCAGAACAGAAATATTAATTTATATAAACCAATAGCTGAGCCCTGTCAAACTGGAGAAGAAACTTCAGATATAATTATATGTACGACAAACATAACAGGGGAATTCAGCCTCCATTTGCAATAGCAAAACATTTCTACAAACGATCAGAACATTTGCAATAGTGGAAGGTGGAATCAGCTCCAACCTCTGGGTATTTGTGTGTGTGTGTGTGTGTGTGAAGGAGGGAGAAAAAGAACATCCACATGAAAACAAACTTTGGATGGCTCTAAATGGCATTTGAAGTGCCTTGATGTCCTCAGTCTTTCCCTATTTATCAAATCTCTTCCAAAAATTGGACTGGGCAAGGGGAGAGAAGTATAATAGCGTAATACACTTTTTTACGTTGAAAAAGAAAAAAAAGTGGGTGAATCCACTTAATGTTAATAATCTGCATCTTTCTTCTTACCCGTGATGCACAATATAGGTGATAATTGAAGCAAAGAGGCACAATAACATGACCGCAGTACATGCATAAACCACAGGGTGCAGGAACTCCCCTGGGTATTGGGATAGGGGCCACACCGTCTTCTGATCCTGTCAAAGAAGGAAAATGAAAGAAATTAATCAGTACAATATTTGCCTCCTACATCGAGTAACACTAGCTTTTCACTATCAACTATCTTCATCTACACTAGGGATTTCCATCCTTGTTAACTTTTCCTCAGAAAGCATGTCAGGCTGGGGAATTCAGGGAGCTGAAGTTCAAAGTTCTTAAAGTTGCCGAAGTTGGACACCCTGATCCACACATTTCTGGTTTTGTGTTAGGGGTTATGCAGTTACAGAGGAATCCTAAATGTTGCCTCCTAAATGTTGTGCACACGCTTGCTTCTCCTTGCGCTAGTGGGGATGTGTTTGCACATGCACGTGCTTGCCTGCTGTTTCTGCAGCCCAGCTGAAGACAGATCATGGCTTATTGGGTGGGCCGCGGCACAGAGGTTGGAGACCTCTGGTCTAAATGATAAAAAATATCAAAATAACTCAGCAAAAAGCTGTCAACATTTACAAAGTAACTATTTATTAATAATTGCAATTAGACATGAAATGTACGCCGTAATAACTAAGTAAATGTTACTTTGTGCTACTTTCCATGGGCTACTAGCTTCACTATTCTACTTTTACATGGTACAGCTAATATAACTACTAGTTCTTTGTAGAGAAATGGACATTTCAAAGATCTTTCCTTAGTTTTAGCTTTAAAAATATAAAACTTCCTTCCTGGAAAAAAAAACTGGTAGATTCTAGTAGCCAACTAAATAATTTTTTTCATATGTGGCAGGTTGGCTGGAAACCAATTCTACTTAATGGGGGAGCTTGAAGAAAGAAAGTAACCTAGGACTCATATAGTTGAGTTTTCTTATTTATTGGAACCACTAGGCAAAAGATCTATTTATTATCTACAGGATTGGCGGTAAATAGTTCTAGTCATAGAATGTATAGTAAATGGTTTAAAAAAAAAAAAAGACAGCTGCTCTTCCTTACTAAAGTTAATTCTCACTAACATCCATGAGCAAGTTAAACCAAAAAGCAGGTTGTGGTCCCTGGCTGACCTTCTCAGAAACTAAACAAGATCAGATCTAGTTATGCTTAGATGGGAAACTACTACAGAATACTTTGGCTTTAAGCTAGAGTAGAAAGTTAAAAGAAAGTCCTAGAAGGCAGATGCAAACTACTTGTGTATCATTGTCAACAAAACTTTATTCATTCAGGAGCTGAGCACAACCTGAGGCATTTTTACTTTTTAATCTATTAATGTGATTGCAGGTGACAGAAAAAGTAAAGGGAGAAAAATTAGCAACTCTGATTGAGTTGTCCTTGTGCTACTTTCCTACTTCACTCCCCCCCCCAAATTAGCAAAAGTATGACACACATAATACAGAAAAAGGCAAAGAAAATTATATCATTGTCTGAATAATTCCTTTCTAAATTGACACCAAGAAGCAATTTCTAAAGGACTGTGGAGATAACAATGACTACTGTCCATAGAAGAATCCAAGATACCATTTGTCTGAAATGGTATAGGGTTTCCTGCATGAGCAGGGGGTTGGACTAGATGACTCCAAGGTCCCTTCCAACTTTATTATTACTATTATTACTATTACTATTATTATTATTATTATTAGTAGTAGTAGTAGTAGTAGTAGTAGTAGTAGCTGTAGCTGGGATTGAGCAACAGAGTCCACCTACCATCAAAGATGCCAGCAAAAGGAACATTCTTGCTTTAATGCAATTTTTATAAAGAGTGAACCATTTTAATAATAGCCCTGCAAGTATAACTTCCAAGATAGTCCTTACCAGAGCAAAATTGGAGTAGCTAGAGTTTATGATCACATAGGGATAATTCCATCAAATGCCATATCTTGAGGGAACATGTGTTTGTCATATTTCAGAAATAGAAGACATTATCAATTGTATGCTTCCGCAAGGGCTGATTACCTACAGACCCTACTTGCCAGAACCATATTCTGGGACTCCAACAAAAGATTATTATATTTTATTCACGGCACAAAAATATATTTAGCCACTAGAATTGTTAAGCTTACAGTCAGGGGTGTCCAACAGAGAACATGCTTTATAGAACAGAGACTGGAATTGCATGCAAAGACGAATTCACTTCAACGCACGCAGGTTTTGAACTTTTCATTTTATTATATATCTTTGCATTCTATTTCACCTTCTACTATTTTATCTTACTCTTTTATCTTTATTCTCTCTTATCTATTATATTATAGTCTATTGTATTTTACCATAGCCTTTTCTATTGCATTTCCCTGTATCTTACCTTATCTTATTTTATTGTATTTTACTATGGTTGATGCCTGTGCTTTTGATATTGACTAATCAATAAAGTAAACTATTAGTGTAACTTCCAAAGCTAATATATTTGTTCTTTGGAAGTTTGGAAGAAAGTGGCTTATGATTGTTCTGCAGTACAGCTGAAACTGAATATTGTAAGCCAAACTCTGAATGGTTTACAACTTGCAATGCTACTCAACAGATAATCATATTCCTACTACTGGTTGGATTATATTGAGAGCAGCTTTCAACAACACTGTGTGATAGTTATACTCATATTGCTAAGAAGAATAGTTGCTGAAGCTAATTTCATTTTCTGGTCAAACATTTCTCCAGGCTATTTCAAATCTCCTCTTAAACCAAAACATTTGTTGAGTTGCATGCAGAAATTTCAAAATTTATTGGCTTATGTACAAACTCTGGTACCCTTAAAAAAGATTTCTGAAAAAAATCTTCAAAATTCACATACAAAAGTACAACCCAGAGGAAGAGAAAGGACTCTGGACTTTGATGCTAACAGAATTTTGTCTTCTAATCTAAACTATAGCTTTGTGTAAACCGGAGTAGCATCTTCCTGCAAGGGCCACTTATTTTAAATAAAGATTTAAAGCAGAGGTTCTTAATGTTTTTGTGCTCTGCACCCCTTTGAGTGTTTGTTGAAACCTACAGACCTCTTTGCAGAAAAATGTATTTATCTGCACAAAATAAAATACATATAGCTTGTATCATAAAGAAAACCAAATATGCTTAAATAGATTTAAATGTTAAAAAATAACAGATATGTAATATACTGTATGTTGATTTAATGATTATACCTTCTTGGGGGCATAATAATATTTATATCTTGTATATCATTTATTCTACTCTCTCTCTCTCTCTCTCTCTCTCTCTCTGTGTGTGTGTGTGTGTGTGTGTGTGTGTGTGTGTGTGTGTGTGTGTGCGTGCGCACCTTTGAGGTTTTCAGAAGTGGTTTGCCCTTGCTTCTTTCTTAGGATTGCAAATGACCAGCCCCATGTCACCCGGCTAGAGTCTACAGACCATAAGTAATTTTGTTACCTATATAGATTGTTGAAAACAATGTATGTTTTTTTCATCTAAATTCACAGGCCCTTTGAAATCTAAATCCCAAGTTAGGAACCCTTGGTTTAAAGATATTTTCTCTAATAAAATAATTCCATGTATTGGGTTACTTTAATGAATCAAAAGTATTAGATTCTATAATGGGAAAAATGAATGAAATGAGCTCTGTTTTCTACATTATCATACATTATGCTAGATTCCCTGCTCATTATCAATACAATGCCAAGACCTGTGGATTCCACAATTTGCAGTGAAAATTTGACAATGCACACATCCCTGTCCTCTTGAAACTAACATGTTAGAAGCAGCACAGTTTGAATAAGAAT
This sequence comes from Bothrops alternatus, assembly GCA_034064705.1. Classification (NCBI taxonomy): domain Eukaryota; kingdom Metazoa; phylum Chordata; class Lepidosauria; order Squamata; family Viperidae; genus Bothrops; species Bothrops alternatus. The sequence goes on from JARGCV010000009.1 coordinate 10,701,862, forward strand.
TCTGTCTCCAAGCTTATTCCTGTCAGTAATAGCTAGTATCCCCTTACTGGCTAGCATATGATTTACTTATACCCACCCAAAAAAACTATTAAATCCTCAACAAGAATTAATTCAACAAAATTTGTATTTGATTTGAGAATGTATTAAGCAGCTCAGTATAATGTCTGTGGCGGCTTCATATCCAGTTTGGTTGCCTTTATTTTTGGTATCACTTTCCTTCTCTTAGCAAAACAACAGAATAACAGAGTTGGAATTGACTTTGGAGGTCTTCTAGTCCAACCCCCTAGTTAAGCAGGAAACCCTATAAGCATTTCAGGCAAATGGTTGTCCAATCTCTTCTTAAAAACCTGCAGTGTTGCAGCATCTATAACTTCCGAGGCAAGTCATTCCACTAATTTAATTGTTCTGTCAGGAAATTTCTCCTTAGTTCTAGGTTGCTTCTCGCCTTGATTAGTTTTCATCCATTGTTTTTTGTCCTGCCTTCAGATGTTTTGGAGAATAGTTTGACTCGCTCTTCTTTGTGACACCCCTGAGATATTGGAACATTGCTATCATGTCACCCTTAGTCCTTCTTTTCATTAAACTAGACATACCCAATTTCTGCAACCATTTTTCATATGTTTTAGACTCCAGTCCCAGAATAGAACAGAATACAACAGAATAGAATAGACTACTTTATTGGCCAAGTCTGCTCAGACACACCATCATCTTTGTTGCTCTTCTATGAATTCTTTCTAGAACCATAACATCTTTTTTATTTGTGGCAACTAAAACTGGATGCAATATTCAAAGTGTGATTTTATCAGGGCATTATAAAGTGGTATTAACACTTCACGTGATCTTGATTCCATCTCTCTGCTATTTATTGCCTTTCCTGTTTCTTCATCTTGGAAAAGAACATGCACAAATCTTGACTGCATTTTAGGGCTTCCAGCATTTTATCCTTGGGCAAATCTGCCTCCACCTTCAGTCTAACTCTTAATATATTGGATTTATATCTTGTCTTTCATTCAGGAACTTAATTGGCACTTATACTGTCCCTTTCTCCTATTTTTCAAACAATAGTCCTGTGAGGAAGCTTGGGCCAAGAGAATTAATGGCTTCAATCACTCAGTGGACCTCTCTACTAGTCCAACGCTTTACCCACAGCACCATATTGTCTCTTTTCTCTTTTGCTCAATTTATTTTTAGGAGCTCATAATACTTTGGCCAAAAATTTGAAGCTAGAGATGGAAGATGAAGCTCATTGAATTGCATTAAAGAACACTATTGGCACTGAAAGTAGGCCTTGAATATTTGAAATTCTTTCCTCTTTAGTATTCCTCAACTTTGCTCCTAATAGCTATATATAGAGCTATCGCTAGGAAACTATCTCTTCCTTAGGGCTCTGCAAATGAGAATGGGAGAACGGTGGGGCAGGGAGAAGGAGAGGCTTGTTGTGAAAAGGTACAATCTTGACAGAGGGCAGAAACAGGGTCCTGATTGAGAAATAAACACTGTAAAAGAAATGGCAGTGGTGGATCCTGACCAGTGACCAGGTTGAAAGAGCAAAGTTACAATTCTGGCTCTACTCACACCTGTGGCAATACACAAAAAGAGGATATCTAACATAAGTTCTTGCAAATGGGTTGAGAAGCAGCATGGACTGTGTATGTCTTGCTGTTATAGAATAACCTTGTTAGTTTAAACAGGAAAAATAACTTTTAATCAAAAACACAGACACTGATGACAAATACCAGTTAGATTTTTAACAGAAAACCAGATCAAGCTGGCATTGTGTGATCAAGGAGAAACAATGAAATTTCACATGGACAAAAAGCTTTTAGTGGGTCTCTCCTCTATCCCATTCTTGAGAATATTCTTTTGTGCTAATGCTAAAAAATGAAGGCAACCACCCAGCTATATGCTTTCATTGCAGCCAGAGATTGTACAGCATTGCTCCCTTCCTGCTTGCTTTGTTTCTGTCAAGCTGTTAAATTTATAGATGCATAATGGACATTAGCATGGGAGGCTTTTTGCTTTGTGAAATCCCAGAAGTCATTTAAATTCTCATGTGCCCCTATTAATTATATAGTCTTGTTGATGCATCCAGATACTCTACCTTCTATTGCTTGCAAATATTATACCAAGCTGCATTTTCTCAATTTGTGAGGTTTTCAGATTAACTTTTTCCTTTATAGCATATTGTTTGTCTCTGTGAGCATGTGGAGATATCTATATCTATATGTCTATTCACTTTATTGATCACATTGTGATTTTTTATGGGTTTACATAGGAGTAGCATATTGTAGGAATTAGGTTAAATGATTGCCCTGTGACAGATAGCTTGGGAGTTACAATTTGATGTTGCAAATTAGTACATTTGAAGTAACAATACACTGGGGTTTTTTATTTTGCTCCTACAAATTAATATTTAATGCAAGTTTCTTAAAAGTAGAGCTATCAGTAAGCCATTTTTAGGGCAATTTGATCACAACAGTTTCTACTACTCAGTTCCTCAAAAGCATTCTTAACCATTCTTAAAATTGCTTGAAGGAGGGAGGGATGGAGGGAAGAAGGAAGGAAGGAAGGAAGGAAGGATGGAAGGCCCATCAAAAATGCCAAAACAAATGCAGGAGGGGGGAACCAAGAACATATTCTATAGCATACAAGCAATCATTCAGCCTACTAGTTAGACAAATAATTAAAATTTAGTCACATGAAATAATACTGAACAAACTTTTCAGAGCCCTTAAGAAATATCTATAATATGAGGCAAGAGTATTAGGTATGTTTGCCTCTTTGGCTTAAATATAAAAAAGGTAGGATAAAATCATCACTGTCATCATCATCATCATCATCATCATCATCACATCATCATCATCACATCATCATCATCATCATCATCCTAGAACAGTGGTGGCGAACCTATGGCATGGGTGCCAGAGGTGACACTCAGAGCCCTCTCTGTGAGCATGTGCGCCGTCACCCCAGTCCTAGGCCTTCAGCTGGGTTTTATAAAACCTTTTTGCTTCAGGCCTCTGCCGCCGTGTGCAAAAAAAAAAAAAAGGTTCAATCAGTCAATTTCAAGTTCTCGGAAAAAAAATGATCTTGCAAAGTTGGAATTGATTGATTGAACTTTTTAGTCCCACCCAGTCTGCTGTTACCACCGCAGCCACACCACCCAATGGGCCACACCCACCCAATGGGCCATGCCCACCTGGCACTCGACGATTCACAAGAGGGTTTTGGGTTGCAGTTTGGCACTCTGTCTCTAAAAGGTTCGCCACCACTGTCCTAGAGAATAAATCTGGGATTCCTCTACCTTTTCCACACCTTTCCACTGAACATTTTGTTTATTTCTTGTTGCCCCTTTCCTGCACTTGATAAAACTGTAATTCTTCATATCATGCCAAGTACATAATGCAAAAGTACTTTCCCACTTTTAACTTAATATTAACAAACTTTATGGAAATTGTCCAAACCAGGGAATAAGTAAAGCTTTATAATTTGAATAAGTCTCTTTCTCCAGTTCACATTTCATATTTTAAAATAATGGTTAGCTGTTTTAAAAACTAGAGCTTTTAAAATGTTCTCTGAGGAATGTGATAAATGAAAAAAGTAACTGTTTAAATTAATCTCACTTTAACATCATAAGAACAATCTTTAAGACCCTTAGCCATTACTTTGTTATTGTGTTATCCACACCAAGAAAAACTAATATTTTTATGTTAATCTTAAATTGTTTATAAAAATACATAGACATAGAATCATGTAAAATATGTTCCAATAAATTCTAATTACTTTGGTTTATATGTGACTAATGCATCTTGGACCAACATACTGCTATTTTAAGCAACCCAGAATATTCTCACAATAACTCAAATTATTCAAAAATCTGATTAGCAATATGCTAATTAATTGTCCTTTACATTTCCTGCAAAAGACAAACAAACAAACAAAAATTGAAATCCCAAATAAATTAAAGAACCCACATTTAAACTGGTTTATCACAAAGTCTGTCACATAAGTAAGAATCAAGATTGTACTCTTATTCCAGCATATTCCAAGTGGGTCTTGCAGTCCTGAATGTAGGGAGTGCAAGACAGCTATGACTCAAAATAGAACCAAAGGCCTGCCATGAAATCAAAGGGGTCATAGCAACTTTTTAAATTATGTCCAAAGTTTTTTAAATAATTTTTTTATTTTCATTTCGTACAAAAAATGAACTGTATTAAGTAGAGATATCAGTCTGAAATTAAAGTTCATTTTACAATTACCTTTCCTCAGGTCATGAACTCCTTTAAAATAAGACATTTTTTTCCCCAAAGATCCTACAATCCTTTACGGACTTTTGTCTGTTACCAGGACTGAAAATTGATAATGATGATGATGATGATGATAACAACAATAATAAACTTTATTGTCGCTTTGAATGTACACCAATCGGCATACATCGAAATGAAATTTCGTTGCATACAGCTTTCAAAGGGCTACCATCTCCAATACACTCCTTGTTTGTGGCCAGCTCAAGTTTGAGAACATCCATTTTAGTCTCTAGGAAGCAAATGGTGGCAAACAGGACACATGGAAACGGAGCTCCATGTGGATTAGCCCTCAAATTAGCTTGTATTCTTGCATGACAACCTCACCTCCTTTCCTTTTTCTGATGCTGTCTCTTCCACCTTTTCGCCCCTGGAGCACACTGCCGCTGCCTCCAACTCCTCCAAAAGCCTCTCTCCTTTCCTCTGGGCCTGCCGACAGCTTCATCTAGTTCCTTTGCTCCATAAGCCCCGGAACCTCTCCTCCTCTGCCTCCTTTGGAAACAGCCTTGATTTGCAATAGAATCAATCGCTGTGCCAGCAGTCAGATCTTACTGCTGGCAGAACAATTTCAAACAGTGCAAACGGCTTTTTACGGTTTCACCAACAGTTCCAAAATAGCTAAAAACTCGCCATACCAGCAAAGATTATCGGTCGTATGTTACCTTAGTCCCACCATGTTGCTCAAACAAATTAAAACCTTCCCAATCATGTGGCCTATATCCCTCATATCCCTCCAAAAAGTTATTTTATTTTATGGATTTCTGATAAGAGATGAGATATGGGATAAAGAGTTATTTGTTTGTAATCTTATTGAGGTAAAGAGTTACTATATTCGTTTATGCTTGTGACGAAGATTAAAAGACACTTATATATATGTTTTTAAAATTGTTAACAAAGAAATAAGGGATTTCTGAGATAGCTATTTCGAGTTATTTAACTCTCTTCAGTCAGAACTCACCCTTTCCGGGATTTGAACCTGGGCAGTCTGCATGCTAGGCAGAAGCTTTAGTCTCAAGCCACAGGCTCTCTCCCGCTTTGTTAATATTCAGGGAGTGAATATGTGTGTCAAGTGGTTATTTTTTAGATTGCACCCTGTAAACCCAAATATGGGAGGAAGAAATCATTCTTTCCTTTGCTTGTTTCAGCTCAACCCAGAGCTGAATATATATATATTCTTTTTATTATATTCTTTCTTTTTCTTTTTTCCTTGCACTTTTATTCTTTTTCCCATTCTCTTCTTCTCTTCTAAGTTTAGGGTTTTTTTTTTGTTTTTACTACTGTAATCAAAATTCTTAATAAAAATTATAGTTAAATGCAGGTTGTGACCTGAGGACAGTTGGACTGTTTCTCATAAATAAACATCCAAGATCATTGGCCCTAATCATAATCTGTGGACCTTCATCACTACTGCTTAAGCAACAGCTGGAAACCATGAGAAGGGAGGTCTATTGCCCAGCTTTACTGGTGTATTAATTATGGCTCTTCCTAGATCAAGCTGGCTTGGTGACAGCAATTTCTGCTTTGACCACCATTTGTTTAAATTACTGTAACCCACTCTACAGGTGCAACCTTTGGAGATGATGCAGGAGTTGCAACTGGTCTGAAATGTGGCAGCTAGAGTGTTGACAGGACAATTCTTTCATAGTAGAGTAACATTACTATAAAAAACACTGCACTCGTCATCAGAAGGAGGCCGAGACCAATTCAAAGTGCTGGTGATAGCCCACAAAGCCCTAAAAGCTTTGGCTGATATTAGGTGCTGCCTTGCTAAATGCAGTACGAAAATCCTAAGAAAGCCTGCTTAGAATCTCCACATTAGTGATGGGACATGGATCAGGCAACGGGTCTTCTGTGTTGCCACTCCTATATTATGGATTTTTTTTGCCTCCAGATGTTCAAGTAGCCTCTTCCCTCTTTATAATCTTTATAAAAGATTAAAACACTATTCCAACTTGCTTTTAACTAGGACTAAATGTTTCTAGCAGCTGTTCCTCAGGATGCTATGACAGTGGTTCATCTTTAGCTGTGGAAAGTCCTACAGAAACGAAGATCCCTTGTTCTCACTTCACACAAAAGGTAAAAAATGAAAACAAAACAGGTCTACACTTTGCTTCTTGCTCATTGTCTGCTAAAGACCAGACAAAACTTGAGCCCTCCTCAGCTAACTTCAATTACTGAGGGGGACAGTTAAGCCATTGAGCCACCATTACACTTGCAGGATCTTCCAAGGGAAAATATGAAAATAAATTGCTTCAGATGCTGAAGAGAAAAACATGAGATGGGATCACAGAAGGGTGAGAACGATCAAGAAAAATGCATACTTTGAATGCATTTTCAAATATGGTTGATTTCATGAGATTACTGACTGAACGCTGCACCTTGTTCACACCACATTTTTAACCAATATAAGATGCTGCCACTCATTTCTATTTATGGATAATAGATTGCCTGTAATTTGTTTTAGAAATGGCTTGACACATCTGGCTAGAACACACAAGCTCTCATTTTGCACTCTTATCTTGTAATCTTCCCTGCCTGTAGGAATTTTCAATGCTGCAGTAAGTGTTGCTTATGTATAAAACAAAGTCTTCATGTGTGTGTGTAAAAGTGTATGTGTGTATGGGAAAGAAGCAGGGACTGTCTGTCTTAGTCTTCACAAAATAAGCTTTGAAATCTAGGGAGCCACTGGATTGCTTCATTGCCTCTAGTCTAAAGAATCTCTGAATTAATTTTTATTATGGAGAAGCTTTAGATTGAATTGTGCATAATTTTAATTATAAGCTCAGCATTTGATTATGATGACACTTGTGCTTGATGAATACTTAGAAAAGGGAGAGGGTAGCACCTATCTTCAGAAACATAAGCCCATGGGGCTTCCAAAAGTATTGTGACCTTCCTCTTTATTACTGGTGCTGCTGCCTAAAAGCTGATTGCTGGAGGAAGAGAAGGAGGAACAGGCACCTAATGTAACATTTCCTTAATATTTCTGCATCTGTTCTGCAACAAAATAAAGCACTATAATGGACGTATTAAATATGTTAGGGGAGAGAACACACAAACAGTAGGAAAGAATAATATAAAACTGCATGTCAGGACACACTGGACATTTAGCTGAATGCAAATATTATAAACACCACCTTATTAGATCATGCTCAAGTATTCCTATGAAAAATAATGCTCTGTGCCTTCCCCAGTATCACCCTTTTTACAATGGGTCATCAAAAATCAAGTTAAGTTAAAGGTACTTTTTATTTAAAACCAGCCAAGATTTTATTTTAAGCTTGGTCTTGATTTCATATATATCAAACAATTATACCTCAGCCCTGAAATGTGTTAGGATATTATAAAATATCCTTGATTTCATTTGGTATGTAAGACACTAATACTGGTAGATGATAAATTAATCTTGTCTCTATTTTAATGATAATTAAATGTTATTGATATGTCAGCCTCCCCCGTTCTGTCCCAAGAGAAAAAAAAGCAAAGATTTTTTTAAACACAATATGCAAAATAGCGCAATTGCACATCAGCACATTTCAACCAGGCAGCTTTAAGTTGTTATTTCCTAGAGGAGACTCTAGAGGTCATGAATATTAGCAGCTAGCAAGGTAATCTGCCTTTCTAGAAGAAGGAACCATGAAGAATAAAGATTTAGCATGGCTGCAAGTATTATTAAAAACATTTTTTTTAAAAAGGAACATTGGACAAAGCAGAAAACAATAATTCTATCATCCTCTCCAGTAGAATTATTCTATTCAAGTACTTCATAAATTTTATCAAATGATAAAGGGTATTTATCTTCTCTGGGGTAAAAGTTGTCTCAAGGGGGAAAAGCTGTAATGAGGGAAAAATTAGATGAATATTTGGGTCATAAAGTAAAAGATGGTGAGAAGGAACCAACTGTAAACATTTGAGGTAGAAGCATATGCATGAATACACACTGATTTCTTGAAGCTCTTCTTTTATACAAAATATCTGGTTTGTTGTATATTTCTTTGCAGATAATACAATAATGTTTAGATGACAGTATCTTTAGAAGATGAGGCAGGGTTATGCAGCAGCCTTCTTTTGCTCTTTTGCTAGCACCCAACAATTAAATCAGAATGTATTAATTAACCATCTCTTTTGTCCATACTGGGAAAACAGGATATTGAAAACAAGCTCAGACCGAAACTGGTCACCATTCTTTTCAAATTCATGGGAAATGGTGGCTATTAATTGGTTATCTGGTTTAAATAGAGTTTATAGAGCGGCAGAAATGAGAGATCTGATAGGACAGGAAAATGTATGCACACAGTTTTGTTTGATAAAAGTCTGTATGCAGTGGTGGGATTCAGCCGGTTCACTTTGGCAGAACCGGTAGCTAATTTTTTGTTGCCTAGGCCCAAAATGGACTTCTGGAAGCGGCATCCACACAGAGACCCGGTTGTTCACATATTTGAATCCCACCGCTGACTGTATGGGTGTCTGAAGCCAAACAATGGCACACAGATCCACTACAGAAGTAGTGCAACGAACTAACTGTACAATTTTGAAGATAGTGTTAGAATTATATCTGTCGTGCCTTAAACATGGTTTCTGTTTCTATTTTGTTAAACCAAGTAATAAATTAAAGTCTGGTAGGTATGCATTTTTTCCTTTAAAAAGCAATATCATACATTTGCATCTCTAACAGTTTTTTCTTTCAGGTAAGCAAACCAGGCCCCACAATTTCTGCCAGACTTTTTATTTACTATAGCTCACTGTATTACAATATGTTCAGTTCTTTTCTCAAGTGTCCTCGGGAAGCTTATCTAGGAGAGCTTGTGAAAATCACCTTGCACAAGGCTGAATACTTTCAACAAAGAAACAGTCACCATTAGATACAACTTGCAGTTATTCTGAAATCCTTAGCCATTTCCTGTACAGGTAGTCCTCATTTACCAACCACAATTGGTGGTTGGTAAATGAGGCGGCCAACTCCATGGCTAAGTGCTGAAGTTTCTAAGTGAAAAATCACATGAATCTGTTTGATTTATATCACTTCTGCTTCCATTGTTAAGTAAACCATTATGGTCATTAAATGGGACATCATGTGACTGCAACTTGCAATTTCACTTCCACATTCTCCATTAATTTTGCTTGTGGAAGCCATTGTGAAGCTCACAAATGGTGATCATGTGATTGGGGGAAACTATGATGGTTAGAAATGCTTGCCAGTTGTGGGACACCTGAATGGCAATCACACAGCTGCTGAACACTGTAACAATCATAAATGCGAGGATTTGTCACAAAGCTGCATTTTTTTCAACTATTGTAACTGTAACTGAGGTGTACCAGTATTGCTAATTATTTATTTAAATCAAAGTATTTTAATTTCATTTTTAAAGATGTGTGGACTTCAACTTCTTCCTTTTGCTGGCTGGAGAATTCTGGAGACTGAAATTCACACATCTTAAAAGTTGAGAAATACTGGGTTAAACTATAGGCATTTTGTCTTGGGTTTTCTGGCCAATTTCAACTTCTGAATAAAAGTCTACAAAAATAAGTCGATTTTGCCCCAAAGCCCAGTATTGTTGTTAAATACTTCCAGCAGAAATATTTACATTGAATCTGTGTCCTGCTATATCTGTTAACTCCCCCTATTCCCATCATTTCATTCTGCCTCCTTCGACTTCAGTTTTGGTCACCACGATGTAAAAAAGATGTTGAGACTCTAGAAAGAGTACATAGAAGAGCAACAAAGATGATTAGGGGACTGGAGGCTAAAACATATAAGGAAAGGGTATGTCTAGTTTAATGAAGAAAAGGATGAGGGGGACATGATAGCAGTGTTCCAGTATCTCAGGGGCTGCCACAAAGAAGAGGGTGTCAAGCTATTCTCCAAAGTGCCTGAAGGCAGGACAAGAAGCAACGGATGGAAACTAACCAAGGAGAGAAGCAACCTAGAACTACGGAGAAACTTCCTGACAGTTAGAATAGTTAACCAGTGGAACAACCTGCCTCCAGAAACAGTGAATGCTCCAACACTGGAAGTTTTTAAGAAGAGACTGGACAGCCATTTGTCTGAAATGGTATAGGGTTTCCTGCCTGAGCAGAGGGTTGGACTAGATGACCTCCAAGGTCCCTGCCAACTATTATTATTATTATTATTATTATTATTATTATTATTATTATTATTATTATTATTATTATTATTATTATCAATCATACTTGCCTTTTGAGTACCTGTCTAATATACCTCCTGCTTTCCCTACATGGATCTCTTAGCTTACATTTCCCCAATGCTCTCATTAATTCTTCTCCACCAGTTGATGCACTTATCTTTTGGAATTCCAAATGCCTGTAGAGTCATGTTTCCCATTTTTAAAAAACTTTGTGAGAATACTGCAGCCAGAATAATCATTGTTGGGGATTTGGGAATGGAAGTACATACAACTTGAAGTTGCCCAAGATGGGAAACACTGCAACGCAAGAATGAAAACATGAAAACTAGATTCTAGTTTCTCTATCACCCACTACAAGACAAGCAAGTAATGAGAAATCATAAAATAACACTTTTACTTCAATACACTTATATTCTCCTTTAAAGTTGAGAGCTGAAGCATAATGAAAAGCTGCCTCCAGTGAGGTATTGGTTGAGATAACTTGCTCTGTCCTGAGCTTTTTGTAGTTTAATGAACCATTCCAAATAGTTTTGGCTAAACTCCATCCCTTATTAAGAGCAAATGCAATGTAGTGAATCAGGATATGAAGCTGCATACTGTATTGCATTTACTATATTTACTGCAGCAGGGAGCAATTCTTCAGTAATGTAGAGTTAATGGGATGGGGATAGGCCACAACAAGTGCCCAATCCATGATCAAATAGATTTGGGACAAAAATGTCTTCCAGTCTATCAGAAGTAGTGAGGAATTCTAGCTGATCAAATAAGTAATTTTTTTAAAAAAAATGCTTTTAAAAAATCAATGCATGGAAGCCCACAAAAAGACTGTAGCCACAATATAAAACAATATACTAACAATTCCAGCATGACAACTCAAGTCATTTTTGTGAAATAAACACTGGGGTTTTTTTTATAAAGAAAATTTAAAGCTTTCATATCTACTGAGTATTTGATTTTCTTTAAAGATTAATATTCGGAATAGTAAGTGTTTATTGAGAATTACGGCAGCACCTTTATGAATAGTCCAATGTTGGCTCTGTTTTGTATTTGAAAGCAAGATGAAGTGTCAGAAATGTGCTTCTGACAGACAAACGGACTGGGATTAGCTGAATCCTATATAATCTAGCTATCACAACTCATCCTGGTCAGAGGTTGTGTAGTTTTGGAGAGCCCTGTAAATTTTTTTGAACAATCTGAAATGAATTGTAGGTAGGCCTTTCCAATACATCTGTCCCATGTGGAAAGGCTTAAAGTTCCTTACTTATGAAACAGGAGGAATGAGGGCCCAACAGCAACCTCCTTACTCCCTCCTAGAAATTTGAATAGTATCTACCCTGGCATATTTCTGGAAGGCCTTAAAATGGAGGTCTTCTCTAAGCATTTTATATTTTCTGCTTTTATCAGTGATTGGCATTTTTTTTACAGTTTAATATGTTGTACTATTATAAGCTCGATTGTGTTCCCTGGAGCTATCTATGGTTGTGAAAGTTGGACCTTAGAAAAGCAAGACGAGAAGAAAATTCGACTCGTTTGAGCTGTGGTGCTGGAGAAGGCTCCTGTATGTTCTTTGGACAGAAAAGGTGACTAACAAGCAAGTACTGGAGCGCATAATACCAGACCTGTCACTAGAAGGCAAAATCACGAAACTGCATCTCTCACTGACTTTGGCCATGTCAAACAAGCTTAAGATACAGAAGTGTTGTGCCCTGAGCCTGCAAAAGTAGGCTCAGGACGTTGCATTGGTCCCAGGCATTCCAAAAGCTGCCCGGGACCAGACAGAGCAGCGCCAGCCTTGTGCGCATGCGCAAGGCGCGAAAACGCTCTATTCTATTGGTTAACGTTGTCCGGGTTTCTGACCATGTAAAAAGGCCTGCGTGCCTTTTGTTTTCGTTCGGGTGTTGTTAGAAGAAGAATAAAGAGCTGTTTAACATCGCCATGTGTCTTCATCATTCGCACTGGCGATGAGGGTGGGATCCTTTGCAAGCTGAAGAAAAAGCTTTAAGGACTTACCCAGGAAGTCTTGAAGAGGGGAAGACGGTGTCTGAATCAGCATCCCAGCCTGCCAGTATAGCGTTGCTGGAGGGTGAGCTCGGCTAAAGGACCCTTTCCCCAATAATAGTTTGCAGAGGAGCGAGTGGTGAAGGTTGTAATAGAATGATGGCAAAGATTGGTCGTTTGTCTGATTTTGATGTCTCACACCCAGAGAGATGAAATCCATACGTTGCAAGGGTGGAGAATTACTTCAGAGTAAATCAAATTAGAGAAGACAGCTTGAAGGCTGCAACTCTTTTGTGTGTCTGTGGACAGGAAGCTTTTGAAATTGCAGAGAATCTGGTGGCCCCTGCACCTCTGGAGTCAGTAACATATGCTGACTTGAAGAAAATGTTAAAGGAACACTTCCAGCCAAAGTTCTCTGTTATTGCTTGGAGGCACGCGTTCGAGGAGGAGAGAGACCAGAGGCCAGGTGAATCTGCTGCAGATTTTATTGCAGCCTTAAGGCAAGCAGCCAGACCTTGTGAGTTCAAGGATCTGGAAGAGAGGCTGTTTAAGGGATAGAGACTTACAACAGAAGATTTTTGCAAAAGAAGATGTCTCTTTCCAAAATGCGCTACAAGAGGTAGCAGCGGAGGAAGCAGCAGGCGGGGCTGTGAAGGCCTTATGGCTCACCAAGAACCCTCCAGACAAAGCTACCGTCTATCAAGAGGACGCTCAAGAAGCAGATCCTGAAGAAGAGTTGGAAGATCCTGAAGAAGAGGTGGATAGGCTTCACCAGCAAGCTGAAAGGAGACAGAAGGAACGTCCAGACAAGGCCCCAGCATCTCTTCAATGCTTCGGGTGCGGAGGAAGCCACAAGCGAGCTGACTGCAGGTTCCGCTCCGCCATTTGCAGAGCGTGTGGCAGGCAAGGCCACATCGCATCCGTCTGTTTGGGTCGCCAGAAGGTCCATCCTCATGAAGAATTGCGTCTGAAAGGTACCAGGGTCCCCAGCCAACATAGAGTGGGTTTCTGCACATCACGCGGGAGTATTTTGAGGACAGGGACACATAAGCCCCTTAAGAAGAAACTGTCCATTAATGTAAGGTTGCAAGGGGTTCCCTTATCAATGGAGTTGGACACTGGGTCCGCTCTCTCCGTTATTTCTATTAATACCTTCAAAAGGATATGCAACAGCAGTGGCCTTTGAGTTAAACTCAGGCCATCCAATCTAATACTTACAGATTTTCAGAATTCTATGGTGTGTGTTAAGGGGGAGGCCACCCTTAGAGTACAGCATAAGGATTTTGAGGGTCCTCTAGATGTGGTGGTTGTTGGGGGTGAACATACGAGTCTTATTGGACTCGATTGGTTCGAGGCTCTGGGAATCCAGGTAACTGGGCTGCACCATTTGCAGACGTTGAGCCTTGCAGAAGTCTACAAGGAGTTTGCAGATGTGTTTAGTTCAGAGCTAGGATCCTACAAGGGGCCTCCAATTTCGTTACGGTTAGACCCAACCATCACGCCCATCAGGGTTAAGCCTAGGAGGGTACCTTTTGCCCTCAAAGGCAAGATTGATGCTGAACTGGACAAATTGCTCCAGCAGGGCATTCTAGAACCTGTGGATTCTAGTTCATGGGAAACCTCCATAGTAACGCCTCTAAAGGCTAATGGGGACATATGTATATGTGCAGACTACAAGGGCACACTGAATAAGGCGCTGCAACAGCACGCTTATCCAATGCCTGTGGTAAGTCACATTCTGGCCTCCCTCAAGGGGGGGCGCATTTTTGCGAAGCTTGACCTGGCACAGGCCTATCAACAGCTACCTGTTGATGAGGCAGCTGCAGAGGCCCACACTATTGTAACTCACAGGGGGGCCTTCAAGGTCAAGAGACTGCAATTTGGGGTAAATGTAGCCCCTGGCATATTCCAAAGTGTCATGGAGAGCACACTTTGAGGTATTCCTGGGTTCTGTCCCTACTCTGATGATGTCATTATTGCTGGGGAGTCATCTCAAAATTTAGCAGAGAGATTAAGGGCTGTCTTGCTTCGTTTTTGAAAAGCAGACCTTAAACTAAAGAAGGATAAATGTAAGATAGGAGTCACTTCTACTGACTTTTTAGGATTCAGGATAGATGCTCAAGGCATTCACCCTGCTGAAACTAAATTGCAAGCTATCCAGCAGGCCCCAAGCCCCAAGTCTAAGAGTGAGCTGCAAACCTTCTTGGGGCTATTACATTTTTACCATGCATTTTTCCCACATAAAGCTGCAGTAGCAGAGCCATTACACAGGCTCTTATACAAGCAGTCTCCTTGGCAGTGGACTAAAGTCCATGAAAAGAGTTTCAATGAGGTTAAAGCCTTGCTCACTTCTAATGCTGTTTTAGTGCATTTCAATGAGCAACTGCCTGTTTGCATCGCATGCGATGCATCTCCTTATGGGGTGGGAGCCATACTTAGCCATCTGAAGGCTGATGGGACACAGGTACCTGTGGCCTATTACTCAAGGACTCTGTCTTCTGCAGAGCGAAATTATGCTCAAATTGACAGAGAAGCCTTGGCCATAGTGGCTGGCATTAAAAAATTTCATGATTTCTTATATGGCCGCCATTTCACGGTTTTTACTGACCATAAGCCTTTGCTGGATTTGTTTACCACTAACAAACAGACCCCACATATCATTTCTCCTCGTATGCTGAGATGGTCCATTTTCCTGTCAGCATATGGCTATAGTTTAGTTCACAAACCAGGAAAAGAAATGGGTCATGCAGATGGCCTGAGCAGATTACTCCTGAACCAATTAGAGCCAGATCCTGCTCCAGCCATTAATATTCTGTCCATTCAGGAGCTACCTGAGTCTCCCCTCAATGCTAGGGATGTGGCTGCAGAAACTACCACTGATCACATGCTTACACGCGTGCTGACATGGGTGTTGTCAGGATGGCCTGACGAGTGGCCAGATACTGAGTTCCAAAGCTTCTGGCACAAGAAGCATGAATTTTCTACTTTCAAGGATTGCCTGTTATGGGATAGCAGGGTAGTGATCCCAGCCTCATTGAGGTCTAGAATCTTGATCTCCCTGCATGAGGGACATCCTGGTATAGTCAGGATGAAAGCGTTTGCGCACAGCCATCTTTGGTGGCCTGAGCTCGATAAAGCCATCGAGGCCCAGGTGCATGGGTGCCAAGCGTGCCAACAATCCTGGCCTGAAATGCCTCAGGCCCCAGTACATAGGTGGGAGGAAACTCAAAGCCCATGGTCTAGAGTGCATATAGATTATGCTGGACCCTTTCAGGGGCAATTCTTCCTGGTTGTTGTTGATAGCCATTCCAAGTGGCTAGAGATTGTTCCTGTTTCCTCCACTACTACTGCCAGGACCATCCAGGTGTTGAGAGAAATTTTTGCATGACATGGTCTTCCAGATGTTCTGGTTTCAGATAACGGCCCTCAATTTACCTCTTCTGAGTTCCAGGTTTTTCTTCAGGCCAACCTGATCTGCCATGCAACTTCGGCTCCCTTTCATCCATCCTCCAACGGACTGGTAGAGAGGATAGTGCGAACTACCAAAGATGCCCTCAAGAAACTGACTTATGGTAACTGGCATCACAGGTTAGCAGATTTCCTTCTTGCATAACACACCACACCATGCACAGCCACAGGGAAGAGCCCTGCTGAACTCCGCTGGGGTCGCCGCCTCATCACTAAACTGGACAGGCTGCACCCAGACTGGATGGCTTCACAGGTGTCACAACTGCAGGCACCTAGGAGACTCCAGGTGGGCGATCTGGTTTGGGCAAGAAACTATGGGCCTGGTCATCTCTGGGTCACAGTTGTGGTCTGCAAGGTCTCTGGGCTGTTGTCATACGAAGTTGCCTTGGGAGACAGCCGTGTTCTTCGCAGACACATAGACCAACTGAGTTGGAGACTGGACTCTCACCCTTCCGCTCCTGGCTCTGCTCTGGGGGGAAGGAGGAGGACCATAACATGCATTCGGAGTCACAGTTTCCCAGGGCTAACAGACCATCACTAGCTGCTACTGAGACTATTTGGGATTCATCCCAAGGTTCCGCAAGTGCTCCTAACAGGAATTCACGGTATAGGGGGTCATCCCACACATCCATAATCACTCTAGACAGGGAGTCACACCGGAGGTATCCACAGTATTCATATACATCAGATAGTGCTCCAGACAGGGAGACTGACCGGGGGTATCCACACAAATCACAAGCAGCAAGAGAAAAAGAATTTCATCAGGGGTGCTTGCCATATTCTGCAATTGCTCCCAAAAGGAGGTCTCCAGCAAAAGGAGTTGCCAGGGAGGCAACTCCTGACTCTGGCACCTTGGGCAGGTGCTTGGGGACCACAGAGTATTGGGACACTTCCACTACCCAGTCCTCTCCATCTGCTGGCCTTGGGCTCAAGGGACAGTGTTCCCAAGAGGGGTCCATTGTGGACTCGGGGAATTCCACCCCTCCATGGTATGCTGGCTTGGACTTAGAGGGTCCAGCCAGCCAGCAGCTGGGTGGGTCAACTGGGTATCTGGGGCAGCAAAGTACTGGCATGCTTAGCCTCGTAGGCGAACAGGTAGGCCAGGCACCCTCTCCAGGATCACCTGGGAATTTAGGGTGGCAACACCCTGGTCTGCCTAGCCTGGTAGGCGAGCAGGTGAGCCAGGCAATCTCTCCCGGCATTAGAAGGTCGCAGCGGGCCAAGTCCCCACCCAAACATCTGAGAGACTTTGTGAAGTTGCTCTCAAATCATGAGGGACCTGTTCATGAGGCCCCTGAATAATGGAGCAACTCGTGGGCAGATTATTTTGTAGTATTTTTTGATTTCGGATACATTCATTGTATTACTAAGATTGAAGGGGGTTTGCCTGAGAGCAGACTCGAGTATTCCACACTCCTTGCATTTGATTACTGAAACTGTATGACACGCCTCCCATTGCATGGCGCACATGTGTGTGCACAAAGTATGTTCCATCTAGGGGGGAGGGGTGTTGTGTCGTGAGCCTGCAAAAGCAAGCTCAGGATGTTGCATTGGTCCCGGGCATTCCAAAAGCTGCCCGGGACCAGACAGAGCAGCGCCAGCCTTGTGCACATGCGCAAGGCACGAAAATGCTCTATTCTATTGGTTAACGTTGTCCGGGTTTCTGGCCATATAAAAAGGCCTGCATGCCTTTTGTTTTCGTTCGGGTGTTGTTAGACGAAGAATAAAGAGCTGTTTAACATCGCCATGTGTCTTCATCATTCGCACGCGAACAAAGTACTTAACAAGAAGGATCTGGAGAGACTTGAACACTGGGCACTATCTAACAAAATGAAATTCAATGATGAAAAAAGCAAGTTTCAACATTTAGGCAAGAAAACTCAAATGCACAAGTACAGCATAGGTGGCACCTTGCTCAACAGTAGTAACTGTGAGAGGGACCTTGGAGTCCTAGTAGACAATCACCTAAATATGAGCCAGCGGTGTGCTGCAGCTGTCAAAAAGGCCAACACAGTGCTAGGCTGCATTAACAGAGGGATAGAATCAAGATCACGTGAAGTATTAATACCACTTTACAATGCCTTGGTAAGGCCACACTTGGAATACTGCATCCAGTTTTGGTCACCACGATGTAAAAAAGATGTTGAGACTCTAGAAAGAGTACAGAGAAGAGCAACAAAGGTGATTAGGGGACTGGAGGCTAAAGCATATAAGGAACGGTTGCTGGAATTGGGTATGTCCAGTTTAACGAAGAGAAGGAGGGGGGACATGATAGCAATATTCCAATATCTCAGAGGCTGCCACAAAGAAGAGGAAATCAAGCTATTTTCCAAAGCGCCTGAAGGCAGGACAAGAAGCAACGGGTGGAAACTAATCAAGGAGAGAAGCAACCTAGAACTAAGGAGAAACTTCCTGACAGTGAGAACAATTAATCAGTGGAACAACCTGCCTCCAGAAGCGGTAAATGCTCCAACACTGGAAGTTTTTAAGAAGAGACTGGACCGCCATTTGTCCGAAATGGTATAGGGTTTCCTGCCTGAGCAGGGGGTTGGACTAGATGACCTCCAAGGTCCCTTCCAACTTTACTATTATTATTATTATTATACAGGGGAATTTACTGGAGAAAGCAATTGTCTTTGGAAGAGTTAGCGGTAAAAAGAAACCAGGCTGTCAAATAATATGATGGCTGGACACAATCAAAGCTGACACCAGCCAGAGCATAGAAAAACTCAAAGGAATAGTGCAAGATCAAAAGAGATGTGACCCACAGAATAGCCAAGAGTCAGGCTTGACTAAGTGGATAAAATCATCATTATTATCCATATATTATACTATGTTTAAAATTATTTTGCTGTATTTCCATAGGAATCAGTCCTGATTACAACAAGTTATTCAATATATGAATAAATAATAGATTATCCAGTGCCTTGGAGGCTATGGCTGGTGATATTAATAACACCCAACTCTCAACCTTGACCCTGGACCCTTCCTTTCAACTTCTGGTCCCAGGAAGTAACATGGCAGTAAATCTGATGTAATTCTATTTGGGATGGATAATTAAGAGAGAAAAGGCTCTATAACACAATAGATAAATACATAACGTTCTAGGTAATTTGGGCAAGCGCAAGAAAACAATAAGTACATAGAATTTCAAAAGGTATATTTAATACTAATATTAGGATGATTACAGATACAGAACTGGTAAAAGGAATTTCTCACTCTTCTTTATTAGTGAATTGGTTAGGGTACAATAGAATGTTTTGAATGGACTAAGTTCTGATTTATAAGATACCCTGAAATAAATTTCCCTCCTGTATTTTGATTATTTATGTCTAATATTCCTTCTATTATTTCTCAGCCTTCCCTTAATTTCTCATAAACTAGGAAAGACATATTTTTATAGAGAAATAAATATTTCAGTCTCCTGGACCTGTGATGGTATAACAACTTCATGTCAAATACCGGTACTTAGGCACTCTGTTTTCATTACTTATCTTTGTCTTGGCATTAGTTTTATTCTATTTCCTACTTCTGATTGATCTACCTTTCTCTAGAGACTCGTACACATTGCAGCCTACTGCAGTAACTGATGGACCTTTGCTGGTGGACACATCAATACTGGAAATATTGTTTTAAATGTTCAGTATACATAAGCCACTATTATCAACAACTCTCCAAAACTACATATTTTCCAGGCCGAAACGATCAATAATTAGTCAAACTATTACAAAAATTAAAATAATGGAGTGTCCATAGACATTTTAGAGATACAATTTCTAAGTTTTTCTTTTAGGATAGATAGAGAACAGAATTCAGGAAAGACACAAACAAATATCTTATTGATTTGGATGGATAGATAAATGTTAACAATTATTTGGGGTGCCTCTGAGCTACAGCTCATCCTAAATCTTGCTATCATAATTAAAGACCTTCAGACTATTCAAGGAACAATGAATGGGCTATAAGAACTGCTGTATTAGTAGTATGACATTATACATATAGGCCTTCTAGTTCATGTTGTGTTTACCGTTTAAATCAGCGGTTCTCAACCTGTGGGTCGCGACCCCATTTGGGGTCAAACGACCGTTTCGCGGGGGTCGCTGGACACCACAGTCCGCCATTTTTCCCCCATTTCCCCTCGGTCGTTGCGCACACGCCACACATACGCAATTTGGCCCGTTGCGCCGCACATGCGCAGTTCGGGCTGTCGCGCCACACATGCGCGGTTCGGGCTGTCGCGCCACACATGTGCGGTTTGGGCCGTCGCACCGTGCATGCGCGGCTAGGTCCGTCATGCGCATGCCGTACATGCGCGGTTCGGCCCGTCGTGCCGCGCATGCGCAGTTTGGCCCGTCGTGCCGCGCATGCACGGTTCGGGCTATCGCGCGCGCGCTGCGCATGCGCAGTCCGGCCCGTTGCGCCATGCATGCGCGGTTCGGCCTATCGCGTGCACGCCGCGCATGCGCAGTTCAGCCCGTCACGCTGCGCATACGCGGTTTGGGTTGTCGCGTGCACACCGCGCATGCGCAGTTTGGCCCATCGTACCGCGCATGTGCGGCACGGGTCGGGGTCACGCTGCGCATGGGCGGCACAGGTGGGGTCTCAGCCTGAAAAAGGTTGAGAACCGCTGGTTTAAATCAATGTAACAACTTCAATAACATCTTTTTGACATACATCTCATTCAAGAACACCTTCAGTCTACTGTAATCTCTTCAGCAAAGATTTACACGTCTATCTCATATTCACTATATGTTTAAATATCCCATATATTTAAACTCCTTCCTCTTCTCTTTTATCTTTTATTTTTACCACAGCTTTCTTGACTTTTTCATTTTCCAGTTTTGTCCATGTTTGTCTAGCACTAAAACTTTTTGTCTATTTCAGATTGTGGGAAACTGAAATTTTATTATCTATTGCTTTTCAAATACAAACTGAGCCTCTATCTGTCTTTCTTACATCCCCAGACTGTCCATAGGAAAGAAGGGTAAACTGCAAACATATAAAATGAAATGAAATAAAATAAGAGTGGTGAATAATTTATAACTGTTATCATTTCTGAAGTTGCTGATTAGATTATAGTCCTTTCCATTTGATTCTAAATGTAAAGATCCCAAGAACAACCTTCTACCACAGTTAGCTTAATATCCACTATAAGATTTTGAGCAGTCCACCCATAATAACTTCATAACAATTTTCCTAAAATGTATGGGCCCAAAGACAGATGACATAGCAAAGCAGAGGCAAAGGACCTACCTCTTAGTGAAAAAACAGGAATGTCAAGATACTTTTTTTTTAACTGTTGATGACAGTATAATGATCTTTCAGCCATCAATGGATTTCTGAAACTTGAATTTGCCTGCAGTCTCTCATGGGAAACAAGGACAATGGCTGATTTCCAGAAAGCTTGAAAACTTGAGTGTCACCCTGCCTTAAAACAGCCCTGTAATTTTTGGAACTTTATTTTTCCATAATGCATACTATTTATTTGGAGGTTCTAGCAAGGAGGCACAGCTATCATTGACTGAAGATTGGTATACTCTGTGTAGCTGGGATGGTGGTTCTTTTCCAATGAGTGTGTAGCTTCCTCGCATGAAGATGTGAGGACGGGAGGAACACCTAGCTAGCCAGCAAGATGAACCAAATCAACCGTGATGATAAATGGAGTTGATCACCAGGGCTGCTTCAGATGGTCCTCATTTTCATAATGCACACTGTCTCAGTATAGCCTCCAGTAGGTCTGAGCATTTTAATAATTATAAAGCCAAAGAGATTCTCATAGATATAGGATGTTCTGAAACATACTCCGTTCAATCAACTGGTAAGTGCAGTGGGTAAGCTGTTTTGCTAACTTTTAGTCTAAACAGAACTCATGGCAAAATCAATTATTTTTCAGTGGTGTTAGCAAGCCTTTAAACATTTGAACACTGCTAATTCTTAATTTTCTGAGGGAACATCATCATGTAGAAAAAGCATCACAGACACCAATAAGCAGTCAAATAGAATGAAAAGTATAAACAGTGTAGTTTGAACCTATAGTTCTCAAATGTTACGTTACATTTGCAGTAACAGAAATTACATTGAAAACTGCCGTCACCTTGCTAATGCATCTGCTTCACTATAGCTAACCATTCCATTCATTTTTAAGGCTACTATTTCATTCAGAGCTTTGAAGTTATTTTTCATTTTAAAAGGAAAAGAAGATCAACATAAATCAAAGAACGTCTCACAAAAAAGACTTGCATCATTATAATGATGGTTGTATTCCCTAGAGCCTGTTTATATATTTGAAGTTTATCTCTGTATCACTTTAGTAACCTTGCAAAACAGATGAGGTCACTTCTTCCTAAGTCGAACCATTGGTCCATCTAACTTAATAAATGTCAACAATGATAAACAGAGTCCAGGATTTCAGAAAGTAGTTTCTCCTACCACTTCTATTAGCACTTTTCTAAGGCAGAATTTGAATCTGGAACCTTCTGCATGCAATGCTTGCAGATCCACAGACCTTCCCCAGTGCTGAGAGAGAGTGACTTGCTCAAGGACACCCAATGTGTTTTACAACTGACTGGAATACAGATTGTACTATCTCAATTCTAATAAAGCTCATACAAACAGGATTTTTTTAAACCCAAATCCACATTGTTGAATATCTTATAAAACTCTTCAGTCAACTTTAGCTTAGATCTTCTGCTTTAATATCTCCTGCTTTAATCTCCAGACTACACTAGCATATGATTCATCCACTAATAATGCTTTTTAAATGTTTTTCCTGATAATTATAGAAAATCTGTTAAAATCACAAAGCAAACATAACAATGGGCTTATTTTCTAGGGGAATCATGTTACATTAGTTCAATGAGGTCAAATCTGTGTTCATAAAATATTATGCTTTTTTTTTGATATTCTAATACACATTACAGTAAAGTACCCAGGAGCCTTGCAGTCTTTAACTCATTCATGACTATGTGAAGTCCTATTAATAGGAGGCACTGCACCCCTCAAAATGGTATGGACAGCAAATTAAAATACATATGATAACATAAATTTATTCCAGATGGTCTACAAAGGTAAAAAGAGGTTTCCCCACTTTTTAAATAAATACAAAGTTTTAAGGACATCATTGACAGTGCCAAACTAGTCAGCTGAAATGGGTGTGGTATCTGCAGCACCAACAGGTACTTTTGGAAAAGATTATGGGGAACCACAGCAGAATTCCCCCTTCCTCCATCAAAAGCTAACTAAATGTTCAAATATAGCCTTGTTTGTCTCGCATGCTTAGAAAGTGGAACTTTCAATCACTGGATCTTTAGGGCATTCTAATGTAATATGCAGCGTGAAAACAAATGGGTCATGTGATACTGAAGGCACTTCATTTAATAAAGTAGAAAGCAAGATTGGTATTTAGATACTTGTTGTCACTGACTTGGTCCATGACTGGCTGACATCTGTGCTCCATCTGACAGCAACAGACTGGCATTCTCTGCACACGTCCTTTCAATTCCCTGTCATCTGGGTTTTGTTTTGTTTGCTATTCTATACCCATTCTATGCACTCTGCATTATTTACTCAAGTATGAACCTTTCAGTGGTGCTCAGAAGGGGCACCTTCTCTTCACAAGTATATTCTGGAATGAATGCCGGATTCAACATTAGGGAGAGATGATGACTGAACACTACTTCCTTTCAAAGAGCTACCGAGACTGAGTAACCCTTCTCTAGGCTGCAGAAAACGTAAGTCTCCCTCATACATTTCATCCGCTGTTTACATTTACTTCACAGCTGATACATTCTCTAATTTAATATGCCTTTTGTGTCTGCCCTGGTAACTTTCCAGTTAATAAAACTATTGAATAACTGCATAGTGAACTGCAAATATGCCTGAGGAAAAACCTCAGCAGCCTTTGTGTTAGCAGTACACATAAATATGTTTTTTTTTTCTTTAAAAGCAGCCATTTAGTAAAAAGAATGCTATCGTCAGCACAGGGACCTGAATTTCAAGAACTGTCAGAGAGGACTACAGAATACTTGTTTAGTGAAGCAGCAATCTTTGTTTTTTCCATTTATTAATGATTCAATATTGCAGTAAACCAGCAATTAATTAATATGATCAACACAGCACTAGATATGTAGAAGACATCCCTTCTTAAGAAGGGGAATGAATATATATTGTGTGTGTATATATTTCTGTATATATTTACATATACACATACGTAGACATACGTAGACATACACAGACAGGTAATTTACTTTCATTACTGTAGTTTCTTGATAGAACTTTCATTTTTCATTAAATAATTCATAACAAGGCCTGCTAGCAGGTAATATAGTTGTGTATTATTAAGTATTGAGCATAGCTCTTTTAAGTTACCCTCATTTAATTCCCTAAACTAAAAGGAATGCAAGATTAATAACCAGATACTGCTAAGTAAAGACAGGCAAGCAGATTCACACACAGACAATATGTGAAGTTATATACTCACCATTAGCACTGCAAAGTTACCGAAGTGAGTACTATGAAGAGTGGTAATATTGTCTGCAGAGCTAATTATGTGGCACCCTTCTCCCCACCAGCCTCCATGTCCATCTAGAAGGTCAAAAGCCCAAAAGACTGCAATGGGGTTTATGCCGTGGGTAAAGTGCTTCAGCGTTATAATCAGAGGACTGGTGAGGTTTCCAATATTGCACCCATCTGCCAAAGGAACAAACTGAATTAAAGCAATGAAGCGGAAAATGCTTTATTGCTATATGCTCTTTATAGAAGCCAATAGCAATTTTTGTACACATATATAGACATTAGAGAGAGCAAAAATCCCTCTCCTGGTCTATCAGCAGAAAGCAATGTACTAAAGTTTGGAATAGTTAATATTGCCTATAATTGACATTTTATTAGGTTAATCTGCAAATAATAGTGCTACTTAAATGCCCTGAATAAAAATAATTGTTTCAAACAACAATAGTAAACAATTATCTTTGATAGAATTAACATCAGAGACAATTTCATAGTCCAAAAATTAAATTATAACCTTCCAAAGTGTGAATCCAATTCAGGATATAATGAAATGTTTAACAGATCACGGTCTGAATATTATACCAAAAGGAGAATATGTAACCCATTACGTTCATCAACAAAAACACTTGTTATACTGTACATTTATCATTTCAAGAAGTGGACTGATGACTATCAACATACATGCAACAGGACTGAGCCCATCCCTGCTACCAATCTTTTTAGGATCCGGACTTTCTATGGTTATAATCAGAACTAAAAAGCAACATTCCATTTCCTCCTTCTTCACACAATCCTTTTTTTCCCTTTTTATTACTTTCTGATAAACTTCAGCAAGCCACAAAAGAGAATCCTATATTTACAATTGCCAAGCTTCTCAGCTGTATAAGTTTCTTTTTAAAATATGAAGACACCGGTAATAAAAGACACATTTCTCTTAGAGCAGAGGCAATTCTCAGATCAGCATACCTGCGTGCTACAATGCACCATTATATGAGACACTCTCATGTATAGCTAGGCTTTAGAATAATAAAAAAGCAATGCAAAACACTTACCTATTTTAATGAAGACTACGGGTGTGCCAATGACCCTCTGATTCCCATAACCTGCAAGGTGAGACGAGTTTGCAGTGTTGGGAAAGAGTTTTCCATTCCGAAAGGCAATAAACTGTAGCTTGCAAGAGGAGTTATCAACAGATTGCCAGGCTGCAGATGAGGAGAAGACAGACTGTGGCAAATGAACTGAAGCTATTGCCACAGCATTCTGTACAATGAGAAGGAGGGGGGGGGAGAGAGAGAGAGAGGGAGAGGGAGAGAGAGAGAGAGAGAGAGGGAGAGAATTTAAAATGCAAATCACAACAGGGCTGCTTTCATTATATTCTAAACTCCTGTATGAGAAAATGTTCTCTGCCTCAATTTTCCAACATGCTAGAAACAACCAAAGGAGCAGGAGCTGTAACCATGGGAATAGGGCTGGTACAGTGCATATTAAAACAGAAAGCGTTTTGATTGAATGTGAGGATCTTTATGGTCAAGCTCCCTGCTGCAGAGGTGAGAATGGTTCTTACCATGCCTGCTAGAGGGTCCATCAACACTGCAGATCTGATTTAAAGAGACAACCTCTCCCAGGTTTTCTTGTTCACTTAAAACAGAATCAGACAACTTACAGTAAAATTTTATCTTTTTTGAAAGGATAATTACAGGAGACTGAAATGCATTTTATTAGTATCTAAAACTGCATCAGGGAATGGGTTTAAATTGAGGTATGCAGTGCAGTCAGTTTCATGTGGGATTATGATTTCATCCTTTAAAAAAATTACTCAGTTCCCTAATGCAGACTTGCAAAATCACATATCTTTAACCCTAATGTACTAAAAGAAGTAAGGAATATTCAGGCAACAGGAACACAAAAAATACGTAACTGAGTTGTAACTGTCTTTTTAGGTTCCTGAAACATGTATGGATTTGCATTATTAAATTAATGATCTCCCCATCAAGTAGGTGTTTTTCCCCTTACACAAATAATAACCTTGTTGTCATTAAGGTCAGACACAGATATGGCAGTAGAGTAGAGCGGGAGACACAGAACGTGCAACACTGCCTGAAATTTACAAGCTCTTGTATGAAAAAATACAACAGCAGCATAAAGAATGAGTAGGCTTCATTTTTCTGATACTAAAATACGGCACCTGTAGTATAACACTGTCCCACAATTTTAGGAGACAGGATATTTTTGAAAATAGCAATTCATCTCATCAAAGTTTTACAGTTGCACACACATGTACAACATTAAAATAGCAGCAAGCCATTTTCCATTAAAAAAAAAAACCTCCATAACCTCCCTCCAATGATAGGGAGGGCATATAACAAGGGTCTTCAAACTTGGCAACTTTAAGACTTGTGGACTTCAACAGGGCTGGCTGAGGAATTCTGGGAGTTGAAGTCCACAAGTCTTAAAGTTGCCAAGTTTGAAGATCCCTGGCATATAATAATCATCATGAAAGAAGGGACAAATCAGAGCGTGAGTTATTTATTTATTTATTTATTTATTTTATTTTATTCGGTCTTGTATGCCGCTCCTCTCCGGAGACTCGGAGCGGCTAACAACATGTATATAAAACATCAAATTTCAATACAAGTCCAAATAAAAATATCTAAAAAACAAACTAACACCCACTCATATTCATCATTCAATCCACAATCATGCCCAGGCCTGCAGGCAGAGGTAAGTTTTAAGGTTTTTATGGAAGGCCAGGAGCGTGGGAGAAACGCGGACTTCAGGAGGCAGTTGGTTCCAGAGGGCGGGCACCACAACAGAGAAAGCCCTCCCCCTACAGCCCGCCAGCCGACATTGTTTTGCTGACGGGACCCAGAGGAGGCCGACCCTGTGTGCTCTCACCGGTCATAGGGAAGTATGTGGCAGAAGACGGTCCCATAAGTATCCTGGTCCAGTGCCATAAAGGGCTTTATAGGTAATAACCAACACTTTGAATTGCGCTCGGAGACCAATAGGCAGCCAATGCAGCATGCGGAGAGTTGACAAAATGTGGGCACGATGGGGCAGGCCCACAACCGCTCGCGCAGCTGCATTCTGCACTAATTGTAGTCTCCGAACACTCTTCAAGGGTAGCCCCATGTAGAGAGCATTGCAGTAGTCGATCCTCGAGGTGACAAGGGCATGTGTGACTGTGAGGAGAGACTCCTGATCCAAGTAAGGGTGCTACTGGTGCACCAGGCGAACCTGGGCAAATGCCCCCCTCGCCACAGCTGACAAGTGATGATCCAATGTCAGCTGTGGATCGAGAAGGACGCCCAAGTTGCAGACCTTCTCCGAGGGGACTATAGATTCACCCCCCCAGAGTGATGGAAGGACAGATTGAAATGTCCTTGGGAGGCATCACCCACAGCCACTCTGTCTTGTCAGGGTTGAGCTTTAATCTGTTAACGCCCATCCAGACCCTCACAGCCTCCAGACACCGGCATATCACCTCAACCGCTTCACTGATATGGCCAGGAGTGGAAATGTACAGCTGAGTATCATCAGTGTACTGATGGTATCTCAGTCCGTGCCGGTGGATGATCTCACCCAGTGGCTTCATGTAAATGTATTCATGTATTGGAGTTGTAATACACAGAACACTTTTCTGTTAGAAGCCAAGGAAGCAGTGCAATCACCCACTTAATTTTAAGGCCCTGATCTATTAGAGAGACATTTTACCTCACGTAACAAGGATACCACCAAAGGACAGTAAGTATCTATTACTTAAGATTATTATGCAATACAAAATTGCTTTCTTTTTTATTTTTTTTAACCACAAACACCAGAATACAGGTCTCCATATTCATGATGATTACATGTGAACTCTTCCCACAAAAGTATGACATTTTGTAAAAATCTCTATTTTTACCCCAAAACCCTCTACCTATGCCTAAATATTTACATGTATGCTTAAAGTTAAGTTGGAGTTGTTTAACACAGACACCCTGCACACAAAGGTCACAAGCTATTTAACTTAGATGATGATCAAGGAAACTGGGTATGCCTGTACTATATTTTCATTCAGGGTGAATGCAGCAAGTAGTAGTCAAATTTTTACTATGATAAATTTTGCCATCACTACCATGAAAATATGAATCCATGATCAGGGATCACAGGAATATGAAAACCTCACTGAATTTGATTTTGTTAAAAATTTTCTGCTGTTCTATAGATATGTCTACTTTTAAGTCTTACTGATTATTTGCACATACTTATCTCACCTGAAATCTGGAATGTCTTACCATTTTATAGACAAGTATAAAATGAGCAAATAACTTACTCAAAGCCTATTTCAAGACCTAAGAAACTTCCTTATAAATGGACAACTGAACTAGTCAATCACAGTATTGAGAGTTCATGTCATACAGAAATTGGAAGGACTGCAGAAAGTATTCAAAAAGAAGAATACACACAGATAGTATAAAGCACAGTGAACCTGGTTTAAAGTACTGAGGGCCAGTGAAGCAGTTTGTTAAGCAAAAATCCTTTCAGGAACCAGTGGATTCATGATGCTGACTAAAGCATACCCTAATAAAGGAGGATATTTGTAGCTCAGAATTGACATGAGGTGTCCTTGGTGTTTTCTGAGCTTGTTTTCTTGCAGACGTTTCATGACCCAAACTAGGTAACATCATCAGAACAGACTGGGGATTTTGTTGGTTATACTATATAGCAACACACGTCATCCATCTTGCTGAGCAAGTGTTCCTACCTGAGCTGGCAAGAGTTGTCTTGGACTTGGTGCTGGGGATTGCTAGTCTGATAGTTATGAACATCCATGCTGGTCTGCTTTGCTTGAGATTATTCAGGACTTTATAACCACCATGACCAGCATAGGTCAAGTTGCAGTCTGAAGATATATCTATATCTATATCTATATCTATATCTATATCTATATCTATATCTATATCTATATCTATATCTATATCTATATCTATATCTATATCTATATCTATATCTATATCTATATCTATATCTATATCTATATCTATATCTATTAATTAATATATAATTAATATATTAATTATAGTTATGGGGAAGAAACATAAGAAGCATAAGGCGGAATGGAGATCAACATCTGCCCCAAGTGTTACTGGTACTGGAACCGGCGCTGCTGCTTATGATGATATACTAGTCTGAACTCCCAGGAGGGAGAGGATTCATTCCAGAGGAATAAGAGCTCAGTTGAGATATTTTATGTGAGGAAAAGAGGGTGAAGAAAGTATATGTACAAACCTTTGGAAAAGCCATTGAAACTGGTGCTGAAAGTTGGAGGTAGTGAAGTGACTGAGCTTTCAGGATCAGGACATGATTCCAGTTATTATGATGACCGATCAGATCATGAAAGAGAGCGACATAAGGAAAAGAAAAAGAAAAAGAAAAAGAAATCAGAGAAAGAAAAAGAAAAGCATCTTGATGAGGAGGAAAGGCGGAAGAGAAAGGAAGAAAAGAAAAGAAAAAAAGAGAAGGAACATTGTGATACTGAGGGTGAAATGGATGACTTTGATCCAGGAAAAAAAGTGGAAGTTGATCCACCCTCTGATTGTCCAGTCCGGGCCTGTAGAACTCAACCCAAAGCAGAAGCCGAAAGCACCAGCCTGAAGATGACGAATGAGACTTCGTTGAAACGTCGCCAAGACACTTCAAATTCTACGTGGGAGAAAACCCGAAGAACCAAAGACCTACATATATGTATGTATGTATATGTGTGTGTGTGTGTGTGTGTGTGTGTGTGTGTATACACACTGACAAAGTGGGAGAGAGCCTGTGGCTTAGAGGTTTAAGCATCTGCCTAGTGTGCAGACTGCCCAGGTTCGAATCCCGGAAGGGTGAGTTCTGACTGAAGAGAGTTAAATAACTCGAAATAGCTATCTCAGAAATCCCTTATTTCTTTGTCAACAATTTTAAACACACACACAAACACACACACACACACACACATATATGTTTTCTGAGGTTTTCGCGGGTGTTTGTATGTAGGTCTTTGGTTCTTCGGGTTTTCTCCCGCGTAGAATTTGAAGTGTCTTGGCAACGTTTCGATGAAATCTCATTCATCATCTTCAGGCTGGTGCTTTTGGCTTCTGCTTCTAGGAGCAATGTGTGGTCTAAGCTGTTTTTTCCTTTTAACTGCCAGTGGGGGTTTGAACTGATTGGCTGGGAGCTTGGCTATGTTCTGATTGGTTAGGGGCTTGGCTGTGCTCTGATTGGCTGGGGGGTTGGCTGTGTTCTGATTGGCTGGGGGAGTGTTCTGTTTGGGTGGGGGCTTTGTTGTGCTGGAGAGGTTCAAAGTGGCCAATGTTGCAGCTCTGGTCTGGCTCCTGGTCTGTGGTCTTGCCTCATCATTGGTGTGGGTTTGGGTTTGCTTTTTGCGTGGATGTGTGGAGGTGGCATCCTGTGTGTTTCTGGTGTCAATCTTTGAGTTAGGAATACGTTTGTCAATAAGGGCGGGTTTCCAAATGGCTGGTAGGCGGGAGGTATCATCTCGTTTGTTCATGCTGTGGGGGCGTTTTTCTATCTCGATGGCTTCTCTGATTATTCTGTTATTAAAATGTTCAGTTTTGGCAATTGTTCTGGTCTTTTTGAAATCAATTTCATGTCCTGTGGCTTTAAGGTGTTGGACCAGGGAAGAAGTTGGTTCCTCTCTTTTGACTGAGTTTTTGTGTTCTTCAATGCGTGCATTTATCCTTCTGTTGGTTTGTCCAATGTATGTAGTGGGGCAAGCAGTACATGGGATTTCATATACTCCTTGATTTTCTAACTCAATTTTGTCTTTAGGGTTTCTTAGGATGGTGGATATTTTTCTGTTTGTGCAGAATGCTGTTTTGATGTTATATTTGTGCAGGACTTTGCTGATCTTGTCTGTGGTGCCTTTTATGTATGGGAGGAGGGCTTTGCCGTTTTCTTGTTCTCTGTCATGGATTTTAGTGGGAGTTTCTTTTTGGATTAAGTTGGAAATCTTATTTCTTGGGAATCCGTTGGATGTTAGTACATTAGTGAGAGTGTGTAGTTCGGTTTTTAGGTGTTGTTCGTCAGCTAGGCATTTGGTTCTGGAGATGAGTGTCTTGGCTACGGAGTTGATCTGTGCTGGGTGGTGGTGTGAGCGTGCGTGCAGATAGCGGTTTGTGTGTGTTTTCTTCTGGTAGATGGTGTGTCCTAGGGAGCCATTGGATTTCTTGTAGACTAAGACATCCAGGAAGGGAAGTTGGTTATTAGCTTCTGTTTCCATGGTGAACTGTATTTTGGGGTGTAGGCTGTTGAGGTGTGTAAGGAAGTTGTCCAGTTTTCCTTTCCCATGTGGCCAGATTATGAAGGTGTCATCTACGTATCTGAGCCAGAGTTTGGGTTTGTGATCAGATTTTTCTAGAGCTTGGGTTTCAACGTGTTCCATGTAGAGGTTTGCAATGACAGGTGAGAGAGGTGATCCCATGGGTGCTCCTTCTATTTGTTTGTATTTTTGTCCGTTATAGATGAAGTATGTGTTGGATAGACAGTGGTTGGTCAGATCTAGGATGTGTTTGGGGGGGGTTATATTTGTTTTGGATAGCTGTTAAGGCTTCTTTGATTGGCACTTGGGTGAAGAGGGATATGACATCGAAGCTCACGAGTAGGTCGCTGGGCTGTAAGTTTTGTTTCTTTATGATCTCTATGAACTGGAATGAGTTGGTTACTTGTGAGGTGATGGATTCTGCATAGGGCTGTAGTTGTTTGACGAGAAATTTGGCTAGATTTTGTAGAGGTGAGCCTATGGAGCTGACTATGGGTCTAAGTGGGGTTCCTTCTTTGTGTATCTTGGGGAGACCATAGAGCTTAGGGCATCTGGATGATTTCTCTCTTGGAATGATTCTTTGTTGGATCTCTTCGCTGATGGGAGAGGCTTTTATTTTGGATCTGGTGGTTTTCTCCAGGTAGGTGGTGGGATCTGTGTTTAGGGGTTTGTATGTGGAGTCTTGGAGTAGGTTGGTTAATTTGGTTTGGTAGTCAGATGTGTTCATGACCACCGTGGCGTTGCCCTTGTCTGCTGGTAGGATTATTATGCTGGTGTCTTGTTTCAGGTTAAGTAGTGCTGTCTGCTCCTCTTTGGGTAAGTTGCTTTTGGGTGGCTTGCTGGTGCAGAGTATGTTGGTGATTTCAAGTCTGATTCTATTAGCGTCATCGGGGTTGATTTTGGTCAGGCTGGTTTCAACTCCGCATATAATGGTTTCAGTGGGGATATGTTTGGGAGCGACTGCAAAGTTGAATCCTTTGGAAAGGACATTGGTTTCAGCTTTGGTGAGGATCCTATCTGAGATGTTATGCACTGTTTGTTTCATGTGTGGCTGTGAGGGAGGAGGGGTTTGTTTCTGGTGTTCTTGTAGTCTTCGGAGTTTGTTGGTGAGTGTGTCTGTCTTGAGGGTGGTCTGTATGTTTTCTGAGGTTTTCGCGGATGTTTGTATGTAGGTCTTTGGTTCTTCGGGTTTTCTCCCACGTAGAATTTGAAATGTCTTGGCGACGTTTTGACGAAGTCTCATTCGTCATCTTCAGGCTGGTGCTTTTGGCTTCTGCTTCTAGGAGCAATGTGTGGTCGTAACTGTTTCTTTCTTTTAACTGCCAGTGGGGGTTTGAACTGATTGGCTGGAAGCT
Organism: Bothrops alternatus; assembly: GCA_034064705.1. Lineage (NCBI taxonomy): Eukaryota > Metazoa > Chordata > Lepidosauria > Squamata > Viperidae > Bothrops > Bothrops alternatus. The sequence continues at coordinate 10,734,941 of JARGCV010000009.1, forward strand.
TGGCTATGTTCTGATTGGGTGGAGGTGTGTTCTGATTGGTTAAGGGCTTGAAATTGATTTCAAAAAGAAATTTGCATTATTAAATTAATGATCTCCCCATCAAGTAGGTGTTTTTCCCCTTACACAAATAATAACCTTGTTGTCATTAAGGTCAGACACAGATATGGCAGTAGAGTAGAGCGGGAGACACAGAACGTGCAACACTGCCTGAAATTTACAAGCTCTTGTATGAAAAAATACAACAGCAGCATAAAGAATGAGTAGGCTTCATTTTTCTGATACTAAAATACGGCACCTGTAGTATAACACTGTCCCACAATTTTAGGAGACAGGATATTTTTGAAAATAGCAATTCATCTCATCAAAGTTTTACAGTTGCACACACATGTACAACATTAAAATAGCAGCAAGCCATTTTCCATTAAAAAAAAAAACCTCCATAACCTCCCTCCAATGATAGGGAGGGCATATAACAAGGGTCTTCAAACTTGGCAACTTTAAGACTTGTGGACTTCAACAGGGCTGGCTGAGGAATTCTGGGAGTTGAAGTCCACAAGTCTTAAAGTTGCCAAGTTTGAAGATCCCTGGCATATAATAATCATCATGAAAGAAGGGACAAATCAGAGCGTGAGTTATTTATTTATTTATTTATTTATTTTATTTTATTCGGTCTTGTATGCCGCTCCTCTCCGGAGACTCGGAGCGGCTAACAACATGTATATAAAACATCAAATTTCAATACAAGTCCAAATAAAAATATCTAAAAAACAAACTAACACCCACTCATATTCATCATTCAATCCACAATCATGCCCAGGCCTGCAGGCAGAGGTAAGTTTTAAGGTTTTTATGGAAGGCCAGGAGCGTGGGAGAAACGCGGACTTCAGGAGGCAGTTGGTTCCAGAGGGCGGGCACCACAACAGAGAAAGCCCTCCCCCTACAGCCCGCCAGCCGACATTGTTTTGCTGACGGGACCCAGAGGAGGCCGACCCTGTGTGCTCTCACCGGTCATAGGGAAGTATGTGGCAGAAGACGGTCCCATAAGTATCCTGGTCCAGTGCCATAAAGGGCTTTATAGGTAATAACCAACACTTTGAATTGCGCTCGGAGACCAATAGGCAGCCAATGCAGCATGCGGAGAGTTGACAAAATGTGGGCACGATGGGGCAGGCCCACAACCGCTCGCGCAGCTGCATTCTGCACTAATTGTAGTCTCCGAACACTCTTCAAGGGTAGCCCCATGTAGAGAGCATTGCAGTAGTCGATCCTCGAGGTGACAAGGGCATGTGTGACTGTGAGGAGAGACTCCTGATCCAAGTAAGGGTGCTACTGGTGCACCAGGCGAACCTGGGCAAATGCCCCCCTCGCCACAGCTGACAAGTGATGATCCAATGTCAGCTGTGGATCGAGAAGGACGCCCAAGTTGCAGACCTTCTCCGAGGGGACTATAGATTCACCCCCCCAGAGTGATGGAAGGACAGATTGAAATGTCCTTGGGAGGCATCACCCACAGCCACTCTGTCTTGTCAGGGTTGAGCTTTAATCTGTTAACGCCCATCCAGACCCTCACAGCCTCCAGACACCGGCATATCACCTCAACCGCTTCACTGATATGGCCAGGAGTGGAAATGTACAGCTGAGTATCATCAGTGTACTGATGGTATCTCAGTCCGTGCCGGTGGATGATCTCACCCAGTGGCTTCATGTAAATGTATTCATGTATTGGAGTTGTAATACACAGAACACTTTTCTGTTAGAAGCCAAGGAAGCAGTGCAATCACCCACTTAATTTTAAGGCCCTGATCTATTAGAGAGACATTTTACCTCACGTAACAAGGATACCACCAAAGGACAGTAAGTATCTATTACTTAAGATTATTATGCAATACAAAATTGCTTTCTTTTTTATTTTTTTTAACCACAAACACCAGAATACAGGTCTCCATATTCATGATGATTACATGTGAACTCTTCCCACAAAAGTATGACATTTTGTAAAAATCTCTATTTTTACCCCAAAACCCTCTACCTATGCCTAAATATTTACATGTATGCTTAAAGTTAAGTTGGAGTTGTTTAACACAGACACCCTGCACACAAAGGTCACAAGCTATTTAACTTAGATGATGATCAAGGAAACTGGGTATGCCTGTACTATATTTTCATTCAGGGTGAATGCAGCAAGTAGTAGTCAAATTTTTACTATGATAAATTTTGCCATCACTACCATGAAAATATGAATCCATGATCAGGGATCACAGGAATATGAAAACCTCACTGAATTTGATTTTGTTAAAAATTTTCTGCTGTTCTATAGATATGTCTACTTTTAAGTCTTACTGATTATTTGCACATACTTATCTCACCTGAAATCTGGAATGTCTTACCATTTTATAGACAAGTATAAAATGAGCAAATAACTTACTCAAAGCCTATTTCAAGACCTAAGAAACTTCCTTATAAATGGACAACTGAACTAGTCAATCACAGTATTGAGAGTTCATGTCATACAGAAATTGGAAGGACTGCAGAAAGTATTCAAAAAGAAGAATACACACAGATAGTATAAAGCACAGTGAACCTGGTTTAAAGTACTGAGGGCCAGTGAAGCAGTTTGTTAAGCAAAAATCCTTTCAGGAACCAGTGGATTCATGATGCTGACTAAAGCATACCCTAATAAAGGAGGATATTTGTAGCTCAGAATTGACATGAGGTGTCCTTGGTGTTTTCTGAGCTTGTTTTCTTGCAGACGTTTCATGACCCAAACTAGGTAACATCATCAGAACAGACTGGGGATTTTGTTGGTTATACTATATAGCAACACACGTCATCCATCTTGCTGAGCAAGTGTTCCTACCTGAGCTGGCAAGAGTTGTCTTGGACTTGGTGCTGGGGATTGCTAGTCTGATAGTTATGAACATCCATGCTGGTCTGCTTTGCTTGAGATTATTCAGGACTTTATAACCACCATGACCAGCATAGGTCAAGTTGCAGTCTGAAGATATATCTATATCTATATCTATATCTATATCTATATCTATATCTATATCTATATCTATATCTATATCTATATCTATATCTATATCTATATCTATATCTATATCTATATCTATATCTATATCTATATCTATATCTATATCTATATCTATATCTATTAATTAATATATAATTAATATATTAATTATAGTTATGGGGAAGAAACATAAGAAGCATAAGGCGGAATGGAGATCAACATCTGCCCCAAGTGTTACTGGTACTGGAACCGGCGCTGCTGCTTATGATGATATACTAGTCTGAACTCCCAGGAGGGAGAGGATTCATTCCAGAGGAATAAGAGCTCAGTTGAGATATTTTATGTGAGGAAAAGAGGGTGAAGAAAGTATATGTACAAACCTTTGGAAAAGCCATTGAAACTGGTGCTGAAAGTTGGAGGTAGTGAAGTGACTGAGCTTTCAGGATCAGGACATGATTCCAGTTATTATGATGACCGATCAGATCATGAAAGAGAGCGACATAAGGAAAAGAAAAAGAAAAAGAAAAAGAAATCAGAGAAAGAAAAAGAAAAGCATCTTGATGAGGAGGAAAGGCGGAAGAGAAAGGAAGAAAAGAAAAGAAAAAAAGAGAAGGAACATTGTGATACTGAGGGTGAAATGGATGACTTTGATCCAGGAAAAAAAGTGGAAGTTGATCCACCCTCTGATTGTCCAGTCCGGGCCTGTAGAACTCAACCCAAAGCAGAAGCCGAAAGCACCAGCCTGAAGATGACGAATGAGACTTCGTTGAAACGTCGCCAAGACACTTCAAATTCTACGTGGGAGAAAACCCGAAGAACCAAAGACCTACATATATGTATGTATGTATATGTGTGTGTGTGTGTGTGTGTGTGTGTGTGTGTATACACACTGACAAAGTGGGAGAGAGCCTGTGGCTTAGAGGTTTAAGCATCTGCCTAGTGTGCAGACTGCCCAGGTTCGAATCCCGGAAGGGTGAGTTCTGACTGAAGAGAGTTAAATAACTCGAAATAGCTATCTCAGAAATCCCTTATTTCTTTGTCAACAATTTTAAACACACACACAAACACACACACACACACACACATATATGTTTTCTGAGGTTTTCGCGGGTGTTTGTATGTAGGTCTTTGGTTCTTCGGGTTTTCTCCCGCGTAGAATTTGAAGTGTCTTGGCAACGTTTCGATGAAATCTCATTCATCATCTTCAGGCTGGTGCTTTTGGCTTCTGCTTCTAGGAGCAATGTGTGGTCTAAGCTGTTTTTTCCTTTTAACTGCCAGTGGGGGTTTGAACTGATTGGCTGGGAGCTTGGCTATGTTCTGATTGGTTAGGGGCTTGGCTGTGCTCTGATTGGCTGGGGGGTTGGCTGTGTTCTGATTGGCTGGGGGAGTGTTCTGTTTGGGTGGGGGCTTTGTTGTGCTGGAGAGGTTCAAAGTGGCCAATGTTGCAGCTCTGGTCTGGCTCCTGGTCTGTGGTCTTGCCTCATCATTGGTGTGGGTTTGGGTTTGCTTTTTGCGTGGATGTGTGGAGGTGGCATCCTGTGTGTTTCTGGTGTCAATCTTTGAGTTAGGAATACGTTTGTCAATAAGGGCGGGTTTCCAAATGGCTGGTAGGCGGGAGGTATCATCTCGTTTGTTCATGCTGTGGGGGCGTTTTTCTATCTCGATGGCTTCTCTGATTATTCTGTTATTAAAATGTTCAGTTTTGGCAATTGTTCTGGTCTTTTTGAAATCAATTTCATGTCCTGTGGCTTTAAGGTGTTGGACCAGGGAAGAAGTTGGTTCCTCTCTTTTGACTGAGTTTTTGTGTTCTTCAATGCGTGCATTTATCCTTCTGTTGGTTTGTCCAATGTATGTAGTGGGGCAAGCAGTACATGGGATTTCATATACTCCTTGATTTTCTAACTCAATTTTGTCTTTAGGGTTTCTTAGGATGGTGGATATTTTTCTGTTTGTGCAGAATGCTGTTTTGATGTTATATTTGTGCAGGACTTTGCTGATCTTGTCTGTGGTGCCTTTTATGTATGGGAGGAGGGCTTTGCCGTTTTCTTGTTCTCTGTCATGGATTTTAGTGGGAGTTTCTTTTTGGATTAAGTTGGAAATCTTATTTCTTGGGAATCCGTTGGATGTTAGTACATTAGTGAGAGTGTGTAGTTCGGTTTTTAGGTGTTGTTCGTCAGCTAGGCATTTGGTTCTGGAGATGAGTGTCTTGGCTACGGAGTTGATCTGTGCTGGGTGGTGGTGTGAGCGTGCGTGCAGATAGCGGTTTGTGTGTGTTTTCTTCTGGTAGATGGTGTGTCCTAGGGAGCCATTGGATTTCTTGTAGACTAAGACATCCAGGAAGGGAAGTTGGTTATTAGCTTCTGTTTCCATGGTGAACTGTATTTTGGGGTGTAGGCTGTTGAGGTGTGTAAGGAAGTTGTCCAGTTTTCCTTTCCCATGTGGCCAGATTATGAAGGTGTCATCTACGTATCTGAGCCAGAGTTTGGGTTTGTGATCAGATTTTTCTAGAGCTTGGGTTTCAACGTGTTCCATGTAGAGGTTTGCAATGACAGGTGAGAGAGGTGATCCCATGGGTGCTCCTTCTATTTGTTTGTATTTTTGTCCGTTATAGATGAAGTATGTGTTGGATAGACAGTGGTTGGTCAGATCTAGGATGTGTTTGGGGGGGGTTATATTTGTTTTGGATAGCTGTTAAGGCTTCTTTGATTGGCACTTGGGTGAAGAGGGATATGACATCGAAGCTCACGAGTAGGTCGCTGGGCTGTAAGTTTTGTTTCTTTATGATCTCTATGAACTGGAATGAGTTGGTTACTTGTGAGGTGATGGATTCTGCATAGGGCTGTAGTTGTTTGACGAGAAATTTGGCTAGATTTTGTAGAGGTGAGCCTATGGAGCTGACTATGGGTCTAAGTGGGGTTCCTTCTTTGTGTATCTTGGGGAGACCATAGAGCTTAGGGCATCTGGATGATTTCTCTCTTGGAATGATTCTTTGTTGGATCTCTTCGCTGATGGGAGAGGCTTTTATTTTGGATCTGGTGGTTTTCTCCAGGTAGGTGGTGGGATCTGTGTTTAGGGGTTTGTATGTGGAGTCTTGGAGTAGGTTGGTTAATTTGGTTTGGTAGTCAGATGTGTTCATGACCACCGTGGCGTTGCCCTTGTCTGCTGGTAGGATTATTATGCTGGTGTCTTGTTTCAGGTTAAGTAGTGCTGTCTGCTCCTCTTTGGGTAAGTTGCTTTTGGGTGGCTTGCTGGTGCAGAGTATGTTGGTGATTTCAAGTCTGATTCTATTAGCGTCATCGGGGTTGATTTTGGTCAGGCTGGTTTCAACTCCGCATATAATGGTTTCAGTGGGGATATGTTTGGGAGCGACTGCAAAGTTGAATCCTTTGGAAAGGACATTGGTTTCAGCTTTGGTGAGGATCCTATCTGAGATGTTATGCACTGTTTGTTTCATGTGTGGCTGTGAGGGAGGAGGGGTTTGTTTCTGGTGTTCTTGTAGTCTTCGGAGTTTGTTGGTGAGTGTGTCTGTCTTGAGGGTGGTCTGTATGTTTTCTGAGGTTTTCGCGGATGTTTGTATGTAGGTCTTTGGTTCTTCGGGTTTTCTCCCACGTAGAATTTGAAATGTCTTGGCGACGTTTTGACGAAGTCTCATTCGTCATCTTCAGGCTGGTGCTTTTGGCTTCTGCTTCTAGGAGCAATGTGTGGTCGTAACTGTTTCTTTCTTTTAACTGCCAGTGGGGGTTTGAACTGATTGGCTGGAAGCTTGGCTATGTTCTGATTGGGTGGAGGTGTGTTCTGATTGGTTAAGGGCTTGAAATTGATTTCAAAAAGACCAGAACTATTGCCAAAACTGAACACTTTAATAACAGAATAATCAGAGAAGCCATCGAGATAGAAAAACGCCCTCACAGCATGAAGAAACGAGATGATACCTCCTGCCTACCAGCCATTTGGAAACCCGCCCTTATTGACAAACGAGTCCATAACACAAAGAATGACACCAGACCTACACTCACAAAAACCACACAGGATGTCACCACCACACATCCAGGCAAAAAGCAAACCCAAACCCACACCGATGATGAGGCACGACCACAAACCAGAAGCCAGACCACAGCTGCATCATTAGCCACCTTAAACCCCTCCAATCCATACATGAAACAAACTGACACTCACCATGAAGATGAGGCACGACCATGAACGCGAAGCCAAACAGTTATGCAGCTCACCATCTCTAATCCCCCTGTAACTTAGACTAACTTGAGCACAACAAAGCCCCCACCCAAACAGAACACTCCCCCAGCCAATCAGAACACAGCCAACCCCCCAGCCAATCAGAGCACAGCCATGCTTTTAACCAATCAGAACACACCTCCACCCAATCAGAACATAGCCAAGCTTCCAGCCAATCAGTTCAAACCCCCACTGGCAGTTAAAAGGAAGAAACAGTTACGACCACACATTGCTCCTAGAAGCAGAAGCCAAAAGCACCAGCCTGAAGATGACGAATGAGACTTCGTCGAAATGTCACCAAGACACTTCAAATTCTACGTGGGAGAAAACCCGAAGAACCAAAGACCTACATACAAACACCCGCGAAAACCTCAGAAAACAAATATATATATTTGTTTTCTGAGGTTTTCGCGGGTGTTTGTACATAGGTCTTTGGTTATTCGGGTTTTTTCCTGCGTAAAATTGGAAGTGTCTTGGTGACGTTTCGACGAAGTCCCATTCGTCATCTTCAGGCTGGTGGTTTTGGCTTCGTGCTTCTAGGAGCAATAATAGAATGTGGCTGGGTTGAAGGATGATGTACTGAAAGTGGGGAATTTTAATCTGTACCTTCTTATGGTCAAACCACATCCTGTTGGGATTTAGGCTTATAGTGCTTTTTTGCAGGGATGAAACCATTAAAATAGTCCACCTATAAATTCCAATGGATTTCAAAAGATTCAATGAAGTTTTCCAATTGATATGGCTGGCATTTTCATCAATATTTGGCTGTTTTGTGAAATAAGTGACCACTTGAAACAATAACTCCTGAGCATCTTTTCCCATGTGCAAAGCCCATTCATTCAGTTGGTATACATTTTGGCTGAAGGAAATGGAGCAAGTAAGGAAAACCCATCTTGCATCTAACTGAAAACTAGTTAAAGCTAATTATCAAGTCTGCTTTGTAGTGATTATGGTTAAACAGCCATTTTTCTTTTTTGTGTCATCTCAGTGTCACCCAGTGGAGCTTTTTCAATGATTTAAGGCCTTCTGGGACTTGGCCCAGTTACATATTATATAGAACCCTCAGTAGCTCACTATTTATATGTTGATTACACATTTATATGGCAACATTGATTATATTCTTAGAATATAATAGTTCAGTTTGCAGAGATGTTCAGAATTATCTTATCAGACATCTTTGATTGAGTTTAATTTTAAGGGCTGATAATAGAGAGAAGATGCAGAGGCAAAATTAACCAACCACATGATGCTTGCTCCTTGCCGCTGTCAATTATTCCATCTAGTAGGAAGATGGTGTTCAGATGGATTATAAATAATGAATTATATATGTATAAATAATGTATATATACATCCAGCAATTATGAATTCTTTCTTACAAGGGGGTGTGATCCCTCTTCCTATAAAGAAGGCACCAGTGAGACTACTCATCAAGATATTGTAATTGGATCCATAAGATGTATAGAATTATACCGGTAGGTCAGTGGGCAACATTCTTTCCTGGAATTGAGCATGCAGTGGATGACCAGATCCAGATACTCCTGGATGAAACACATTTTCTAGATTCATTTCAGCTGGTGTTTAGGCCTTAGTCCTCTGTTAAATGGTCTTTCCTAGTGGAGAGATAGGAGAAATGAAATCTTGATTCTCCTGGGTCTTTCAATAGCTTCAATACCATTGATCACGTATTCTTCTTGAGAGGATGTCCCAAGTAGTCGAGGAGGGAACACCTTTAGACTCATACCCAGATAGCTATCTCCAAAGGTTATTGAAGGATTTCTGCTCAATCTTATAGCTTTTTGGATTCCAAAAAATTTCATTTTCCCATATGCTGTTTAACATCTACATGAAATCACTGAGTGAGGGCCAACAAACTAAAGATTAATCCAGATTATTTGAAGTCTGTACTAGTGCTGAATCTTTAGCGATTGACTGATATGGATAGAGACAATCTTATAATGGTAACCTATTCTCTGGTAATATTTGGCTTAGATTATTGTAGTATTGTACATTATGCTATCCTAATGGCTTTCAGGAAGTCAATGACAATTGGTTCATCTACAGAGATTTCAACTAAGTATGATTTGGGATATCATGTTAAGTGCCAGGGAATTCGGGAGATCCAGGCAGTTCAAATGAGCATAAAGAATTGGAATTGGGTATGTCTAGTTCAGCAGTTCTCAACCTGTGGGTCGCGACCCCATTTGGGGTTGAACGACCATTTCACGGGGGTTGCCAAGCACCGCAGTCCGCCATTTTTTTTGGTCGGCCATTTTTTCCCCTATTGTGATGCGGGCCGTTGTGCCGCGCATGTGCGATGCGCCCCGTTGCACCGCACATGCGTGGTGCGGGCCCGCCATTTTTTTTGTCGGCCATTTTTTCCCTATTACGATGCGGGCCATCGCGCCATGCATGCGCTATGCGCCCCGTCGTGCCGCGCATGCACGATGCACCCCGTCGCGCCGCACATGCGCGGTGCAGGCCCGCCATTTTTATTTGTGCGATGCGGGCCAGGGTCGAGCCCCGGAAAAGGTTGAGAACCGCTGGTCTAGTTTAACGAAGAGAAGGACTTGATGGTAGTGTTCCAATATCTCAGGGGCTGCCACAAAGAAAAGGAGTCAGGTTATTTTCAAAAGCGCCTGAAGGCAGGACAAGAAGCAACGGATGGAAACTAACCAATGAGAGAAGCAACCAAGAACTAAGGAGAAACTTCCTGACAATTAGAACAATTAACCAGTGGAACAACCTGCCTCCAGAAGTGGTGAATGCTCCAACACTGGAAGTTTTTAAGAAGAGACTGGACAGCCATTTGTCCGAAATGGTATAGGGTTTCCTGCCTGAGCAGGGGGTTGGACAAGATGACCTCCAAAGTCCCTTCCAACATTATTATTATTATTATTATTATTATTATTATTATTATTATTATTATTATTTATTGCAAGCTTAGCTCTCTACAAGAGTCTGGCCAAGTGACCATTAAGGGAATGTGGGGGAATTAAGAAAGGAATCCAAGGAGGGCTGGATTTAGATCTCTTGTGGGTGCACAGGGATTTGTGACTTATGATACATTTGACCCCTCCCTCAGGCTTAGCTTGGTTATCTCCTACAATTATTGCTTATTGGATGCTGGTGTTATGATGATGCTCTATTTTGTTCGGTTTTATAGGTTTTAAGCTCAGTTTTTGTACTCTGTTGGGATATCTTAGTATATATAAATACGGCAAGTAAGTAAATAAGTAAATAAATGATGGGATTGTCCTTGAAGATGAATTAGAAACTTCAGTAAATATAAAATATAAGAACTGCACAATATGAACCTGCCACACCAATTTTTTATGAATTTTGCTAGATTCCACTTCATTTCTTGTCCCAATTTCAGGCACTTGTTTTAGTCTATAAAACTCTTCAGGGCTTGGAACCGCACACCTGAAGAAATTCTTCTTCCCATATGTTACTATCTATATCCTAAGATAATCTTCTGACAACTTGGTTTGGGTGTCCACTGTGACTGAAATGTGGCAAGAGACTACCCAGCAACTTCTGGATATTTTTCTCAGTGAACCATGCCTGGCAGCAGCCACCATCTTTTGATCTTTAGCAAAGAAATTATTTTCTCGCTGCTTTTTAGAATAATATTGTTTTAATTTTTAACTTATGACCACTGCTTTTCTTTGCTATTATTTTGTTACTTTATTTGATCCTATATATTATATATGTTTTAATTGTTGTACATTAAGGTTTTAATAGACAATTTTGATAATGAGGAGAGTAAGCTGAAATAGATGGGCCTGGATATCCCACTAACCTAAAACAAACATTAGGACTTAGTGAGATACATGAACACAATAAACAATTTCCAGGATTTTTCAGCAGGGAAAAAGGCACTTTGTGACTTGAGTTTTTCCCCCAAACGTTAACATGGTTTTTCTAAGCATTATAACAGTCAACTGGAGCATCTTAGCATCTTTTAGTATAGGGACCAAAATATATTTCTTCCATGGGAAAGCAATGTGTTTTATTTTATATTTTAAAAAATGTTATTAAAAAACAAAATGTTTATACACTTGAAGAAAAATGTGCAGGATTGTTAAAGGGGAAAAAGGTAAATATATTTTAGAAGTCAGTACCCAGTAAAATAGTAAAAATAACTTGCATTAGCATATAATTTGAATACTGTAAAGTTGTTCATCGATAGCAACACTTGGTGTCAATTCCTCTCATACTTTGCAAGGAAATCTGATGCAACTATTCAAACAGATGCAAAACGTGAATATCTACTCCCATCTGCTCACATGAGTATGCTATGTTACAGATATCTTCAATAATTCTGGGATTATATGATAAGAAAAAGGCAAAAGTTATAATAATGTAACCACCATTGTTCAATACTGTGAAGTGGCATCCTACTTCTCAGTATTTTCCACCCATATTACTTTAGGTACTTAAAAGGGTCTTCGTTCTCCACTTAGGATTCTAGTCAATTCACTGTAAAGCAGGAAATACATTTAACATAACTCATTAAAATTTGTTAATTAAAACACAATGAAACACCTCAACAAACAAAAACAATGCCATCCTAATTGCTTTCATTATATTGGCCCCTTTATCTTGAAGCTGGCTGAAAAAGTGCAATCTTCACTGCTTTCTCAAATGAAATTAAGGAAGGCGCCAACCTAACCTTCTTGATAGCAAACTATCCTATTATTACCAAAACCCTAAGCTGTTGAAGTCAGCATGACTAAATCTCTTTTAAAAAGTCAGTAGATTTAAATATTTCACTGTATTTCCTTTTTGAAAATGGGATTAGAATCCTGTCAGTTGTAGCTGGATTGCATTTGCATATTCAAATCAGTGCTTAGGTAGCCCCATCACAGGATAAACTTAGACATGCCAATTAAAAACAAATCCTAATAAGTTTGAGGGTCATTCTCTAAGCTTGTGGGTTAGTTTCTGAACGTTTTGTTACCAGGCTAGATAACATCTTCAGCTGAGTTTAGGGGATGTCAGTGTCAGTGTTCTTCTGTTGATAAGGGCTTCAGGTGTGGGTATGTCAAGTGAGGGTCTGTGATGGGTCTTATGATGGGTCAGGTGTGAGTCATCAGTGAGTCTTGTGATGGGAAGGTTTTATCAGGTCAGGTGGACTGCTGGTGGGAGGGGCTTGCATGGATTGGTTAAGGATTGTTGCTGTCTCTGGTTGGCTATCTGGTCGATTTGGTTGACCAACCCTCAACCAACTCACGCAGCTCCCCCAACAGCAGTTCACCTCCCAATGATCCTGACCTGATATAACCTCCCCATCACAAGATTCACTGATGACTCACACCTGACCCATCACAAGACCCATCACAAATCCTCACTTGACACACCCACACTGAAGCCCTTATAACCAGAACATTGACATTGACATCCCCTGTTGAAGATGTTACAAACCTGGTAATGAAACCTTCAGAAACCAACCCACAAGCTCGGAGAACTCACCTTCATCCTACACCTGAGCTATAGGTATTTGCCACTATTGCAAACCTAATGAGTTTATTGAAGCATAGACCATGTAGATGTGTGTAGGATTGCAACCCAGATACACAAATTCTATGTCATAAGATGCTGTGCCAAATCTGCTACGAATCATATTGTGAAGTATGCAGATGACTCAGCAGTGGTGGATCTTATCCAGGATGACAATGAAGATGCTTATAGGGAAGAGGTGAAGGCTCTGGTGGATTGGTGCAATAAAAGTAACCTGGTTTTAAATGTTGATAAAACAAAGGAGATCGTTGTAGATTTCAGAAAGAGCCGGCATAGTCACACTCCACTCAGTATCAAGGATGCAGCTATAGAGATGGTCAACAGTATCTGGGGGTGCACATAACTAACAATCTGAATTGGTCTCTCCACACGTCATCCTTAGTGAAACGTGCAAGCCAGCATCTGCATTTCCTGCGTCGGATGAGGAGAGCACATCTTTCTCCTTCTGTCCTGGCCACTTTTTACAGAGGTACGATTGAAAGCATTTTAACAAACTGCATCACTGTCTAGCTTGGTGGCAGCAGTGCCTCAGATAGAAAGTCCATACAGAGAATGCTAAGGACAGCCGAGAAAATCATAGGAAGCTCAAAGCATTTTTAGAGACCCCACACATCCACTTTACGGTCCACTTTACGGTTTCTGTTGCTCCCCTCTGGGAGGAGGTTTCAAAATATTTCTAGCAGGACTACCCAATTCTGCAATAGCTTTATTCCCTATGCCATCTGTCTGGTAAACTCACAAGATTCGTTTTTCTCACCATGCACATGTATACATAACCCGAACTAGACTGTTGTTTCTCTGTGTCATATAATATATGTGGGTATATGCATAATTCTGTATTTATTTATTTTTGTCATATTTATGTAGTGTATATTGGAGGTGGTGACCCTTGGAAGAACTGTATGCAATGAAATTTAATTTTAATGTATGCCGATTAGTGTACATTCAAAGTGACAATAAAGTTATTATTCTAATCTTATGAATAGGAGTGATGCCCATTGTGAGTAATCAAAAACAGGGTGGAAGAAATAAGGATAAATGGAATCAAAGATGAGAGGCAATAATGACCTTTCTCTAATCAAAAAAGTCAATCAGGTCACCTCAGCAAATTCTGTCAATTTCACTAACAATTCCTCCATGGTGGGTAGTACCAAACTTTTCCATCTTTGTGCATACAATAGTCTTGCTGCAGAAATCACATACTAAAATAATGACTATTTTCCCCTCAAGATCCATCAGTCCTAAAAGGAAAAGTTCTGGTTTCAATTGAATATTGATCTTTAAAATCCTCTTAAGCAATATGTGTATTTGAATCCATTTTTAAGCTTTTGTACGTGTCAGCCAAATGTGACAGAATGTCCCCTTATGTTGTTCATATTTCCAACATAATATTTGGAATGCTTTTATAGTTTCTAAATAATTTGTCTGCTATTGTGTACCAACAATACAGCATTTTTTAAATAATTCTCTTCAAGAGCATAACATAATTTTGAGGAAGATAAATGGTTCAGATAAGTAAGTAAGTAAGTAAGTAAGTAAGTAAGTAAGTAAGTAAGTAAGTAAGGAAGGAAGGAAGGAAGGAAGGAAGGAAGGAAGGAAGGAAGGAAGGAAGGAAGGAAGGAAGGAAGGAAGGAAGGATGGATTTTTCAAGAGCAACTTCATGTAGCGTACACTGCAGTAAGCCAATGTGGAGGTGACAAGGGTATGGATGACTGTAAGCAAGGCCTGGTGATCTAGGGTGCAACTGCTGCACAAGACAAAACTTTGCAAAGGCCCTCCTAGCCACGATCACCACATACTCATTAAGCAAGAGTCATGAGTCTAGGAGGACCCCTATTTTACATATTGGATTTGTCTGGGGCAATGCAACCTTATCTAGTGCCCAAGATGCAATGGTCCTGAAATCAGTAGGCCCAAAAATCCAGATTCAGTCTTGCCAGGGTTCAACGGAAGTCTATTGTTCCCCATCTAGACATTCACAGCCTCCAGATACTGGGATAGGATATTCAGAACATTGCTTAATATTTTTGTAAAACATTTTTTAAAAAAGGCTGATAGGCAATGCTAATAGTAGACGAAGTCTGGTGGGGTAAATATACAGCTAAGCAATATAGGTGAACTAATAGTTAATCAACAGCTATTATTGTGTCAATGTTTAAAAAAGGGTTTACTGTTATCAGACACACAGAAACATATGATATATTAATTTTTTAAAAAACATTGACGAAGTCAGGTTTTACTCCATTTCCCTTCTGAATTTGTTCGATTATTAAACAAAAGTTTGGGCACAAAACAAGAATAGTTTCCTGGAAGTGCAGATGTTTCCCAACTACTAACTGCTGAAGTCAGAATTTTAAGGAAATCTTACATAGATTAAAAACAAGTTTGCCTTCTGAAGAAGTTGACAATGATGAAGGATTGAAAAGCAGCTGTCCCCAACCTCTGCAGACTGCCAGCAACAGGAGTGGGGGGAAAGAAGAGGGGATGATTTTTTAAGGTGACCAACTGTCCTCCTTTAGGGAGGACAGTCCTCCTTTTGTAAGTTCTGTCCTCCCTCCAAAAGTGTCCTCCTACAGGTCCTCCTTTTGAATATTTAAAGAGTAATCTGCAGGGCTCTTTTTTCTCATAGAAAGCTCAGAACGGCATTCCGGCACCTTTTTTTGATGGTTTTTTTTCAACTTTTGCATGAGCTGTGCTACTCCTGCTACTGGCTTTCGAAAGCCAATAGGAATTGCTGCTGAGCGCGCCAAAACACCCGGTGGGCAAACTTTGCACATGCAAGTTGTCTGTATTATTGTTGCAATGAATAAAATGTTTCTTTTATTTACGATATTTTTTTTCTTCAATTTATCTGTGTCCTCCTTTTCATTGTAAAAAAGTTGGTCACCTTACTTTTGTGCATGTGCTACTTGTGCAAATGCAACTTCGCAGGCTCGCATGCTTGCCCGCTGCTTGCATGGCCCAGTTCCCAACGGGCTATGGACTGGTAACAGCCTGCGGACTGGGGCCTAGAGACCCTGAAATAAACTATTAGTCCTGGCTTTACTTTTTTTGTGTGTTTATGGTATTCTATAGTACAGTGTTTGAACAGAGATTCAGACTTAAGTACATGCATAAGATTCAAACTTAAGTACATGCATATGTACTTTTCTGCTCACAGATAGTTGTGGGAAAGAAGATCGTATTCTTGTTTTCAACCAAACCACAATACTGTGCAAATCTCCATAGCTACAAGTTTTCTCTTTCTTCTTACATAGAGCTTCTGCCTCGCAGACCTTGATGCTGAGATAATTTGGCATATGGTTGCTTAGAAATTATTCCACTTTTTAATGAATAACATTATTGTGAAGATAAGTGAAATGCTTGGTTATTACCTAGAAAGCAATGCCTGGAGGGGGCCTGCAGGTTTTACCAAGGAATATTACATAACTATAGAAAACAAAGGATGATATTTATTAACTGTATGTCTCGCCTTTCTCATCAAAATGGTTGGCAATATATTATTCTGCCTTCTGACTAAGTAGGACCATGACTGACTCATCTGGATTAATCATCCATTTGTCTTTCTTCCTCAAGAACTTGACTATAGTTTCCTTGGATTTCACTCTTTCATATTTTTAGCCCCAAGTGAAAAAAGACTCATTCCCAGATAGCTCATAGTGAAAAGAAGGGAAATATCTTGTATGTGAATGTCTCAAGACTAGTTTGGTTTTCATAGTAGACCTGCAACCTGGCTATTCAATGGGGCTACAAATCTGGAAAGCAAAAATCCAGATAACTAAATAGATGATGGCAGAACAAATCAGAAAATTCTCTTTTTTAACCATCTCATGGAAATTAGGTAGCCATACTATTCAAAACTATCTGAAAAGGTTAGAACAATTTTCTGATGTTGTATGCCCTTTTAAAATAAGATTCAGCAATGAATATGCAATACCAATACAAATCAAATAATGCCATACTATATTACATTAGCTTAATAAAATGGTTGAAATTAAAGGGAGCTTATCTAAAAATTCCTGTTTTTACCATCCCTTCTGCATATCTAGATGTTCAAATAGGGGTAAGAAGGAATAGAATCTGAAAGTTTAGAAAACTGTTGCCATTAAATGTCTGTATATTATCACAGAATGGTGATTCAACAGTTAATGTAGCTTGTTATATTCTATGCTAGAACATGGAGTCCTTTTCTTGACAAATCACATGTAGTTGCCACATGAAGTGACATTATCAGAAATTATGCAATATAATCTTAAGAATGATATATTATGTTCTTTCATGGAATATGACATTAAACACATACAACAAAGAAGTTTGAATAAGTTATACTGTACTGGTGCATGCTATGTGAGCACACTGCAGTCACATGTTGCATTGCAGGTTTCCATTATGTGACTATCTTCTCAATTATTTGCTTAACAGCAAAAAGAATCTTTATTATCTCTCCATAAAAGGTCTGAATATAGTTCACGAAAAACACAGTAAAGAGTAGTTAGTCTGGCCATCTAAATTCATGTTTTGTTTTCTCAGTGCTTTCGAACAATTGATATTATTATGGTCCAATCATTCCAGAAACCAAAGTTAGATTTTATTCATACTGCCTAGTGTTTTGGAGGCTACCTCTTTGGGCTTTCATGCATATATTCAATCATAAGGTACAGTGTTACATTTGAACAACAGAGGATGCTGTCAGTACTCTAGAAACATATCTAGCAATACTTACATAATCATAAAAAACATCCTTTACTTCTCATGAAGTGATAAGCTTTACAAAATATCATTAGCACTGGAAATAAATTTAAAATGTAGAACAATTCTAATATGCAATGTTATTAATTCTCTTTCTTGGCCATCAGCTAACAAGTAGCAGACTTTTCCCCGTGACAGTCTCCTGTCTGTCATCAAAAGCAATAGCCATGACAGAATAATTAATGGAAAATAATTATCTGGTTGGTGAAAGGATAGCTTAATTAAGATTTTCATTCTCAATCCATTTATTTCATAAAAGCCCCACTGAAGTAATTTTGACTACTCTCGAGGCAATCGATTATGCTTTATCCCTGTTTAAGCAAATTCACATTTCCCATAAGAAACAAAATGAAATATTGACATAGGTGATCGCTCTACAATATAGTGTTTAAATAGCCACCAAGCATCAACTGTTAAAGCTATATGGCAGCTTCTTTTACAAAGAATTCTTTGGGCATACTTAAATAATTTTTAAAAAATGGACAAGAAAGGAGAAATGAGCAATTCCAATTCCTAATGATTTTTCCAATATATGATTATATTTTGCCTTTCTTCCATTACAGTGGTATGAACTGTGTAAGCAAATCTGCTACTTAATGTGCTACTAAATACACAAAACCAATTATTTTAACATAAAGATTTGAAAAACATTAACCATTAACAAAAACTGGATGAAAACACATCCCAAATATATGTGAATCTCTAGATCAGGGGTGTCAAACTCGCCATGTCACGTGAAGTGTTGCGATATATTGTGACTTTTTTCCCCTTGCCAGAGCTCGGGTGGGTGCAGTTCCATGTGACGCATCCGGCCCGCGGGCCAGCAGTTTGATACTCCTGCTCTAGATTTATCAGTTCATTTGAAGGGGAAATTAGAGTCAATCTACTTTCACTCAATGGAATGATAATCCAGTGTGACTGTGAGAAGTGGCTGCTGCTGAGTGGGGGAGGGAGCAAGGGATTATGAGATTGGCTGGGAAACTGTAATGGAACATTGAAAATTGTCAGGCTCCAAGGATCAAGAGCAACATGAGGAGCTACTTAAGAGTAGTTTCCTTTATTTTTCTTCTCCTATGGACAGAATCTTGTCAGACTAAAGCAACTATTTGCATAACTAGAGATATACTCTGGGAAAAGTTAGGGAGGAGCCACTTTAATGCTCTTTCTCTTGACCAAACTTTCCAAGCTCCCTTGTCTCTTTGTCCTCTAGAAAGCAGTTCCTTCCTCCTGGGAATCCAGACAACATTCGAGCACAAAAATGAAGATCATGTGACTGCAGCTCCAGTGCAGCAGCAGCAGCTAATAGCACTGAACCAGCCACAACTTCGCCAAATTTCATTCCCTTGGGAGTCATGGGACTTGGATTTTGGACACATTCTGTAAATAAGCCCATTTGAGGTATCTAGGTTCAAAAACTGTTGCCATGTGATATACCGTTCTGCCCAATTAAAGGTTTTGACAAGAGTTTTAGAACTATATAGATTAAAAGTATGGAATAAATATAAAAGAATTAAGTCCAGATCTATCACCTGTTGCTTTAATTATCTGATCAATGAAGGGGCAATAACCTACATAGATTGAAAAATTTTAAGTTTAAAAAATAAATGTGAAATTTTTCAAGACTCTGTCCTTGAAATTGTCAGAAATACTTCACTGGTTCCAGTATTTTGAAATAAATGATTTTTTTAAAATTTGAAGATAATTAAAAACAACAACATTGAAATACTCAGAGAGTCAGAAAAATTTGGAAAGTTTATATGACAAAATTCAGAATATCGGTTGAGCCTTATTTATAGAAATTAACAAGTCAAGTATATTTAATGGATGCAGAATATGAATAAGACAATTGATATGCAACAATGGAAAAACTAATAGAAGATAGATTTGAAATTCAATGCAAATATTATATTCAGAGAAAATATATACAAGATGGTTTTTCTTTTTTCTGTATAAAATTTTTTATTAATTTTTTTTAATCAACATATGTTAATTTTTCCAATCAACAAGTTGTCTGGAGTTTGCTATGCTAATACATGTTCAATTCCTAATCCTATCGGTTTTTCACCGATATATCAATTAATGTTCATTGCCAAAAAATTACTAACTTCTCTGTACATTCTGGCAAAGAATACGGAATTGGTTTTGTATATAATATAATAACTGTTAAGGTAATGTATGCTTCTTATTGAAAATTGCAGACAATTCCTCATTTAGAAGATTGGCAGACCAACCTATGGGAGTTGGCATCACTGTCCAAAACGTCTTCATATTAAAAAATCTTATAATAATTTAATTTAATTTGGAAAGCATATATGGGCTAGAACTCTGCACATGAACCCATACTCATCCAATGTTTGGGTATTTCTTAAAATAAGGCAATACCCCTCTTTGGAGGTATGCAATGTTGAGTAACCTGGATACCAAAGTGATACGTACAACACAATTTACATGTCATTTGAAAATTAACACAGATCAGTGATTCAAAACAGTAATACTATGTGAATTAGTGTCAGCCCTTTAAGCAGGCAAGGTCAAGAAGCAGGGATTTCTGGAATGTTCTTTATTGTTGCAGGGTATTATAACAGCATTTTCAAAGGCTGTCAGCCTTTCTCTCCACCACATTATATACCAACAAAATCAAAGTAGGAATATTTTGAGTTTCTTTTTCACGCTTTCTTCTTTCCCAGAACTGTGTAACAGTTAACAGTTCACTCATCTCTTTCTCATTCCCAGGGCCAGGTCTACATTCTATTGCATCACCCCGCTGATAGAATTGCTGCGATGTGTGAAGATGCACTTGGCAGCTTGTCAAGGTCAATGAGCAAGTCTGGCAGAAAAGATCTACACAAACATAGTCTTTGACATCTGCTCTCATCTTAGTCCTCCTGTGCAGAAGATGCAACTCTTTCAACATTGTCCCATGTCTGGCAGTTATAATGTTGTGGAAGAGTTGCAATATTTCTTCTCTGAAATAAAGTGGTATGTACAAATTGTAGCTCCTAAGTTCAATTTACTTTACTTTACTTTATTTTGACTTATATGCCGCCCTTCTCCTCAGACTCAGGGCGGCTCACAGCAAATAACACAAGTACAAAATATAAATTAGTTAAAATAATAATATACAATATAAAAAACAATAAAACTATACCCACTCATACAACATACAGTCCCAATCAAAGGCCCAGGGGCAGAGCGCAGCTCACAAGCCCCAAGCCTGTCTGCATAGATATGTTTTTAAAAGTTTTCGGAAAGCTAGGAGGGAAGGAGCAGTACGAACCTCTGAGGGAAGTTGATTCCAGAGGGCTGGGGCAGCAACAGAGAAGGCCCTAGCCCTAGGTCCCGCCAAACGGCATTGGCCAACAGACGGGACCCGTAGGAGGCCAACCCTATGTGCCCTAACCGGTCGCTGGGATTCATGATGCAGAAGACGGTCCCGCAAGTATCCTGGCCCATTGCCATATAAGGCTTTATAGGTCATAACCAACACTTTGAATTGTGTTCGGAGACCAATTGGCAGCCATTGCAGCTCACGGAGGGCTGGAGTGACATGAGCATCTCTTGGGAGACCCAAGACGGCTCGTGCGGCCGCATTCTGAACCACCTGCAGTCTCCGGACATTCTTCAAAGGTTGCCCCATGTAGAGAGCATTACAGTAGTAAAAATGTGTGCCTTTTTAAAAGCAGTCTAAAAGATCTGAAATAAGCAGTAGTGGGTAGTGATCCCTAAGAGTGACAGTCTACAACCATGTACTGGATGTAAAGAAGAATGAGCTTTTTTATGATAAAAAGGGGCAAGAAATGATGAAGGGCAAATAAATTTAGATTGTCATTTAGAAACTCTTTTAAGTTTTTAAATCTTTGAATAACATGGACTATTGCCATATAGCAGAGAGCTGGGGTCCAAATACCTAGTTGATCATGCAGTCATATGCCTGGGGGGGGGGAAAGCAAGGTGTCTTCTTCTCTTTTTCCAAGAGATCAGCAAAAGCTGTGAATTTTGGAAGTAATGCCAGAGGTTCCCATACTGGGAGGTGGGGGGAAGGGAGAGGAAGAACTTAAGTGCCTTGAAATGGTGCAATTCACATCTTTGACAGAGAAAATAAACTGGTCCTTGCTTCCAGTGGATTTCCAGACTGAACTTGCGGCCAATCTATTCCCAATTCTGTGGGAATAAGTAAAGAAGCTGTGAAATGTAGAGACACGAGAATTCTGAATGATCATTTATTTTCAACAGCAGAAGTGTATGTTGCAAAACTGGACCCGCGCAAAGCAGTTGGCTGTCAATTGTTTTCATTAGTATCAGCCTTTCCAATGACCGTGGGGGATAAAACAAAATGATACACTACACTTTTATCTATGAAATTAGCTCTTGTGTCAGAGTCTAAATGAGCAGAGACCCGTGTTGCTGTGCCTGTAGAGATGTGCAGAATAACAGAGATCATAACATGCATTTGCCTCAGCCAACCATTGGAGTTCTTGATAATTGTATGAAGCTCCCCCTGCTAAGCTTGTAGGAGGGAGTCGGCAAAGATTCCTGGAGATGGGGCTCTGGAATAATCTGGGCATTTACTTGCAAGATGACCATATGTTTCCATAGATGTGGAATTTCCAAGTCAAATCAGAGTAAGGAACTTCAGCAGGACAAGCCGTGGCTAGGTATTCAGGAGCTCTATAGTAAAAACACAAACTGACATCTCACCTTCATTGTTTATTCCCTGCAGACAAGGTCTCTTTACTAGTTTTATTTGCATCTGCTCCAAGGAGGCAACCAGGAGGGGAAATAGAGATGACAGAATATAAAACCATATACAATAGCATTCCTCATCCTCCTTGCCTCATTGCCTCCAAACATACTGGTTAGCACACAAGATTGAAATAGTTCTTTGTCTAGTTTGTCTTGTTTTACTAATTCACCCCTCAATTCGTCAGAAAGCCCACCCCCAAAACTGATCAATTAGGGCAAAATAATTCTAGAGCACATACCTGGCATACAAATGAGCTAACTTGGGAATTTCTTTGTTCCAGTTTGTGAATCTCCCATTTTTCAGTCTCTCCTCTGGCTGAATCATCCAAGGCAATTCTAAAACCTTGTGTGAATTTTGATAGTTGTCTAAGATCACATTATAGCTTTCAATGAGTGAAATTACCCACAGAACCGCTCCATCTTTCAGCAAGCTGAGAATGAAGGTTACTTTGGTTTAATCATATATTCCATTGATTTGCCAATCAGGAACAATTCAAATTATAGGCTTCCAGTAAATCAAAGTAACAATGGTTGTAAAGCAACTTGAGGTGTTAGTCCCAGGTGCTGTGCTAAGTACTTCATGGCATTGAGCAGGTTCATTATCTGTGTAGGTATCTACTCTTGATAACTGCAGGAGAATTTTGCTACTTGCTCTGCATGCAATACAGAGGATCGATCATCATGGTTTAGTTTCAGAATTCTGTGTCTGATGCCTCTCTAAAGAAAGTAGGAGGCTTTGAAGATTTATCTTAGTCTTTCAATAGGAACAGCAAGGGTTTCAGAAATTATCTTTACCATTTTAGATCTGTCTGTCTGTCTGTCTGTCTCTAGAAAGCCTATCAGTCTTTTTTTTTTCTACTACACATTGTAATAAACAACATCAAGGACAGGCTACTTCAAATTCCTTTCTCACACTTTTTTCCCCAGGACTGAGTAATCTTCTTTGAAGCTTCTTCTTTAATGGTTCATTCATCCCTTCCTCATTCCAACACAGTTAGCATCAAATTGGAAATTAGATGTTTTTCCTGAGTTTCAAAGCAATTACATTGAATAACTGCTTAATGGCTAGCTGTCTCCAATGGTGGCCAACATCTTATTCCTCATTAGTCAATTTTTATGTTACTTATATTGGCTATAGAAAACTGAATGCAATCCTGCTTTATTTCATACAGTGAGACCTTGAAGTGTCTCTCTTGAAAAACTTATCACTTAAATTGAAAAACTTGATTACTTGATCTGGTCCCTCTAAATATCACAATCTGTTCATCAGTCCTTGGAAGATATTTATCAATTCAGCAGAGCTACATGAGAAAAACCAAATGCTTGCTTAACAAGAAATTAGAATGTCATGAATATGCTTTGTAAATAATAAGTTTTTCCAAATATTCCTTGTCACTAGTTTGCTGGAATATTTGAAGCAAGCGAGCTCTGTAGTGGGTTATCATATGAACATATCTGTATGAAAATTAGTCTCTTGCATGCATCATAAATAAAAAAAACCCTGCTTGATCCTTCACTTGATCCAGTTTTTTGCCAACTGCCCTAATAATTGTGTTTATTGTATTTATAATGTAATTTGCCTTCTATTAAGAAAGGGGAGGAGTAGCAAAGGGAGGGACCTGGCTGTGGAAAGCACTGGAACAACAATACTGTTATTTTTTTTGGTACATTTTGGGGAAAAAATGATTGGCTGTTAAATCTAGTTAAAAATTTCAAGGATTTGAAGCTTTTTCTGGAAGGAACTTAAATAAGCATCAAGGCCATTTTCCCCCCAGATTGTTTGAAAACCATTCAGATAAGATTTTTTGGCTGTTTTTTCTAATGCATTTTGCTTGAGAGAGAGAGAGAGAGAGAGAGAGAGAGAGAGAGAGAGAGAGAGAGAGAGAGAGAGAGAGAGAGAGGAGAGAGAGAGAGAGAGAGAGAGAGAGAGAGAGAGAGAGAGAGAGAGAGAGAGAGAGAGAGAGAGAGAGAGAGAGAGAGAGAGAGAGAGAGAGAGAGAGAAACTGTGGCAGAAACATTGGAAGACATAACAAAATGGCTTACACAGTTCTGAGTTTTTGGGATTTATGGTAACTAGAACTGTTATTCTTATTTCTGCTAACTTAATAGTAGACTGCAAACAAATAGACAAAATAATGGCAATATAACGGGTAACAATGTTGCAAAAATATTCAAAGAGAGAACTGGAAAGAAAAAGCTGTCAGGGTGCTGCCATGTTTGAGGGAAGCCATACAAGATGGAGACCCATCAATTCATGCCTATTTTCCCCTCGTCCAATAATATCTCCTCGGTCATCATATACTTCCATTTTCTGCCCCACCCCATTCTGGTCTGCCAGCCTCCTTTTCACAAAGTGGCTGTTAACAGCTGCTATATTATTTTTCTTTTTCCTTTCATTGCTTGCACATGTGGGCTGTTTTACAATAGAGTGTGTTGGCTTAGGTCCATTTGTCACCCTCCAGCCTTGACTCTGAGATGGCCTGTTTACCATTTGTTGAGTACTGTCAGTCATACTTGGTGGACCAGACCAAGAAATCAACTCCACAGGAAGGCTGAGACTAGTTTTATTAAGTTTGGCTTGTATAACAGATTTCTGTAAGTCTGATTTCATTGTATTTCACCCTTCTTATACTCCAGTGAATTGGAGGGAAGTATCTGTCTTAACTGCTTCCAAATGTTATCTGGACATTCTGAATTTAGGAAATGATTAACTTCTTACCATCTTGACAATGGAGCTTGCTCATCTGTCAAGATCATCTACCTTCACCTACCTTACTCTCTACAAGCACATTAGCACCTATGCACCCACAGGCATACATGGGAGAAAGAAGGAGAAGGCAGCTAGAACATATGGGTTTCCTACTAATTGTCACTTATTTACTTTTGCTCTCCATACATCTCCCTTAAAAAAAAAACCCTCAGTGGGATAGTTTGAGGAAGAGCAAAACAAGATACATCAAGAACAACTGATAGCAGAAGATAAAGCCAGTGAATGTAGTTAAACCTGAGCAAGGACAACTAGCAGTCTAATTTTTTGTATTAAGGTAAATTCCTAGATAGCCTCCTAGAAAACATAGGACTACATACCCAGAACAAATTGGGTAAGCTTGTCTTCTGATACAAATCCCATCCTTCCACCTCAGTGGATTTATTGTAATTAGAAGGGAGGTTGCTTCTTCCAGGGTGGAAAAAGCAGCGCACAACCTCTTATTCTATTCTGATTCTTGTACAGAAACTGATATATTTCACGTTCTGTGTGGGAAGCAGTTTAACTAGCCTTGCTGCAGAAGCACATTAAAAGGACTGTTGTTGGGATGGAGGGTGGCTGGTTGAAAAGACAAAGTTTCCTCCGATATCAGGGATGGGCAGAAAGCATATTGCTGAAGGTGTGTAGCTAAACAGCAGGGGGATCTGATGACCCTACAAATCCTAAGCTCTGTTGTTGAGGCTAGAGACCATTGGGTATTTCCAATGCTTTCTAGTTCTGTTTCCACTTTTCAGAACATAAAGAAAGGAGGTTTTTAAATGTGATTAACACCCTCCTCATAATTAGATCTCATAAGAAAACTATCAAATGGACTGGCAGCTCCTGTTGGTGAATAACTTTGGTAACTAGATCTTATGCAAATGTAAATATAATTCCTTAAAGGGAAATTATAAGACTTGCTCAAATAACTATGGCAGAATGGTGAAGGGAAGAATGTGGGCATCTCAAACAATGTAATTCCAATAGTCCTAAGCATCCATATTATCTGAAAATGGCAGAAGAAAAACTCAATGGACATTTTCATAGAATAGAGAAAAAAAATTAAGATTTACCCCAACAGGAAATAAAAGTATGAATCAAACATGACAAGCATGATACAGAATTTGAATCTTTTCCTTGATTTGGTCTGATTAGTTAGACCAAAAAATGACTGCCTCTTGAATATATTCTAACAATTGATCTAATACAGTGTGGATTTACTATTAGAAATAATAAAACACAAAATTCTGAAAGAAAAAATGGGCATGGGCAACTTTTCATTGTGGAAACTAAAAAAATACTATATTCGCCTTAGCACAATTTATGATTCAAACAGATTAACATATAGTGACCACATGTATTTAAAAATTTTCCATTTTAGTTATTTCAGAAAGAAAACAAGCATAAATAGAATTAGAAAGAATACACATAATTCTTCCAGACAAATCATAATAGGAGTCAGAATATATTTTGTATACTCATCTTCCTTTAATGATTTTGTAATGATTTTCATTAATAGTTTGTGTTTCTGATAACAATATGCTTTCTTTTTTCTGATAAAGCAATATTTAAAATGTTCACAAACCTAAATGTCTGAGGGCTTGCCTTATCAGGAAGTGCATTTTCTCTAAGGCTTTTACTGATATATCTTATGACTTTTACAAACCTACGATACTAGCTGTGTGTGTTTAGTTGGAAAAAAGTATGTGCGAACTGGGAGATCTCTAGCTTTCAATCATATTTTTAAATAAAATATAAAATTAATTTTGCCAAATGATTCTTCTGCATTTTCTACCTGGATCTTCTTTTGGAGCCACTTAATAAAACTAATGCATCAGTGAGCAAAGTGCATGCAGTTTTGCAATCTCGTGGTTTCAAAATGTTGTTCTGTGCACCTGAGTGGAAAAATCAATTATTTAAGAGTCAAGAGCTAGAATAGATTCTTCAGAGAGTGAACAAGAGAGTGTGTTTATGGGCTGGCTGGCTGGCTGGGTGGGTGGGTGGAGGTAGTGGAATCAATAATGAAAACAAAAACTCTACAAATGTGTTCCTTGATGTCAGTTGAAAGGCTAACTAAGATAAATAACTAGATTTACTATCCTGAAGAAAGTAGTTTAGGAAATATTAAGCTATGTGTGTCAAACCATTTATATCAGGTTCCCACTCCCCAAATTCCATTCTGCCTTTGTCTGCATTTCCTGGCCTCTGTATTTATGAAACAAGGTTAAGAAAACAAAAATGGATTTAGAAATTATTAATTACCATAAAACTCTCATTTCCTTTCTTCAACATCTGTAATATTAACTTATGAGGAACATTTATAAAATGTATAAAATCTACTTTTAATAGATAGATAGATAGATAGACAGACAGACAGACAGACAGGCAGGCAGGCAGGCAGGTAGGTAGGTAGGTACGTAGTTAGATAGATCTGGAACAGGATAGATCTGGAACAGTTAAGGTATCTATGAATTTTAACATTCCTCAAAATTGATATATAAATATAATTTTTATCCTTTTAAGAAAACATAGCACAAGGATGGAAATGACAAATATTTTTTAGCAGAATTTGCAGCAAATCTTGAAAATCAATAAAAAAGAGCTTATGTTTTAAAAAAACATAAATGATGTATATGTATATGAAATTTAAAAATGAGCAAAACCTATTCTCATTTTCTACTACATAAAAAAAGTTACTCTTACACTTTGATTCTTAACTATGCTGTGCTTATTAGCCTGTTTCACCAGGCCATTACATTGTCTCACATATTTAGATAGACAGAAGTCTAATGCATTATAAAGTTAAGTAATTTGTCTATTCCTAATCTAATGTATGCAATTGTGAAGAATTTTATTTGACTTCCATTTCCCTGATTGATAGATACCAAATAAACTCCTGGTTTTTAAATGATGAAAAAAAGTCATATCAATAAACCAAATTGATGTGTCTAAAAGTGCATGAACACAACAACGTTTTATTTAGTAACACTGATATGGATAATGCTATATATTTGTAAAGCAAAGCCATGCTTTATTCACCAACGCGGTGTCTGTATTACTCACCAAGTGGAATTAAAAACTGCACTACAGTTACCATGACAACCAGCTGTCTGCAACATACAGCATCAGTTTGGATTTGGGCAAACCATTTCTAACAAAGATTAAAGTCAACAAATTGAGTCTCACCCTGAGGTAAAACCTGGTTTAAGAACAAGCAAATAAAATTATAGAACTGAAGTGATTTCAATTTTATATATTTTCCTTTTGTTTATTGTTATTATGGGTTTATTTGGCTCAGGGCAATGACTTTGATCATAAACTTATGGGTAAACGAACAAGACAACCAATTAAACGTATAATCCAAGTTGCGTGAAAAATCAATCAAGGGTCCAATCATTTCCACGTATAATAAAGGCGTGTCACAAACTTGAATCCTTACCTCACAAATTACATTATTATAGAAGCTGTATATTAAGCGGGAATAGATGTGCAACACCAATATTTACAACTTTGGTTTATGTCCATGTGATTAAAAAAGTATAATTGTGAAAGAAGGTGCTATTTATTCTGCCTTTTTTTAAAAGTTTGCAAATTAGTTATTAAACTGAAGACTAAAACAAAGCTTGTATAACTAAATGAATAATTTAGAGCAAACTTGTTAGGAAAAATTAACAGTTCAATATATCACATGCTAATATTTATCATCTAATTATGTTGTAAAATACTGTATAGATTTTCTTTCACAAAGTCAGAATATTAGAAGAAAGTTTGGTACTATTATTTTCTTTACTTTATTTTCAAAAGAGAAGAAGACAAAAGGAATAAAAGGGCTAAAATCATGTGCCAATTTCCTACAATCTACAGCAGGGATCCCCAACCCCCAGTTCGTGGACCGGTACCGGGCCACGGCATACCAGCAACTGGTCCACACAAACAAGCAAAGCCCTATCCGTGGGATGCAGGCAGCATACAAAACCATGCCCCCTCCATTCCGTGGAAAAGCCTCTTTCCATGGAACCAGTCCCTGGTGCCCAAAAGGTTGGGAACCTTTTCTGATTAGTTTTCAGAGGATAGAATCATGTACTGTCTGTGAAAATCACCTTGCTTCTTTCTTTATAAAAAGAAAGAAAAGCTAACTCAAAAGTTGAAAAACAATACATAGCACAAATCAAAATTCTTTTCCATCCAGATAGTGATATTCTCCTCTTATCAAAAAACTAGCTGCTCATACTGTGGGAAATAGGCAAAAGAACAAGGATGACATTACTACTGATCATAATTTCCAAATAAGATAATCAAACAAATTTGATAAAAATATTTTCCATTTTTTTATTACTATTACCTTCCCCCCATTTAAACACTCTTTATATAATTCAGAGTCCCAGCATGACATTTTAAATACTCTACCAGCTAGTCAAAGGACTACTTTAAAACCTCAAAAACACTGATTTGATAAAGAATATATAAAAACTAAAGCTAAATTATTTATATTCTATAGGTTTATAGGAATTGTGTCCACAATCTTCAATATAATTTTTGAAAATTAAATAATATAACTTTATTGAATGTTTTAATAATTACAAATTGAAAACTGGGGAAATTTGGTACAATTAGTTAAATAGAAAAATCCCATTGCCTCTTGGCAGTTGATTGCCAAGTCAACATCACAAGTCATTGCCAAAGCACAAAATACAATTCCTTTTGCTAAATAAGTTGAATGTTTTTTTTATTAGATATATATTTGTAAATGTAACAAAGAAAAAATTCAAGTTGAATGCTATTCCACTTAATACAACCATTTTAAACTTGTAAACATTCTTCACTCGGTATATCAAGATTTAACTATAAGCAAGATACATTTTCTTTGATTGATGTTTCTCATTCAAATAAGTTGAATGTTTTTAACAGTCTTTTTAGTGTTAAATGAGTCTGGTCATCCCCACCCTCAAGTTAACAGTAAACTCTCTTTCTGACTGGCCTCCTATTGAAAACTTCCAAACTCATAGTCCTATTAAGAAATGGAAAGACAGCCATCAGATATATGATTCCCACAGAACTAATAAAACCTGATACAGGGCAGTGATCCCCTATGATGGTTTCCATCTTCACACATACTGACTGCTATATACTGTGTTTCCCCGAAAATAAACCCCACCCCGAAAATAAGATCTACCCTGATTTTGGGAGGTGGGCCTATTATAAGCCCTACCTCCAAAATTAGCCCTAGTTAGGAGCCCTCCCCGTCCCACCTCACTGCCGCAATGGAGCAGGACGGCATGTGGGGGAGGGGGTGGAGCTGCCCCACGCGCCCCACATCCGCTTCCTTCAGGCCCCCCCAATCAGGTCATTCCTTGCTCAGAGACCTTCCCTTTCACTCCTCTCCCGAGCTGGATTGCCATGCTACGGAGGATGGGTGGGGTAGCCACTGCCTCCTTTTCCTCTGTCAACTCTCCTGTGGCTTGCACCATGACCGGGCAACACAACCCTCCCCTGCCATCCCTCTGCCAGCCCTCAGTCGCCTCCACTGGAGAGAACAGAGAACAGAAATTGGAGCGGTTCTGCACAGCAATGCAAAGCATGAAGAGCACTTGCTTGCTGCCCTGCATCGCCCCACATCTCTGTTCTGGAAATGGCAGCCCCATTTCCTTCCGCTTCTCCTCCCAGCGCTGCTGTAGAGTTTGGCACACCACCGCCCAGCTCCTCTCTCTTCCCGAAAGCATTTCTTCACTAACCCGCTTTCCAGGTCTGGTGTGTTTCTCTCCTGCTGCAGGGAAATGGAGTTTGTGGGACTAAAAAAAGTTCAGTCAGACCTTCCAACTTCTTGCAAAAAAAAAAAGTTGTGGTGAAAGCGGCATGATGTGCTGCGCGGCCTCCTGCACCGAGCGGCTGCAGAAATGGGCCAGCAGCCATGCAGGCTCCTGCTGGATGGGCTGTTGGTGCCGCAGAGGCAAGGCAGGTGTCATGAAAAGACACCCCCCTGCCCGAAAATAAGACCTAATGCCTCTTTTGGAGGCAAAAATAATATAAGACCAGGTCTTATTTTTGGGGAAACATGGTGTCAAGACTGCTAACATTGGATGTTCTTGCTTGCCATATATGAAGAAGCAAACATATTTTATTTAGCCTGCATATCACTTCTAGAGTTAAAGCAAACAATGCTAGCAGTGAGTGGGAAAGTATGCTAGTTAACCATAACAATATTTCAGTACAGCATTACCAAGGTCAGCTGTAACCGGAGGAGTATGGGGGGGGGGACAGTTCATACTTCAAACTAATTGGAGAATGTGATTGATGACTGTAAAATGAAGGAGTGAGTTATGCTTTGTTACCCAGTTTTGGCTTCATTATATACGTGCCAAAGCTATGTAGCAATAAAAGGATTCTTTAAGGTAAATAAGCCTCAAAGTTATTTGAAAAGCTGCTTCTTTTCGGAACCATGACATCAAGCAAAAAACCATAAACTTTTAAAACCATTTAGGGGTCCCTTACCCCAGTCACTATCCCTAAACTAATGGGGATAGTTTGACAAAGATAAGGGGAAGATCTCACCATGGAAGATGAAGGAATGCCTGAGTCCAGCACCCCCCCCCAGCCACAGCTTCCCGAAGGGAGGAGCAACAGCAGCAACAGCTTTCCCAGGGAGGGGAATGACAGCTAGCCAGCCGGTGGAGGAGAAATTCTTGCAGACTCCCCAGCTGGGAGCAAAGCCAAAACTGTCAGGAGAGCTGATTTGGTCGTCAGACTGGGATAAGCCGAGGGGAGGTTCTGGAGGCTTCCATACAGCCCTGCCAGCAGATGAGCGTGAGTCACAACAAAGGGATTCTTACAAATTGCCTCCATATACCAGTGGAGAACTGCCCGGCCGTCTGTCACTGAAGACTCAGTTGAGTGGAAATACCCACCTGCAGCTCACAGTGGGTCATTAGAATACTTGGCAGAAAGATTTGAAGAATGAGAAGTGAGGAGCGAAGAACAGCTCCCATTGAGAGAGGCCCCCAGACCCTCCCACACAGATCAAACAGCCTTTCAGACCCTGGGGTCCCCTGCCAGGGCCTCCAGCCTCACAGAGAGAGGAAACCCCAGCCTGGGCCCCCTGTAGTTGCGGGACAAACCCACTACGATGTAAAACGTATTCTTGACTCTAGAATCTTTAAAGGGAAATTGCAGTACCTAGTACAATAGAAGGGATACCCATTGTCTGAAGCCACCTGGGTGAAATCCAGTGAAGTGAAAGCTGACAAATTAGTCAAAAGCTTTCATGTGAAACACCCCAACAAACCGAAAAATAACCCTTAACTTATGCTTTTATTTACATTCCAGGATCTGTCCTTTTTGTAAGGGGGGGCCGGATGTCAAGAGTGCTAACATTGGATGTTCTTGCTTGCCATATATGAAGAAGCAAACATGTTTTATTTAGCCTGCATATCACTTCTAGAGTTAAAGCAGACAATGCTAGCAGTGAGTGGGAAAGTATGCTAGTTAACCATAACAATATTTCAGTACAGCATTACCAAGGTCAGCTGTAACCGGAGCAGTATGGGCTGATCAATCCTTAGAAATTTCAAAAAAGGTAGCGAAATACTGTTCAGTCATCACTGTGTAAGGCAATTCTGGATATAATTAATTTCTCAAAGATTGGTTCATGTCAAAAGCCAATTAGCTATATTTTTCTCTTTTAATATTTTAGTTTATAACATGTCTGTTGTTGATGTTTCCCAGAATTTGAATCTATAGTTCCAGCACCATTTTTGGATGGAACCTTGTAGGGTAGGCAAGGCGGGTTGTACAGAGAGAAAGAATACACCAAAGAATTTTGCGCAATGCTCAGTTAGCCAGATTGAAACTGGAGATTCTCCATCTAATACCTGATTAATGTGCAAAGGTGAGATTCCACATAAATGTGTGCAAATATGCAAGTATGCATACATAATTGCCAGAAGCCAATTATTTTTTGAACTGCTACTTCAAACAATCCGTATTTATTTATACTAATCAAATGAAAATACCTCATAAAGAGAAGTATACAGCATACAAAAGTATGTAGCCATGCAGTCTTCTCTCTTTTTGAGCAAAAGAGCAAAAAAAGATGATAGAACAGAATACAAATGGGTTAAGAGGAAATGATAAGAGTGGGAATGAAATTAAAATAGAGATTAGAGGAAGAGATCAGTGAACAGGAAATGAAAGGAAAGAGAGAAAAGGCCTTAAAAAAGAGTTTGGTTTGAAGAACTTCTTGCTCATTTTTTTATTTTAACAAACTCTTGTTCTCAGCAAATGCACAATGACCTCTCTCAATTCATAGGTAATTATCTTGGGGGGGGGGGGGAATTTCCAAAAGAATAAATAGGATATATATTTTTACACATTTACTCTGCAATCCTAATTT
This sequence comes from Bothrops alternatus, assembly GCA_034064705.1. Taxonomy (NCBI): domain Eukaryota; kingdom Metazoa; phylum Chordata; class Lepidosauria; order Squamata; family Viperidae; genus Bothrops; species Bothrops alternatus. Next base: position 10,768,334 of record JARGCV010000009.1, read on the forward strand.
TATTAATATATATGTGGGAGTGCATAATTGAAATTGGACAAGGCTTATGAGCAACCATGAATATTTCCTCTACTTGTTGGAATAGTTGTTTAAAACAAGTAAAACAAGGACCCTTTTCTGTTATGGCATCCACAACATGAAATACCTTTCCTGGGAGATCAGCTTCTCTGTGTCACTACAGAGATTTCATTTGTACATAAAAAAGCACCAATAACATAATGGTAAACTCATTTTTATTGCTGTTTAACTTCTAATTGCCTGTATGTGATAATTTTCAGAGATACAACAGATAAACATGCAAAGAATCTGAAGTGCTGATGACCTCTTCATGTGTAGGTTTTTCAAATATAGGATTGAGCATGCTTGGAAACTGATTTGGAAATAGTGCCCCTAAATACCCAGGAGCTTTTCTGTTTCTCATTACTGTTTCTGTCCTGAACCCATCCCCACATAAACCTGAAAAAGATCTAATCCTTCAGTGACCCACATAAAAAAACACGCTCTGATGAACCAACTCACCAAACTTGTACATCATCTTGAACCCTGAGCGATTGGAAAAGTAACTCACACATTTAATATTTAACTAATTATGCAACTGGTCACTAACTATTATGTAGTCATTTTATCTTCTCTGTTCCTGAAGCAGCAATCTAAGTTTTCCCCAAAGACTCTGAAATCGGAGGGTCATCTGGAGTAATATATCATGAAAAATTGTAAACAATTACACTGGACTCTAGATAGCAATAACAATAGGGTGGCTTATATACCACCCTATAATGCTTTACAGCAGGGGTTCTCAACCTTGGCAACTTTAAGACTTGTGGACTTCAACTCCCAGAATTCCTCAGCCAGCTTTGCTGGCTGAGGAATTCTGGAAGTTGAAGTCCACAAGTCTTAAAGTTGCCAAGGTTGAGAACCCCTGCTTTACAGCAATCTCTGGGCAGTTTACAATGTAAGTATTATATGCATGTTGCCCTCAACTGACCTTGGAAAGATGGAACACTGAGTCAACTTTGAGCCAGTCAGGATTAAATTCCAGGCTGTGGGCAGAGTTTACCTGTAATACTGCAATCCAATCTCTGCGCCACCAGGGCTCATAGGCAATATATAGGCCTATAATAAATTTCTTTGCCTATATTCTTCACAATTGATACTTAGGCACTAATAAAGTTTTAAAAGGCATATCAAAAAGACTTTGCCAACCGAAATAAGAATACACTGAAATAAAATGAAGATTAAATTGGGTGCTAAAATAGCTGTTGTATAAAAACCAACTGTAAAAATATCCACATCATACTCATGGGAGAGACTATGAGAAAAGCCAGGGGATCCTCTATTAAAAAAAAGGTTGATTTTCTCAATCATCCTTTCTACTGCAACATCTCTTTGAGTTTTAGATGTTCCTCTATGGGTCGATCACCTACCTAGAAAGGGTTAGAAAGGGATACATTATACATGTTTTAATTTGTATATTAATCTGAGGCATTCTCAGATTCCACTCCCACCATCCTGTAGTAGCAACTTGAGCTATTCAGCTCTTTTATATGCAGACAATGTAGAATTGTGTCTGTCTGTCTGTTAGGTGGGAATGAAAAGGACACTGGCCACATTTTATTTCAAAGAAAAACTTATACTTATTTATCAGAAAGCTAATGTTTTAATATTTGCACAGACCAACCATAAAATTCCATAGTTGTTAAATTAATTGGAATTCTACTGAGCTGGTACATACTTATTATATCTTGGGAGTATTATACCAGATCTCACTATCCTGGAGAGAACAGTAGAGTTGCTCAAGGTAGCTCCTTGGCAATCCTAAGATTCTACCATTGAAACAGAGCATCTTTTCCATGTTTTCTCAGCATCTGTATTTTCTCAGCATCCAGAGTATCCCCAACTTTGTATTTTTATAAAGCTTGACATCCTTGAAGCTGTTCAATCTAAATTTATTAAAGCTATTCTTACAGTTCTAAAATATACTTAGGACATTGATTTCATTTAGAGATGAATATTGCCTCTGCTAGAACTTGATACAGGTAGTCCTCACCTTACAACAGTGTGTTTCGTGACCATTCAAAGTTCCAACGGCACTGAAAAAAGTGATTTATGACCATTTTTTACAAGACCATTGCAGCATCCCTGTGGTCACGTGATCAAAATTCAGATGCTTGGCTACTGACTCATATTTATGACCGTTGCACTGTCCCGGGATCATGTGATCACCTTTCCTGATCTTCTGGCAAGCAAAGTCAATGGGGAAGCCAGACTCAGTTAACAACGGTGGCAAGAAAGGTCATAACATGGGGCAAAACTCATTTTAAAAATTTTAGGCTCAATTGTGGTTGTAAGTCAAGGACTACCTGTACTATTTTTAATCTTTGGCCAAAATTAACTTTCTGCCCAGTGGATTTGGCCTCACTGGTTCTTATGGACACTGGCTAAAAAGATATTCCAATGGCACTCCCTAAGACTCCTTGCTGACCCTCTGCCCAATGGCCTTTGAAAATGGCCACAGTGTTCTCAAGCAGTGTATCTGGACACTGATCTTCATATCAGTCTAAGGCTGCTTCCCAGCCTCACAGCTTGTGGGAGTTTTCCTGAAGGGTACATAATACCCGCCTTCTTTATTCTCCTTCATCATACTTCTGAATTTCATCCTGCTTTTCTTTGGCCAGGTTGGATGCATTACCCCCTGTCACTTTACCAGGATACTACAAAAATGCTCAGTGCAGCTATCTATGTGAGGACAGTTCAACCATGTCCCTGAACTATATGCTCTTTTTTTGTACACTCTTTACAAAGAATCCCAGATGACAGTAATCTGTCTCACCCTGAAGAAATTCTCTGGTAGACAGCATGACTTCTATCTGCTTCTGTTGCTTCTTTTATCTGACTATGATCTAATATATCTTCCCAGGTTGTTCAAATTTGTGCTTCCATGCATGCATCTGTCTTTCTGTGTGACAGAAAAAATTGCTGGATGATACTTTAATGTAATGTATCTGTGTTTATATGTGCAAATATTGTACATGTGCATATATTGTATAGATATCATTTAACTTATGACCTCATGGCATTAATAAAATTGATTCTAATATTCAGATTAATGACAGAAGTCTTGTACTTGTGTATTTGTATACACACACACACACACACAAATGCATACACACACACTTATTCAGAAAAGAAAAACTTTGAGGTACAATGCTATTGAAATGGAGTATAATAAAATGTAAAATAGTATAGTATTATTATAATTATCTGTAATTAACTGAAAGTATAAAGTAGTATACCCTCAATTACTAGACTAGAGTAGATTACACCAGAGCAGACTATAGGTAGTCCTCGATTTATGACCCAACATTGAGCCCAAAATTTCTGTTGTTAAGTGGGACATTTGTTAAATGAGTTTTGCCCTATTTTACGACATTTCTTGAAAGGTTTGTTAAGTGAATCACTGCAGTTGTTAAATTAGTAACCCGATTGTTAAGTGAATCTGGTGTCTCCATTAACTTTGCTTGTCAGAAGGTCGCAAAAGGTGATCACATGATTCTGGGACATTGCAAACATCATAACTATGAACCAGTTGCCAAGCATCTGAATTTTGATCACATGACCATGGGGATGCTGCAAAAGTTGTAACTGTGAAATATGATCATAAGTCACTTTTTCAGTGTTGTTGTAACTTTGAACAGTCACTGAATGGACTGTTGTAAGTTGAGGACTACCTGTACACTAAGAGTAGTTTTAGTATTGAAGATTTACTATAGGTAACCTGCTAGTATTTATATTTGCAATCAGGTTGTTGCAGATCTTAATGGTTCACAACTTATCCTACGAGCTGATATACTGGATAAAAATAACACAAAACACAAAGTTGATAATCAACATTTTACCAGCTATCAAGGCTCATAAATATAGGCCTGTGGATAGGTGCATATCGAAGTTCTACCTGTGAGATTATAAAATGGGCAATCACAGCCCTATCACAAGGAAGAGAAAGACATCCATCAGTTCTGTCAAAGAACATTCTGAGGAAGGAGAAGATAAGAGAACAAAGTCTAGGATGAAAAATTATTGGCATAACAGAAGACAAGGAGAAAGACATTTCTCAGAAATGACAGTGAAAGGCACTTGGCCTTAACAAACAAGAAGACAAAAGGAGACAACTGAGTGACTTTCTTATTGCTTATTCTGATCACAAATTCCCATCCAGGAGAAGAAATCAGGTCTGTCAAGTTAAAAATCTCAAAATGCTGGGAGCTGAACTGAAAGAAGCAGCAGGAATAACTTTAAAAAAAACATAGCCTCCTAGAGATCTGTGACTGGAGAAAGAATGTCAGCTCCTATTGTTTGGGTTACTCTAGGAGAAATAATCTGGATGGAGGTAGAAAAAGCTATCTGAAACCGGACTGTAATTAGGGAAATATACTTGGTTAAGGTAATAAGAGAAATGGGAACTGATACTAGAAAACATTAGGCTGCATTCAGATTTTTTTTTTAGAATGAATGAATGAATATCCTTCTAGCAGATTGCACTAACAAATAGTTGACAAGACTACTAGCAGACTTCCTTGAACACCATGATGTCAGAACAATTTTCATACTGCAACTATGCCCCAAGCAGAAACTCTTGGATTTTGCTATTGTGGATGAGTAGGAACAGGATTAGTCCTAGTAGGAAAAAAGCTTACAGTAATAGAATGACCCCTGAAGGATGCAACCCAATGACATCTCAACATTCATAATATGCAATTAGGAGTAGAAAACTGTTTTTAAGAAACATTATTATCTAGTGTCTCTTACAGCATCAGCATCCACATCTTCACATAGCAGCGATATAGACAAGGACATTGGGAGACAGAGCTTAAGAGGGCAGGACCACTGCCCCATATAATCTGGAATGTACTTTTTTGGAGATCTGCACAAATATACACCAGACACAGTCTCACCCTATTTTTGAAATAGCTCTTACGGTCGGGTCTATGACAACTTGCCACGGCCAAATCACCATGGCCAAGTCGCCACAGGACAACACGGGACAAGGGATAGACTAATATCGAAGAAATATCATAGAATCATTACAGAAAGGATGCCAAAGGAGGGGCAAAATGATAAAAATTAAAATATTTTTAAAATTATTTTTTAATTTTTTAATTAAAATAATTACATTGAATTGCTGAATTGTCCTGCCATGAGTTATCCTGTGGTGAGTTGGCCGCAGCAAGTTGGCTACAGCGAGCTGTCCTATTCTGCTCACGGTCAGATCTACCTCCAGGAACTATTTTCCTTGGTCACAAAGAAAGTTTATAAAAGCTTGATTACAATATGGCACAAGAAAAATCAATGGTGTCTAACATATAGTTCTTCATTGGACCAGTGATTGCTACCAGGGTGTGCAATTTTTAGGCTAGATAGCTAACCCAGAAATAATATACAGCCTGCAGAGCAGATATTTTCCCTGCCTATTTTATGATCATACCCATACTACAGTGTAAAATTATACTTACCCAGACCAGTATATAACTAACAAGATCAGTTTTGTAAGCATCTTTCTCCCCAAATTCTATCTTCTGCCTTTCTTAATTAGTATTAATGACTACAGTCCTCTGAAACGTCACTAAATTAATTAATTGGACAGAGATGATCATCTGAAATATGACCTCTGAAGCCTGACCTGAAATCAACACTAAAGAAAAATCCATTATTTATGGATTATGAACTGGAGTGTATGTATATATGTGTGTTACAGAGAGAGAGGGAGGGAGGGAGGGAGGGAGGGAGAGAGAGAGAGAGAGAGAGAGAGAGAGAGAGAGAGAGAGAGAGAGAGAGAGAGAGAGAGAGAGAGAGAGAGAGAGAGAGAGATTAGGCACATTTTTAAAAAACAAACGTATCTAAAAATACAATTTATTCAAAATATTACAGACTGTGAAAGACAAGGTAAAAAATGGTATGCACAATTTTAAAAAGTATATATAAAATAAATTTCAGAAGTGATATGTATTTAATGCAATGAAAATCCAGCACAGAATAAAGTGCTACATTGCCCTATGTATTCTTAATTTGTTGAGGAAGGGAAGCTGAACAAGAAGGTATTGCTTGTAAATAAAACTAAGTTCACTCACCCTCCCTTCTAACGCCTCTGTATTCTTATAATTACCAAAGTTTTATCTTCATCAAAAAATTGTAAATACCGTATTACCTAATACCATCATTAACTTGCAGGTATGCTTATGACCATGCTGTAAATCTAAGTGATTGCTGACATTAGTTTTGACATTAAGAAATAAGAGTTAAATTAAAAATATATGAAGAAATATATCTATATGGATGTAATATCCTTAGAGAATATGAAAATCCTTCTTTTTGTTCCTTCGCAAACACAGCATTTGACACAAGAACAATATTCAATAATTAATGGACAAAATGTAATCCCAAATCCCAGAACCTCTGGAGAAGCCATAGCATTTTTCACAAAGCACTTCACCTTGATAGTACTGAACTGGCTCTTTCAGTCACAGCTGGCTGACTACTTAATAAAGACAATCTAGGTCAGTTGCTACATGTTCCTCTAGCTTTGTGTGATGCATTTACACATGCCCAAGAGCTTCATTGCTACTACCATAGACAACTAATATCACTTCACATTTATGATGAATCCTGTGTATATGCATAAAATCAAGGAAAGGAGTATGCTAAAAAAAAGGAGAAAACATTTCTTTTTTGTACTTAATTTAATTTAATGTACAGAGTTACTCATTTGAATGCAGATTTAAGCCATTATTTAAAATCCCAACAACAATCTGAATATGGATAGCTGCAATCAGCAGGAGTTGGATTAGATGATATCCAAGATATCGCTGGTTTCTTCCAGTCTAGGATTCTATCTAATGTCTCACTGATAAACTGAATAAATGTGGACCACTGTTGTGTAATATCATCAGACTAGACAGATAGCATGTTTACTTTATTAACCATAAGAATTCAACATGTAATAACGTTTCCATTTAATTTTTAATTCTAAACATTAAAAAGGTAATGTAGGATTTGCAGGAATCAGAGCACATTGAGCTAAACTGATTTATAATTTGGTGTGATCATGATAAATTGTATAACTAACAGACGATCATAGATAGAAAAATTGTTGCTCAAAATACTGAAATAAAGCACATTATTTTTAATTGCTGCCAGGCATAAAATGTACTGATCCATCTGTTCAATAAAAAGCCATCTTTCTTAAGGCATCAAGTTCTGAGGAAGAAGGAAGTAATAATTAGTGCCCTATGAAGAGAAGACTGTATTGCCTGAGATTCTAGAAAGTATTTTCTAATTAAGTGGAGGCAGAGATGGGACTGTCCGCTCCAAATTTGCTCTGTTTGGCTCATTTGCTTTATTCAAAATCATTCAGAATGTTATTACACTCTGAATTAATGTGGCCAATAGATTTAACCTAATAACAATGTACTTGTATGAACACAAAAGACCAATAAGCAATTGCAACACTAGGCAAGAAGAATATACATTCTGCTGCTACAATTGTATCTCAGTTCTATGTGGGTAATATTCATTATTCTATATTAAAAGATGACAAATCCAAGGGGGGGGGCGGGAAAGAAATGTAGTTTCTTCCCAAAGGCAATATGCCAAAGTAAAAGTATTTTTATAAACAGCCCTTCAAAATAGAATTTCAAAGATCATCTGCTACTAGTCTTCATTAACAGAAAGTCAGTTTGGTATGGTGGTTAAGGCACCAATATAGAAACCATGAGTTCTAGACCAGGGGTTCTCAACCTTGGCAACTTTAAGACTTGTGGACTTCAACTCCCAGAATTGAAGTCCACAAGTCTTAAAATTGCCAAGGTTGAGAACCCCTGTTCTAGACCCATTTTAGGCAGAAAGCCAACTGGGTGACCTTGGGCCAGTGCATCTCTCTTAGCCCTAAGAAGGAGGCAAGGGAAAACCATTTCTGAAAAATCTTGTCATGAAAAGTGCAGGGACTAATCCAAGCAGTCACCAGGAATGAAGACTGACTGGAAAGCACCAAAAGCAAATTCTTCATTATTGTACTATTAACATTTTTCTAGTAGAGAAATAATTATGTGATTACTATTTGAAGGTTTATATGGAGAATTAGACCATTTGTATTTGTCCTATAATAAAGATTGTGGTTGAGATTCTGGAACACGGGTGTCAAACTCGCCGTGCACGTGACATGTCGCAATATATTGCGACTTTTTTTTTCATTGTCGGAGCTGAGGTGGCCACGGCCTCTGTATGATGCAACTGGCCCGCGGGCCAACAATTTGACACCTCTGTTCTAGAAGGACACTGAATAAAGGTAAGTTCTCCAACTACAACTCATATGCCCAATTGCTTTTGAAGAAGTTTGGTTCTGTCTGAATTGTACTTTGGTCAATTAAAAAGTGCTCAAAATCCAATTTGGTTTTATAGCTTTCCTTCAAACACAGACATGCATAAATAGTTTTTACTAATATCGAGAATTTGGTGGATACTTTACTTTAAATATATGCCTTGCATCTCTCCTAAATATTTGGGGAAGAGGAGTTATACAATAAAAAAAAAAGAATTACAGGTGCTAGCAATCTCCATTACTATCGGTTCCTGTCCTGCTGAAGTCCCTTTTTGTGTGTGTGTATATCAGTCTGATCCATTCCCACTGAAACCAGATTGGATTTCAATTTAGATGCTTATTTGTAACAGAATAATTGTGTTGGAAGGGACATTGGAGGTCTTCTTGCACTCCGTGTCAAATTACCCTGAAAAATTGTGGAGCTCTTGAGTAAGAGGAAATTGCCCATATTTGAAGTTCTATTTCCCATAACTACTTTACCTCGAGCTTCCTTTGCTCACTCTTCCTCCTTCCTTGTACTCCTTCTGGATCCAAGCCTTAACATACATAAAACAATAATCTGATGAAAGCTCTGAGGACAATAGTGTGCAGTAGAGGAGCCACAACAACTACTAGGCTCACATTCTAGTGAGGGACAAAATTAGGAAGAAGTAGCTTTTGTTCCATCCCCATTACTTATGGTTGCAACAGGAAAGACTGCATCTCCCACTTCAGAGGCATTTCTGATGGTAATTGAGTGGATCAAAAGCCTTTCTCAACTAATCTGTTTTTGGAAAGTACCCTTTTCTCTTTACTGATTATATCGTATCTGTACTGCATCAGAATAAAAACTCTATCTAGCCCACCATTTTTGTTTCCATATTGCCAATATGAAGTCCATAAGGAGAATGTGGATGCTCAGCATCCTCTGTTACTCAACGATTAATATATGAATCCTGCCACTCAACGGACTGACAACCAGTTGTAATTTTCTGGAGAGAGGGGGCAAGGTAGGAAATCTAGGAAAGCCAAACACTAGAGCAGTGTTTCTCAACCTTGGCACCTTTAAGGTGTGGATTTCATCTCTCTGAATTGCTGGGAGAACATGTTGGCTGGGGAAATGGAGCGCCTCCCTTATGAAACCAGATTGCAACGCCTTGGTCTCTTCAGCCTTGAAAGACGGCGTTTAAGGGGTGACTTGATCGAAGTGTATAAAATCATGCATGGGATAGAAAAGGTGGATAGAGAAAAATTCTTTTCTCTATCACACAATACCAGGACAAGGGGGCACTCCCTAAAGCTCATAGCTAAGAAAGTGAGGACAAATAAAGGGAAATATTTGTTCACCCAGAGGGCCGTTGATTTATGGAACTCACTTCCAGAAGGGGTCGTGACAGCTGTCAGCCTTGACAGCTTCAAGGCAGGGCTAGATAGATTCATGGATGCCAAGTGTATTGGTGGTTATTAAAACGGATGTCCATGTGCCGCCTCTATGTTGGTTGAGGCAGGCAGGATTCCCTTGAGTACCATTTGTTGGGGGTCAAGGGAAAGGGAGGGTTTTGCCTTCTCTTTCTGCTCAAGATCCCCATGTACAATTGGTGGGCCACTGTGTGACACAGAATGCTGGACTCGATGGGCTTTGGCCTGATTCAGCATGGCTCTTCTTATGTTCTTATGTTCTTAAATCTGAGAGGTGAAGTCCACACATCTTAAAGTTGTCAAAGTTGGGAAACACTAGAGGCAGCTAAGGAAAATACTTTCTCCTCAGTGCAGAGATACATTAGGATTAGCCATCAGGATTACTAGTAATTGTTTATGTTCAGTTCTGAAATAATATTTTGGAAACAAACAAAATATCAGTAAAAATATATACTAGATGCTTTTGTGTGATTAAAAAAAGATTTTACAAGACAATAAAAACATGTACCTTTGTCACTTGTCTATGAGAGTTAGCAGCTGCAAACAGGTTCACAACTTTATTTTAATAGGATGGTTTATGAAGTGAAATGCAGCATTTTAAAAAAAGTATTATTGAAATAGTAAGCTATCTTCTAAATGGCAATTGTAATTAATTAAACTGATTATAGCCTGACTGAAATTTTATGATATTTAATAAGAAAATGTGATACCTCACTGCTCGAACATTTTCTACATGTTATAATCTTAAATAACAGTGATAGAAAAGTAGTAATTTTCTTTTTATGTTAGCTTCTAAATGGATTTGCCAGCTATTGCAGGAATAACTGATTAAACCTACATTACAAGACATCCAAAATTTTTACCTATTTCAAATAGTGTGTTATGTTCCACATGAACAGTCAACAGCAAAGTTTCCTAAATTATGTTTCTGAGCCTTCATAGTTCTACAGATTGAATACTCCAAAGGAAATAAATAAAACTAAGCACAACTCTTCAGATGGGTTTCCTTTATATAGGATAGCATTCATGAACAGTATTTTGGGGTTCTTCCCAAGATTGTTACCTTGGAATCTGGGTAATATTCTTTCACCAGTCTAGTTTGATGCTATACTATGTTTACTAATAGAAAAGAATATATGTAGCTCATGGTTGAATTTTGCTGCTCTCTGAGTTTGATTGTTTTCTTGCAGACATTTTGTTACCTGACTAGGTAACATCTTTAGCGCTAGAAGAGAGTGGAGTTTGCTCTCTGTTTATATACACTGACTTGCCCTGTCAATCTAAAAAGGATATAAAAAAATCAAGAACACCTCCTCACCAGCAATCAACACCCAGATAAGCAGGGATTAACAACAGACAATCAACCATCCTAATCAAGGAACTCCCAAAGAGAAAACAATACCCCCACCAACACTAGACAAGTAATGGAACTTCTACAGGTAAACAACCAAGCTCAGAGAGTACCAAGAACCTCATATATTATGTTTTGGGGTTAAATTATGTAAAATATGCTAAATCACATTCATAGTTAAATATAATAGGATGCATTATTATATATTGATTGCACTTAAGCTGAAGTTAGAATTTGGGATCAGCTAGGGTGGCTGATCTGTGCAATGTGTATAAAGTGGATTTGATGATGAGGATTGTGAAGTTGGTGTTAAGAGAAGGATGAAAGGACTTGGCCCAAAGATTTACCATTGCCCACTGAAACTGTTTATTGATCCATCAGAGTTGCTAGATCCATAAGAGCCACTGAAGCTGACCAAGCTGCTACTGGAAACACTGGTGAGGAGTTCCCAACTTATGAGTGAATGGCATATGAGAGGAGCCAACCAGGAACAATGGCTGCATTTGTTGGAGGTGGTTGGGTAGAATTGGAATAGCAGCCGCAACAGCAGGAATAGAGACAACATTGGACAGATGGGCACAGTGTCCACCATTACTAGCGTGCCATTAGCATTGCAGACTTCAATGCTGGTAAAGTAGCAGCAATGGTGAAATTGGAATAGTAGCAGTAGAACACAGCATGGCAACCACTACTACCAGAAGCTACTGGCTAGAGCTGAAGGGAAAGCAGTGATATCTGTGATGCTAGAACAGTGGAAGGAGGTAGTTATTGCTGTTACTAACAGATGATGTGAGGGGCTGATGGGGCCGATGTGATGTGTGGCTGTGACTGAATGGAAGTTGAATGGATTGCCTGATGACTTGTAGGGAGTGGTTGGATTGTGTGATCTGACTAACATTTATGTTTTGGGTGCATAGAGTTTGGGAGATGGCATAGTCCTTAACTATGGCATCCTGGTAATTCGGATCAAGGGATATATAATGGGTGGTGCTGAATGGGATATTTCAGGGGATGCAGCTGGTTAGTTTCGGCAGGCACTTCAGAAATTTGCCAAAAAGCTAGCATGCAGATTCATTGAGGCAGAGTTCATTGTTGGCAATGTGAATTGACTTGGTTCCTTGATGAAGGACACTGATCTCAAATGGCTCCTTGATTTTTTGGGAACATATCAAAACAGAGTTCTTCCAAAGGGTGTTTGGGCTACAATACCAACCTGTTTGAGTTAAAGATTGTCTTAGTCATCTATTTTGCATTCTATATTTTAATTTGCCTATGGAAATTTTAATTGTATATTTATCCTTGTGAAGTTTTAATTTACAAAGATTATTCTTGGGCTTTCTTTCCACGTTTTTGCTGGAATTCCATACTAACCATAGAAAATCTGTGGTCACACAAAGGTCCTATCATAAGACAGAACTTGTCTGTCTTTTAATTCTTTTAATTCTCTTACACAATCATTTTTCAGTTTGATATTTCCAAATTTCAGAAATGGGGCTTCTTTTATCTTAGTTTCTTGATGCTGCTAAAATGTAGAACAACTTTTTCCCTGACAAGCTATGAAGCCATGATCTGGACGGTTGCTATAAAGAACTAAAAAGTCTTGTCCAAGTAAATCAGGTGAAATCAAATCTATGAAGCACATTTGGTATTGTTGTACAGTTAGTCCTTGACTTATAACAGTTTGTTTAGTGACTGTTCAAAATTACAATGGCACTGGAAAAAGTGACTTATGACTATGTTTCACACTTATGACCATTGTAGCATTTCCATGGCCATGGGATCAAAATTCAGACACTTGGCAACTGACTCATATTTATGACGGTTGCCGTGTCCCAGGGTCACATGATCACCTTTTGCGACCTTCTGACAAGGAAAGTCAATGGGGATGCCAGATTCACTTAATAAGGGAATTACTAACTTATCAACTGCTGTGATTCACTTAACAACTTTGGCAAGAAAGATCGTAAAATGGGACAAAATTCACTTAACAACTGTCTTGCTTAACAACAGAAATTTCAAGCTCAGTTGGGGTTCTAAGTCAATGACTTACCTGTGTTAAAACTTGTATAAAGAAGTGAGAAAAATGTAATCCAAACTTTGCTGAAATCATGAACAAGTTATGCTGATAATCAGCTTTTAGGTAATTATTTATACTTCTATAAGTAACTATATTTGCTTATTTTTCATAGTTGGTTGACCAATAAATACAAGATGTTGTAATTTTCAAAATTATGTATTGCCATAACTACTTAGTAATATTTTCATACTTATATATATAAATTTGTTTTGGCATAATTATGTCAACATAATTCTTAATCTAACTCTCCAGGACTTTTGTTGAAGTCTATATTAACCATTTTTTTAAATCACATTTTGTGTAGTTTATTATATAGGTTTATTATATTGGTTTGAGGTTCCCCACACATTCAGGAGAACTACATCCCGCTCTTTTGTTCATTTCAGAAATGTGTTAAATACGATGCTAATAAAAACAGTAAAAATGGTAAAATAACTGACATATAATAATATCAGCTTCTCCCCATCTTTGTTAAAATCTTAATATGTAAAAGATATACTAGAAGTTCCAGGTAGTTGAAGCTGAAAGCTAACAACTTTAGTTTTCTAACAATTTTTGGGATAAAATAAGTTCTTTGCTTTAAACCTATTTAAATGTCTTGGTTTCCAATCTAGCACATATAGTAGTTCACTTGAGACTGCGCAGCATTAAAGGGAAAAGGGAGAATGTGGTTGAAAGGAAATGAAGGATGCTTTAAAGGAGGTTAGGGCTTGCACTCATTAGTTATGATCACATTTTTGTGCTAATCCTCATCATTGCTGAATAACTTGCTATTATAAATTAATTATACAAGAGTATATTTAGGAAATTAAAATTAAAATCAAGCTATGTAACGTGATATAACTCAGTGTGCTGTGCTTGTTAATCAAAAGAAAATTAATCATAGCACAGTCAGAAAATACTTTTCCACAGTTCAGTCTTCCATAAATACTAATGTAAAGAACCTTGTTACTGATTAGACATTTCATTTCAAAGAGCCAAGGGGGTGTGGTGGGGGCAAACTTGTTCCATGGCTACAGGTTATGACCCAGATCTCCACTTTGAAATTGTGTTTTAAACATTCATCAGAAGTTAGAGTTGAATTTTACATCCAAAAGTTTCTTCAGGGTTCACTTTCAAACACATTTAATAATTCTTACAGATTACCTTGCAGAGAATTTCAGCCTGTTTGACAGGTGTGAAGGGGAGTGCGATGATTCTATTGAATATTGTTGACCTTAATTATCTCTTCTGATTGCACAAATACAAATCATAAATAGAATAAAGTATTCAAATTTGCCTCTTTTGTTAATTCAAATAAAAATGTCATGCCAGTGAATGTTTATGTTGTAATAAAAATAGCAACATTCAAGCAAGCACACACAAGGAAAGGAATGCATATCCAATACTATGCTAGTATAAATCCTTTCCTACTTACAATAAAATTAAAATTAATAAAAATAAGAGGATCACAGAGGCAATAATAAATATGCCAGCCTCTGGAAAAAAGTGAACAATAAATCAGCATACAGTATCAAATGTCCTTTATTGCCATTAAAAACAGACCAGTGAGAGTTTCCTTAAAAAGAAGTTTCAGCATTGAAAAGGATCTGAACTTATGTACCCACCAGCCTGGATTCTGAAGTTTTGATGACAAATGCTAGTTATTGGTGGATTTGTCTGGAAGAAGCAATCCTTCATTTAGCTCTGGCCCAAGCCATTTACACTTTGGGTGAAAAATGTTAAATTTACACAAGCTCAGCATTTAAGAGAGAATTTTTATAAAATGTTTTATAGATGGCATTTAGATCCCAAAAAATTATCGTCTATGTATCCAAATTTGCAACCCAAATGTTGGCGATGTGACTCTATGGACGCTACTTACTTTCACATTTGGTGGTCTTGCAAAAAAATTAAGGCTTTTTGGATAAAAATATGGTGGATTCTTCAAAATATTTTGAAAAAGCGTATTGAGTTTGTACCACAGTTGTTTTTGTTGGGTATTACAAAGGATTGTTCCACCACAGAGACTAAGTTGATTTTGAACTTGATTACTGCTGCAAGACTGTTGGTGGGACAATATTGGAAGTCATCTGAAATACCATCTATTGAAGAATGGACATTAAAAGTTACCCATCTTGTGGAGATGGCCAAGATTTCGGCATACCTGAAGAACCACTCAAATGAAACGTTTTTGATGGACTGGAAGAAATGGATTGATTATATACACTTTTCTAAGTTAAAGCTTGAACAATGAACTAATTAACCAAAGCCAGCATATTTGTTCCCAGACCAATGAAATATCATATGCAAAGTGCATTTCTCACCAACATTAGGTCCTATATTTTCACCTAACTGTACTCGCTGAGATCTTTTAAAAAGAATAAATCAGAATAAAAAGAATATAAATCAGAGCATTACTTTGAAATGGAAGCAATTCATCATTAGCCACTGTAGCCCATTTTCTTTCCTTTAGAAAAGGTAGAGTTGGTATACAAGACAAAGTTGAGGAAAGACATTGTTGCCCATGTAGGGATGGGACACTTGATTTTTTTTTAAGGATATACTACTTACTTCTGAACTTCTGTAGCCTATGCTACAATTCTTAGATTAAAAGATTCTAATGTATTTCAGAGTATTGGAGAATACAGTTATCACTAAAATGAAGACCAGCCTACAGGTAGTCCTTGCTTAACTGTGGTAATTAAGATTAAGCAACACAGTCATAAAGCACAATGTCATGTGACCACACAGGCTAAGACAGCAGATGCAGCAATTCTGGTCAGGTGAATCCCACATAATTAAGTGGGATCACCATTTGTAACTTCCTGCTGGCTTCCCCACTGACTTTGCTTCTTAGAAATTGGTAGTGAAGGTTGTAATTGTAATTGCAATTGAGATGTAGTTATTAAGGTGGAACTTGGCATTCAGAAATAGCATTACTAAGGAGAGAGGATCTGAAGTAATGATACCAGATACTGGACAGAAGGCTCATCTGGCTCTTCTGGCCCTGAATGTCACCCCCTCCCAACCTATCGTTGTCCTGAATTAGGGCACTTCTCTCCTTTGTCCAGCTTTATATTCCTAGGATATCTCATTCTTTACATCACAAAACTTTTATACACCAACATATATTTTATTCATTCTTCAGAAAACCAAAGGGCTCTCTTGCACCTTGGAAGCAGTCCTGAAATGTTTCTTCAAATGCAGATTCTCTTTGGCTGTGTCAGTTGTTTGGAATACCTGTCAAAATTGAACTGCTTTACATGTGGCTCTGTTTGGGAAGCATCCATTGACTGGGTAGCATGGAAAACATCCATCAGACCTTTAGCTCCTTCAAGAACCAACAATGATAACTTTCTCTCCCTCTTCCCTTCTTCAAGGTCAAACTGGGTGCCATTGATGTGAAGGAAGGAAAAGGAGATTGTACATTCCCCAATCAAGCAAATGAGTCTCATGTCATTAATTATATTGAAGATTATATTGAGTGAGACCCAAATGCTTTTCAGGGCTTCTTCAAAAAGCAGCAAATTTTAATTTGGCCAGCAATTATCCAAAATCTTGGATGTTGCTGAGGACTACTTAGAATAAAACCATGCTATTCATCCTTTACAAGAAATTAAACATGTCCAAAGAACACATCACAACAGGTCCCAGAATTATTTTTTTCATTATTTAAGAATGGTTATTTCTTAGTCAAAACCATGGAAACATTTAACTGAAATGAATATAAATATCTACCTTTAAGTATCAGCAATGCAAATATGAATCCTAGACTGGAATTAGTTTGTATGGAAAAAAAAATCTGAGTAATTGTCATGCAAATAAAAGTGAAAAATTCCAGAGTTTGATTAAATGGGTGGAAATGCCAATAAAGCAAATTTTAGCTTTTCTGAAGCATTAGGAAAAAAGTATCAGTGATAAAAGTTTTTGCCAGTGGAAGAAGGCTGGAATAAAAATCTGTATTTTTTTTTAGAATGAACGGCTGAAAATTTAACATGTCATTGAAGCAACAGTTGATTCACCAATAAGACATGTCATTAGTTTGTCATTAGTTTGGGCATGAGCATCTTCAAATCTTTCCTTATTAATAGCAGGTGGTATAGCTAAAAGCTTCAGTATTTCATTTTATCATGGATAATCATAAAAAGTCCTAATAACAGATAACTAGTCCTTCCCCTGTTCTAGGGGACAGATAGAGAATGAACTACTGTTTCCCTGATTAATTATTATTTACTGGATTTCTAATAATGTAGATCAGAATTATCTGGAAAACCACAAGAATCAGATGAGTATGCCTTTAAACTAAAAAAAAATCAAAGCTAATTCAAATGTTAAATTATATAGCATGGTTCCAAATTTTACAGAGCCTTGTCTCATAATAAAATGTTAATGTTTATTGAGAATATTTTCTGGATGAAGTAAATTATGTGGCTTGGTTCCCAAAGCTAGCAGTGATGCTCAAGCCATGATCCAGAATTTATGGCATTTATCTGATTCATGATTCTCCATTGCAGATGTTTACTGTATCTATAGCAGCAAGATTAGGACCAGCCTCGGAGGTACTTTTATAAAGAAAACAACACTGCTCAGTTCTTTTCTATATCTGAGAGTAAATAGCACGGAATTGGCGTTGTTTTTAATTTTCAGTTCATAGGTTTTCTAGGAGCCACAGTATCTTTTTCAGGAACACATTGTACATTCTGCCAGATGTGAACTACAAATCTTCTGTTTTCTCTTTTTCTACCATTGACTTTCTGAGGCTCAAGCATCTCTTTTCTTTCATCTTTCCTACAAACTACCTTTTTAAAAGAGAAATGTTTCTTACATAATGGAAAACTTTGTAGAACACAAATCTCATAGTGTGAAGCTCATAGACTGCAATTTTTATTATTGTAGCCTCAGGCCTTAAATTTTTTTTGCCTAGTTTATAAGCTTCTTACATTGCCTCTGCCCCAACTGCAATTAACACTCTTCTGCTTCTTCAGCAGATCACAACTGGCTGATCCAACTGTCTATGATTTTGTTTTCTTTTCTTCATCTGACCCTATAAAATTCCATTTTCTTTTTCCCCCTTGACAGATGACAACCTTCTAGGAAGTGACTCCTATAGTATAAGGCATATGAAAATGCAGGACACTCTTCAACATATATATGACTTGATTTACTTCAAGGGTACATTGTGACCAAGTCAGAAACTAGAAGATCATGAATTCAGGTTCTGCCTTAGTCATGAAAGTCAGTTGGGTGACCTTGGGCCAGTTGCTCTCTCTCAGCCAAACCCACCTCACCTTGTTGTTGTGGGGAAAATAGAAAGAGGTGTGTTGGATATATTTGCCCCCTTGAATTATTTGTAAAAATAATAAATGCAGGATAAATATCAATTTCTTCCTTGTTGCATATTGTTATAGTGTTGTGGAATTATCTATTATTTAGTTGACTAACATTTAATACTAATACTTGCTACAATAATAATTCAACACTGCATATTGCATATTGTCATATGGAATTGATATCTTATGTGTTTATTTTCTGCATAAAGTGATTCTTTGAAAAATATGGCTATCAACCAAATATGTTCCTCATACTTCAAAGTTATGGTACAATATAAATAAGAGTCTACTATGCAAATTAAATCAATCAATTTTGGTTTATAAACTCAACAAAAACCATTGCATTCATTTTTCCTGATTAACAGCAACAGATCCCTTATTCTTTAATTTTAATCAACAGCGTGGATTAGACTAAAATGAAATCTCTATTGTTCAAGTATTTCAAGTCATATTAAAAATGGGATAGAAATTAAGACTAACCAACATAGTGGTATCTGGAGATTTCTTTTCAGTACCTATTTTTAATAGTGTCAAGAAGATTTTGTTATTTATTCTGGTTATGCAATCTAAACATTTTTTGTTTTTGCTATGTATATCTTCAATCACCTGTTTGCGTTAGATTTAGTGGATTCCTATAGGCTTCAACCCTTCACACATTTTTCTAAGGTTTGTAGTAAATGTACTTTATTAATTCAATCAACATAATCTAGCTATGAAATGGTTTTTGCAATATCTAACACATTGACTTTACAGATTCTTAGTTTAATCAACTCATATTTATTTTAAAACAACAATGCTTTGTGAAAAATAAAAATAAATCAACAATCTACATTATGTAGGGACAGTGGCTTTCCTACCCATCAAGCCTCTCCCCCCCTTACCAACCCTGAATAGTTCATGGATAAATATAAAAACTACATATTTTAAAAAATCAAATTTATTGGCAGAAATTTATTAATTTGTCTCGTGCTTTACTTCATAAACTGAGGCTGTTATTTTTCTCTATTATTCCAAGTGCTAATTTATTTTCAACTTCAGCATTACAGTCTCCTAGAATTAAATGTCACTTTTTATTGTGGGTTGAGTTGAAAACATTGAAATGTAATTATTCAAGTTCTGTTTCCTCTGAATCTATGATTAAAGCATTGGCTTGGATTCCCGGTTCAATCTTGAAAGTTCTGCTGTGATAACATCATGTTTGATTGGTTCATAGTTCTGACATTCCATGCAACAATGGTATAAATATTTTACAGTATCAAACAATCTTTTATCTTTGGCCATATTGGTCATTAGACATCCTTTTGGCTTCATTCCAGCCACATGAAAAACAGTGGTTTTAATCATTCATGCCCTCTGCTCTTCTCCAGTAATTCTATGAATACCATTTCCTTTAAGAGAGTTGCCTTCCAGTGTCACACAGACACTGTCCTTGTTATGAATTCCCATTTAATTTTCTTGGTTGAAAACTATTTGCTATTCCTTTTCCAGTGGATAACATTTATCTGGTTTTACATCTATGATTTGCCTGTTACAGGTAAGCTCTAAAAGGTAATGATCCGTGAAAAAAAAGTCTGGGCCATTGAAAAGCATACCTGAATCAGCATAAAACTCTATTGATAGGGTAAATCTGTGACACTGATATTCGTAAGGAATAAGGCAAGCTGAAGGACTACAGCTACATCCATCATTTATAAAAGATATAGACTTTTTAATTGATTTTAGTTTTAAATAGATGGAATGCGAATATATAGTTAATTAAAAATCAGCAATGAGCTGATTTTTGGCAAGTGTTAGACATATCTTTCCTTTGATGGAGAGTCCCAGCTATTGATGAAAAACAAGCTTGATTCATAATACATATACAAATGATCATTGGCTATTATTTTAATGCCTGGAAATAATAAAAAGAGAAGATAGATGCATCACTTGGGGAACTTATAGCTACAGAGCGATATCTTCCCAGGGGAACATAACATGGATCTCAGCCAAAATAAAAACCATGTAATCTGAGTGGGACTTAATATACAATGCCCTACACACATATTTAAGATCTACAAAAATAATAGGAATGGATACCAAGCCCTATATAGAATTGTCCTGTCAGGCTTTAGTGATATGGGTGTAGGATTAAAATCAAGGGAGACTTGTACATAAAATATTGGAATAAAGGATGTTTTTCCAATGAAGGTGGTATTTCTTAAATCCATTAATTAGGGAAATTCATACTTTTTACATGAAAATTGAGAATTATTTAATTAATGTTATCCTATTAATTTCCATTCAGGAGAAAAGTATACTAAGTTCATTGGAACTTTGTCCCGAGTAAGCAGGATAGAATTATAGCCTCAAATCTGTAATAGCCTTGAAATGTTAATTGATTTAAAAAGTTATTATACAACAACAACAACACATTTATTAGCCATAGCAGGGGGAAAGAATGTGAGATACTGTGTATAAGTCAAGAGGGAAAGGGTCCTCTCATTGTTAATCCAGTAAGCAACTGCTTTGCAGAGAAACATTCAAAGAATCTACACCAGAGGAAAGTTCTTCCATTTGCGAAGCTGTTTAGTTGTTACTTTTATGTAGATGCACAGTACAATATTTTGGAAATATTTGAAACAAAAAGCCCTCAAAAAGAAGGGTAGCTAACCTCCTGGTTGTTCCTCTTATTCTACATCTAAGTCTCATGCAGAATACTCGTGAGCTGCCAGTAAGGCTTGCAAGGGTAAGTATAGCACTACTTACCCAACCTAGTAATTAATTAGAAATCATTAGGCTGGGGAACAATGGAGACAGAGTTATAAAATTAGAGACATATTTTTTTCTGTCACACACACACACACACACACACACAAACACACACACATATATGTGTCAAGTGGTTATTTTTTAGATTGCACCCTGTAAACCCAAATATGGGAGGAAGAAATCATTCTTTCCTTTGCTTGTTTCAGCTCAACCCAGAGCCATCTGCAAGCACAAATATATATATGTTTTTAAAATTGTTAACAAAGAAATAAGGGATTTCTGAGATAGCTATTTCGAGTTATTTAACTCTCTTCAGTCAGAACTCACCCTTTCCGGGATTCGAACCTGGGCTTAAATAACTCGAAATAGCTATCTCAGAAATCCCTTATTTCTTTGTTAACAATTTTAAAAACACATATATATTTGTGCTTGCAGATGGCTCTGGGTTGAGCTGAAACAGGCAAAGGAAAGAATGATTTCTTCCTCCCATATTTGGGTTTACAGGGTGCTATCTAAAAAAGAAACACTATATACACATCTTCCCTCCCTGATTACTGACAAAGCGGGAGAGAGCCTGTGGCTTAGAGGTTTAAGCATCTGCCTAGTGTGCAGACTGCTCAGGTTCGAATCCCGGAAGGGTGAGTTCTGACTGAAGAGAGTTAAATAACTTGAAATAGCTATCTCAGAAATCCCTTATTTCTTTGTCAACAATTTTAAAAACATATATATATTTGTGCTTGCAGATGGCTCTGGGTTGAGCTGAAACAGGCAAAGGAAAGAATGAGTTCTTCCTCCCATATTTGGGTTTACAGGGTGCTATCTAAAAAAGAAACACTATATACACATCTTCCCTCCCTGATTACTGACAAAGCGGGAGAGAGCCTGTGGCTTAGAGGTTTAAGCATCTGCCTAGTGTGCAGACTGCCCAGGTTCGAATCCCGGAAGGGTGAGTTCTGACTGAAGAGAGTTAAATAACTCGAAATAGCTATCTCAGAAATCCCTTATTTCTTTGTCAACAATTTTAAAAACACACACACACACACACACACACACACACACATATATATATATATATATTTCTTGATCACCTTATTATAACATTAGCGAAGAACTATGACTCTTCTTGAATGTTATTGAGATTTTCTACCTTTAAAAATAAAAGAGAACCTAATTTGTTTTCTATCAGATTGCAAGAGAATGACTACAAAATACAAAGTAAATCTTCTTCCCCAAGGATAGCTTAGGGCTTCATCAAAAACCCTGATTCTATTTAGGATGCAATTTATTTTCTCTCTTAAGTAATTTCCCCCCCCCCCGTTACATCAGATGGGGGGGAGGCTTAATTCTATTATAAAATAGGATAAAAATGAGTAGCTCTCACTTCCGAATTGCAGAAAACAGAAGACCATAGTGAGACTATGCAAGCTGCTTCACTTTCAAAAGGTAGGCTAAAAAATGACTATCTTATCAGTTTCCCTGGTACACTTTGCTAATAGCGAAATGTCACCAAATAAGTAGCTTGTGTAGAGTTAGAAGCAAGTTGGTGTACTTGTTACTAACAAAGAGTGATCAGTTCACATAAAAACAAGTTAATGAGGAATTTGTATTAAAGGCATTTAGAGAGATGGGACTCTATCCTACTGTATTTCATTGTGAAACAGGGTATTAAATTAGTGAAATAATTTTTAATGAGAGAAGTGTTGATGTCCCTAATCACCAACACTTACTTTAAAATAACTGGATGATTTAAAAGTTAAAAAATTAAAGTTATCTCACCTTGAAGACACTTCGGGCCATTTAGGAAAAGCTACTGCACTGTACAATTACAATACTTAGGAAATGGATTATTCTTTCCTCCAATGATAGAAAATTATTTTTACCTCTGGCCCTTTTCTGCCCCCCCACCCCAGAAACTCAAGCAAGGTTTAAGAAAACTTTTCAACTGCCGCTGATCATTAGAAAAAGATGCTGTGACTTAGCTAATTTTCCAGAAAAAAATGATTAACTGCAGAACAGTTTAATTAACTATTCTGTTTATTATTAGTGCAACTGTTGGGGGGGACTTCTGTTTGTTTATTTATTTATGTATATATTAATCACATTTGTATGGGCAACCATCTCATAAGAAGTGACTCTCAGCGGCCTACAACAATCAATAAAACAAGAAATATATAAAAACAATCATTATAAATATATAAAAAGTCAGTATTAGTTTTTTCAAAAATAATTCTCCATGAGGTAAAGCTAAGATTAGTAGATACTTTAAAGTAGATATCAAGCTTGTTATAGTTGTCATCACATGAGCTTTGCTGAGTACCTAATGTGAAGAGGCTACTAAAAGAATGCCTATTGTTTGTGAAAAAATGATGCCAACAAATATGTGGAGCAATATAAATCTCCAGGTGAATATACTTTATACTTATGATTTTAATTGTAAACCACACAGAGTCGCTTTGAGAATGAGATGGGCGACATATAAATGTAATAAATAAATATAAGGTTACACAGCTTCTCAGTTACATTTACATTCTTATTGCACAATCTTATTTATTTATTTATAAAATTTACTGGCTGTCCATCTTACAATAGGGTGAATTCTGGGCGGCTTACAGTCATAAAAATGTATCTATGCATATACATTAAAACATAAATAGATTAATATATTTATTTTATTTTTATTTTATTCGGATTTGTATGCCGCTCCTCTCCGAAGACTCGGAGCGGCTTACAACATATATATATAAACAATTGAACATTGATCTTCCTGGCTCATTCTTCAAAATTTCATGGGGCTTGGGAGCTTCTGACATAGTCAGCTTCCTTTTATAACATTTTCAAATAATCTTGCCCGCAAGATTATTCCCACATGTCATTAAAATGAATATAGGAGCCAATGTACATATTAACTAAATATGGGTAAAAAGAAAGAGACTTTGCTATGAAAGCTGATCTGCCATCAAGATATCATAGATCTTATGTGAATATATCTGTTCACATTTCTTCAGTTTCACCTGGAAGCAAAAAATGCAGAATGTGCATTTTTGTGGCCTCCTTAGCCTGCTATGGGAACAGATTTTCACTGTCTACAATCAACACAAACCTGGAAAATGAAAACACTGGCCAAGCCTGCAGATTCCTGTTCAGCCGCAACCTGATCTTCAATTATCTTTTCTTCTACTGTAAATCCTTCACTATGATTAAACTCCTTGTATTTTAAATTATCTTTTTATTCCTGATAAAAAGGGGTATAGTTTACTTTACATAGTCTATCGATCTTGCATGTACAACTTTCAAATCACATCTTTAAATCAGAGCTCTAGAACTCAAGTACAATTTAAAAAATTGTACACTGGAGTGAATCAGACTTCATTCATATTCTATTCTTTACTGAGATACAAGAGAACAGACAGCAAAACATACTGATTTATAGTCCATTGCTTTTCTATTCCTATAAAAAGGGAGAAAAGAAAAAAATCAGGCACAAAATACAATAATCTACCATTATTAGAAAGTCTTTTATTGATTTATCAGTAAAAGGAATCCATAAATTACGCATACATGAATTCAGATATTAAACTGTGGTTAATACTGTTTCAGATGGTGGATTTCATATTTATCTTAAGATTCTATTTTCTGATCCATTATGTAGTTGATTGATTAGGAGTCAAGAAGTCACTATACCGATTCTTAGCAACCACACAGACAAATTTTCTCCAGGACAATCTGTCCCTAACCTGGTCCTTAGGTCTTCCAACAGTGCACTCATAACTGCTGTCTATCCATCTGGTGGATGATTGCCCTCTGTTCTTTTCCTTTTTCCTTATAATCCTTGGGAGGGTGATTCAAAATTGTATTTGAAACATTTTTGTATTTGCATTTTTTCTTTGCAACAAAGTTACTTAAAATGCATTAAATATGCATTTTTCTTTGTTCTAGTTACAAGTAAATAATTTGATTATATTGCTTACTGCAACTAATGCTAAATTAATACACTTTTTAAAAAAGTTTTAATATAGTTGTTAAAATATAGTTATTTGATCTCCTTTTTACCTCAGTACTTTTTGAGTCTTAATGTCTTGTTAGTTAAGCAATGGAAAGGCTAAGGGGCATTGTTTAGAGGCTTTGTGCAGGGCATCAGTTGGTCTGAATCTGACTCTGCCTATAATATTGGGTTGATTTGTTCTATGATCCATTTGTTGCTTTCTGGTTATCCTTAGTATTCTCAGTATTCCCCTGAGAAAAGGGAAAAATGCTTTTTTTATCCTGCTTCTTCGAAGTCCAACTTTCGCTTCCATATATCGTCATGGGGAAAACTACTGCCTGCATGATTTTGATCTTTATAGGATAGACAAATCCCAGCATCTGAGTATTATTTCCAAGGCCTTAATTGCTAGATATTTTTTTTATTTCTACTTCATTTAGTTTTCATAACTAATCTTAAAAGGGAAAAGCTATCCATCACTTCAGTTTCTTCACTGTCAATTATTGGACCTGTGGAAAATAGTTTTGTCTTCTTTATATTCAATTTTAGTTCCATTTTTCATCGCACTCCTTGACTTTCATTACTAGCGCTTATAAATCATTTGCATTTTCAGGAATTAGAATAATGCCATCAGCACAGTGCAGATTATTGTTGTTTCTTCTTCATTCTATAGTACAACTATGGAAATCATTTCATGAAGCATTTTGAATCTGCTGCCATGCCAATATCTGGATATGTTCTGATCTCCAGACATGGTCAAAACACTTGGGCCAAGCCTTTTAGCAACTGGCTGCTTCATGGAGCAGCATATTCATAGGAGTGCTTCCTAAGTGTATTATGTAGCAAAGCCAACTTATTAGATCCCTGTTACGGTTGATTCCACTCCAGGGACATCAGTTTACACATTTGTGTTAAGTTAGTCTGTAATCCTGCTATTTGCTTATCTCAAAATATCTTCTATATTTTGTAATGGATTAATTAATTCATCAACTAAAAGGGATGTTTGGCAGAAAACAAATAACTGGATAAGTGAAAAGTACATTATAGTGTTGTTGTTGTTGTTGTTGTTGTTAGTTGTGAAGTCGTGTCTGACCCATCATGACCCCATGGACAACGTTCCTCTGGGCCTTCCTGTCATCTACCATCTTCTGGAGTCCATTTAAGCTCACACCTGCTGCTTCAGTGACTCCATCCAGCCACCTCATTCTCTGTCATCCCCTTCTTCTACTGCCCTCAATCTTTCCCAGCATTAGGCTCTTCTCCAGTGAGTCCTTCCTTCTCATTAGGTGGCCAAAGTACTTGAGTTTCAACTTCAGGATCTGGCCTTCTAAAGAGTCAGGGTTGATCTCCTCTAGGACTGATCAGTTTGATCGCCTTGCAGTCCAGGGGACTCGCAGGAGTCTTCTCCAGCACCATAGTTCAAAGGCCTCAATTCTTTGGCACTCAGCCTTTCTTATGGTCCAACTTTCACAGCCATACATTGCAACTGGGAAAACCATGGCCTTGACGATACGCACTTTTGTTGACAGGGTGATGTCTCTGCTTTTTAGTATGCTGTCTAAATTTGTCATAGCTTTTGTCCCCAGGAGCAAGTGTCTTTTAATTTCTTGGCTGCAGTCCCCTTCTGTGGTGATCTTACAGCCCAGGAGGATAAAATCTGTCACTACCTCCATTTCTTCCCCATCTATTTGCCAGGAATTGAGAGGGCCGGATGCCATGATCTTAGTTTTCTTAATGTTGAGTTTCAAACCAACTTTTGCACTCTCCTTCTTTACCCGCATCAAGAGACTCTTTAGTTCCTCTTCACTTTCTGCCATTAGAGTGGTATCATCTGCATATCTTAAGTTGTTGATATTTCTCCCGGCAATCTTAATTCCAACTTTTGATTCATCTAGCCCTGCCTTTCTCATGATGTGCTCTGCATATAAGTTAAATAGGCAGGGCTACAGAATACAGCCTTGCTGGACTCCTTTCCCAATTTTGAACCAATCAATGGTTCTGTGTCCAGTTCTAACTGTTGCTTCTTGGCCCGCATGTAGGTTTCTCAAGAGACAAATAAGATGGTCTGGTACTCCCATCTCTTTAAGAACTCTTTAAGAACAATTTGTTGTGATCCACACAATCAAAGGCTTTAGCATAGTCAATGAAGCAGAAGTAGATGTTTTTCTGGAACTCCATAGCTTTCTCCATGATCCAGCATATGTTGGCAATTTGATCTCTAGTTCCTCTGCCTCTTCAAAATCCTCCCTGTACTTCTGGAAGTTCTCGATCCACATACTGCTGGAGTCTAGCTTGTAGGATTTTAAGCATAACTTTACTTGCATGTGAAATGAGTGCAATGGTGCGATAGTTTGAACATTCTTTGGCATTGCCTTTCTTTGGAATTGGAATGTAAACTGACCTTTTCCAATCCTGTGGCCACTGTTAAGTTTTCCAAATTTGCTGGCAAATTGAGTGTAGCACTTTTACTGCATCGTCTTTTAAGATTTTGAATAGCTCATCTGGAATACTGTCACCTCCACTAGCTTTGTTGTTGCTCAGCTTTCCTGAGGCCCATTTCACTTCACATTCTAGGATGTCCGGCTCAAGGTCAGTGACCACCCCATCGTGGTTATCTGGGATGTTAAGCTCGTTCTTGTTTAGTTCTTCTGTGTAATTTTGCCACCTCTTCTTAATCTCTTCTGCCTCTGTTAGGTCCCCGCCATTTTGGTCCTTTATCATGCCCATCTTTGCATGAAATGTTCCCTTCATATCTCCAATTTTCTTTGAACATCTTACCTAAAATGATATTCCTGTTTCAGAATATCCCAATTCAATTAGACAAGATTTTTTTTAAGGAGCTGATTAAATTAACCTTAGAATTTGTGTGGTCCGGTAAGAAGGCAAGAATAAAATTAAAGGCATTACAGAATGCCAAAGAAAGGGGAGGTTTAGGTTTCCCAGATTGGGAGCTATATTACCAAGGAGCGGCCCTAACATGGATTAGAGACTGGATAACCTTAGAAAATAAAAGATGTTTACATTTAGAGCAGCGGTTCTCAACCTTTTTCAGGCTGCAACCCTGACCTGCGCCGCGCATGCACGGCGTGACAGCCCGCATTGCGCATGCACGGCGTGACGGCCCGCATTGCGCATGCGCGGTGCGATGGCCCGCATCGCGTATGCGCGGTGCTGCCCCCTGCGCCGGCTGAGGGGAAAAGGGGAAAAAATGGCACACTGCGTTGTTTGGCGACCCCCGTGAAATGGTCGTTCGACCCCAAATGGGGTCGCGACCCACAGGTTGAGAACCACTGATTTAGAGGGTTATGACCTCCAGCAGGGTTGGCATGCTCACATATGGATGGGGCAAAGCAGAAACCACCAATATTTTTTAAGAGGCAAGAATTAATAAAAAGCTGGAATATAGTTAAACGCCAATATTACACAAAGATTCCGGCTTGGCTATCGCCATTGGAGGCAATCACATATCCCAATTTGTATAGGAAAGACAAGGCTATTATATATAAAGACAGAAGAAGGTTATTTAAAACAAAAACAAGAGCTAAAACAACAAGGAATAGACTTGGAGTGGTGGTCTTATCTCCAGATACAAGCAAGATACATGAAGGATAAGCAAGAATGGGGTATTAACAGACAAGATATGGGGTTAGATAAAATACTGCTAGGCCCGGAGAAAAAACAAATAAAGAATATTTATAAACACCTGTTGGAACATAAGCTATATGAGGAGCAGGTTAAAGAAACAACGGTGACGTGGGCAATAGATCTAGGATATAATATAAATATGGATCAATGTCAGCAAGTATGGGAGCGAAATAACAAAATCACATTGGCGACATCATATAAAGGAAACCTGTATAAGATGGTTTACAGATGGCATCTCCCTCTGGTCAGATTAGCCAAAATGTATAACGGATATTCCTCTATGTTGGAAATGTAAAAAAGAAACGGGCACCTTTTTTCATGTATGGTGGACATGTAGAGAAGCACAGGTGTATTGGCGTATGGTCTGGGAATGGGCAATAGAAATGACTAGGCAAAACATTCTATACAAACCTGAAGCATTACTATTAGGAATACTAGAGAAAAATGTAAATAAAGAGGACACATATTTAATTATTCACGTGGTTACGGCAGCAAGGATACCATTTGCTCAAAAGTGGAAAGCAATGCAAGTACCGAGTGAGGAAGTACTAATAAAGAAATGTATATATGTATTGCGCAGAACTAGATAGGATAACTAAAAGATTAAAAAATCAGGAAGAAACAGAATTTTATCGAATATGGAATAAATTTTATAGCTGGAGGAAAAAAAATGGAGGTCACAAATAAAGAGATAAGATAAGAGACCAGAAATGTATAGTTTGTATATAGATATATTATATGTAATTAATGTACAATATGGACTGAGATGTCAGTCAAAGATGATTTACCATGTTCAATGTTTTTAATCCTTTTTTTCTTTGTACTTAATAAAAACTTTATTTAAAAAAATCTCCAATTTTCTTGAAGAGATCTCTGGTTTCCCTATTTTATTGTTTTCTTCTATTTCTTTGCACTGTTCATTTAAGAGGGCATTCTTTTTTTATTTTTTTTTATTTTTTTACAGACAGACAGACAGACAGACAGACAGACAGACAGACAGACAGACAGCAGTTGGTGGACTAGATGACCTATAAAGTCCCTTCAAACTTTGTTATTCTATTCTGTTCAATAGAATATCTGTAGTTCGGGATTGCAATGTGGGATCCCTGTTGCTCTCTAAGCCTCATTGTTCGCTTGCAGGTGTTTCATTGCCCAAGTAAACATTATCAGCGTGAGGGAAGGTGGGGTTTGTGCTTATTTATATGTATTAGCTTGCCCTGTCAGTTTAGGTGGATGGACGGATGTCCCAAAGGTGCTTTTTCAAAAGGCAACTAAACTTCATTTTTCTTAAAGATGTTGTCAGAACTGAAGAAGCTTCTTGGACGAGAAGCAAAACATCTTCAAAGAAAAAGCACCTTTGGGAAAACTTCTAGCTATTCTCTGGAATTCTGCATTCAACTGCGTGTATCTTTCTCTTTCTCTCTTGCCTTTCGCTTCCCTTCTTTCCTCAGCTATTTGCAAAGCTTCCTCAGACAGCCATTTTGCTTTCTTTCATTTCTTTTTCTTTGGGATAGTTTTAGTTGCCACCTCTTGTACAATGTTGCAAACCTCTGTCCATAGTTCTTCAGGCACTGTCTATCAGATCTAATTCCTTAAATCTATTTGTCACCTCTACTGTATATTCATCAGGGATATGATTTAGTTCATACCTGAGTGGCCTAGTGTTTTTACCCACTTTCTTCAATTTAAGCCTAAATTTTGCAACGAGAAGCTCATAATCTGAGCCACAGTCAGTTCCTGGTCTTGTTTTTACTGATTGTATAGTGCTTCTCCATCTTTGGCTGCAGAGCACATAGTCAATCTGATTTCTGTGTTGACCATCTGGTGATGTCCATGTGTAGAGCCGTCTCTTGGGTTGTTGAAAAAGAGTGTTTGCTATGACCATCGTATTCTCTTGACAAATTTCTATCAGCCAGTGCCCTGCTTCATTTTGTACTCCAAGGCCAAACATGCCTGTTATTCTAGTTATCTTTTGGCTTCCTACTTTATATTATAGTGAGTGCCTTCAAAATTCATATTTCATATCTCTGTCTTGATGGTGGGCAGTTATAAGGAAAGGTAAGTATTCCCAAGGGAAAATACCAAGTGAAAATATGTTGGATTCCTAGAAAAGATAAATATTCTAAAGTGAAAAGTAATATAGAATGAAATATATAGGTATAGATGTAAGTATATAGAGACTTACATTAAAATATATAATTATTGAAAAGTTTGATTTTTATATACTCTTGTTAATGCTACTCACAGTGGTTAGTCTGAATAATCAGAAGTTTGACACTAAGGATCTTGGAAAAGTAAAGTTACTCATCTTTACATTCAGCAAAGCAGAATAAAAGTCCTTTGAGAAACCTTGCAGAAAAAAACATTTTTATGAAAAACGATGGTAAGGGCATGTGTCAAAATGAAACGTTAAAGAATTCTTCTAAGTATGTGTACATGTGATGTTCTTTGTTCTTTCAGCTGAAGCTGCACACAGTAGTATTCCTTGTTAAAAGGTATCAACTTTGTTTTCAGTTAGCTTGATATCAGTTTGGTAAACTTAACATCAGCACTGTAAACCTAAAGAACAAAGACTCTGACAAATACATTAGTAACTGGCTGTTCTTTTAAGTTACTGAAATAATATAAAAGAGTTAAAATGTCTATGGTATTCTTCCTATTTCCCCAAAGCCCTGAAAAGGTTTTTTTGAAAGAAAGCAAGGCATTCAAGCACATAGATTCAAAGAAGATAAGAAAAGTTCTGTAGTTCTTAAGGTGAAAATTTGGGAGAAGGGAAACATTGTGACAGAACACAATGTTGCAGAACAAGTGACAGAACCTATACATCTATATCTATATGAATGCAACAGCATCAGCGAAGACTTCAAATGAAAGTATCATTTTACATATTGGGAGGGATGAAGGTGAGCGAGAAGCAGAACATTATTTTCCTTTCAGATGCACAAAAGAACTGGCAACATCCTGATCAAGTTATTGAAAATACAGAACAGTTTCTCATGTATATTGGAATATATGTCCTGGTTAGAAACATTCTTGTCATCTAGATCAGGGGTTCTCAACCTTGGCAACTTTAAGACTTGTGGACTTCAACTTTGCTGGCTGAGGAATTCTGGTAGTTGAAGTCCACAAGTCTTAAAGTTGCCAAGGTTGAGAACCCCTGATCTAGACAGACTCCTGGATTTGTCTAAGGGGAAATAAATATGTTGTGGGCCCCAACTGAAGAAAGAATTCTATTTTGAAAATATTGTCTGAATTTATTCTGAAAGTGTTTTATGTCCCTGGTATGCAGATTTAACTAAGATTGACTGAAGTATCATAATCACATAATGAACACAACAGTCAGCTTATGTAAGTCTGAAGGTAGAAATGTTCAGCTACACTTTTAACTGCCTGATCCATTAGGGCAGGTCCTTTCTCAGTTTTTTTTTTCTGTGACTGTTAAGTGACTGCAGGCTCCTGCCCCTGTTGTATGAATGTTTCCTAGGCAGTAACTTTTTTCCCCTTTCCTCAAGGTCACCCCTGCATTCCATTACAGAAAAATAGACAAGAAAGAAAAAAAATAGTAAAGGAAAAAGAAAAGAAACATATTAAAATAACTTATTTTCCATCTTCATCAGAAGTATAAACAATTTTATTAAATTATCACCTCTTCTTCTTCCCATATTCCATCTCTTATTGATAAACAAATCCACAAAACTTTGTCATTTCAGTACTGATGTCCTTTTAGAGTTACCAGACATAACAAAATATCTATTTTAACCTTGATCAAGTAAACCAATTTTACATTTCTTCCTTTTACTTCTAACAGTCTTGATCTCTAGTTCCTTCAAATAGTATCACAGCATTCTTATTGATTTCTTTTCATTTTTCTTTATTCTTTCTCACAAAATTATTCAAGACTTAGCAAGCTTCTTTTGTAAATCCAATATAAGAAAATTTCCCATGCCAGTCTTTTGATTTGTTGTTTGTATATCCTTTTAAATCTTCTTTTGCATGCCCAGTGTAACGTTTTTTTTCCTATGTCATTCTTGCAGCCTGTCTTTTGTAAAAATTTACTTTCAACTCAGTTCAGTCTGCTGCAATCTCTCATGAACAGAGAAACACCAGCCACATCTCTGATAGTTATATTCTATCTGGACTACTGGGGCTATCTGTAAATAGTGCTCCCCAACTGCAAAAAGTAAATATAGATTGCTCTTGAATTGGATTAGCTAACGGGAATATTTCTGGTTATAAACTGGAATCTACCACACAGGTCCAGTGCAAGTTGCCAGGTATGCTTTAATTACCCAGTCTATGATTGGAACTAAGTGACTAGCCTGAAATCTGGAGGGTAGTACAAATCTCTAGGCCTGATTGCATTTAGACATTTTGATTGGTAAAATGGGGAAGTGGGGGTTGCAGGGAGGGTTTTTGTTTGGTGTAATTATTCATTAACAATTAGGTTTCTTTGTGTGTCATTCTATGTCACCTACCTCTCATATAAATACAATATATTTCTCAAAAGAAGAAAATATTTTCATTTCAACAATGGTACCTCCAATTAAAACAACTTATGGATGGTGGATTGGAAATATATTCAGATAAGTTCTTGGAGAGCTGCTAATACAATAGAGAGGTGATTTATAAATATATTTTAAAAATGGTCTCTACGAGACCTAGTTTGGCTAGTGGTTAAGGAATCAGGCTAGAAACTGGGAGATCATGAATTCTAGTCCTGTCTTAGGCCCAAAGCCAGCTGAGCAACCTTGTGCCATTCACCTTTTCTCAGTCTTAGGACGTAGGTAAACCACTTTGGAAAAACCTTGAGAAGAAAACTTATCCAGGCAGTCTCCAAGAATTGGACACAATTGAATGGAAGGGAAAAAATATGCCCTGTGTATCTGTATGTATCTCTATCTATCTCTGTGTATTTTAAAAAAGTAACTCTGGCATCTGAAAAAATGAAGATAATTAAGTACAAAATTAGTATCAAAAATACTTTAGTTTATCTCATACATGAGAATTCTGAAAGAAGGAGAACAAATACTTGAAAGAACAGATAAATTAGTCATACTAGATGGGGTAGAATACATCTGTCTCTTGCATCTTGATGCTTATGCATGTAAGATAGCTACTTTGATCTACCGGTAATTAAAAAAAACTAATTGAAACTACTGCAAGTGCAGAGTTTGCTTTTTCTCAACAAATGATGTAGCTAAAATTATTAAACATGACATTTCGAAATTATATGTGGCAAGAGCTAAATGACTGTAAATACCACTAAAATCAATGGGATTTGTTCAGGTTGTAGGTCTGTTACAGTTTATATTTTACATGATCTTAAGGTGAATCTTTAGTACATTTGAGAGGATGATATAAATCATATTTTTTCTCAGTTTTAGAATCTATCCTGGTATCATATGAACTATAGTTGAACATATTTTGTTTTTGAATGGTTAAAAGAGAGTTATTGATTTAACAGTCATTAACACTATAAAGTATATACTATATATATATTTAACATATATTTTATCTATCTGTCATTATATATAATGTATATATAATATAATGCATATACAGTATGTACCCACATCTGGTACAGATTCTTAATATTTTGAATCTGCTGTTTTAGAGCAGCTTTTTTAATATATTATTAACATAGGCAATTATTTTTTGTGTCACTGGAAGCTCTCTCTACTACACTGTAACTCAGGATAAAATGTTTATGGTTGAAAAGGGGTTGCATTTTGTAGTGGCTCATAATATACACATCAAAGCACAAAATTTATATGGTCCATTTTCTATAAAACAAGGCACATTTATTCTAAGTGGAAATATTCTACATACTATATATGTATATGTATTCTCTTCCCAAATGTTACATTTTAAATGCAGGGAGCAATAGATACACACTTTTTCTCCTACAAAAATGAAAATTCTGAAGTATTTGTTCTTTTTTATTTTGTTCAAGGATTAATAGTTAAAAATTACATATTTTCTAGGATTTAGCTTTATTGGATCCATTTTTCCCTCTAAAATAAATATCTGAGGAGTACATATTCCTTTAGTAGGGAATGAGACACAAAAAAACAGATTCAAGGGCTCATAGTGGTTCTTTTTTAAATTAAGGAAACCTAAGTTAGCATTGATTACTTTAATATTGATCCAATTCTCTGGATTTAAATAAACATACTCCTGAATGAACTTTGAATTGTAGTTGTTATATGGAAAATAGGAATAGCAATTCTTGGGCCATTGTTAAGAGTATTTATTTGCAATGGCAGACATATTGTGAATTTAAAAACTGAACACTATTAATTTGGTCTGTTGGCTACTGATTAAACAATTGATTAATCTGTTATAGTAATCAATAAAAACATTTTTATCAGCTAAAGCAAACTTGTTGATTAATTGGTCAGAAATTTGTAACATTCTACAGAATACATTACCTAAAAAATTATGCTCAACTACAAAGCATATATGATATTAGAAAAGGTGGAATAGCACTTCTAAGATTCCTGTCCAGTGCAGGAATCTGCTACTATAAGTGTGTCAAAATGTTAAAACTGTGTTTACATATCTCAACGAACAGCTGTTATTGTTAAGTTTCTAGCTGATGTGAACTTGTAATATAAATCATTATTTCTTATCCTGGAACAGTTCTAACAATTTTGTCTCATCTTTTACCCAATGCCTTCTATATTTGAGACCAGCAATCACAATTCACATAATTTTTTCTTGGCTAAACATAACCAACATTTCCAATCCCCATCAGACATTTTATCATCTTGGTTGTTGAGTTTCAGTGCCCTTCCTTAAATATGATGCCCAAAATTGGACAAACTATTTTAGGCATACTGTAGTCTGACTAGTGCAGAAAAGAGAAACAAAACACTTATTTTGACTGAGGTAGAGAAAACATTTCTATGGTTTATTGGAAATTTGGGAAATGAAAATTACATATGACCTTATGTATCCTTTGTTCCCTATAGAAGAACGATGTTTTTCCTGAATACCTGTAGAAATTTTAAGTATTGTGGCTGTCTACCATCAATGTTTTATAAGTGATAGAGAAGGAAAATGGGTGACTGGAACACCCATCACCCATCAATGATTCATAGCATCCGAGTTATGTCATAAAAGAGAAGCAGACAATATACAAACCCAGGAGGAATTTTTACGAAGTAATATTTTCTACTCAAAGGAATGCACCCACCATTTTAGGTTTGCTTTTATTGATTGATAAATGAACTGACTCACCTAAGTAAATTGAGCAATAGTGCTTTAAACAAATACTATCCCTAAATAAAAACTACCTTCAAATGGAGATTAATAGAACTTAATAAATAACCTGAATGCTATATTTACCAAATGTCAGCTGTGTTCCTCTCACTGATAATATATAAGCTGCTTCCCTTTTTTCCTAATATTCCTTTTAGAAAAGGTATAAATTCAGCTTTAAAAATCTTTATATGTAAAATCACCACTGTTTATGTTTCAATTTAAGGAAATAAAATGATGTATTAGGAATCAGGTAAAATAATATATAGAAGAAATAGAAATAACAAGATAACACTGGGAGGCTATAGAATCCATTGCAAAATGTCAGTTTTTTCTTATTAAAAATAATGTTTGAAAATTTCAAGACAATAATCCAGTATCTTTCATGCTCAGTAGAAATTTGGATAAACCAACATATCAATTATATGGTTTTCAGGTGTGTGTTATGTCAAACTGAGCAACTCTAGCAAGTTGGCAAAGTGCACATGAATAAGTCATAAATAAGATTTGTATAAGCGGAAAATATAACAGCATTTATACTCTATATAAACAAGAGAAGGAAGGCATACAGGGCATAGCTCTAAAACTGTTTCTAACCTCTTTACTTGCAGTAGCCCAAGGAGCCATCTATATTTTCTACTAGATAATGAAATAATTAATGTATTGTACCTTTAAGTGTTTGTGCTTACCTTTGTTTGCATTGTTTCTATGTTGGTGTGAAGGTGTGCACTGGGAAGCATGGGTCTGCTCTGGGTCATATGTCTGGGGAAGCAGCTTAGAAGGAAAATTTGGTAGCATTCTGAGTCACTGTAAAACTACCTTTCCTTTAGGACAAATGGAGGGATTTATTAGGTTTTTTATTTCTTTGCAGACCTCAGCTGGATTGATTCAGTCCATTTCCCACACCAAATTTGGTATAATTTTGTTTTGTTTTCAGATTTTTATCCTGCCGAGAAAGAGCCTGGAGTCCCTGTAATTCCTATTCAACATTTCATTGCACTCAAAAGAATCGAAACAATAGAAATCACTATGAAAATGTTAGAAAAGTCTGAATGCATGAATTATGCCTAACTGACCCAATCTCAAACTTATAGTATAACATTTCTGAAATATATGACAGCTTGGTAAAATTCCATCCTTTCTACTGTGTACTTCTTCCAAGCAAGTGAGATTTTGTGAGAAGTATACAGCTTTGTATCATAGACAACATAGTATTTATCATTATCAGAAGATAATGATTACTGTTACTATATTATTATATTATTTTCTGTAGCGGTAACTGATAGGAATTACTATGTTGGAAAGATGTACAAGAAAGGCAATAACGACCTTCCATTTCATATTTTGAAAAATGAAGAATATTTGCTATTTGAGAGGAAATCTGTGTGTAGGGGGCCTACTGAATACATCTATTAATATTAACATATATGTATCATTTAAGATAAAGTTACTGCATTTTGCATCTCTGCAATATTGTTCCTAGTTAATTCTTCAATTCCTGGGATGCTGTTATTATGCTATTTGCAACCTTTTCCAAGATCAAACATATACTTTTAAAGATGCTAAATCATTTATTTTGTTAATTTAGAACAACCAATCATAAAACAATATGTGGTATTTATAATTATTTGCATGTTGTCCTCAGGAACTAATGAGGAAGAACAGAATAGCTAAAGTAGATAATATTAGACAATCATAGTAGAAAAAGCCAGAGAGCTGTAGTTGGGGGAATCAAGAGATCTACTCCATAGCAGAAATTTATTATACATACAGCCCATGGTCATAGTAAATTTTTGCATATCAGGAAAAATTAACATATTAAAATAGATAAATATAGGACTGCAGAAGAAGCAAGAATTGAGACCTACTGGCATTGAGATTACAGTTTAACCAGCCCTTAAATACCTAATATAATGGGAGAAAGGACAGAATAGAGAGAACAGAAGCTAGTTTAGGGATGAAGTACAGAACTAAATCAGAAACTTCAATGTCAAAAGGGAGAGACACTGAAAGAAGAAAGGATGGACATCTGAAATCAGCAGGATGGAGAGTTCTAAGACTATCCTCATGAATTAATAAGAGATAAAGAAAGAAGTCATAAGATGCAAAGAATACTGAAGTGATGACTGGCAGCTTGTTTAATGTGGAAAATGAGAAGAAAAAAGCTTCACTTATGAGGGAATTGTTCAGTGAATTTGGCTGGGAATGGTATTTGCAAGGGAATGAGGAAACCTGGTTTTGTTTAATATATTCTGAGATTCAGAAGTATATAGCACATTCATTCATTCATTCATTCATTCATTCATTCATTCATTCATTCA
Source organism: Bothrops alternatus (assembly GCA_034064705.1). Taxonomy (NCBI): domain Eukaryota; kingdom Metazoa; phylum Chordata; class Lepidosauria; order Squamata; family Viperidae; genus Bothrops; species Bothrops alternatus. The sequence goes on from JARGCV010000009.1 coordinate 10,806,802, forward strand.
TTCATTCATTCACCTAATTTTAAACAATATGTACTTACAACAAATTTAAAAATCAAGATAAAAGCATCAAACCTCAAAATCCAAAGGTTACAGCAACCAAGAACAGTCATCTATTCCTTTAAAACAACTCTGCAGTGTCTCTCAGAGTTAGGTTCACTCAACCTCCTGGCCTTATGCCGATGAGAACACTAGGTCTTCAGTGTATTTTAAAAGCCCAATATAGTTGGGTCTATCCAAACTTTGGGAAATAAGCTGTTCTATAGGGCAGGTGCCACCACAGAGGAAGCATGCTTCCTGGATCCCCTCAAATGACAATTTAATAGAAGCAGCCAGCAGCATATCAACTCAAGTACCATGGAGCACCAAACAGTTGGTAATGCAGTTGCTGCTGCTCCACTGTACCATCCAAATCTCTGGGCAACTCAGTTGCCTAGTCCCAGAACTGTGAAAGAATTATTGCTAACTCTGATCAAATCTTCTTATGGAACATTGGAGGCTTTTATTGCCACTGAGGTCAAGTGGACTATATCAATTAAACTATTGTATTAGTGTGCCATTACTTTACTAGTCATGTATCTTTAAGCTATTTCTTAATTATATAAATAAAAGTTCACACTTATACTTCCAAAAGAGGAGCCTTTAGAGGCCTTTTGCCAATGGAAAATTTAGCACCAGACTTTCCTAAAAACTGGTGAGAAAATAAAAGATGACAATTTGTTAGAGATAAAACAGAGCATTCTACAGAGGAAGTATTCTCCCTTTTATTATCATAATCACGTATTCTTGGACATTTATTATCAAGTATCAGAACAGCAAGTTTATCAAGGGAGCTTAGTCTTGAACAAACCTAGAGGATTAATAAATCTTCCTGCATGTTTACATTTTCTCCAACTCAACCATTGTAGAAATGCTTTTCCAAGATTGACAAGAACCTGCTGAGCTAAAACCTTTAATTTTTATTACATCTTTTACACAAAAAGGAATTAAGCAATTATCTTTTCAGTTACGTTTTAACCTTTACTAATATCTTACTCCATCTTTATAACCTCAGGTTTTATTGGCTTTAAATTAATGATCTCTCTCTCTCTCTCTCTCTCTCTCTCTCTCTCTCTCTCTCTCTCTCTCTCTCTCTCTCCCTCTCTCTCTCCCTCTCTTGGGCTTATATGTATTTTCGTGAGAACACTGATTAAGAACATATTGGATTAAATAGCTAAATTTTTTTGAAGTAATTATACAAGCACCTGATTATACTCAGCTTATTGTATTGTATTTATTTATTTATACTTATTTTACTTTGAATGTGCTTTTGTGCATTTGTTCCCTTGTTATATAGTAGAAATTTCATCCATACTTTTGAAATAGGTTTTATTTTCACCAGCTGTCAATACCTGATTATTTTACAACAGGCTGTCCAATTGGGATGGGGATGAGGGCTAAGGACACTTGGACCCTGAATGACAGTTTTGAGATGAGCAATCATATTTAATGATTCTAGAAGATTATGACTATCAAAATCTGTCTTTCTCCTGTTTTCATGACAGAGCTACAATAGTCATGTGAGCAATTGCTCCCAAGCATCTGCTATAGGAACCTAAAACTATTTGTAGTGAATATAGGGTAGAATACTTAATCAGCATTAATAAATTAAAATGGGTTCTGTTCCTGTGTAGATTGTGTACATCTCTGTTCTTTCATGTATCTGCAGTTGAGCTATTATAGAAGCCAACTATCCATTTTCTTATGACCTTGTCTGTAGCATATCAAAACTGGACGAAGGCAGTGGAAAAGTGATGTGTGGGTATGGGTTGAAGCATGTAACAAAAGATGAGGCTTAATATCCTGGAAAGGAATGTTAAGTTTCCATAAGAATATCTGAAAGTACAGATATGGCTTGGCCAATCCCATAAGGAAGCCTGGTCACTGATGGTGTCAATGGTACTATATAAACTTCTTGTTTACATCAGTGACACATGCAACTGGATCATGAAATGTGAGAAAGTGGCCAGTATAATGGGTGAGCAAGAATTCCAATCACTTTTCTGAAGAATCTTTATAGTGAACAAGAAATAACTATAAGAATAGAGTTTAGAGAAACAGGGCTCTGTTCTGAGCCCAGTGCTCTTCAACATCTTCATCAACGATTTGGATGAGGGGATAGATGGGGAAATCATCATCAAATCTGCAGACAACACCAAGCTGGCAGGAATAGCCAACACTCCAGAAGGCAGGCTTAGGATACAGGAGGATCTGGACAGACTTGAACACTGTGCGCTATCTAACAAAATGAAATTCAATGGTGAAAAAAGTAAGGTTCTACATTTAGGCAAGAAAAACAAAATGTAAAGGTATATTATATGGGGTACCTTCCTCAATAGTAGTAACTGTGAGAGGGATCTCGGAGTCCTAGTGGACAATCACTTAAATATGAGCCAGCAGTGTGCTGCAGCTTCAGAAAGGCCAACACAGTGCTAGGCTGCATTAACAGAGGGATAGAATCAAGATCACGTGAAGTATTAATACCACTTTACAATGCCTTGGTAAGGCCACACTAGGAATACTGCATCCAGTTTTAGTCACCACGATGTAAAAAAGATGTTGAGACTCTAGAAAGAGTACAGAGTAGAGCAACAAAGATGATTAGGGGACTGGAGGCTAAAGCATATAAGGAAAGGCTGCTGGAATTGGGTATATCTAGTTTAATGAACAGAAGGACGAGGGGGGACATGATAGCAGTGCTCCAATATCTCAGGGGCTGCCACAAAAAAGAGAGAGTGAAGCTATTTTCCAAAGCGCCTGAAGGCAGGACAAGAAGCAATGGGTGGAAACTAATCAAGGAAGAAGCAACCTAGAACTAAGGAGAAACTTCCTGACAGTTAGAACAATTAACCAGTGGAACAACCTGCCTCCAGAAGTGGTGAATGCTCCAACACTGGAAGTTTTAAAGAAGAGACTGGACAGCCATTTGTCTGAAATGGTATAGGGTTTCCTGCCTGAGCAAGGGGTTGGACTAGATGACCTCCAAGGTCTCTTCCAACTTCATTATTATTATTATTATTATTACTATTACTACTACTACTATTATTCAAAATAGGGAAGGATGTAAAAAAAGGTGACTACTGACCCATATCAGATTAATTTATATAGCAATAATTAGAGTGACAGGATTGAGTAAGATGACAGCTAGAATCAAAATTGTACACCACGATTTTGGGATCTGCATTATGAGGAAACTTTTTTTAGCCAAATGGAAAGCAGATTTAGAAGAGCTCAGCATGTGTCCATGTAGTGACCAGGGCATAGCCAAATTCAACAGCACATATTTTGGTAGAGAGAAGCTCCCTGAGGATGGGCTCCAGTACAAAGCTGAAAGCTCGGAAGACTAAACCTCTGGTCCTGGTGACCAACCCAGGTTGGATCCTGCCACATTATCCTGAGACATGTATATTGGCCTTCACTGAACAGTACCTAACCAACTAAGCAAAAGTTCTCCTACAGTAGGTTTCTTTTTCTTTTTACTTTATGGACTCCAGATGCAAGCTTCATTTAATAACTGTTCTTCCCCAAGTGTTTACAAACATTTTCTCATACTTCACCAAAACCCAGATCAGTATTAAGATCAGTATAAATTAAAGTGGGCTCTGTTCCCTACGTAGATGGTAAATCTCTGTGTTCTTCCATGTGTCTAGTTTAACTAAACAACTAGGCATCATGCAAGTACTACACTATATGTATACATGCACACAAATATTTTCTTTAAGTCTTTTGGGTTCTCCATTAGTGATCTAAACTCTTCATTCAGCAGAGTCAAGGTCATGCTTATTACACTAATTTCAGTTCACATTAATTACGCCCATCAATGAAGGTGATACAACTAAAATCCCATCTAATTAGGTTTGCTCTACTGTGTTGAAGTGTTTAATAAGGCTTGGGGGGGGGATCAGGTTAACTCTGACACTTACTACTGCACTGACATATTTGTATATAAACAGTCAATAGTTATGAAACAATATGGGAAATTTCTCTCTCTCTCTCTCTCTCTCTCTCTCTCTCTCTCTCTCTCTCTCTCTCTCTAGAACAGGGGTTCTCAACCTTGGCAACTTTAAGACTTGTGGACTTCAACTCCCAGAATTCCTCAGCCAGCTTTGCTGGCTGAGGAATTCTGGGAGTTGAAGTCCACAAGTCTTAAAGTTGCCAAGGTTGAGAACCCCTGCTCTAGAACAATTCACCCAATGGCATCATAGTTGAATTTTCAGCCTCTATCAACATTATGGAATACAAACCAGTCAAGTGTTGTTCCTCTACTGTTTGTGGTGAAAACAGAGGGATTATATTATTATCTAATCTCAGTACTTTTATTACAATCTCTCAAATCCTGAATATCTGCTCATTATGGACTTTTCCTCCCATGCTCAGTTGCAAATAATTTTTAAAATGTATCATGATCACTCTGAATACTTGGGATGAAATATAGGACAGAAAGAGTAGTCCATCTAAATTCCTGCTAAAAGCTGCCATATTAAATTTAATTAAATTATTCTGGAAAAATAAATAAAAATGGTATTACTTACAATGTCAACAATAATGGCCAAATGCATCACTCATAATAAAAATTATAACTGACTTTCCCTTGTAAAATCTATCCTACACTGAATTGGCAGAAAAGAGACAACAAACAAATATTTATATAATTTATATTTATATAAATGTTTCTTATACAAAAGGTCAGTTCAATTTTTTTTCATAAAATACTTTCTTCAACTGAATATTTGCATATTTGTGAACTATATTAAATACCTCATTAGGTTTTTGAGTTAATATAGTGCTCTGGCTAAGATACTGAATAATAAATCATAAAATACTGGCCTAAATGCTAAATGACAAGAATTCACTCTGTAGCTATAGGCAAATCCTTATCATTTTATTTTAAGAAACACTGATCCACTCTATAGAACTAATCTAAGTATTACAAATATGTCTGTTAGAAGCATCTAAAAAAGCTTCAGACACAGATATTTTTATCTCTTATTGTCGGAGGTGACTAAATTGCTGTTGAGTCATTGACTTCATAATAATATTAAAGATATGAATTTTCATTAATATTATTTCTGTGTTTACATTGAATAATAAATGCTACAAATTTCACCCATTATATGATGAATCCAAATGCAGCTGTTCCTGTTTAATGTTAACATATGTTTAATACGTATGAATAATTATATGAACATAGCACTATTATCATAAGGGTACCAAGCTTTCCATCAACGATTAGAAGGTAAATTAATATTCAGCCCATGCCACTAACAGAATGTCATTAATTATGCCAAGACAGAGGTGACAGAGATAATAGGTGTCTCTGAGAAGCTCATATAGAAGGCTTTACATTCAGCTTGATTTAAGGAACTGAATGGATAGCACTCTGCAAGCATTATTTGGAAATATACTATCTTTTTAGTCCTCCTACAAAAAACAAACAAACCCAGCTGCTCATTTGATAACCCAAACTGAATTAATCTGTAAAAACACTATTTTACAGAACTACCAAGTTCTTGCATCAGACTGTTATTTTCCCTTCTCTGGGCTTCCTACAGAATTTCCTTTTATACTGCATTTTGTCATGGAACAGAGACTACCCTATGTGAAATGAGAAAGGATAGAAGTTAGTGGGTTCATGGTAGCCTGTTGTCTGGCCGTAGAGTCATACAAAGACCGGAGACTAAACTGTATGATGAACTATTAATGGAAATAATATGTCTAGCTTAATGAAGGACCAGGGGTGACATGATAGATGTCTCCCAATACTTGAAGGGCAATACTGGGAGACTACTGAACAGAGAAGAGGGAGTCAACTTATTCTCCAAAGAACCTGAGGACAGGACAAGAACCAATGGATGGAAGCTTGTTAAACAGAGATCTTACTTGGAACTAAACAGAACTTTCCTGACAATGAGAGCAATTAACCAATGGAACAGTTTGCCTTCTGGAATTGTTTCCCCCCCCCATCCCCTGAGGTTTTCAGGAAAAGATTGGACATTCATTTATATAGGATGGTATAAGGACTCCTGCCTTGAGCAGGGGATTGGACTAGAAGACCTCCAAGACCTCCAATTATATGATTCCATGTGGAAAGAAAAGGATTAGTTGACAGCTTCATTGCAAGGCAAGGAAATGCCTACACTTTTCCAAAGTTTTATGAATTATGAGGTCATAGGATTGCATCACTGAACTCTTGATGTACCAGTGGTTAATAGTTATTGAATACTAATGTGACTTGAAAGATTACCTAAACCACTAAGAAACCAGTAAGAAAAAGCAAAGACTCCTCAGCTAAGAGATATATTAGTAAAATACGACTTTGCTATGTTCTTTACTGGATGTATCCCAGTAGTTTCATATCATTTCTCTATCTCATTAACAGCTGCTAGAACATAACATATATATCTTACCTTATTCAACAGACTCACTTTGTAAATCTTTTTATTTATAAAAAGCTTGGCCTTTAATCCCATCATGTATTGTCCCACAAATAGATTTCTTATCTGTTTCTGTCTCCTTCCATAAACAGCTTGAGCAATTCCTCTTTGCACCTTTTCAGAAAGAATTTTCTTGGCCCCACACATTTCTTTCGTAAATTCAGAATAAGAAGGCATTCCAAGATACTCTTCTAATTTATTTTTTGTATGTCTGCTTTGTTTATTAAGGCAACAATTGATTTCATTAGCAAATCCATTTTGGCACTGTTTTCCATATCATTCTTGTATTCTGACTTTTTAAATCCATTTTTGGAACCACATCTTTTTCTATATTACTTTTATAATCCAGCATTTTTTAAAATCACAAATTCAAACCAGCCTCAGTCTCTGTTTTATCCAATAAAATCTATTGTTCTTCTATATCTTCTTCTATAATATCAAACAATGTTGTAAGCAATTTCGAAGAAAACTGTTCCCAAACATCCTTAATTTCTTATACAGTCAAATAGTGTTGCGCCATTGTAATTATTGGTCTGTTCTCCTTTAAGAATAATCCTTCATTATTTCTAGTTCCCTGTAGCCAGCTTTCTGGTCCCTTCCTACCATCTGTATATTTTCCAAGCAACAGGATTTCTTAACAATTTATTTCAAAGATTTCATATACTATTTTTTTAAATACCCCAGGAGATATTCTTTCAAGTCCATCTAGTCCCTTAATTTTCCTCCTTTTGCTATTTTTCAAAATTTAGAGCTTGTCTTAATCCTTAAACTTACTTAGAGCTTTTTTCATTAAGGGTGGAAGTGAAATCCCCTGGTGTAATACAGTACAGCTTGTCTTTCAGAAGGTTTTTATCTCAAAGAAATCAATAAGCAGCAGCTTCCTAAAGTAATTAAAAGAGGAAGTAGGCAGATCCTGGAGCCCAGTTTAGTTTAGGCAAAATTAATACTGGCCTGGCCCCCAGACTTGTCAAGCCCACTGGAGAACACTAATTTGCATTCTAGTTGCATGGAGAATCTATAAAGAGTCAAACATGGGCATTCCTTATCTTCTTCTTAATCTGGAGAGGAGTTCTGGGGAGCTGATCCCTTCACCAGCTCCTGTTTTGGACACATTCATTACTTCTGCAAAAAGTAGAGTCATGCTCCATCCACCATGCTGCCTCATATAAGTTGTCTTCTCTAAGTTGTCCTAAACCTTTAGGCAATATTTGTAATAAAGGAATAATTATTACATAGATTGGTTTCCACTGCAGTGACAAGCATTCTTCAAGATGTAATCAGAATAGAACCAAAATTGTTGCTGAAGAGATCCCAAAATTTTTGAGTATTGAAAAGCAAGTTCAGTATCATTTTTCCTGTCAAAGCAAAAGGTGCCACATTAATGGGAATGAATCCCAATACAGGTAGTCCTCAACCTACGACCACAATTGAGCCCAAAATTTATGTTGCTAAGGGAGAAATTTGTTAAGTGAGTTTTGCCCCATTTTATGACTTTTCTTGCCACGTTTGTTAAGTGAATCACTGTAGTTGTTGTTAAGTGAGTCTGGTTTCCCCATTGACTTTTTGTTTGTCAAAAGGTTGCAAAAGGTGATCACATGACTCACGGACACTGCAACTGTCATAAATATGAATCAGTTGTCAAGCATCCAAATGTAAATCATGTGTCCCTGGGGATGCTGAAATGGTCATAAGTGTGAAAAATGGTCTTGTCACTTTTTCAGTGCCATTGTAACTTCAAACAGTCACTAAGTGAACTATTCTAAGTTGAAGACTACCTGTATATGAATGGATATTTCTCTCCATTATTCCAAAGACAGAAGGAAAAAAAAACAGTATTTTTATGGCTACAAATTTTTCCCTACCAAAATGAAATGGATATTTGGATATTTTTTTAAAGGTTACACTTTTTCCATAGTTATTTTTACAAATAATAGTGCTGACAGTGAAATATGCTTTTTGTTCTTACTGCTGCTGCAGAATAAATTCCAGTCACAAGTCTTTGGACAGCCAAATTTGTCATGAGTTCTCTCTAGCTGACCTCAGTTCTTAATATACAATGGGCTCTTCAATTGGATTGTGACCATGCACAGCCATTTTACAATGTAAATCCTAGCCATGAGAAGACTTTCAAGAAGTAGATATATAATTTCACTATTTCTTGTTCAATGTAACAGCAAATATCATTAATTTTATTTGAACGGCAAGTTTTTAAAACTAATGCACTGTATTATTAAGCGTTACAACATCAGCGTAGTTAATTAATGTTTGAGCTATTATTTAGCATTACATTGCACGTGAAAGAGTTTAGCAATTTAGCTGTCTTGTCTCACAATATATAAATCATCTGGATAATCCATACGGGGAACTCTTATGAATAGCTTTTCCATTGCTACCAAGCCTGAAATTTTACATTATGTTTTGGATTATGAAAAATCAGGGAGATTAATTGATTATCCTGGCAGCAGATTATTTTGCGAATTTGAAAAAGTCAATGGATTAGAGATGCACTGTCCACACTTCCATTGATAAGAGGATAAAGACTCACCAAATCAAACAAAGGAGACATATGGAAGTAATTGATAGAGCTGGCCACTATCAATTATAAATTATAAAATAAATTAGAAAGTCCAGTGGATTAGAATAGAATAGAATAGAATAGAATAGAATAGAATAGAATAGAATAGAATAGAATAGAATAGAATAGAATAGAATAGAATAGAACAGAAAAGAAAAGAAAAGAACAGAACAGAACAGAATAGAATAGAATTAGAGTAAGGATGAGGATGAGAATGAAGGTGAATAGAATAGGATGAGGTTGAAGCAAGAAATATAGACTATCTTCTGCACTACTGGAATTGAGAATTCACAACTTTCAGGATTTTGCAGAAGAAACAGACATAATCTTTAGTGGAAGAAAATGGTGCTTTAGGAAATAAAAGAGAAATGGTGGAGCTCTGAATGGCAGAGGAGGAGGTGAAATTGTGGACTCCTGGAAGAGAGAGAGAGGTCAGGAGGAATTAAAGCAAATGTGGCACATGATGTGTATTGCTTATCATGAGCGAGGATAAGGGACAGAACAATTTTCAAGATTTATAAGGTCTTGTGACAATTAAACTTGCTTGCTATTACATCTGGGGACAAATTATAGTGCAAAGAACAAAAGAAACGTAGAAGGAGGAATCTTATCACTAACAAACTAGAAATAAATCTCCAGGCTTAAATAATGTTTTCATTCATCCTATTAGACTATGGGAAAAGACTGAAAAGCAAGAGAAAAATTCTGCAAAGAAATAAGGGGCTATGGAAAAGGTGATGGGACAGACTTGATCTGAATTATCTGAATGGTGGTCTGTTGGCATAGATCTAGGAGTATTTCACAAGAACTGGTAAAAATGATTTTGGCTGAAGCAGCTTGATAAGGAGGGTTGTTTTTTTTACACTAAATCCAGAATCCTGCTGAAAATATAGAAAATAGGCAGAATAAGCTAAACTTCTTAGTACAGAAAAGCAACTGTGATTTAACAGACATGATAGAAACCTGGATTCCCATGACTGGAAAATAGAAAATGAGGCACACAATTTGTTCAACGGGATCAGGATAAACAGGAATGAAAGAATTGCTGTATGTTCATATGAATGAATGTATTGGTATTGTTCTGAGCATATGGGTTAAAATAAGTAGAATAAATGCTACTTATGTCTACTATTCTTTTTATCCTAAAGAGAGGATAGTGACAATGCCTTCTAAAAAAATTAATGGCAGATCTTTCAGGGTCGTATGAAATGGTAATAACATCCTTTGGGATAGAATAGCACTTGCAGGAAATTTGTGAATTAGTGCAGGAAAGCATAAGAGAATTACTTATCCTTGCCACAAGCGGAAGGAAGAGGGGATGGTTTTGAACAACCTTCAAAGGCAGTGGTCAGATAAAAAGTTGTGAGTCTGGGCCAAGAAAGAAATTTGAGTAAACATCTCAGATAAGGCCCTCTCTAATTCACATGATAATAAAGGTAGAGAATAGAAAGGGCGTTCAGATTGGCAACTTTCGATTACGATTACCATAACTTTTACAATGAAAGTAGTACTGGCATTGCTTCAATCTAAATGGTGCATGGAAATGTAAATAATAGGAACATTGGGAGAAGTGCCTATTTAATGTTCAAGGCTTCTTTTTATTATTTCAAGGGAAGCTAAATCTGAATGTAGTCAAAACACACTGTATCTTGGATTTTAAACAATTATATTTAGTAGACTCAGATTAATGATAATTAGTACTCCACGATAGGAGAAATTAACAGTAGCACACAGCTCAAAATAGACGAAAGTTATTAAAAAGGAGATGCTAAAAGCACAAATGTAAACAATTCTATGATAGTGTGAGAATGAGAAACTAGGCTGAAGTTGCCATAACCTAAAAATGAAGCAGGCACATACACAGAGAGGACAAAAGCCAGGAATCACATCAAAAAAAAAATCTCTCCAGGTCGCAGATAAGAAGGAACCAAGTCAAAGGACAAATGTCATGGACAAAGGCAGTTGGATGCTAAGCACATGTCACCCCTCTAATCCTACCAGTTTTGTGAATCAATATAGTAAGTAAAAGGGGTCATGGAGTCTGCCCACTCTTTGAGTTCTTCTGGATCTGGCTTGCCTCCAGAAGTTGTAGGAGCTCCATCATGTTTGTAAGAGAATGGATAGCCATTTATTTGAAATAGGATAAGGTCTCCTGCTTAAACAGGGGGTGGAGTAGAAGACCTCCAAGGTCCCTTCCAACTCTGTTATTCTGTTAGTCCTTGGGAGACTAGTTGAGAAAGATGTGGGTAAGTGGGGATAAGCATGTGTGTGAGAGAGATAACAAAATACATTACAACCAGTAAAGTTTTACCGCCAAACCTGACATGTCTCAGTGTTTTGTTGAAAGTGATTTGTGTGTATTCCTATTCATTTCCTGGATGTTGATCAGGACTGTGTGTCTTTTATACTGTAGCCATCCCTATCTAGAAGGCCCAGGTAGAGAATAAGGGGGGCTGAGAGATTCACAAGTCTCAACAGGCTGGGGTGTTCATGAGTGAATGACAAGCCAACCCTGGGCATGTATAGAAAAAAATGTAGATGATTCTGTGTTCTCCAACAAGAGAACTAGCTAACTGATGTTACGGTATATGTCAGCATCCCAACTGAAGTATTATTTCTGAATTTTTAGAAGGGACAACATTTTGGTGGGTACCCAGAAAGATGTCTGTGAGTGCACTGGTTGATCCCATGTGACACATTGAGGACTGCAGGGTTAGCATTTAGCAACTTTCTATTACTGGAAAAAAAAATCCTAAGTTCAGCTTCAAACATGTTTCTCAAAGGCAATCACACTGCAAGTAAAGTCCTGGTCCAAAGCCTATTAGTATACAAAGGAATAAAAGGTATTCATTTATTTGGAATGCAAAATAATTTTTGAGTGCATTACATCTCTTCAGTGAAGTGAGTTGATTAAGCACATCATTGCCAATCCTGTGGATGAGTGTTTAAATTTATAAATAAGATCACTGCATATTACAGCCGAATACAGATATTCTAAATGGCAGTTCCTCTTACATATTTTCATGGGCTTATTTTCTGACCGTAGGACTGCAGAAAGCTCCAGATAAATCAATTATCTGAGCCTTATCAGTCAGACTTGAGGGCTCGGCATGAAATTAATACAACTTTGGTTGTACTAGTGTTTGGCCTTTATTAGGTTATGATAAAAGTTAGGGATTTACAGTGGTTCCATTCCTTATTCAATGGACAGTTCCGGTTGGTGGCAGTAGGGTTTGTTCCTATTGAGATGCCACAGAGATCAATCTTTTCCCCCTATCACTTAATAGCTACATGAAGACACAGGAAAAGGCCATTTTTCAGTTGGGATTTCATAATCTGATAATACTGAGCTTTATATCACTACCCTGGGCCATACTGATCAGGCTTCTGAAACATTGTTATAATATCTGCAGGCAGTAAGAGTCTGAATAGGTTAAAAAGTTTGTTCATCGGTGTTCTCAGATGGCTCCAGGTGGAGAAACATTATCTCTGAAGGAGCATATCTATGACTTCCGGGAGATTTTTTTCTGGACCTGTAGCTCCTGCTTGAACAGTAGGTAGAAGCTAAGGCCAGGGAGGCCTTTGCCCAGCTGCAGCTGATGCATCAGCTGCAGCCCTACCTGAGGTGAGAGGACCTTATTCTTATCACCGCTTGTGTAGATTATTATAGCATGCTCTACGTGGGAGCATTCATAATGACCAGTCAGGGCTTTAGATGGACCGATATTTGGGAGCACATTACACTGTGCTACAAGACTCACATTGGTCTTTAATAGGCTTTTATGAGCAATTTAATGTGCTGATTTTAACTTATAAAATACCTTTGTGGCCTAACACCAACAAATCTTCAGCCCTGTTCTTCAGCCCCACCAATTTGACCTTGCTGGGAAAATGAACTGGGCGGGGGGGGGGGTTCCACCTTTAAGGACATCCAGGCTGCCAAAACACTTTTTTACAGCAACTGCTGCTCTCTAGGATGGCCTCCCTGTTTCTCCCTGAACTCAGCTGCTTTCCAAAAGTATATAAAAATGAAGTTTTCCCAAAAGGCATTTGACACACAATGATTTTTATTCTTGTGATATTAATGTTTTAACTATGTTTTAAAGAGGACCATAGTGGTCTTAATGGTTTGTATACTTCTAGAATACAAGAAACAAGTTTGGTGTAGTAGTTAATGTGTCAGTCTACAAACTAGGATACTGTGAGTTTTAGTCCCACCTTAGGCACAAAGCCAGCTGGCTAATTTGGGGCCTGTTGTTTACTCCCAGAAAGGAGGAAATGGCAAACCATCTTGCCAAGAAAACTGTCCAGGTACTCTCCAAGAATTGGATACAATTGAACAGAATGAAGAAAAATCTGTAAAGTTACAAAACTGTGGTGGGGTGTAAATGTAATAAGTAATTCAGTTTGCTAGCTAACTCCATGGTGGCAGTAAAGGTAACTTTTTCCTTTCTTTAGTTTTGAAAAGTGAATTTGCTTGCACAGGTAGACATTCTGCTGACACTTGTTCATTCTGCATGTTTTTTTTCTATTAGTAGGCAAAAAAGACAATTGTAATTATTACTCATGAGTTATGGATTTTTGCTAAATATAGCAAGCTGTGAAAATTGCTCTCTTCTGAACTCTTCTTCAATAGTATGATAACTTGCTTAGCCATTAATAAATCCAAAGTTAGTGGAGATTGTCATTATTCTCATTTAACTGCCTACAATGCCAAATTTATAAAGGAATTCTAGGAAAATAGAACCTGAAACATTTTGGGGTTATTGTAGATAACATATACAATAATGAAATGTGTAACACATTATTGTACAATGTAAGTATTTGGCAAACATATCATGATCAAAAACTTACTATCACATTTCTAATAACTAATATTCATATGTTATTTCTATAATATTGGACAAATAAAGTGAACAGGTTTTCATACAATAAATCAATGACATATCTAGTCATAGGAACTAGCGCAATAATGAAAAAATACATAGCAGAAGTCATCATTCATTTGCCTTTTGCACAACAGCTCAAGACAGCACCCCCCCTCCTATTTTTCTCCACAACAGGAGAAAGGTTGGGCTAAGACAGACTGACTCCTAGTCCAGCACTTCAGCCACAATATAAACTAGCATAAGGCAGGTACACAAAACTCCTTTTCAGTACAAAAATGCTCTTCTAGTCCAACTCTCTGCCCAAGGCAGTAGTGCTAATTCCATCATGACAAATAGTTGTCCAATTTTTTTCTTGAAAATCTCAAGCGATCAAGCACCTCCAACTGGGAGGCAAACTGTTCCATTCATTAACCATTCTTCTTTCCGGTCTGAATCTCTCTTTAACCAATTTCCACCCATTGTTCCTTGTGTTAACCTCAGGCACTTTAGAGCAGGGATCTTCAAACTTGGCCCTTTTATGACTTGTGGACTTCAACTCCCAGAATTCCTCAGCCAGCATGCCTGGCTGAGGAATTCTGGGAGTTGAAGTCCACAAATCATAAAAGGGCCAAGTCTGAAGACCCTTGCTTTAGAGAATAAGTCAAACCCTCTTCTCTGTGACAGCCTCTCAAGTATTGAAAGACAGCTATCATGTTACCCCTAATCCTTTTCTTCATTAGGCTAAGCCCACGTAGTTCCCTTAACTGGTCATCATTTAGCTTCCAGACCCCTTATCATCTTTGTTGCTCTTCTCTGCACTTTTTGGAGGCTCCCAGCACCTGTTTTCTATTAGGATGAGCAGAACTGGATGCAATATTCCAAGTGGGACCTCACTAGTGCAATATAAAGCAGTATTATCACTTCTTGTGACCTTGATGCATTGGGTTTTTTGAACGCTGCGGACATGCAAGTCAACACATCTTAAAGTTACCAAGGTTGAGAAACACTGCTCTCTATGACACTTCTCCTTCCTACTTCCTTATTTTGCCACAAATTTAGCAAAAGAACGTGACCAGAATAAGAACGGTGAGATAAATAGGTATGCATGCAGGTATGTATGTGTTTATAGGTACAGCTCTATTCCCACGACTGGATCCAGCAATATGAGAAAAGAATATTTAAACATTCTCCTCTGATCCTGTACACTGCAGTCAGCAATGGAAAATAGTTTCCACTGGAATCAATAGATAATCTTATGCGTGTTAACGCAAAATTAATTAGAATTCTGGATATGGTAGTCACATAATAACTAGAACAGGGGTCTGCAACCTTGACAACTTTAAGACTTGTGGACTTCAGCTCCCAGAATTCCTCAGACAGCATAGCTGGCTGAGGAATTCTGGGAGCTGAAGTCCACAAGTCTTAAAGTTGTCAAGGTTGCAGACTCCTGAACTAGAAGATGCTAGACTGTGGAAGGATAAACTAAGAAGGATAGCTTGAGTAAACCTATGCTTTCTTCATGATGTTTTAGAATCCTTTTAAGTGTTTTCTTTCTAATAAGAAAATAATGAAATTCTACTGATACAGTAAGTGGTTAAAAACTATTTTTTCTTACTTAATGGTTTGGGGACAATGTTTTAGGAAAGTGTCTCATTTTCCAGTGGAGTGAGTTTACATAATGTCATAATCCATTTATGTTCCAAGTATAACTATTTCACTTTAAGATGTCTTTCATAGCAGTAAGAACAACTTGAATTCCAATTTAATGGTATGTTTTGCATAAAACGGTACATTTCATTATAATTTTTAAATGTTGTTTGACAATTGTAACTACAGTTTTAAAAATATTTTGTTCTCTCCAGTGAGGCATAACAGTTTAAATCTGGCCAGGAATCTGACTTGAATAATTCAAAGAAACATGACAATTATGAATAAGAAAAGATTAAATCGCTAAAGCTCTTTTACAGTGATTACTGCAAAAAAAAATTAATATTCTTTCAAAACCAAATGTTTTGTTATAGTTTTAGATAAATCCTAGATGCTTAGCTTGCTCCTGGGAAGTATGGGGAAAGAGAAAAGGAGACAGATTATAATTGTTTTCCTTTAATTTGTAAGGACGCAATACTTTGCCATAACAAAAAATTGTATATTTTATGAAATGGCATATGTTATAAAAGAATATACTTTTAAAGAACATATGTTCCTCTGTCTGAAAAAAGTGTCCAACTCTACCACAAAACAATTCCACCTCAACAGAGAAAAAAGCTTAGATATGGGAAAGCACAATTTTTTTGGCTGACTTTCTAACATAGGTCTCCGTTCTAAATAAAGGTACAGTATATGCCGTAAGGAAGCCAGTCTACTGCTAAGTTGAATGAAGGTTTTCTCTTCTCTATATATCAAACCTAGGCTTAAGCATGGGATGTGGGATCTTACTGGCTATCTTACAGTGGGTCAGTTCCATGTTCAAACATCCCTTATCTCCATTACAATTTTTGAGATTTAATTTGGTAGTACACAGAATCCATATATTGTAGTGTTGCTTTTACAAAAAAAAACCATCCTAAAATGTTTATTCAGGACTGATTTGCTTACTATACCTACAAAGAAAGGATTTTCATGAATATGCTTATCTAAGCCATGCCCAGTTGGACTTCATAAGTTCCTTAGAATACATCCAAGATTTACAGGTAAAAGAAAATTTCATGGGGAATTAAGATAAATGAAGAACAAGTATTTCTAGGAACTTATACCCTAATTAAAAGAATTATGATTCTAACTGTAGAATCCTTCAAACTGCTATATGTTCCCCAGCAAAACAATATCATTTTCAAAATAGCACTGTCATTTGCCAAATTATGTTGATGAACTAGGAGCAGTTTCGCTAACATGATTTTTTCCCCTTATTTTTCTCCAAACGTAACAATTATTATGGATAACTATTCAGAAAGATGCTTTTCTCATGATGCTCCACCCCTCTGAAACTCTTCTCTAAGGCAGTCCTCTTCCTTTGTCACTCTTCAAATCTTAGCACAAGTTGTTGGAAAAGATGACTAGTGCCAGTGGTGGGATTCAGCGGGTTCGCACTGGTTTGGCAGAACCGATACCTAACTTTTTATTGAGTTCGGTGAGCCGATAACAATAAATCTGCGAGGTGCATCGTGCTGGTGATGCCACTACCGTGAGACATGTAGCACCAGTGATGATGTCAATGTGGTGCGCATCATGCTGGTGATGACGATAATGGGGTGATGACAAATATGCAAGGGCATCGTGCCAGTGATGACGAACAGAACCAGTTATTAAATTATTTGAATCCCACCACTGACTAGTGCTGTGTATATTGTTTAGAAGGCCCTTGAAGATGCCATGCCAAACCTTTGGAAGGGCAGAGCCACTTCAATGCCGTGAAGAGCAATTTCAGAAAGGCTATTTCTTTCAAAGACCTCCAAACAAACAAAATATTCATTTATTTATCACATTTATAAAACTGCCCATCTCATAAGTGTGAATAGAATATAACTGCAAATACAGTCATAGCATTTTTTTTCTTTTATTAAATCCCGATACATAGTTTTGCTCACACTAATCAAAAATATGATTCTAGCCCCCTCCCCTTTTCGTAACTAGAGTTTCCCTGATCAGAAATGATGATAACGTTAACTACTAACTGCCACCTTATACCAAATTTGAGAAGAGCAAAATATGGTATCCATTACAGGGGCAAAGCAGAAAAACCAATGTTGGATATAAATGGCTGTGGGAGAAGTAGGAACTGAATTCTCATATGGATATAGAGAAATCAACTGTTTTAAGTACTTTTATCTAATATGCAATAAAAATTCTTACTTATGTATCATGCTGAGGATGTGGGTTGTTTCTGAGTTTGAACCCTAGCCCTTTTATTAAAATATAAAATATTTATAATTTAAAAATAAAATATTTATACTTTCGATTGCAAAACTGTCTAAGTGTCTCACACAACATAATCTACATCAGTAACACAAGAGCATATAAGAAATGAAAAAGTCATAAAACCATTACTAATCCTAATTAAAGAAATAGCAAGAAATGTTCTATATTACAAATGTTTTTAATAACAGACATTTTTATAGTTTTTATATAATACTGTGATCTTACCATAAAAAATTATTTTTCCTGATGTCCAGAGCACCATTGGTATAAATTGTAATGAATTTCTTAGCAACGTATTAAACACAAAAGATCAATGAGAAATCGAAGTGGAATTTAATCAAATGTATATAAATGGGTTTCAAATTATCTTTGATTAGAATGTGACTTTCATTCAAGGACTCAAGTACACTGGGACAGGAGTCAAGCAAATTCAAATAATCTGTACTTATTACTCATGCATTACTCGTGATGAAATCAGAGAATAAAAATCAGTGCTATAAGATTTAATTATATTTAAGATTTCTAGCTTTGTACCTTTAAGTAAGTGTATGTAGACTTTACAATAAGTTAAAATTTTCAGCTAATGAATATGCAAAATCAGAAGGAAGTTTAATCTATCTTCATTTTTAATCTTTACTCTGAATATTGATTTTAATACAGACATTAAGGAATTTTTAAAAATACAAATTCAGTGCATTCATTGGTTATACCACTCACCATGGATGAGAACTTCACCAAAGAGATATTTTGATTTCCAGGGTTGCATTTAAAATTCAATGGTTGGTCTGTCTTTCGGCTCTTTGTGTCAGAACTCAGTGACCTGTCTGGATTAGCAGGTAGTTTTTGGAAAGCAATACAGGTCATGCCCAGAAAAACAAATGGCTTGATCCAAAAAGCTTCCAGAGCAATATTAAGAGAAACCTGTCAAAATGAGAAAAATCTTATATTTTAAATGTATAAAGTTGGTCTTTTCATGTCCATATTTAATATACCACTAAACTATGTACCACATTGAAAAGCATTCATATAGACCTTTTTAAATCTCAAAGAAGATTGAATTTACCACATGTAACAAATATAAAATTGAAATTATTTCCATGTTTTATTTATGATATATGATCACAATTTTATGTAATCATCAAATATTTTGTTATATTTACACTTCAGTTCAATTCCCACACCAATGTGTGGGAATGGAGCAGAAATTACCCCACTGTAAAACAGAGTACTTTGGAATTTGTCATGGAATTTGTCATGGAATTATCATCTGAAATTAGGGAAGAGATCTTGAAGAGGATATTGTGGGAAAAGATTCTCACATGTTTTTACAAGCAGTCTAATAACAGGTATGTCTATTGCTAAATTGCTAATACTAGAAGAGGAGAGAGTGGAAAACATTCTTCCTGCCTAAAAAAGAATAGCGTGTAGCCTGTTATATTGTTTTGGAAAAGAAAAGCACTAAGAATTTAAATGTTGATTTCATTAGCTTCCATTTAGTGCAATGTTGAGCTTGCATTACATATATAGCAGTTACTAGAATTCTTTCATAATGGTTTTATTAGTTATACATAAGATCAATCCAAACAGAAATCCTCAGATTTTAGGGAATGTATAACACACTAAATGAAGAATCTGGTAACAGTGAAATAATTCCGACAATCTTGGCCATGCAAGGAAGTGGGTGCTTGGTATTCAAGGGCAGTGGCAGCTGATGCAGTAGTTGCAATAGTTGCCAGATTTTGTTTAATGCATCTGGGTTGCAATTGGGTTAAGAAATGGGCAGCAGGGGCTGCAAGAGGATCATGGCCCATTGTTTAATATCAAAGTCAGAGTTGCAGGAGTATAGGAATAGGCAGATCCAATTTGCAAGACTTCGTAACACACATGGCAACAAATACCACTTCTCCAGAAATTCACCTTCACATTCAGTAACAGAAAGTGAGTAGAGTAGAAATTTCATAGATATAATAATAATAATAATAATGATGATGATGATGATGATGATGATGATGGAAGGGACCTTAGAGGTCATCTAAACAGAAAAGGCTCTTCTCCTGGACCCACCAGCCAGAATTCCTTGGCAAACGGGATCAGGGGGCCCAGAGCATGCCTCTTCTGCCAGTGCATGTATATTATATATCTGCACAACTTAGTATAGTAATAAAGTTGGAAGGGACCTTGGAGGTCATCTAGTCCAACCCCCTGCTCAGGCAGGAAACCCTATACCATTTCAGACAAATGGCTGTCCAGTCTCTTCTTAAAAACTTCCAGTGTTGGAGCATTCACAGCTTCTAGAGGCAGGTTGTTCCACTCATTAATTGTTCTACCTGTCAGGAAATTTATCCTTAGTTCTAGATTGCTTCTCTCTTTGGTTAGTTTCCATCCATTACTTCTTGTCCTGCCTTCAGGTGCTTTGGAAAATAGCTTGACTCCCTCTTCTTTGTGGCAACCCCTGAGATACTGAAACACTGCTATTATGTCACCCCTCGTCCTTCTCTTCACTAAACTAGACATACTCTATTCCAGCAACCGTTCCTTATATGTTTTAGCCTTCAGTCCCCTGATCATCTAGACTTAATACAGTTAGACATTTTTATTTATTTATCTGCTGCCTATCTAGCCATAAGTCTACTCTTGGTGGCTTACAACAATTAAATGAAAAAAATGATACAAAACGTAAACATAACAATAGTCATGAGACAATAAAAATAAATAATGAAAGTACAATAATATGACTTAAAAGATGGGTGGAGGGGGAGCAGGAAGTGCAGGGGGTTAGTCTGGTAGCCAACTCCAATTTGGAACTCCTCTACTGGTCTCCAGGCCAACCAACAGATTCAGTTTTTCAGGCCAGAGTTCCTCGACAGGATCTGCAGCAGGCCTCCTCTGCCAGCACGAGTAAGGGTGGGCTTAACTTAGTGGGATGACACAGTTTATCAAGTAATCTGGACCAATGCCGTGGAGGGTTTTATGGGTAAATTATGTTGCCTTGTGCAGACAAGAACTTCCTTGTGCAGTTAATTGATCACAGTGAGAACAGACTGCTATATTAGATTGCCCAAGGGTCCAATATAGCAGGCATTGGTTATGTTATGTTCTACGAAAAGATTGTATATATGCAGAAGATGTCTTACTATAGAACATTAGAATGAAATCTTGAAAGCCAAAGATATCTTACATAGTTGGTTTTCAGCTTGACACCTTCAGCTCTTACAGCAAATTCACAAATATCAGATCAAATACTGGTTTAATACTCTGATACTGTTGTAACCAGGAGTGAATTTGTTAAGATCGTTTATACTTTAGGCAAAAATCACAGAATGCTATAAATATTTAAGACTTTGATTCAACCAGGGCCACCAAACAGATAATCTTACAGCATTTAGTATCAACCAAATACCATTTATAGAGTTTTCTAGGATTTATTATTGCAGCTGAAATAATAAATCTCTTGAAAAAATTAGTTCCTGTGATACTACATATCTTATTTTATCTGCAAAGAATGATTTGATCATATAGCCATTAAGTTCAGTATTGCCTACAGCTCTTGGCCATAAGCAGCAATGCAGTAATTCTACAATAAAAAAGCTAATCAGAAATAGGTTTTAAAATACTGTTTTTTAAGTCTCAAGTACTTCTACAAGTTTCTAAATCAGAAGATATTTGTACATATAAGATTACAAAACCTCCTTGATGTTTTTCCTGTACAATACTTTATGAATAATTCACAATTTAGCAGGCAAACTAAATTGTGGCCTGTATGTAGCTGGATAGGTTCCCATCCAAAAAGATACCAGGAAGGCCCTTCATTTGCAGTGCTACAAGACACATATTCTCAATATACATCCTGCGGTTCTGCATCTGTGAATGTCCTACAACTAAGACTATGTAGCAGGACTAATACCATTCTGGCTGAATGGATTACTTTGGAAAAACTTTTTCCTTAAAGACTTAATTTTTATCATGACGACTCCTATTTTCTTGTAAGACTCTGTAAAGTTCTTCCACATGGTACCAGTTTGTAAGATATGCTGCACACAGATTCTGAAATCACGGCTATTCAGTTCCTATTCAATTTCTGTATCAGTTTTAAATCCTACCGAATGGGCACTGATTTGTAAGGTACTTCCTATTATACGGCAGAACCATGTGGTGTCAGACAGATTGTCATCACTGTATTTTTCATTGTCAAGGACTACAGAGAGTTGCAAAGTGACCTGCTTTCTTACACCAAGGACGTTCTGCCCTCTATGCATGACATTTCCCACAGTGAATACCCATTTCAGCTACACTGTTCAGATTGCAAAGACTGTGTGGAAAAGCTTGTCTGGCTTGATTTTCTAGCTGTTTGTTCAATGCAGACTTGCCAGGTAGTTATAGTCTTTTAATAACTTCATTTAGATCAATTAGAGTAGCAAAATATCTATTCACATACTGTATCTTAATCTGTTTTCCCAGGTGAAAACCTTCCTCCCCAGCCAATTGCTCCTTCTGCTCTTTCTGGCTTCTTCCTTGGCCATTTCTTCCACTAGTCATTAATTGGGATCCAACTATTGTGCTATCTTGTTATAATTCTATAACTTAAAATGAAAAAAAAAAGGTACTTTACCATTTGTTTTGCTTTACTGAAATCATAAGTTCTGGCAATGAACAAAACATATGAGAAGTTGTAAACATGGTTCAGTGTCTGCTTCTTCCTTCAGATCAATATTTTACCAAATCAAGAAGCCATATATAATAATACCTTTGATACAACTTGTGTATTGCTGCTCAAAGTTTGATTTGAGATGCGTGCCACACACTGCACAATTCTTGCACAAGCTTTTTTGTCCTTTTGTGCCATCCATAATACATGGTCATCTACCAGCATTAAATTGCTAGCAATCTCTATGACATCATCTGCAAGCTGCTAAGAGAAAAAGACAAAAGAAAAGAAAAAAAGAGTATAAAGTATCTAACTCTATACAACATAAGGGAAAAATTGAAAACAGCTGTATTCTGTGAAGCATTCAGAAACTACCTGTTCTAGGAACATCAGCTTATTTTTAAACTTGGTAGTGAAAAGATTAAATTGTGGATATGCCTCTTTGCAAATCAATGATTAGCAAGTCAAAATTATTTCAGAGTTACGTGAGTCTAAGCAATTGTTCTATTGAGAATAGATTTTTCTTAGAGACTATTCAGCAAGAGTTTTAGCAATAAAATATAGATGCAAAAAAATTCAGATAAGAATTTGATCATAAACATTTTTTAAAAGCATTAATTGCAGCTCATAGTAATAAAAAGGCCAAATTATATATAAATGAAATAGAAAACAGCAATGTAATTGTTAATAGGATAAAACAGATAAAACACTACTCTCATAAGAAGGCTTGGGTATCTTCATCTTCAGATAAAGCTATCACAGAAATCAATACTTATAACTAAGAGGTAATAACTGATTATGCTATGCATTGGGAACAGCATTGGTTTAACCATAGTTAATACCCAATTTATAGAAATTTGATAAATAGTATCTGAGTGGCTCAGACATCAGCCCAAACCATAGTTTTCATTTCACAAGAGTCAAATCCCAAACCCTTACTTTAATTTCCAAATGTGTGGTTGGTTTAAACCTAAATATGGTTAGTTCTTGTATTTGTATCTAATATGAACCCATCCACTATTTAATGGCTAATTTCTCAAATCACATATGTTCCTAATGGTTGAATAAGCTACAATGACTGAATTCACGCAAACATCAGCACCCAAAGTTAAAAACAAACCACAATTTAATGTGTATGTACCATCAGACATGGTATTCAAAATCAGATGACATTCTATTAAAAACACTTTTAGAGTGATTTTAAAAATAGCAGTAAAATTATTATTATTATTATTATTATTATTATTTATTCGATTTCTATGCCGCCCTATTCCGGAGAACTCAGGGCGGCTCACAACACAGTAGAAATCAACATATAAAATACATGTAAATATAAAACCTCTTAATTTTTTAAAAAAAAACAATCATTCAGCATACACACAGACATTTAGCATTTTAAAAGAAAATGTAATATTTAAACTTGATTTCTCAAAAGAGTTATTTTTCATTGACAGATTACAATAGTTTTCCTAATAGTAAGTTCACTTAATTTAAAAACCTGTTCTTTAAAAACATAGTCTGGAACCTAAACTATCAACACTTTACCTCTTTTTATTTCATTTAACATACATATATAACAGATCTTTTAATGGGTACTAAAACTGAGCACATAGGACTACTACACTTTAATGAGGTGGGGATATATGTTTGAAGTGGTCCAGAATTAATTATCCCACAAGCTCCATGATTATTGGAGCACATAGATTATCCCAGTTTATATTCTACAATATGAAACATAACATATTGCAATATCAGCTAACACATTTTCCCCAGAAGTACCAGTTAAGTCCATTTCTGCTTACAGCTTGACAAGAGTAGGGAAAAGATCAGTCACAAAGAGCTCCATGGTGAATCCATTCAAGAATGTAAGTAGAATAATCCAAGTGCTCCAATGGCTTCCCACTTTTATTTTATTGTTTTTTTCCCACTACTGATTTATCAGACCACCCAACACAACAATGTGACTCAACAAAAAGCAAACTATCAACCAAAATGAGCCACATAAAATATACAGAATATATAAATATGTATATGGGGTTACTAATGCTTGGGTGACTTAAAGAGGGTTGGAAAGCACCAGACTTTTGAGACTGGTCACATTGTGAGTCAGGAAATATATCCTAGGGGGAAAAAACACTGACTGCAGTTTCTTCCCTCTCAGTAAAACATTTTAGGTAGATCATTAATTTAGCTACTTATGTTTAGCTGACATCTAAAACACCACTGTGAAAATGTTTAAAATCCACGCCATTTAACATCAAGCTATCAAGAGAATTAAAAAGCATAAGACATTTTACTGGCATGAATTCTAGTTTCACATGAGTTTGACAAGGTTAGAACCACAGGAAGCTTTATTCAGCTCTTCAGAAAAGAGGAACGAATGGTGTGAGTCTAGGAAAATGTGAAATTGAACAAATGCTCAGAAGAACTTCACCTGTTTGAAGTAAAAATGCTAGTACAGTCAATATAAAATGTTTTTATAAAAAAGTTTTAAGTTTTAGCTCTGGATCACCAAGGCTTCACATTCAGTGGTATATTTGCTGAATTATTCCTTCCAAGATCAACTTTGCAAACTGAAAAGGTAGCAGGACATTAACAAAGCCAAAACAAATTTTAAAAAGTATTTCAACATATAAGAATCATCAGCCCAAAATACTGCAATGAGAGTTTTATTCAAATATTATATCAGAATTAGATGAAAATATTATTAGGTAATCATTGCCAATAAGACAAAAACATTATTTGCGGTCTCAAGATTGGTTTACTAAGCATTTAATTTTCTCTGGAGAAGAAGGCTCTAATGTTGGCAAAGTCAGAAGGAAGGAATAGGTACACATTCGGGCTTTTTAGAAATACAACGAAAAGATGTCAGATTAATCTTAAAATGAACATACTTAGCAAAAACAGATTTAATCCTAAACTCATATGGTCACAGAAAAGTCTATATAATGAGTAATAATTTCTTTAGGCATAAGTAACCCTTAGGTTACAAAGGCAATTGGAGCAGGAAACTCTGTTCCCAGTCATAAAGTGCAATATTACATGATGTCACTTAAAGTAGCAAATCTGGCAGTTCCTGTTGCTATTCTTAAATGAAGACTGCATAGTGAGGAGCTCACATGATCACAACATCAGACTTCCTGCTGGCTTCCCCACTTACTTTGCTCGTGAGAAGTGATAGGGAACGTTGGGAATTTGAATCACATAACTGCAGCTCACTGCAATGTTGTAATCATGAACTGGGCACTGAGCACCCACACTGCAATCACATGACTACAGAGGTGCTGCAATTGCTGGAACGTGAAGGACCTATCATAAGTCCCTCTCATTCAGTGCCATTATAATGTTGAATTAATGGTCATAACTAAAAGACTATACATTATATAATTCAAATTTTAAAAAACTTTATGAAAAGCTCTTGAATAAGAAGTTGGAATTACTATTTTAAAAAGATTCTCCCCCCCCCAAAAATCATTACTGGACATTAAATTAAATCCAACATTAAATCCTCATATGTTAATCAAATGGAGTCTTACTTCTTTGACTTCTTCCATATGTAGAATCAGCTTTTCCAACATGTAAGCTAAATAGATAATGTCCTCTTTATCTGCAAATTTGGCAGCATCTCTTGTGAAAGCTGCTAGCTGATGGGAAAATTCAAGTGCATTGGTAGCATTAAGATGCCTCTGAAAAAAAATCCCAAAAGATAAAATTCGGTTAAAAGTTTAATTCCATTTTCTACATTTAAAAAATTAACATTTTCTAGAGATGAAGAACATTATTGATCTATAATTCAAACTTGCAAACAACATTATATTGTAAAATATTTAAATGGTCTAATAAGAACGCTATGTTTTAAATACTTAATGTCCAATACTTGTAACTGAAATAATTTTTTTGTCCAGCAACTTTCCCCTGACAGAACCATTTATCAGTACCATGAATACTGATCCAGTGTCAATAATTTAATTTAAATGAATATTAAAGATAAGGAATAGTACCATGAGAATCACGTCTGAATCAATGTCACAATCTATTTATGCTTCCTTATTTCAAAATAGAATAGTTGAATACAATTAGAGTTATAGTATATACAGTAGTGGGATTCAGCCAGTTTGGACCGGTTCGGCTGAACCGGTAGCTAATTTTTTGTTGCCCAGGCTCAGAATGGACTTCCAGAGGTGGCATCCACACAGAGAACCGATTGCTCGTATATTTGAATCCCACCCCTGAGTATATATGTTTGGATAGTTCAGAATCTATTCTTGTTATACAGCTTCGATAGCAAAGACGTTCTCTGGTAAGAACTGTGTAACATTTACACATACAATAAACTCTATGCATGACAGTGTGGTTTACCTGACTGAAAGCATGAAGGATTTGAGTTACTTCCTGTGAATAAGGACATTTGGAATAATCTTCTTCAGCCCACCAACCTGTGCGGTTACAATTACGCCATGCTTTTAACTCTTCTTCCCCATTCAGAAAGGAAGCTGATCTTAGGGAGTGCTGAAAACATGAATGGTAAGCAGTTACACCTGCCACAGTTTTAGGCCACCTGTGAAAAAAATACAAATAAGCTACTGCAATGCTACACTAATACATTAACATTAGATAAAGTTCCAACCTAAGGCACACTTCCTACAGAATGCTGCATATTCCCCTGAACTTATGAGATTGTTGAGGTAAACTAGGAGCAGACAAGTTTTTTCCCATCAAAAGCTACAGTACTACAGCTGTATTTTGTTTATGAAAAAAGGTTTGTTTAGGGAAACTTCCAATGATGGGAACAGCTAAAACAAATGGTGGCCAAGGTCAGAATAAAAAAATATAGGGAGAGGTATCCATTTTTTTCTTCATTCTAGCATTTCTACTTCTTTCTTCAATTGCAACCCTCTGTGTGGGTGCGTTTTTGATGTCTTCATTTCCCTCTTCCTTTCTCTTCACATGAAAAGCTTCTGGGAAAGAGGAAGGTTGTTGTTGCTAGAGCATTGAATTGTTTGCTTGCAAAAGACTTCTGTACTTAGCAATGGATTTTTAAAATTAGGCCCTAAGGCTGCAGGTTGCCCATCCTTGTAATAAATAATGCAGTACATCATCTGTCTTGAACTGGAACCCATAAAGCAATTCCCTTGCCTGCTTTATATTGAATAATGGGTTCTTCTATTTGAAATCATTTTAACTGGTATAGTATCAATTAAAGAGGCTAGATCTTTTGGTCTTAAAACTGGCAAAGCTTACTTCCTTTGTCTTCACTGGGAGGGGTTATAACTTGGCTCTTTTCTCCCAAGACAGTGATTCAACATTAGTAGGCCTGCCTTGCCCACGTTATCCTTCATGCTTTTAGACTGAAAAATCCCAAATTCCCATTATCAGTCCCAACACTACTGGACAAAGTCAGGTTTAATAGTTCCAACACTACTGGACAAAGTTAAATTTGGAAAGCAAGGTTCAAACGTTATAGAAAAACAATATTTTCATTCCCATCTCTTTTACATTATGTCTATTAGATACACCTTTTCAAATTAAAACATTTTATTTTTTAAATGTTAGCATCTTTCCAAAAAATGCTTTGGTAAACACTGGTACCAATAATATTGGTAATTGCAGTATGAGAACAATACTATTATATTCAATGT
Source organism: Bothrops alternatus (assembly GCA_034064705.1). Lineage (NCBI taxonomy): Eukaryota > Metazoa > Chordata > Lepidosauria > Squamata > Viperidae > Bothrops > Bothrops alternatus. Next base: position 10,834,914 of record JARGCV010000009.1, read on the forward strand.
ATAGCTGAATATTTATTTTTAGTTTCTTTTATAATATGCTGCCTCATGAATCCCAGCAGCCGGTTAGGGCCCACAGAGTCGGCCTTCTCTAGGTCCCGTCAGCCAGACAGTGTCGCCTGGCGGGGCCTAGGGGAAGAGCCTTCTCTGTTGCGGCCCCAGCCCTCTGGAACCAACTCCCCCCGGAGATCCGTGTCGCCCCCACCCTCTCCGTCTTTCGTAAACTGCTTAAAACATACCTTTGTCGGCAGGCTTGGGGCAGCTAACATCTTGCCCCTAGCCAGTGTATGTTTGTGTATATGTTTGTGGAATGATTGTGTTTTTCTTTTTTAACTTAGGGGTTTTTATATTCATGTATTTTACTAGGTGATTTCTATTATGTTGTGAGCTGCCCTGAGTTCTTCGGAATAGGGCGGCATAGAAGTCAAATTAAAATAAATAAATAAATAAAATAAATGAAGACTTTTTTCTTTAATGAATGCAAGACCAAGTTCTCGAATTTCCTTTCATACATACATACATTATTGATACTTTACAATGCTACCATTATGATTTTGTCTCATTATCCTCACTCTAAAATTCCATATACAGTATAGAAAATTATTATATCAGGAAGAAGGATAGAACAGAGCCTTCCTCATAATGTATTACGTGAAAATATGCAGTAGCATTCTGTCAGCCAAGAAATCTTCTCCACTCCAGTCTGAAGTACTAGTGTCAAGATATAACTTTAAAATCTGGGTGAGGAGCAAGTCATATTCATAAGTGGCACTGGCAATCTTTAGGAATTTGTAGAAATTTTATATATTATCAGCATGTATAGGAAAATATTTGATCAATAATTCTATATAATACATTGGCAAAATTGAATTTTATTTTCTAAGCAATACCATACATAGGAAACTAATGATCTTATTTCCATATTTGACAACTAAAATAACACATTCTGAAGACAAAAGTCAGTACATACAAAATTAATCATGGTAAGGATGTTGTAAGTAATTAAAATGCATTATGAAAGAGCATTTCTGACCTAGATTGTATGTTACTCAGGTGGTGAGATGTTACTCTTCTCCCATTTGCTTCACACTCAAGGTCTATGAACTGAGATCCCTTAAATTAGAGATCTCCAACCTTTCCGGGCTCGTGCATCGGAGGGAAAGAGAGCAGCTTCAAAATTGGTGCGCACAAGGCCACACACACTGATGCGGCACTAGCGACCCCAGATGCACATGCAGCATGCGCTGGCACTGTGAGCATGCATGAATGGCCGCAAACCCACAACAGCAGCTAGCGTCCCGTTTGTGCATGCGCAAATGGGCTGTGCAACCCACCTGGGCTATTGGCCCCCTTCGCACCTGTGCAAATGGGCCACGGACACCCACCCCGCGCTAGTATCCCCGTTTGCACCACACGTATGTGCAGATGGGGTCGTCAGAGAGAATGTGCGCCCACGCGTCCATGCACTGGCCAGTCATTTCCACAGCCCGCTGGCCAAGAGCCCGCGGCCTGCTCCCGGGCCGCAGCCCGTAGGTTGGGGACCCCTGCCTTAAATCAATGGTCAACTATGTGAACTTCAATTCCCAGAATTCACAGCAATGATCATATTGTCTAGAGAATTCTGGGAAAGGGTGCACCATTGGGCTATCCTTGCAAATTGGTGAAAAATCACTTATCTATGCTGAGACTTGAACCATATAACATTTATTTTCTTGGGATACCTTATGGCACTGCAATACTTAAGGCTTTTCCTAGACTCCCTTTTGCATTCTGATCCTATCTGGGCATTAAGATGGAAAGAGGTCCCCTGCCTTCAGAACCTATTTTTGAGCCATGCCGCACAGGAACTTTTCTTGTGTCACTTCAAACTAAGGAACAGCCTTAATCAGACCCAGTAAGTTGCATTTAAGGAATTGTGTTAGGATTCTGGTATTAGTTTTAGTTATGCTGGGACTATAACTCTCTATAATTGTAGCCTGCCAGCATATTGAGTGTAATAGTTTCCACTCATCTGAAAACTGCCAAATTGGGGAAAACTTAAAAATTATCTTAGAATCATAAGGCTGGAAGGGGGCATGGAGATCTTCTAGTCCAACTCCTTGCCCAAGGTAACAGTCCTTAGACCATCCCTGATAAATAGATGTCCAATCTTTTCTTAAAAACTTCCAGCAATGGAGTACCCATAATTCCAGGAGGCAAGCTCTTCCATTGGTTAATTGCTCTTTCTGTCAGAAAATTTCTCCTTAGGTCCAGACAGGATCTCTCTTTAACTAGCTTGCACCCGTAGCACAAGAATGCTACACAAGACCGCTCAGTACTGATGGTTAATATTTGGAAAAACCAGGACACAGACATTTTTTGCTCATTTAAAAGTATCTTACTATGAAAGGAGAAAGAAAACAAACATAACCATCATCTTATAATAATAGCTTTTGTTCACTGAAGCTTGCGATACAAATCCTTGCAGCGAGATTTCAATTACACATACCACCTGGACCTGTCAGCTCAAAAGAGTCAACCTTTTCATTTTATTTAATGTGTCTTCCTTTTTAAAACAAGGTGATTTTTTTTTCTCCAGTTTTCTTTTGTGCTTGTAATAGATTGCCTCCAACGTATTTGCCATAATATCAAAACATCAAAGACATTTTCATGATACATTATTGGCAGGGAAACTCATCCAAAAAGAGATTTTTTTCCAAAAACACTTCAGGTGTTAATGTTAACTTTTAGCTCGAAAGATATTCTCTAGAATTCTGAATTCATTCATTACTTTGAAATGCCAAAGGAATATACGGACTCAGCATGCTTTTGATGCATGTTTCTAAAATAAATTTGTGCAGAATGTCTGAATGATGATCAGTAATGAAACAAATGTGAATCCTTCAGTTTTCTGATTTAAGAGAAAATGAAACAGCAAAAGGCCTCCCATCTTAGCTGAACATTTATTTAACCTTTATTTATTATTTATTTAAGACGACATTTATCAGCAATGGAGTGGAAGGGTGGTTAATGAAAGTTGCAGTCAGTACAACTTAGCTTATTTGGTGTATTTTAAAACTGACTCAATAAAGAGCACCTCAAGTTGAGCTCTTCTGTGCTGAGTATAAAAGCGGCCTATCCCTGGGGATAATCGTGTCTTCAACTTTGCAAAGAAAGGCAAAGATTTTCCTCATCAAAACCTCATCTGGTTCTTTCACATATATTTATCATAATATCTTTTGGGTGGAATAAGGCTATTTTTACTTTGTTTTTTTTAAGTGGAAAGTGAAAACAAAATACCTCTAAGGCAGGGGTTCTCAACCTTGGCAACTTTAAGACTTGTGGACTTCAACTCCCAGAATTCCTCAGCCAGCAAAGCTGGCTGAGGAATTCTGGGAATTGAAGTCCACAAGTCTTAAAGTTGCCAAGGTTGAGAACCCCTGCGCTAAGGACTGAATATCCCACCTAAGGATAATGTAATGGGCATATGATTTCCTTTCCAACCAACCAACTATATTCTACTTGATCCATCCTGAAAATTTTAGTCTAACGCTCCTTAGCCCTTAGTCACAGTTTTAGTCAGGAGTCCTTAGTTTTATAAAATGCATGAAAAAAAAAGATGCCATGTTTTCTTAAGCAAATAGAACAGAATATGTGCCTTCAGGAACAACATACCTCTTAGTAGCAAGAAGCTTTACTGCTTTCTCACGTGCTAGTAAGTATCCAAGTATGATTTGTTTTAAAAAAAAAAATCACCCAGAAGAATGTAGGGCAGAGATCAGCAAGTTGTAGCCATCCCAGATTTTTATAGGCCTTGGTTAAAGTTTATTTTTTATTTTTTATTTATTAAATTTGTTTGCGCCCATCTCATTTTGGGGTGACTCTGGGTGGCTTACAACATTAAAAGTTATAAAACCATAACACATGGATATTTCTAAAAACAATAGAATACCATTGCAATCAGAGAAAGATTACAACTACAATTAAAAGATGGGTGGAGGGAGCGGGATGTGTGGGGGTAGGTGGGATCTCCTCTTCATCCATCAATATCCTCCAGTGTGATGCTCCCTAGTTGGGGCCCCAAGACAACTGGCAGAAACAAGTCTTCAGGCTCTTATGAAAGGCCAGGAGGATGGGAGCAAATCTCACCCGAAAGGGGGGAGGGGGAGGATGTTCCAAAGGGCAAGAGCCATAGCAGAAAAGGCTCTTTTCCTGGGCCCACCAGCCAGAATTCCTTGGCCAATGGGCCCAGGAGGCCCAGAGCATGCCTCTTCTGCCGGCGCATGTATAGTACATATCTGCACAACTTAGTATAGCAATAAAGTTGTAAGGGACCTTGGAGGTCATCTAGTCCAACCCCCTGCTCAGGCAGGAAACACTATACCATTTCAGACAAATGGCTGTCCAGTCTCTTCTTAAAAACTTCCAGTGTTGGATCATTCACCGCTTCTGGGCACAGGTTGTTCCACTGGTTAATTGTTCTAACTGTCAGGAAGTTTCTCCTTAGTTCTAGGTTGCTTCTCTCCTTGATTAGTTTCCATCCATTGCTTCTTGTCCTGCCTTCAGGCACTTTGGAGAATAGCTTCACTCCCTCTTCTTTGTGGCAGCCCCTGAGATATTGGAACACTGCTATCATGTCCCCCCTCGTCCTTCTCTTCATTAAACTAGACATACCCAATTCCAGCAGCCGTTCCTTATATGCTTTAGCCTCCAGTCCTCTAATCATCTTTGTTGCTCTTCTCTGCTCTTTCTAGAGTCTCAGCATGTTTTTTACATCACGGTGACCAAAACTGGATGCAGTATTCCAAGTGTGGCCTTACAAAGGCATTGAAAAGTAGTATTAATACTTCATGTGATCTTGATTCTTGATTACTTTTTCACCACTGAATTTCATTTTGTTAGATAGCGCCCAATGTTCAAGTCTGTCAAGATCCTCCTGTATCTTAAGCCTAACTTCTGGAGTGTTGGCTATTCCTACCAGCTTGTGTCGTCTGCAAATTTGATGAGTTCCCCATCTATCCCCTCATCCAAATCGTTGATGAAGATGTTGAAGAGCAGTGGGCCCAGAACAGATCCTTGGGGCACCCCACTACACACTTCCCTCCATGTAGATGCAGTTCCATTGAGGACCACACACTGAGCATGGCCGGTCTGCCAGCTACAAATCTATCTGGTAGTGATGCTGTCTAACACACATTTTTCTATCTTATCAAGTAGAAGGTTGTGGTCTACTTTATTAAATGTCTTACTGAAGTCCAAATAAATTATATCCCCAGCATTCCTCTGGTCCACTAATTTTGTCACTTGGTCAAAGAATGCAGTGATTTGTCTGGCATGATCTGTTTTTAACAAACCCATGTTGGCTTTTGGTAATGACTTTGTTTGCCTCTAAGTGTTCGCTGATTCATTGCTTGATTATCTTTTCCAGAATCTTCCCAGGTATTGAGGTCAGAGTGATAGGTCTGTAGTTTCCTGGATCCATTTCTTTTTCCTTTTTTGAAGATGGGAACTACATCAGCTCTTTTCCAGTCCTGCAGTGCTCCAGGATCTTTGAAAGAGATAGTTCAGTGGTTCTATTAAGGGCCAGACATTCTAGGTCTTGTCTTTTGCAATCACACTCTCAATGTCATATGAGTATATTAAAATGCTGTCCTTAAATATCACAAAATCATGCAATCTCACAATGTCTAACAGGATATCAGTCATTTTTCAAATTTAATTTTGGGGTTGTAGGCCTGTGTTGGAAACTGTAGGCATGATGAGCTTTGTGGGGTGTTCAGAATTTAAGAGATAGCATATCAAGATACTCCTTGTATATTTTTCTCTTTTTATTCAGCAAACAGAGTAACAAAAGGGTTTAGTTTTTATTCCACTATTTAGTTTTATAACCACTATTCAGGTATTTTAAAATGAGTTCTTCCTCTACTAGGAAAGCAATAATTTCTTCTCTTAATAAAGTTGACTTTGTTATGTCAGCAAGTGTTGTCAGCAAGTGTTGTATTGCCTCTGTACAAATCGATGGTGAGACCACACTTGGAGTACTGTGTACAGTTCTGGTCACCGCACCTCAAGAAGGATATAATGGAACTGGAAAAGGTGCAAAAAAGGGCAACAAGAATGATCAAGGAAATGGAGTGCCTCCCTTATGAAACCAGATTGCAACGCCTTCGTCTCTTCAGCCTTGAAAGACGGCGTTTAAGGGGTGACTTGATTGAAGTGTATAAAATCATGCATGGGATAGAAAAGGTAGATAGAGAAAAATTCTTTTCTCTATCACACAATACCAGGACAAGTGGGCACTCCCTAAAGCTCATAGCTAAGAAAGTGAGGACAAATAAAGGGAAATATTTCTTCACCCAGAGGGTCGTTGATTTATGGAATTCACTTCCTGAAGGGGTTGTGACAGCTGTCAGCCTTGACAGCTTCAAGGCAGGGCTAGATAGATTCATGGATGCCAAGTGTATCGGTGGTTATTAAAACGGATGTCCATGTGCCGCCTCTATGTTGGTTGAGGCAGGCAGGATTCCCTTGGGTACCATTTGTTGGATGTCAAGGGAAAGGGAGGGTTTTGCCTTCTCTTTCTGCTCAAGATCCCCATGTACAATTGGTGGGCCACTGTGTGACACAGAATGCTGGACTCGATGGGCTTTGGCCTGATTCAGCATGGCTCTTCTTATGTTCTTATGTTCTTATGTATATATTCTGTTTGACACAGTCCTCCACTTCTAAGAATCTTCCTCTGGCTTCTCCTCAAACTAGAAATTTTCACTGGCCAACTCTGACTAGCTCCATGTTGTTTTGCTTGCCAGTATGCTTCCAACTCTGTTCATAAAATGTCCTCCTATATATAAGCCTATAAGCGATGCTGAATAACATATTTATATGACTAATACTGGTATCAGCAGCTATTAAATATGATAAATCTCTGCTTCACAAAGCTCAAAATTTTGTTCCATGACTTAACATATTGTATGTCTCAACAGCTCTTTAAAATGGCGTGGCTTCAAAAAAACTAATTCATCCCACTCAAAGTCTTGATTATAATTGGTGGGTTTTATATACAGCAAAGCACTATAAATTATGTTGTATTGTTTTTTTTTCAGATTCATAAGTGATTATCTACATGGTTGTGAAGCAGTTATTTGAAATACTCAAACCAACATTTCTTGTATGCAACAGATCCTTTTAGGTACAGAAAATAGTTTGATTTATATGTTTCATATTTGGAAAAAACTGTACATATTAGTCAATTAGCTTTTGTTCCTAAGGCACTGAAGTAGGTAAGACTATAACTTTTTAAAAATAGTTCTAAAGCAAAATTGAAGGCATGTGTCTAATAATGTGTGTCTAAAAATAAAAGTAGGTTTTGAAAAATTCACGAAAAATGTTATTTTGAGAGAAACATTTTCTTTATCAAGGGAGAAAGGATATAGGTAAAGAGGTATCTTGAAGTCTCCTTCAGAATTCACAGTGGTTTCATGCTTAATTTATATAGAAAAATACTTACTAACTAATCATTTTGTCTTTTGGAGTAATATATCAGCTGGACTGTTACATTGTAATGAGCCAAAGTTGATTTCGTTTTTAAATAAAAGTTGAATAACTCACAATAACCATGGTTTAAAAAGTCCAAAGCTGGGTTTACACAGGTTAAACTAGCAACCAACCAACCATAGTTTATTTTGATGTGCAAATGCAGAGAAATTATTATTTTTGTTTGTTGCACTGTATAACTGCTATTTGTAACTATAAAGCTTTCAAAACTAACATGACCCAAGAAACAAATACGGCATAATCTGATTTTACTTGACTAGTTATTAATCCAAATGCTCAGTCTGAAAAGCTTTTTTGTTCAGGAAAGGCAATCTGTAGAGGTTTTACAAGAAAAAAGAAAATTATTGTTATCTGATAACTGAAATATTTTTTAAAAAGAAAATCTTACCTGAAATCTCCTTTATTGTTAATTATTCTCTCAGCAGGACAATAAGGTACAGCAGTTTCTAATACAACAATTTCCACCTGCTTAGAAATGTTTCCATAGGAATTGCTAACCATGCACTCCCACATTCCAGTTGCATCAATATCAATACTGGACAAAATAAGCTCACTGCAAAGAAATAAAATGTTTTGAAAAACTAACTTAAAGTCACATAATGATGAAAACTTGTATACAGATTAATTTGCAGTGTGTCCTAGACAGCCAAATTCTTGATGTTGGGTAATAGTGTCATTATAACAAGGCTACTTATGAATAGCTATATTACTATGCTGGAAACTTCAGGCATGCAAAAGACAAACTTCAGTATACTTATTTTTTTCCTATTGCCCCTAAAGTCTAGTAAATTCAACATCCAAAATAGATCTATTGTGAAACCTGCCACCTCTTACAATTTTAAAAAAAATAGTAATAATCTTATAAAAATTTAGATCTTCAGATGATCACAATTCTCAAATTAAGACACCAAGTTCAGGATAAATCTGTTTAATTTGCAAACAACACTACTATAAGAAAAGGATGTATTACAGTTAAGCTTTGTTCTGTGCTATCCAAGGTCCTGAAAGTTCCTGGCTTTTTGAAGATCAAGATCTTGCAGGATACTGCATTGTGACTTATGGGTATCTGAGTCATAACTACACATCCTCTGGTCTTAAAACAGCCCCAAGCATGAGAATCCAAACTAAAATATATACAAATATTTTACTAATATGAAAGTGAAAAATAAAACAGCAATATTTTATGCCATGTTTTCTTTTAGATTAAACAATATCTCTGTGAACCAGTACCTATTATTTTGGATTCTTAGAATAAACCTCCTAGGAATTTATGATAAAATATTCTTTGGTTAAAATGATCCTGATAGATACATAGTATCTTTATGAGCATTCAATGTTATTTTCAGTTATGAGTTTAAATAAAGTGTAAAATTTATTCTTTTTTGTTCCAGCCATGATCTTACAAGGATGAAAAATCCCAAGTGCATTTTTATAATTTCATTTTGACCTCTATTTTCTTCTGAGTGATACACTAGAATATTTAATCCTTACAAACATTGCTAGAGCCCAACATACAGGATGAATACAGCACAGCTACATTCTGTAAGTAGCTGTAGGTTTGTATGGGATTCAGGGCTGAACTTTGTGGCACCCCACACAATGCTTCATTCCAGTTTGATGAGTAATCAAGAATCAGTACTTGAGAATGAGTTTTGAGTCAGCTATGTTAATGTTCATGCTATCCAGCTACTCAGCATAATACAGAGCATTTTATCAAATGTTTTGCTAAAATCAAAATATATCCAGCTACAGCATTCCTGTAATTGGCAAAGTATATTACCAGTCAAAAAATAGCCTCAAAAATACTTGAAGTCCATTATGACTTCAAGTAATCATCACATAGTTCATTTTCTAGAATCTTCCCAGCTATCAGAGTTAGATTGATTGGTTGTAATTCCCTGCACTATTCACTTCCCCTTTTTGAAAATAAATACTATATATGTCCTCTGCCAATTGTCTGACATTTCATTCAAGTCTCCAGGATTAGTCAGGCACAATGGGTAAACAATCAGCCAATCCATTAATTTTATATATTTATTTATTTTGCTACTCTAGGATACAGCTCATCTGGCCCTGTAAACTTAAACTTAGTTAAAATAAACAGGTGCTGTTTGTTTGTTTGTTTGTTTGTATAAACCCTAGACTTCGACCTTGCCCATTCATTCTTGTTACAGTTGCCCTGGTAGAACATGTAAACTCTTCTTCTACAAGATTGAGTCAAGGCTGCTCTGCCTTTTCTATCACCATATTGTCATCTTCATACAGTATATCAACAGTTGGCTCGTTTACATATTTATCCATTTAGTTCATATAGCTGCCCACTTGACATGTGAGTCAGGGCTGTATAGATAATTTAAAAGAACAAAACCTAAAATATAATAAAAGACACTGCATCAGAGGCGCAGTGGTAGATTCAAGGTGGATTTACAAAGTCTCCTGACTCAGTAACTGGGAGACAGCCAGATATTTAGAGATTTTCAGAAAGCAAGCAGGATCAAGTCATCTGGATGGGGGGGGGGAATGTTATTCCATAGTGACAACACAAAAGGCACAAGAGAGGATCCTTTCTGTGCCACTTCCTGCATAGCAATGATTCAGTGCTGATGTTTCTCTTTATTTCTCCCTCCTATAATTCAGTGCCAGATTCTTTCACAGGTGGGCACATTGCTGAGAAAAGACCCCTCCCTCAGGGTTCATCCAGGTCTCATTAATGCGCACTAAGCCAGCTCTTTCATCCATGTTAAGAACCTATTATAAGCTAACCTGGCACTAATGAGGCACAGCCTAAATCCAGGGCCACTGATAATCTTAGATACCAGAACTGAGCCCAGAGGTTGGAAGGTACCCTTTCTATGCATCAAACCAACTTGTCAAAAATCCTCTAATCTCTCCCTAGGTCCAAATATCCTATTCAACTTTCAAATGTTAAACTGCCACTCCCTGACCAGCTAGCTTGTCAGAATCCTTTATCTGCATCTTCTTTTGCAATCAGTGGTAATCTAATCATGCCAGTTTTTCAACACCATACATGTCACAACATACATCCTGACTTATCAGGGAATTCATACACCCCTCTCCATACCAACTTTGGGCTGGGGTGATCTACAGAGGACACCATTGCCACCACTGTTTGACACCAAGGGAGTAAGCCTCAGTTGCCCCCCAGTCTGGAAAGAACTTCTAAAATTTTTCTAAACTACAGATCAAAAGTCCTAGTCTTCTCAGTACTTAGATTCCTCTGATGCTGCAGACAGACACAATGTAAAAAGCCCCGCTAGCAATTGGAACAGACAACCCATTGACCACTTTCCTGCAATCCCAATGACACCATGTGTGGAAAATAAGATAGCCACCACTTATCGATTCTATAGAATCTGCAGGATTCTGGCTAACCTTCAACTCAGCTGCCAATCTGACCCTGTTCCTGTTGCTTCTATTCCTAGTACCTGCCCCTCCCCTCTTAGCAATCAGGCATCTGAAGCCAGTAATGGCTTACTGCCATTACCAACACTTAGCAGTCAATAGCAGATGCCTTTTCCACAACTGAACAAGCACTCAATGCCACCAGCCAGCAAATTAGGGCCTAGCAGCTGATTGGCAGCATCTCCAGTCAAACACACATCACTGCTCATTGCTGTCGCTGCAGATGCACAGCTGATCTGCAGCTCCAGATCAGTCTCTGCCATCTTCTCCGGTTCTTTGATTTTTTTTTCAGTGTATCAGTTGCATCACTGAGCTGGGATCCCACAGAGCCAACCAATCACCATCTGCAGAACCTCTATCACTACCAACATTTTAAATAACTGTTGATAGTTCCAGTGGCAGTAAAAGACCCTGTGCTCTTTCCATAGCCATTATCTTTTCCAGAGATTGTTTTTCTATCTGTTTCCTTTTTTCCTTTTTTAATGATTATTAATCTTATTGAATGTTCTCACTGAGTAAAAATACTTTTAAAGAAGAAAAAGAAAAGTGAAGCATAATGTTAAGTAAATAAGAAATAAAAGAGAAAAGAACAAAGAAATGGCTTCCAAACTTCTTTGCAGCAGTTATAAATGAATTTATTATCTCCTCGGTGTCTTTTTTCATTTTCGCTAATACTTTTTGTGTACTATAACCCTTACTGACTTTTTCCATGGTTTTCCACTGCTTTTGGAATTATTTGCAATTGTGCTTGAGCTTCCTTCCTAGATTTTCAACGTCCATTGAAATAATGTAGCTGTTTTTACAATACCATATATCCCTATGTGGATTAATAGAAAATGATATTTGTTAATGAACTTTGTAAATTTTGGGGAAATGTTCTCTCACATATATGCCTTTTGACCTGAAGACAGCCTATTTCACAAGCAAATAAATTCCCTCACCATACATTTGTTTCCCTTCCTAATAGCTGAACAATAGGGTTTTTGCAGGACACAGGTACTGTATATCTTCTCTGCTCCTTTCTTTAAATGACCTTGTTTCTTTTTTCAATGTTTTTTTTTATTCCCCTGAAATACAGAGTATGAAAGAAAGCAGATTTGACTTTAGGAAGTGGGAAAAGTACAAAAACTGTTAAGAGTAGAGAAAAGACAACTCAGTCCTGAGAAAGTAGAAGGTTTGAGACATAAATTGCACTGCCTTATTGTTCGGTATAAGAAACTCTGTCAGACTTATAAGATTCTGTTATTTTATCCTATAAGAAGAAACAACATTCTTGGAAACCCTGCTACTTTTGTATCTCAATCTTGCCTACTTCAAAAGGCTGCCACAGAGCTTGCTTCTTCCTAGAAAGCATGAAAATTATCTCTAAATTCCAGTATGCAGAACATCTTCTATGTCATTTGCATCTGGTCATCATTGTCCACTCAGCTGCTGCTCTGTTTAACTGCTCATAGAAAATGACTTTCTATGTTACCTCCAGTTTTGGGATCCAACTGTCCATTTGAAGAAGATTAGAAATCTTGAAGAAAATATATATATTCCAGCACCTTCCAGCACCTCTCTGTAGAAGAGGTTTCATCACTATCTTGAGCAATTACAGTAAGACTAAATCTGTCTTTAACATTTGTAGTTGTAAGAGGTGATGCTTCATTTTTCATGTGCTAATAAAAAATCCCTGCATAATTGCAGCCTTGCTTAAATTCAGTATCTGGCATGACAGCAATTGTTCAATAATGTACAGTGAAAATTAATTCAGGAAAACCATTATGATGTTGAACTGTAGCCTACAGCATTGGCCATTGCCAAATGCAGGCATTCAGTTCAATCTCTTTTAAATGGCTAATCTGGGGTAAAGTATTTTCCTTTAGAATAATACATTTTAATCAGTGCAACTATATATAACTAATTAAGCAGACTATTTCCGCCTTGCTCTGCAAAGCTATTTCTTTTTTGTTTTGCAATAAGATACTTGCAGTGATTATTTGCATTCTGATGGTCATTTAAATATCACGAATAGAAAAAAGCAATTTAATGAAGAATAGTACATAGTACAGCACTGACTTTTTCATTCCCCAAGGAAAAAAATTGACCTAATTGCCTATTGCAAAAATCAGAGGATTCTGGCAGAACAGGAAAACAAGCTACGTTATACTCCCTTTGTACAGGTAGTCCTCCACTTACAACTTATTTAGTGACTGTTACAAAGACACTGAAAAAAGCAACTAATGACCATTTTTCACACTTATGACCTTTGTAGCATCCCCATGATCATGTGATCAAAATTCAAATGCTTAGCAACTGACTCACACTTATGACCGCTGCTGTGTCCCAAGATCATGTGATCCCCTTTTTGCAACCTTTTGGATAAGCAAAATCAAAGGGGAAGCCAGATTCACTTAACCACGGTGTTACTAACTTATCAGCTGTGGTGATTCACTTAACAACTGGCCAGAAAGCTCATAAAATGGGACAAAACTCACTTAAAAATTGTCTTATTTAACCATAGAAATTTTGGGCTCAATTGTCATCGCAGATACTCTGCAAATACTGACAGAGCATATTCTGCAGTTCTGCATTGCCTATCTACATCGTTCGAGCTCCTCTCAATAAGAAGAATTTAAAAAACAGGCAGAGATGAATTGAAACACATTATTGTACAAAATGACAGTCAAGGGTTAATACATGAAGAATCAAGAAAATGTAAATGTAAAATTGGATATGTAAAATGAATTGAATCCATCTGCTTTAAATCATAAGATAAAGGGGTACTGTAAAAGTTGCTCTACTGATTGGGTTGTATCAGGTGATTAAAACCTGCCCACGTATAGAGATTATTTGGAAGTTTCTAACATAGAAAAATTATGTAGCAGGAAATTTTTAAAGCAAAGCAACCCTCAGACTCTCTTTCTCTTGCCATGACTTTTGCCAAAATATTCTGCTCAAAAGCAGCAACACCTGTTCAAACCCCATAATAATGCAATATTCAAAAGCAAACACTAACATGCAATATTTAGTTATTATAATTAAATTGATTGGATATCAGTGTAGTCCCATGCACAAGCCACATTAACTTAAAAATGCTTACTTTTGTGTGTGTAGATTTAAATTGTCATATGTGCTGAGCTTCAAAATGAAGCCTTTGGTCAGCTAAAATGCAGCTTTTAATTAGAAATGTAATCTTCTAAGTAAGCGTTACCCATCATTATAAAAGGAAAGGCAAAGAATATAGCCTTTACTTGATTGTTTTAATTTTCAGACAATCACTATTTCAGTCAGCCAGAAACACAGCATGGCCTGAAAGATAGGCTGTTATCACTTGGCAGAGAAATTGTCAATTAGCTCCTACCCAAAAAATATCCTACAGCTGCATTCTACTCAATCTCTACTCCACTCTCCACTATTTCTATGGAAGCAAAAATACAAATCCTCAGACACAATACCTTGAAGCAAAAATTAAGAAGCTCCCAGATGGACAGCAGAATATTTAAATAGGCAAACTTCTGTCTGTCTGTCTATCTATCCATTCATCCATGCCATGTTTTTCTTCAAAAGCCAAATAGGAAAATGATGATATACTATACTATATTTTAATAGAATGAAGGAAACAAATTTATTTGCAGCTCTTACATATTTTTGCATACTCAAACCTACATGTTATCAGAGCTACCAAACATGCAAATTTGATTCGTGATTATTATAAATAATAATAATAATAATAATAATAATAATAATAATAATAATAATAATAATAATAATAAAGAGGTCATCTAGTCCAACCCCCTGCTCAGGCAGGAAACCCTATACCATTTCAGACAAATGGTTGTCCAGTCTCTTCTTAAAAACTTCCAGTGTTGGAGCATTCACCGCTTCTGGAGGCAGGTTGTTCCACTGGTTATTTATTTATTTATTTATTTATTTAATTCGGATTTGTATGCCGCTCCTCTCCGAAGACTGTTCTAACTGTCAGGAAGTTTCTCCTTAGTTCTAGGTTGCTTCTCTCCTTGATTAGTTTCCATCCGTTGGTTCTTATCCTGCCTTCAGTCGCTTTGGAAAATAGCTTGACTCCCTCTTCTTTGTGGCAGCCCCCGAGATATTGGAACACTACTATCATTCCCCCTTTGTCCTTCTTTTCATTAAACTAGACATACCCAATTCCAGCAGCCGTTCCTTATATGCCTCCAGTCTCCTAATCATCTTTGTTGCTTTTCTCTGTACTCTTTCTGGAGTCTCAACATCTTTTTTACACAGTGGGGACCAAAACTGGATGCAGTATTTCAAATGTGGACTTACCAAGGCATTGTAAAGTGGTATTAATACTTCACGTGATCTAGATTCTATCCCTCTGTTAATGCAGCCTAGCACTGTGTTGGCCTTTTTGGCAGCTGCAGCACACTGCTGGCTCATATTTAAGTGATTGTCAACTAGGACTCCGAGGTCCCTCTCACAGTTACTACTATTGAGCAAGGTACCCCCTATACTATACCGTACATTTGGTTTTTCTTGCCTAAATGTAGAACCTTACTTTTTTCACCACTGAATTTCATTTTGTTAGATAGTGCCCAGTGTTGGAGTCTGTCCAGATCCTCCTGTATCTTAAGCCTGTCTTCTGGAGTGTTGGCTTGGTATCGTCTGCAAATCTGATGAGTTTCCCATCTATCCCCTCGTCCAAATCGTTGAAGATGTTGAAGAGCACTAGGCCCAGAACAAAGCCCTGGGGCACCCCACTACACACTTCCCTTCATGTAGATGCGGTTTCATTGAGGACCACACGTTGAGTACAGCCGGTCAGCCAGTTATGGATCCATCTGGTGGCGATGCTGTCTAACCCACATTTTTCTATCTTATCAAGTAGTAGGTTGTGATCTACTTTATCAAATGCCTTACTGAAATCCAAGTAAATTATATCCACAGCATTCCTCTGATCCACTAATTTTGTCACTTGGTCAAAGAAGGCAATAAGATTTGTCTGGCATGATCTGTTTTTGACAAACCCATGTTGGCTTTTAGTAATGACTTTGTTTCCTCTAGGTGTTCGCTGATTCATTGTTTGATTATCTTTTCCAGAATCTTCCCAGGTATTGAGGTCAGGCTGATAGGTCTGTAATTTTCTGGGTCCATTTTTTCCCTTTTTTGAAGATGAGAACTACATCAGCTCTTTTCCAGTCCTCCGGTAGTTCCCCAGTGCTCCAGGATCTTTGAAAAATATAGTTTAATGGTTCTGAGATCACATCTGCCAGTTCCTTGAGAACCTGGGGTGTAATCCATCTGGTCCTGGCGATTTGAACTTGTCTAGGCTGGACAGGTGCTCACTTACTGTTTTCTTGTCTATCTTAACTTGCGATTCTATTCTGTTTTTTTATGGCACTATTTTTGGTGGGTTGGTCTATTTTTTCCCTTTGTGTAAAGACAGATGTAAAAAAATGAGTTAAATAGTTCTGCTTTCTCCCTGTTGCTTGTCACCTTCTTGCCACTTTCACCCACTAATGGACCAATCATTTCCTTCACTTTTTTCTTGTTTTTTACATGTTGAAAGAAGCTTGTTTTGTTATTTTTGACTTTGGTTGCAAGCCTTAGTTCATTTTGAGCCTTACCTTTCCTCACTTCATCTTTGCAGGCTTGAGCTATTTGCTGATATTCTGACTTAGTTACATGCCCCTCTTTCCACTTTCTATACCTGTCCTTTTTATCTTTCAATTTTCTTTCATTAGATGATAAATAAAAACAATACTTATCCAGTCAAACATATGATTAGTAATTTAATATGCTACTGACATTGTTGATCTCATCTTATTGGATTAGGTCTTATTGCATGCATTTTCTAAAAAAAATGCAGCTCTCAAGGCTAGCTTACCTACTTCAGATATTACCTGAAATATGTTTCAGATAAATCCGTGAGGCAAAACATTTGAATTCAGAAGTTCACAAAACAGATTGTGATGCTTTCCTCCCTGATGTGCTTTCCCAAATTCTACTGACCATGCCCAGGGCTCCAAATTGGGGAACATGATCCGCACTAACTTTTGCGTATATAAGGACTTATCAGCTAGTTTGGTTTAGATCAAATCTTATCAGATACAAGATTGTGAAGTCAAGACTTCTTCAAGTCAGATTCAACTCATGTTGATTTTATATTGTTTTTGGCAACAATATGGATTTCTTTCTAAGGGGTTCCTGGTGCTCTCTGAACTTGGTTTTCTTACGAATGTTTCTAAGTAGATTAACTAGCATTGATGATCTTACCTAGTCTGGGTAATGAAAGGGCTGCAAGAAAACAACCAAGCTCAGACAACACCAAGGATGCCTCATTTCAACCCTGAGGTACAAATATTCTTCTTTGTTGGTACTTCTTTTTGCTTTGCCTTTTCCTAGAACACACATTTTTGGCTTCTTACTTTTGATTAAAGCTCTAGGATTTGACAGTTCTCTCACCCAAGGACTTACAGGGTTCAACTGTCTAGTAGATGCTGCCACCTAGCTGAGCTTAAATCATTGAATCTTGGCTTTAATGTAATCGTTGGTCACTTATGATTATCACATATCTGTATAGTTTGATCTGAGGTAGGCCACATTGGTATTTGAAAAAATATTGTATTACTTACACAGGCAATCCCCATGTCTTTATCAAGTTTCAGCTGATCACTTACCCAGAGACACTGGTAGCTTATTAGATTATGGTACTTATTTTTTCTTATTGTTTTTGCACCAAATTTTCAACACATATTAGAAATAGTAATAAAATAGTGTGTAGAATTTGCACACTATTACATTTTCTAAAACTGCTCTAGAAGTTCAACGTCTAAAGATATTTTGGCTTCAAAATCTTAAAAGGACCATCATTTCTATTAATGAGTTTTGCTGACAGTCTGCTAGTGAAGACATTAACCTCTCCACCAAACTGGCTTGCCTATTTTTTTAATCAGAAAATCATCACATATGCTGCAGAATATAAGGCAACTAACTTTTCATAAAGTTTTGAAATAACAATGGTTAGCAAAACAGTCACAGCCTTTAGAAGTGACTGAAAGTATATTTTAGTCTTATCAGGTAATGGATAGAATGTACTTGATAATTCTAACCATATGTCAGAACAGACCAGTAATACCATCCAGCCAAGCACAGTAATATAATTTTTGCATGATTTTGTTATATTTGATGAAGATATCATTACAATTTTATATCACCGGAAAGACTGCACGGTTTATCATATAGCTGTGTTAGACATGAAGTCAGTCTTGGAATACCAGTTATAAAAATAAGCTGACATTCTTCAAAAAGAATATTTTTCTCTCTCCTAGTGTCCAATCCTTATAGCTGATATGCACTTTAAAATAAATGTAATTTTTTTCTGCATTGAGATTTAATTTTTGCAGTCTGTTTTTAAAAGAAGATGTTAACGCTGCTAACATCGGATGTTTTTGCTTTGACAACAGTTAGAGATACAACCATTTTCTTCTTATGTTTTACTTTTAGAGTTAGATGATGCTGGGGGGAAAGGAATGTGCATGAGAGTTTAGATAGACATAATAATACTAGACATAGTGTGTGAACCAAGATTAATGAAATAAGAGATGATAAGAATTGGCGGGCTGGAAAACTGGAGGGAGAGCCTGCATTTCAAACTAATTGGAGAATGTGATTTATGACTGTTAATTGGAGGAGGGAATTGTGCTTTAATACTATGTGCTCAGGGGAGCTCAGGGGAGGGGAATCCAGTTTTTGGCTTCGACTGTGTTAGTGCCGATGCTATGCTACTCAAATAAAGATTCTTTAAGGTAAACAATGCTTCAAAGTTATTTGAAGAGTTTCATCTGTCGGAACCATGACAACAGACCATAGCATAGAACAAATTCAAATTATTTTAATGAAACCACTGAAATCTCAATCCAAGTAAAAACATCCACAAGATTGTGACTTGAGCGCATAGTGTGAATTTAGCCCTGAAAGAAATGGATATGTCAAAAAACAACAATGTGATAAAGACATATATTCTTAATGTACACATTATCAAAATATTGCAGTTGGATGCTTGCCATTGTTCACATTTTTCATCAGCAAAGAGAATAACCTAGTAAGCACAAGAATATTTACATATTTTGAACTGTACTGATTGCAACTCTATTTAAATATTGCCTAACTACTACTTTTTCTTAAAAAAATACTTAAACAAAATAAACAAAGAAGCCATACAAATCTAGCATACTTACCTTTATCATTGTTTGCCCTAGGATGATTTGCCCTTCTCAAAAATCTGCTTCCAGCAATTTGGAACAGATTTATATTTCCATCATGGTTCAACCATATACTTTGTACAAGCAATAATGCATTTTGAAATGATATAGTAAACAAGAACACATGGACTTTAGCTAATTGTAGCATGTTTACCATACATATCAAATATAAATTATTTTCAAATGCTTAAAAATATGTGGGTAACTCATAATGGAAACTCATAGTTTCAATGCCAGTATTATGTAACTTCTAAACAAATCTGGCAGTTCAACTCAATGAAAACACTATTATGTGCCAAAACTTAAAAATGTGAACTACATATATATTGAAAGCTTCTTCAATCAATGATTCAAGAAATTCTTTTTAACCTCTTTATCCAGAAGACATTTCTCCAGTTTCCTCTGTATCACAAAGTAGCATGTTTCTTTTCTGCAGGGAGCAATTGGGTTGTGGAATAAGTGTTGCTATTGTTATTGCTGTTGCTATTGCATTTATACCTCACCTTTATTTTGCCCAACTTAAATTGATATATAGTACGTGATGCTCCCTACCTCATATTTTCCCCACAACAGCCATCCTGTTCGATGAGTTGGCTGAGAGACAGAATGACTGCCCCAGAGTCTTCTTTCCTAAAAAAGAACTAAATCTCATACTTTTCTGGTTTCTAATCTAGCACCTTAACCACAAACTGACACTGTATTCACTCTGTTTTTTTTGACTGTGAATATCAAAGGGTCTAATCTAGGGAGATATATATGTGTTGTCTCCCTGTTTGTACGTATGAGTGTAATGGCCCACTTCCATTTCCTGAAGAGATGTCTTCACAAAGTCACTAATATCCCCCAACAACTTGCTGCTAAGGCAGCCCAAAGATGGGTTTGGGTAGATTGGTGTAGAATAAATGTTTTGAATGTTATATCACAAGTCATTTCATGTGGTCATCCTAACATGCATCGAAGAGGACCATGACCTGAGGACCTAGTTGGTGTCAATGATTTGTTTTGCCAATTGCTTTCAATTGGTCAATCAGATCTGTTCTGGGGACATCATTTTCTGTGCAGTTACTGGGCTAGTAGCCTTTTCTACAGTTCTGTTTTGGCTGTGATGGACACCAGAACTTTAGCTTTCACAGACAATTTCTTTGCGTTTTCTTCTCTTCCTACAAATAGATTTCTTGTCTGATTTAAAAGACGTTGCTGCCTTAACTGACATATAGTGCAACCCAAAGCACATGATAAATTGTCACCACACACGCATCATTCTTTATCGTAAATTGCTTAAAACATACTTTTGCCGGCAGGCCTGGGGCAGCTAACACCTTGCCCCTAGCCAGTGTATGTTTGTATGTATGTTTGTGGAATGATTGGTTTCTTTTTTAACTTAAGGGTTTTTATATTTATGTATTTTATTGTAATTTCTATCATGTTGTGAGCCGCCCTGAGTTCTCCGGAATAGGGCGGCATAGAAATTAAATAAATAAATAAATAATAATAATAATAATAATAATAATAATAATAACAATCATCTTGAACACCAGTTCTATTTGTGCTAAACTATAGGGCAGGTAGTCACAGGGATTCCTACACATGTTAAAGGTGGACCCTCCTGTGCATTCAACATGCTCTGGCTACAAAGGATATCAGAATCCCAGCTTCTGCAGCTACTTTATTCAATGTACTTTGAAGGGTAGAACTACCTTTGCAATAAAGTGTTTTCTTAAACTCAGTCTCTTCAATACCATTATTCAGGGATAAATTTGGGTTGCATTAGTTATTCTCTCTCAGCCCAATTCCACCTCCTTGGATTGTTGTTGTACAGAAAATAAGAGGAGAAAGGAATATTTTTGTTACCTTGAGGTTTAGATGAAAAAAAGAGTGGGTTAAAAATCTAAAGGAAATAAAAGAAGAGCAACCAAAATACACTGAACCTACCTACTCTTTGCTGCCCTCTAGTGGCTACTTGATTATAGGGACACCACTACCGGTATTATTTACATATTTATTTTAGTGGGCTTATAATATGCTCCAATCACGACAAATCCGAATTATAATGATGTACAGGTAATCCTTGGGTTATGATGGATCGTAATTTCTGTCCCTAAGCAATACAGTTATAAAGTGTAGTGACAGATGACCACATCACTTAATGATGGCAATGCCAGCAGTCCAGGTTGCTTTCTTTTTATATATATATAATATTTTATTAATTTTCCAATTTTGCATTTAAGTATTTAAAAAGCAACGTGGTGGATGGGTTAATCAATAGTTCGATAAGAAAATCTTTACTACAAATCTCAAGTTACAACATCAAATATTTCCTCTCTTTTTTCCTTAACATTTACTGTCTCGTATTTAAGCTAATACAGTTCTTATTATATTAACTCAGTAAAAACATCATTATTACATTTATCAATAAATTTTAGCTTATACATATCTTAATTATTTTTTACATTCAATCTACATAAACAATCCATATCCTGTTATTAATTTTTTCCCAATTTTTAGTTTCCCATCAATATTCCAATTTAACCTTTAATATTTATAATTTTCAGGCTTTAGGTAACCAAGATTTCCCCTATCTGAATTCATAACAGAATCTCCCTCTATTATTGTATATATTATTTGAAATAAAGGAGACCATTTAATTGCCCATTGGTATTCATTGTCTCCCTATTATTCCAATTCCTCATGATTGTCTGATATGTTTATCTTCCATTCAATCTGTTCTTCTTTCTCAATTTTCTTCTGATTTATATAGAAAGTATTTTCCATTTTCAGTGTTGTCACTCCCTTTTCTGGATTTTCCATTAACTGTATTTGTTGGTCAATTGAGTCCTCTGTCTTAATATTTGATTGTTCCACTTCTTCTGTTATCTTCTGCATTGTTAGTTCTTTGGTTGTAGTCAAAGTCTGGGTTTGTGTATCTAAGCTGGCATCTTGATCTTTTATGTTAGGTCTTATTTTATCACAAGCTGAAAGAATGGTTTCATGTATTGCTTTCAACATGGAAAGGATCTTTTCCTGGTTTTCATCCATATCTTTCATGTGTTTATAAATAGTCTTTATAGTAGAAACTGTTTGTCAAGCAAGATTTTATAGTTCAAAATATTTCATTATCTCATATAGTAACCAATATTCCTCAAATAAAGAGATAGGAAGGCAATTCCCCACATAAAACTCTGAAAGTCAGTAAAGGTTTACATTCACAGTTCAAGTAGGCCAGTTATGCTGCCCAGCTGTTCTCTTACAGCTGAGTTTGTTATAGGTGGTGCCAAGGTCAGAAGAGTCTTATCTAAGGTCTGGGCTTCGAGCCAAGTCTCTTTTAGGAAATAGCAAGTTGTAATACCAAACGTCGCCACAAGATGTCACTGATGCCATTTAAGGTTTTTTAAGTCCAAAATTTTTATAATCCTTTTTCCAATTTTATTTCTTTTTTGTAGATAAAAGCAAAAGTCTCCAATAAAAATAGGAAAAATTTTGGTCCCCAAGTTTCAGGAACATAAAAATCCAATTAGATTAAAGTTGTTCTTTTAGTGCTTTAATTCCCCTGGGTAGTAGTCGCCACTATTCTTAGAGGGTGGGATAGAAATTCCCTTCCCTCTCTCCTCGCAGCAGGAAAGATATTTCAGGCAGCTTTTACAGGAAAAGAAAGTACTTAGGGTAAAGAGAAGATCGGATCTCACCCAATTTCATCCGTGCTGCTTTTGAAGTGCTTGGTGGTAAGTTTGACTTCAGCTGTCTGCAGCCTAGTGGCCAGTCTTTCCTCCGACAGTTTGGAGGGCTGCCCCAGATCGAGCGGAAGGGCTACTGCCCTCCCCCGATCAAACAGGGGTCCCCTCCTTGCTTGACGCCCCTACAGGGTGACTTTCAACCCTTTCCAGGGTCCCTCAGTGGAGCAAAACTGAACGCAGAAGTCATAGTCGCCTTCCGGCAGCCGCAACAGCCACAATGGCAAACCAGAAGTCCCTGGTTGCTTTCTTAACCCCAGGACTGTGCAGGTCTTTATGGGAGGACCTCATGTGACTGAAAGAACTACAGGTGGAGGGTAGAGGTGCCAAAAGTGGGCACTATGTAGCGCAGGTGAGCAATTCTGCAGGTGTGCACTACCCAGCACAGGCGCCATGGAACACAGGGGAAGGTAGATACTATGGATGGGCAAAAAAACAGAGGGAATGGGAGGGACTTGTAACCTCCTACTGACTTCCCCATTGAGTTACCTCGTGGGAAGTTGGTAGAGAAAGTAACAAATAATAATCACATGACCACAACCATTGTATTGCAATTGTTGTAATTGCAAGCCCATTGCCAAGTGCTGGAATTGTAATCATGTGATTGCAGGGAATCTTCAACAGTTACAACTGTACAGATCAGTCATAATTCCCCCTTGCTCCACACTGTTGTAACTTTGAGTAATCACTGAATGAGTAGTCATAACCCAAGGACTACCTGTGCTCTGTAACTACCATGCATTGGATTAAACACAATATAATAAAAACGAAACAAGTTGGTGATATTATTTAACTTACTTATAGAACTGAAACAATTGCTAATATAACCAGAAATCAAAAAATCTTCTACTGCTAGACAGAACAAGTTTAGAGCATTCCAGTCCCCAAAACCTAATGGAATAATTATGATGTAATAGCCTTTCTGAGGGAAAAAAACAAAACAGGAAGGAAAGAACCATCTGGGGGAATATTGTACCATAGAAATGGGGCAGTGATTGGGAAAGGCGGGCTTCTGTGGGCTGTAGAAATGGCACAGCTTGAATGAAAGGGCCACTCTGCCTTGTTGGATAAGGAGATATCAACTGGAATTCAGAGTCCCATAGATGTCCAAATATGAAGAGCTTTAAAGATCACAATCAGCACTCAAAACTGCTGTACTGGTATTATGGGCAAATCAAGGAATGCTTGTAATTATTCAAGCTGCCACATTCTGCGCTAACTGTACCTTCTCCGTGTTCTTCAAGAGCAGCCCAATGTAAACCAGAGTACAATAATCCGATTGAGGCAAACATTGCTGCCACCCTATGATCATTAAGATAGAAGGAGAAATTCCTTCGGAAAAAATGAATATGACTAGGTGGCACATCTAGACCATATAGTGCCTGCCCTAGGACTCTTTCTGTATGGCAATTGATGGTGGCTCCTCCTATGATTGATTATATTCAAACCTCATTTAAGAACAACTACCTATTAGTCACTCCCCTTATAGCATCATGCATTATAACTGCATGGACAGCAATAGAGCTGCTAAGTCAGGGGTTCTCAACCTTGGCAACTTTAAGACTTGTGGACTTCAATTCCCAGAATTCCTCAGCCAGTGCTGGCTGATGAATTCTGGGAATTGAAGTCCACAAGTCTTAAAGTTGCCAAGGTTGAGAACCCCTGTGCAAAGTTCTTAGTAAGGTGTGCGGTGATGCAGCAAGATTTAAGACAACAGGAGACTTGTGTAGCTATGGGATACAAGGAAAGTATTATGAAAGTTGTTATGTAGATCAACCTTAGAAAGCTAAATCAGGATGGATGTCTTTGTGGCGTCTTTGTGCATGTATGGTTCTAATTAGAGTGAATGCATCTCTGTTTGCACCTATGTTTGAGTGTACTAGGAAGAACAGAGTGGATTCATATGTTCTGGACCAGGTCATGCGACCAGCAGGGTGAACTTAGAAAAGTGGTGGCAAACTTTTGGGCTTAGTCTGTCAAAAATTTGAAAAAAAGCCTAACTTTCACTCTCCTTCTCCCCCCCCCACATGCACACGCACACGCACACGCACACACACACACACACACACACCAAATGATCTCCCTGCTCTAGATCACCTTAAACAATGCACTTGACAGCTGCAATGAGGCAGCAATGAGGAAATAGAAGCTTTGAGTTAATCCCAAGTGCCACCACTGCCACTCAAAACGTAGTACTTCAGGAGGACACATCCCTTTCTTGGGTGGCCTTTGCAGCTTCCAAAAAGTGCACAAGAATGGGACAAGCTTTTGGGAATAGTTGGTGTGAGCTATTGGTGAATGCTGCCATATCACTCAAATCATTATGGCATATCACCTTTGACACGTATGTCATAGGTTCACCATCACTCGCTTAGAATGAAGCATCAGCAACATTCCATGCTCCTACTCATTTGCATTTCCCAAAGGGAGGGAAAATTGTATTTTTTTTCCTTTGAAGCATCTGGATGGATTCTGCCAATTTTTAAACCTAAAACTGCATCCAGTTTTGGTCACCACGATGTAAAAAAGATGTTGAGACTCTAGAAAGACTCTAGAAAGAGTACAGAGTACAGAGAAGAGCAACAAAGATGATTAGGGGACTGGAGGCTAAAACATATAAGGAACGGTTGCTGGAATTTGATATGTCTAGTTTAAGGAAGAGAAGGACGAGGGGGGACATGATAGCAGTGTTCCAATATCTCAGGGGCTGCCACAAAGAAGAGGGAGTCAAGTTATTTCCCAAGGCGCCTGAAGGCAGGACAAGAAGCAGCAGATGAAAACTAACCAAGGAGAGAAGCAACCTAGAACTAAGGAGAAACTTCCTGACAGTTAGAACAGTTAACCAGTGGAACAACCTGCCTCCAGAAGTGATGAATGCTCCAACACTGGAAGTTTTTAAGAAGAGACTGGACAGCCATTTGTCTGAAATGGTATAGGGCAGTGGTTCTCAACCTTTTTCAGGTTGAGACCCCACTTGCGCCACCCATGCGCGGCGCGACCCCGTTGCGTGCGCGCATGCAATGGGCCGGTCCGCGCATGCGTGTGCGAAGGGCCGGTCCACGCATGCGCGTGCGACGGGCCAGTCCGCGCATGCGTGGCGTGCGTGCGGCGGCCGATTCGCGCATGTGCGTGTGACGGGCCGATCCACGCATGCACGTGCGACGGGCCGATCCGCGCATGCGCGTCGCGCACGACGGCCCAAACCGTGCATGCACGGCGCGCGGGCAGCGAAGGGAAAAAAACAAAAAAACACAAAATGGCGGACCACGACGGGCTGAACTGCTCATGCGCGGCGCGCGCGCGACGGCACGAACCGCGCATGCGCGGCGCACGCGCGACGGGAGGAAAAAAATGGTGGACCATGGTGTCTGGCGACCCCCGCGAAACGGTCGTTCGACCCCAAATGGGGTCGCGACCCATAGGTTGAGAAACGCTGGTATAGGGTTTCCTGCCTGAGCAGGGGGTTGGACTAGATGACCTTGGAGGTCCCTTCCAACATCATCATCATCATTATTACTATTATTATTACTACTACTACTATTATTATTATTATTATATTTTAGGGGAGGGGACTAGTTTCTTTTACCACCATCAATTTGGTCCCATTCTGTTTTGTTTCTTGCTGATTTATCTTACTGATGCAGGGAAAGATAGGCAGACAAAATCCTGAGAGTCTTTACATTATTTCTTTCCAGTAATCCACTGGATTGGAAAGACTAAAGAAGTGTCTATATGTATTAAACAATCAAGTGTACAGTAAATACTGCTCTGGTTTCTATGACAACACTAAAAATAAAAAGTTAAATTAGATTATATATGGAGCTATAGTTAAGGGTGACCTGAAAAGACCTGCCTAATTGGAGTTTCACAGAGATAAATTATTTTTTCAGATATCAAAAACATTATAATGACGTATCAGTTTGAACTATGAATTATGCCAGACCTATTGCTTTAAAAAATAGTCAGTAGAATTCTGAAGTGTAATGTTAGTGAACACTCCTGAAATGCCTGCATATATAATACAAATAAGGGTAACTAGCTATAGGAATACCAAGAGGGGAGTAATCTGGTTGTCTTATATGTTCTCAAGTCATTGTAATTTGATCACATTTATTTATGTAATCACCATAATAAAGAAGTCAGCAATTTCAGTTTAATAGCTTAGGTTTCTTTTACATATAAAATGGTGTAGCTCCAAAAGTGGAACTAACGTCAGTGTAACAACACTGTAATTTAAGCACTGGTTGATGACGGAATCAATTAAATTATCAGCATTAACTGGATTTTGATCTGATCTTAGCAGAAGATCTTGGAATAGATCCACTGACCTTAGAAGGGCTTAACTTAGTCAAGCCTAAAAGAACTGGTTTCAATTAGACTACTGTAAATGTAATTAGGCTGGTATCTAGCATATCTTTTTACACAAATTGATTTCTCTTGTTAACATGCTGCAGTATTAAGTATGTTCCATGTTTGACATTTTTAAACATATATCAAATCAATTCTGTAGAGCATAAAATATAATTACCATATAATAAAGAATATAATTCAGCACTCTATATCTCATTGCTACATTTCATTGCTACAGTGTCCTGCAGTTGAAAAATGATCTGAATATAATAGTTGCCCTTTGATATGAAGGAAATACACACAAATTAAAACAACTTGGCAGGTCCTCATAGCTCTGAGACCATATTATTCAATAAAAACTTTATAAACCATGATGATTCAGGATCTTAACACATTTATATTAGCTGCTCCAATGCACGTAACTTTGAGAATTATTAACAGGGACTGTTGCTGAACCTCTCCACCTCCAAGGTATCTCATATAGAAAGCAAATGCTAAAAGACTTTTTTAAAAGTTGTAAATAATGTGGAGATGAATTTATTTGTGAAGAACAAAATAACTGAATGTCGACTAATATTTCAGGCAAAGTATCATTACTGGAGAAATGGTACCGCGATATGAATAAATAATAAAGAAAAATAAACAAGTTACCTTTTTATTTTAATTTATTTTTTAGTACATTTAATTTTTATTTTTATCTAGCTCCCAGTGGATTACTGCATCTATGGAGACACTGAGCGAAGTGTTCATATAGTATTTTAATACCATGGCTAATTTTAACAAGATAATGTGAGTCATAATTGCTGCTTTAGAAACCAGAGTAATATAGATTAATCTATAATCTAAATCTTTAGATTAATATAAGCCAAAACCAACCCAGCACTTCATAATTTACATAACAGAAATTAAGTGAGGAAAAAAAATCTGGCTTTCTCCTGCAGTTATTGATGCAAAATTATGGCATAGCCTGTCCAAAGTTGGATTATAGAATTACTCTATAACAGAATTATTCTATTACTTATTTATAAAGTCTGACAGTAGGGCATTTTAATATTCAGTATACAAAACCTGGGACATATTTTATTGACTACTTAATTAAACACAGTACTCTACATACAGAAAGCATAGACACTGAGATAAGCACCCAGTGAAAAAAATAAATCAATATTTCCCCTTTTATGATTAAACTGGATTTGGAGAGAGCCAATCTGAGGATGAGCAAGAAACATATATGGTTTGTCTGGTGCAGGATAGTTTTGGATTTGCATCAAGAAGCAAAGAAAAATCATTTCAATAGGTGCTATAAGGGGTTTATGGATCACTGATTTTATTTGATATTATTGACATATATTGTAACAAATTTCAATAATTAAATAATTTTTTGCCTGTATTAAACGCATTGTGTTTGCTAGAAAGTGGCTTCTTCATATTTTGTTTGAATATGAAGGGAAGCTAATAAATTAGCAAGTGTTTTTTTATCAACATGCTGATAGGAGAACTACCTTTTCAGGCTCCAATATTCACATGGTTAAAACCATAGCATAAACAATCTCACTCATATAACACACATATATTAATAAATACATAAATAAAAATACATTACCGGGTAACTAAACAGCAGTCATGTATTATGGTCTCCTCCACAAACATGCCTCTTTCATCATCAGTTTCAACCAAGCGACCATCACGATACCAATGTACTTGTGTCGTAATGTCGAGGTACGTTGCTGTACACTGAAATGGCAAGCGATCACCATGAAAAACCACCTGTTTCTGTGATGGTATCAATTCAAAAAGAGGCAACTCCAATGGACCAGCTATAGATGGGAGTACAAAGAAAATTATTTTTTATTCCATTATTAACAATATTGTCCTCTTTTTTTTTTTAAAAAAAGATATCAGTACCAGTTTCAATAAGTACAATATGAACGAGATTATTATTTACAATGCCGTTCTAAGCATGTCTGTTCTGGGAACATGGGATTATAGCCTTAATTAATTAATTAATTAATTAATTAATTAATTATGACTTATATGCCGCCCTTCTCCCCAGACTCAGTGTATTTTAATACACTTTTTTTTAAATACACAATGCACCGACTTTTCAATTTTCACTGTTCATCCTCAAAACTAAATCTACACAAGGATAAGAAATTATAGTTTTCAAGTGTCTACTTGTGATAACTGATTTCATCCAATGACCATATATATTCCTGGCTGCATGGTTCAGAGAAATAATAATAATAAACTTTATTACAGTCGTAGACCAGCAATAGCCATAACTTTTTACACTATATTAAATAATAATAATAATAATAATAATGATAATAATAATAATAATAATAATAATAATAATAATAATAATAATAATAATAATAAAAATAGTACAAACATTAATAGTAAATAATAACATCCCTGTTAAGAAAATACATGTTCTCAAAATGTTAGGGTCACTCCCTAATTTGTTGGTTCTCATTGCCTATCTACATTTAAGTGCAGATAGCAGAAGATAAGAGATACTAAAATCATTAAGACTGAAAAGCAAAGGAGAGTTTAATAAAATCAAGAAAGTTGAGCTGTTTTCCATTCCATAAAAGAAATGGAAAATTGAAATGTTTGTTCATAAGCCACCCAAGGACACTTATTCATGCCATGAGTCTGCTACATGCTTTAGATTCATTATATCATAACCAGTGAAGATATGCTAAGGGTTATCCCAAGGGAAGAATATATCTTGTGTTGGGATATAAACATACAGATAGCCCTTGACTTATGACCATAATTGAGCCCAGAATCATTAAGTGAATGCCACAGTCATAAAGCAAATCAATTTTCCTCAATAGGTGTTTTTCTTTTTTGACGGAAACTAGTAAAAAAACATTGCAAACTGAGTTATGTGATTGGGGGACATTGCAAATGGCAGTAAAGGTGAGCTGGTTGACAAGCACCTAAAATGTGATCACGTGACTGTGGGGAGGGCGTGTGCCGCTGTTGTAACTTTGTAAATTTTGTAAGTAGTTTTTGGGGAGTCTATCATAACTTTGTACAGTCACTAAACAAATAGTCAAAAGTAGAGGACCATTTGTACTCTACAACCTCATCAATGCTTCTGGGATTAACATATGGTTCATTTCAAGGTAATGCTAGCTACATGTTTTCATCTTTTTACCTAAGCACAAAATGTTGTATCAGCAGAAAAAGTTACTGATTCAAAGATGATATTTGAAAACTACTCAGTTCTCAAGCATACCAATTTGTTTATCCACATTAGAAAAGTCAAATCAATAGCATACCCCAACTGATGTCTACACACACACACACACACACATACAAATTTTTTCCTCTTTTCCCTGCTTCTTCTTCTTCTAGAATGGGATAAATCCAAGCTATTGCAATATTGAACAGAATTGTAGAGCAAAACAAAATCAGACAGAAAAGGACTTTTTTGCTGTAAAAGATTGAAAGTAAGACCCCCACCTGAAATACTGCATCCAGTTTTGATCATCGCATTACAAAAAGATGTTGAGACTTTGGAAAAAGGGCAAAAAAGAGCATCTAAGAAGATTAAGGGCCTGGAGAATAGTTGCAGGATTTGGGGTTTGGCTCGTCTAGAGAAAAGAAGGACTAGGGGGGACATGATAGCAGCATTCCAGTATTTGAGGGGCTGCCACAAAGAAGAAGGGATCAACTTATTTACCAAAGCACCAGAAGGCAAGATAAGAAACAATGGATGGAAATTAATCAAGGAGAGAAGCAACCTGGAATTAAGGAGAAACTTCCTAACAGTGAGAACAATTAACTAGTGGAACAGCTAACCTTCAGAAGCTGTAGCTGTTTCACCACTGGAGATTTTAAAGAAAAGACTGGACAACCACCTATCTGAAATGGTATAGAGCAGTGATGGTGAAACGTTTAGAGACCAAGTGCCCAAACTGCAACCCAAAACCCACTTATTTTTTGCCGGGTGCCAGGTGGACGTAGCCGACTGGGTGGCTGTGGCTGTGGTGGCCATGCAGACTGGGTGGGTGTGGCATGGTCACCTCGATGTTGCTCGTGGGGAGGGATGCCTCTGGGGAACAGGCAAGGTTGGGGGAGATCCAGGGGGTCTCTGGTAGGTGGGGTGGTGGGCAGGAGGCTCATCCTGCAGGGTGAGGCAAGGCAAGGCGGGGCAGGGGCCAGGATGGCTGCTGCCTGATACCATCGGCCCCCACACACAGAGGCCAGCGAGCGCATGGGGGCCGACTGGCACACTCTGGGGCTCCGCAGCCCACCGCCAGCAGTTCAGAGAAACATAGATTTAATGGGTCGTGCCCGGGAAAAGGACAGCATTCGAGCCCAGGAAGGATAGGACAGGGGGGAGAGAAACTAGCCATGCTGGGATGCATCCGGCCATGTGGGACCTTGGCGAGTTAGCAGATGGCTGGTTGAAGAGGGAAAGTTGCCATCTCCGGGCTCTGAGTGCCGCCTGTGGCATGCGTGCCATAGGTTCACCACCACTGGTATAGAGTCTCCTGCTTGAGCAGGGGGTTGGATTAGAAGACCTCCAAGGTCCCTTCCAGCTCTAGTCTGATTGATTGATTGATTGATTGATTGAAATATCATGTCTTCTCTGAACAGGAATTTTGTTTCATATCTCATAACTATATACTTCATAAAAAAAACAAGATGGTAGTGCTAACTTAGTCAAAATGCATTTTTAGTCCTATGTTATTTATTTTTATTTATTCATGTTATATTACATACAGGTAGTTTCTTATCTGCTTAGAAAGGAAATGATTAATATTCCCAGTTTGGGGTACAATAAAAACAGATGCATATCTTTCCTAAACAAAAATAAGGAGTTTTTCTTTATTGAAAAATTACTGGGAAGATTCTTATATCTACTGGACAGTATTAAAAGGGCTAATAATATAATGTAAATTTTATATAATCTGTAGCATCAATTTATATCCCGTAAATTTGTTCTAAAACATATGAACTTATAGCCAACTATAATTTTTATCTATGTTCATTTCTTCATAGCAGATACTCAAACAGATATTTATACTTTGGACAAGAACTCCCACAAATCCATGCAATCATCCATGCTGGCTGCAGAATAGCAATCTATCCAAAATATTTGGTGGTCGTTAGCTTGCCTTTATATAGAATATATAGAGACCAGCATTCATTTAATCTATCAACATATCACATATCACATTTTTTTCATCTTGAAATATCATGAAGTATCTTGTAGAACTGAATTGATTCATTTGATAGCTACCCATGTTTTTTTTCATTTTATAGTAAGTACTGAAATACATTGATACATTAAAAACCCCTGAGAATTTGTGATAATCATGATTATCACATGATAATCACAAGCATTACTATTTCATTTTAATTCTAGTTCCAAAATGTATCACTGGAACATTTCTGTTCAGGATATTATGATTACTATTCCAGAAATCCAATTAGCATGGACACTAATGATGGTTATTGATAGATGATTGATGATAGAAGATATAATCTCAAAGCACCTGAAGAATCCCAAACTAAAGAAGATATTATGCTATCTATCTATAAGTTTCTACTAGAAAGTATCCTCCTTTTTATATTAACATGGAAGTATTTTAAATTGCAAATATCAGTCACCACAGTATCTTGTCAAAACAACTAGAGATTGAAGATTGGAGACATGATGAGTGCTCTGTTATAATCTTCAGGATTAGGTGATGGCATTACAAACGAAAATCAGCTTCACCTTGTAACCAGTGGTGGGATTCAAATATATGAACAACCGGTTCTCTCTGTGGATGCCGCTTCCGGAAGTCCATTCTGGGCCTAGGCAACAAAAAATTAGCTACTGGTTCTGCTGAAGTGGTGCGAACTGGCTGAATCCCACCACTGTTTGTAACATTTATATTGTTGACAATTCAAACATTCCACCTTGCTGATTTTTTAAAATTGTGTTGATGTTGGTACCATGCAGATGTGAGAGGTGAGAACTTTGGGGAAAAGAAATAGGGTTTCCCTGTGGTATTCTTCACTGTAGCCTTCTCCAGAAATATAGTTGGTATCAACCTGGTATCTTTTCATAAAGCTTATGGGGCATTCAAAAGTATAAATTGATCGTTGACTTTAGAAAATATTGATTATTTATCATTGTTTTTAATATTTTAACGGGTGGTTATTGTAAACTGCTATGAACAGCAGCATGAAATTCTTTTCACTCCTTCAGTCATCACCCTACTGAAGATACCATACAGCCAAAGATTCATTGAGCAATCATGCATAATAATTATCTCTTGTTACTTCTAAGATAGAGAATGTACATCTTTCATAGTCATGTTGGATCTTAATTTTCTAAACATCAAGAAAAATTCTTGTGGCAGATTTTAATTGTTAAATAATTTTAGTATTATTCTAATATATTTTAATTTTATATTTTGTTCTGACTCTGGAAATCAAAGCTGTGTTACTACCACAACTACTGGGTTTGGGAAGGTAAAGTGTCTGATTATGGATTGTTTACAATTGAAGAATCTTGTTTCTTCTGCTCCAGTGCATCCTGAAGATGTGAACTCACTGGAGGATGCAGATGTAAGG
This sequence comes from Bothrops alternatus, assembly GCA_034064705.1. Lineage (NCBI taxonomy): Eukaryota > Metazoa > Chordata > Lepidosauria > Squamata > Viperidae > Bothrops > Bothrops alternatus. Next base: position 10,868,761 of record JARGCV010000009.1, read on the forward strand.
ATTAAAGCTGGCAAGGTAGAAACCAGCATTTTCCAGACTAGAAAATCTATTCACTTCTCTGTCGTAGCTGTGATTAAGCTAAACCACTCATGTTGACCTGTTCTCAGCTTCCATCTGCTGCTATGCACATATTAATGTGAGGGAATCATTATCAGATGGAAGATGACTGGCTGGCCAGCTGTGAGGGAAGAAAAGAAATTGATGTCAAAAACTAAGCCCGAGAAAGAAAATTCTAGGTGAATCACAGTCCCCTTCGACTTCTTAAGGTGTGCCCTCATCTATTGGTTGAGGTCTGAAGCACTGCTTTCTTGTCTGTAATCTTTATTTTTCAGTGATAGAAATGAGTACGGACAATGGTGGGATTCAGCCATTTCGCACCATTTCGGCAGAACCGGTAGCTAATTTTTTGTTGCCCAGGCCCAGAATGGACTTCCGGAAGTGGCATCCACACAGAGAATCAGTCGTTCACATATTTGAATCCCACCACTGTCCTCCTGAATGTGTATTGTTCTTTCACTGATTATGATATCTTCCCCTGTTTTTAATCCTGTGTGCTATCCAAAACTGTAATGGAACTAGACCATCTTAGCAATTTGATAAATAAATAAATGACTGAATGGATGTCAGAAATAATTTAACATATACTTCCTTTTTAGTCCTTTCATATTTTAAACACACACACCGCTATTCAAAATCAATTCCATTTGACTGATGTGAGCAAGTTTCATTGTCTTCCACTGTATATCCATTAAAAAAATGTTTATTTGTAGCTTCCTAGGAAACATAACATGTCAAGTGAGTTTATTTGTAATAGAAAACCATTCCTCTGGAAAGAGCTGCCATGTATCCCAAAATTTTCTGGAGGGCAAAACAAGATAATTCCTGAACAAGCAACCAACAGTACAATAGAGAAATACATGCATGTTTCAAGCTAGAGGAACATTTAAAATATTTTTCTTTTACAGAAATACAGAGAGATTCTGGAAATATAACAATTTAAATAGTTTATATTTAAATAATAAATATTTAAATATTAAATATTTCAAATACTTAAAGATGTATCCTTGCCAATCATATTCTGTTTTTAAAAATATTGAGTAGAAGTGAGAGATATGGTCAAAGTGTAGTTCAGCTCTGCTATACAGACTATAATCCCTCAAATTCTAGATCTGAGGGAGCTGATCTGGCTCAGGGTTTGTGTAACGGTTGCAAAATCAGTTCCTAATTAAAGCTGTATGTAATTTGTCTCTAGGGTCATTCTAAATAAGAAATCATTTACAGAACTGCTTTCCACCAAAGGGAGAGTAGCAAGGAAAGCAAAGTATTTAAGTCTCCACCTGTTAGCCCTGCAAGGTAGTTCACACAAGAAGCACAACTAGGAGTAGAAGCTCTATCTTTACTGTAAATTTATTTTAACAAAATGTTGCAAGACTTAAAGTATTTCTCCTCTCCTTTCTGTTAGTCTCCAAAATCCCCCCTTCTGTGGCCTGAAGCATTTTCATGCTGGTTGTCCCATCTGTGTCCTGTCTCCCAAGATCATTCCCTCATACAATTATACTAAGTACTGCAGTCCAAAACCTGAGTAAATGTTTGGAGTCACAACGTTACTTAATGAAAGAAGGAAGAGAGGGAGGAGGAAGAAGATGCAATTCTTAAAGAATGCTACCTTTCAGCTCAGTATTCTTGCTATGTCTTCTTCATAAGAATTGTATAGAAGTTGGGTTAGCTGAGTAATATTAACTGGATTAACATACTGCAACAAATTACAGTTTATACATGATTTGAATAAGCCATAACTGTTTAGTTTGCACATTACATTAAGCCATAACACGTTTTCTAAATGACAATGGCTTGCTTTATGTAATGAGCTAATCTAAAACCGAAAAATTCAGAATATAAGCTATTGCAATATTACTTAGCTAATTTTATTTGCTGAAGAAAAATAAGTGCTTTTTGTGGTATTAGCAGCCTTTAGACCTATCTGCATGCCTACAACTATAAACATAATAAACTAAGAAAAAGTCAAGAATAGCCCTAAGCATAGATTAAAAAATAATATAGTTGCTCTCTGAAAACAGAATATATAAAAAATGGAGCAGGAAAACATTTTCTACAAGTAACAAAATTAAATCAGCAAGTAAAAAAATTCTCATTAAACAAGAGTTCACTCATCTGTTTTAATTGGATTTTTATTAACCCTATTAGCAGAGTAGGATAAAATAACATTTTAACAATGCAGTACTTTTTTTTTGCATAATATAACTGAATTATAAATTACTACAGTGGTACCTTAATACTCATCATTAACTGGTTCTGGGAGCCACAATGAGTATCAAAAACAATGAGTACGAAATAATATTTTCCCTTAAGAAATAATGTCAATCACAAGGCAGCCAACACAGATAAGTTCTAGTGCAGCGGTTCTCAACCTTTTCCGGGGCTCGACCCCGGTCCGCGCCGCACAAAAAAAAATGGCGGGCCTGCACCGCGCATGCGTGGCGCGACGGGGCGCATCGCACATGTGCGGCGCGACGGCCCGCATCACGATAGGAAAAAAATGGCCGACAAAAAAAATGGCCGAACAAATTTTTTTTTTAAAAAAAATGGCGGACTGCAGTGTTTGGCGACCCCCGTGAAATGGTCGTTCGACCCCAAATGGGGTCGCAACCCACAGGTTGAGAACCACTGTTCTAGTGTGTGCGTTGAGTACCAAACAAACGATGAGTACTGTGATAACATTGTTGCGTCAAAATGTGTTGAGTAACAAATTCGATGACTGACATTTTCTTGAAGCTGTCTATAGAAAATTTTTATATACACACACACAAAGAGAGAGAGAGAGAGAGAGAGAGAGAGAGAGAGAGAGAGAGAGAGAGAGAGAGAGAGAGAGAGAGAGAGAGAGAGAGAATACAGTGAAGATACCTTCACAAATGCAAGGCAGAAACTTGGGAATAAATAAAACCAATAAACAAGTAACATAGCCAATATTAAAAGATATGCAAGGCATTCTACTATTTTTTTCTACACCAGCCCTCATCCTTCTTCTTTCTGGTGTATCAGTATTGCTTTTAACTACAAAATCCTTGGAGGTGGGACTCCATCTGCATTACTCATGACTCTTTTCCAAGGCAACAAGAGCAACAAGTGCAGAGCAACAGGAGCAAAGCAAATTTCAAAATCAGAGAACATAGGTTAGCAACCAATGTGTTGCTATTCATAAATTGTTACCCACCAAAGTAATTATTTTGGACTGTATGCATATTTTCATACTTAATTTAGCTGTTCATTCAAATAGCAACATGTTGCCAGTTTCAAAAGGCTAGCTACTTGTGCATAAAATAAAAGTTAATCTTTTAAAAATTATAGCTAAGTAGCATTGCATGCCATTCTTGGTTTTATTTTTTTCAAATAATTTTCTTACAAATTATAAATGAACAAAATAAAAGTCAAAACAAACTACAAAAAGGAAGGGAGGGAGAGAGGGAGGGAGTGAGGGAGGGAGGAAGGAAGGAAGGAAGGAAGGAAGGAAGGAAGGGAAGGGGGAGGGGGTAAAGGGAAAGAAAAAGAGAAAAGAAGTAACTTCCCCTTCATCCGAGCAGGTAAAATTAACTTTAATAGCATAGCGCTATTAAGCTTATCATGTTTTATTTAAATAAGATATAATGTGTCCCCCCCTCCCCATGGCTCATCTCTTGGGTAAGGAAAACAAGATCCAAATGTTATGTCAACCAATCTTTGTCAACAAAAGTTCAGTAAGGACAACTAAATATAACTATTTTCTTTTTTAAAAAAATCCTGATTAAAAAAGCTGATCTTATAAATCTTCACTGATTTATTGGACTGGAAGCTTTTCCTGTTTTGTAGATTTAATTATGTTTATTATTTCTTGGAACACTAATACAAATAAATAAGTAGCATGATCATAAATTGTTTTAGGAAGACCTCTGTTATATAAAGATTTATTTCTTCCTTACTTACATTTGTTAGGGAGTTACATAACTGAGAATAAAAATAACAGGATTGATAATTTACTGAGTCGGAATCATTACTGTATGTAATTTAACCCAAGAGTCCATAATTGTAGCAACATACTGTAACAATGCTGCAAGTACAATTCAGAAGGCTACTATTTTACTAAGTCTTTGACCTTACATAAGAACATAAGAACATAAGAAGAGCCATGCTGAATCAGGCCAAAGCCCATCGAGTCCAGCATTCTGTGTCACACAGTGGCCCACCAATTGTACATGGGGATCTTGAGCAGAAAGAGAAGGCAAAACCCTCCCTTTCCCTTGACCTCCAACAAATGGTACTGAAGGGAATCCTGCCTGCCTCAACCAACATAGAGGCGGCACATGGACATCCGTTTTAATAACCACCGATACACTTGGCATCCATGAATCTATCTAACCCTGCCTTGAAGCTGTCAAGGCTGACAGCTGTCACGACCCCTTCTGGAAGTGAATTCCATAAATCAACGACCCTCTGGGTGAAGAAATATTTCCCTTTATTTGTCCTCACTTTCTTAGCTATGAGCTTTAGGGAGTGCCCCCTTGTCCTGGTATTGTGTGATAGAGAAAAGAATTTTTCTCTATCCACCTTTTCTATCCCATGCATGATTTTATACACTTCGATCAAGTCACCCCTTAAACGCCGTTTTTCAAGGCTGAAGAGACCAAGGCGTTGCAATCTGGTTTCATAAGGGAGGCGCTCCATTTCCTTGATCATTCTTGTTGCCCTTTTTTGCACCTTTTCCAGTTCCATTATATCCTTCTTGAGGTGCGGTGACCAGAACTGTACACAGTACTCCAAATGTGGTCTCACCATCGATTTGTACAGAGGCAATACAACACTTGCTGACTTATTTTCGATTCCCTTCCTAATCATGCCAAGCATGGAATTTGCTTTTTTTTTTTACTGCTGCTGCGCATTGGGTTGACATCTTCATCGAGCTGCCCACCAAAACCCCAAGATCCCTTTCTTGGATTGTCTCAGAAAGTTTGGTCCCCATCAGTTGGTAAGTATAATTGGGGTTCTTTGTCCCGATGTGCATAACTTTGCACTTGTTTAGGTTAAAATGCATTTGCCACTTTGTTGCCCACTCACACAATTTCAAGAGATCCTTCTGGAGCTCCCGACAATCAGTTTCACTTTTCACAACCCGGAACAATTTAGTGTCGTCAGCAAACTTGGCTACCTCACTATTAACTTCTACATCCAGATCATTGATGAATAAATTAAAAAGTAAAGGTCCCAAAACTGAACCTTGGGGTACACCACTTCTCACTTCTTTCCATCCGGAGAATTGTCCATTTATTGCCACCCTTTAGTTCCTACAATTTAGCCAGTTACCAATCCAGGACAAGACCTGTCCTCTAATTCCGTGGCTGGAGAGCTTTTTTAGGAGCCTTTGGTGAGGAACTTTGTCAAAAGCCTTTTGAAAGTCAAGATATACAATATCAACTGTGGCCCCTTTATCTATGTATTTATTTACACCCTCAAAGAATTCTAACAAGTTATTAAGACATGATTTGCCTTTGCAGAAACCATGTTGATTTTCCTTCAGCAATGCCTGTTTTTCTATGTGCCCTGTAATTTTATCTTTAATAATGGTTTCCATCAGTTTGCCTGGAACTGAGGTTAGACTGACTGGTCTATAGTTTCCTGGATCACTTCTGGATCCTTTCTTGAAGATCGGGGTTATATTTGCTTCCCTCCAATCCTCCAGTACAGTGCCTGATCTTAGGGAAAGATTATATATTTTAGCTAGAAATTCAGCAATTTCACACTTGAGTTCCTTGAGAATTCTAGGGTGGATGCCATCTGGACCCGGCGATTTGTTGACGTTTAGTTTAGAAAGGCATGCAAGAACATCTTCCTTGTTTATCTCTATCAGGTTTAATTCTTCTATTTCCCTCCCTGAGAAAACTAATTCAGTGGCAGGCAAATGCTCTCTATCCTCCTCAGTGAAAACGGAGGCAAAGAAGTCATTTAGCCTCTCAGCAATCTCCTTGTCTTCTCTGATTATCCCCTTCTGACCATTGTCATCGAGTGGCCCAACTGATTTTCTGGTTGGGTTCCTGCTTCTGATGTACTTAAAAAAGGTTTTGTTATTATTTTTAATATTCTTGGCTATATGCTCCTCAAAGTCTCTCTTGGCTTTCATGACTATCGCCTTGCATTTGGTCTGCCAGAGTTTGTGATCCCTCCTGTTCTCCTCAGTAGGAAGAGCCTTTCATTTCTTAAATGAGTTTTTCTTCTTTCCAATAACCTCCTTTACCTCATTCGTAAGCCATACTGGTATCCTCTTGGACTTTCCAGTCATCTTTCTTCTTTTAGGAATGCATTTTATTTGAGCCTGCTGTAACGTATTTTTAAACAGTTTCCAAGCATTTTGGAGGGATTTGACTTTTTTTACTGTTCTTTTTTGTTTCTTCTTTACTATTTGCCTCATTTTGTCAAAATTCCCTCTGTGAAAGTTTAAGGTCTCTGTGTTAGTTTTCACTGACAATTTGCTATCCATGGTTAAGTTGAAGGTTATTGTGTTGTGATCGCTGGTTCCTATGGGCTCAGTTACAAGGACATCATGAACCAAATCCTTATTCCTAAGGATCTTATTCCTAATATCTAATATCTTATTCCTAATATCTAAATCTAATATAATCCTGAATGGAATTACATCTACATGGAGGGGAATATGCATTGGGGTACCCCAAGGTTTTGTCCTAGGTACAATACTCTTCAATTTCTTCATAAATGATTTAGATGAAGGAATAGAAGAAGAACTAATGAAATTTTCAGATGACATCAAGCTAAGGGGAATAGTTAACATTTTAGAAGATAGGCTCAAGATCCAGAAAGATCTTGACAGACTTTAATACTGAACCCTATCCAACAAAATACAATTCAGCAGTGAGAAAGGAAAGGTTTTACACTCAGGTGAGAAAAAGCAAATGCAGAGGTATAGAATAAGTGGGACCTGGTTCAAACGCAGTAACTGTGAGAGGGTTCTAGGAGTCCTAGTGGACAACCACTTAAGCATGAGCCAGCAGTGTGCTGCAGCTGCCAAAAAAGCCAATGCAGTCATAGGCTACATCAATAGAGAAATAGTATCAAGAGCATGTGAAGTATTATACTGCTATATACTGTCTTAGTAAGACCAAACTTGGAATATTGGATCTAGTTTTGGTCACCATGATAAAAAAAAAAGATTTTGAGACTCTAGAAAGAGTGCAGAGAAGAACAACAAACATAATTAAGGGTCAGGGACACTATTTCATGGAAAACCCATAAAAAGTTGAAAACAACAGAAAAAAATCAGTTGCTTCAGGAAAATGCATGAAAGTTAGCATAAAAGAAAGAAGTCTCTTGATCTAAGGGTTTCCCCTATAACCAAAAATATCTGAAACAATAGGTTTGTTTCAAAGAGATTTCCTTCATCTACATCACGAGTGTCAAACTGCCGACCCACAGGCCGGATGCAGAAACCGCACCCACCCCATTGCCACCCATGGAAAAAAAGTTGTGATACGTCGTGGCACGTCACGTGACATTGTTTGACACCCTTGATCTATACAAACATCTTTTGGGACAAAAATATTAAATACAAATGATTAAAACATTTTTATTTCTCCATAAGATAACAGTATATATGTATACAGTTACAAATTGTGTTTTATTCTTGTTGCTTCTTGTTTATTTATTATACTATTCTTTTTAATTCTGCTCTTCTGTTCATTTCAATTAAAAGGAAAAGAAAAGAAAGCAAGCCCAAAGTTATCTACTCAAACATGATAATCATTACACAAACAGTAGCAGCAGATAAATGATATGAGGAATGTAAAACAAGCAGGTGATTGTTAGAAGGGTGTGCAGTGCAGGAGGGAAAAGTCAGCTAGAGTGAACATAACCATAAATTAGATTTATCATTACACCCAATTACAGCCATATCACCCAAAATTAATCATTAGAGAGCAAGTTGAAACTTTGAACAAGTCAATTCCTATTAGTGGGTAAAGATACAACAATTTGTTTCTGGACCATTTTTAAACCTCTGTTTTTAAAAACCAATACACTAAAAGGAGATTATTCCTGTAATTTAATTAAGGATTATATTTTTCAAGGACCTTTCTCCTACCATTTCAACATATTCTACAACATATTCTATAAACTCATTCAAACACATTTCATACACGATCTAAATGGTGCAATCAGTAAGCAAAATAAAACTCTTTACATTTAGCTAAATGTCAAGAAAGCCAAAGAGAGTAAAAATAAAACTAATTCAATTAAGTTTTAAAAGCATATCTCTGTATAAGATCATATATATTTCTGGAAAGCATTTTTCCACACACGAAAGGCATAACAATTCCAACTCAAACTTCAGCTTTTTCCCTTTCTAACTAAAAGTGAGCCTGTGAAACTAATACTTTAAAGATGTTAAGTGCTAGGACATATATACTGAATTCCACCACCAAATGCAAAACACATTTTTACTAAGAATAAAAAAGCAGATTTCTTCATTTCTATACCATTACAATTCAAGTATCATTATTCAAGTTTGATTTTGTTTGCACTGTTTGTTTTTCAGGTAATTTTTAAAACATCTCTAACCACTTTTAAGCAACTAGAATGTATATAATTTTTCAGGAAAGCCCATTTTTCCACAAGATTCTGGTATTAGAAGTTTCTGATAAGTTTATATCCAAAATCTAGAAAGGAATTTGGCAAAAAAATAGCTTGGAATTGATTTCTTCTTTATGCATAGTTTGTTTTAAAAAAAATAGAACAGCAATGAATAGCTTTGTTTGAAAACCTCAGCAAATATTCTTCTAAAAGCATTTATATTCAGAGCTACTGAAGCTTTTTTTTTTTAATAATCTCAAGTGCCCTCCTGTCAGTAGCATTAAACCACAATAGCAGGAATTACTGATGAGGCCTAAACTATCATTATAATAATTAAAGCACTCTTTTTGCTATCTTGTTCACAAAGTACTCCTTTGTGTTGACTGAAATTCAGAGCGTTTATGTTTCAATGATTTAAAAGGTATGTTCTGGATTAGCATTTTGAACAAAACGTAGTTTCCTTTTATATGTGAACCTGAAATGGTGATTAGCCTGACAAATCAAATAAAACATAACAAGCAGAATCACCAACCATGCTAAATTTGGTTTGCTTGCCAAATCACCATTAGTTACCATTAACCAAGACTTGTCCAGGGTCACACATCACAATGAACTATGATTGGTTGATAATTGCTACCTGCCTTCTTGGACCTGCAATAATATGTGGAATGGTAAAATAAAACTGAAAACAAAAGGATTGCCAAGAAACTGCTCTCTGCATAGTTTTCAGGGTTTAATCTGTTACAGCAAAATAATATGGAAGTTATCTGAAAAGTTAAGGAGAAAATTCAATATCAATTTTCTACGCATAGAATTGTTAATAGAATCCAAAGCATGACATTTTTTTCCTTACAACTGTTGTCTCCTGCACATTTCTGCTGAAGGATGGGGAGTTTCTCTTTTTTCTGATATAGGGTAAGGTGGGGAATTCCCACAGTATGAAATTACAATTTTTTTACAGCATCATCCTCTCCATTAAATTCTATCAGGGTATATGTATGTGCTTGTAAGTAAGTGTGTGTGTACACACATTACACCGGGGGTCTTCAAACTTGGCCATTTTATGACTTCTGGAGTGTGCCTGACTGAGAAATTCTGGGAGTTGAAATCCACAGGTCATAAAAGGGCCAAGTTTGAAGACCCCTACATTAAACATATACCATATTGCTTGTATTGAAGACGGAGAAGATGGAACAAGCAAAATTTAAAAATAAAAATGTTAAAGATGTTCATATAACCTGGCTGTATTATTGGGTAAGTACAGGAAAATATAGATGACTTTAAAGATTTGTTTTGTCACTTCCTCATTTAGATTTTTCCTACAGATAAGCCATTCCTAATCAGTTAACTAGCCTTATTTGATATGTTTCTTTTGCTTCAACAAACAGATATTGTAGATTTTTTTAAAAAAAATGTGATGTGACTCTTTGCTGTCTTTAATCAAGAAGTGAAATAGATGTAATTTTATCATAGCATTTAACTAGAGATGTCTTGAGATTTCAGCTAAAAATTGTTAACAAGTTTTTGTGTGGGGGTTCATCTAAAACACAGTACAATAGAACAATACAACAAACAGAACAATATAATACCTGTGCCACTGACTCAACCAATCCAGAAAGAAAACATATTGGATCATGTTTATTTATTTAAAATAACAATGTTAATAATAAACAAAATAGTTAAAATAAAGTATTTATTTTGCAATAATTACAGATATAAAATAAAAGTACAAAATAGATGCAGCATATTAAAAAAATACATTTCTCACCCAACTAAACACAGAGTGGCTCCCCAAAACATCATACATCAGCAGCATGGGCTCAATTACTCTCCTGCCCCTTCTGCCTAAGGAAACAGCCAGGTGTTCCAAGGTTTTCTGAAAAATGAACAAAGTTGGTGCCCCCCAAACCTCAATGCTATGGTATCCCAGAGGGCATGCACAGCTATGGAAAAGGTAAACTGCCAGTTGACCATCCTTGATTGTCAGGACTTAGAGCTCCTCCTCCTATCCAAACTAATGGAATGGGTAGAAGCAATGGGATTAATGGGCTTTAAAAAAACAAACAGCACCTTGAATTGCATAAAGCAAAGAGCCAGTGTAGCTCCTGCAGCACAGATGTACCATGGACATAAAGAAACACAGTGGTCCATGCCATTGCATTCTGGACAAATGGAGGGTATCTTCTTCAAGGATAGTCCTCTATAGACTGCTTCACAGTAATCCATTCAAGAGGTGACCAAAGCATAGTTGACCACGTGCAGTACCTCCTGATCCATGAAAGGGTGTAACTGCAGATGCCTTGCACATCTATGTTGTATAATTGTAGAGAACAAGGCATTTCAATGGGCGAAGAAGCATAGTCGTGATATGAGGAAAGATCATTATAAAGAAGGTGGAGGAAAACTTACATGGGTATTTGTGTAACAATAAGTGATTCTTTTAAGGTTGTTATTATTATACCATAAACACCATTTTGTGATTCCTTTGGATTTTATATATTGCCTAGGCTTTCTGAACACACGAGGAAAAAAACTGCTTTGCCAACACTGGGTTTCTAAGGGGATAGAAACATAGAATTTGTGTTCCCTTATTATTTATTTATTTATTTATTTATCAAATTTGTATGCCGCCCCTCTCCTGAGACTCAGGGCGGCTCACAACAACAACACAGCTACAATATAAAAACTTCAATAATAATAATAACAACCAGTCTAAAAATCCATACATAGAACATGCAAACACAGTCAAACACACAATCAATGATGGAAGCATGATTCCTCGGCCCGGGGGCAGAACACAGTTCATACCCCCCAAGCCTGTCGGCATAAATAGGTCTTCAAAAGCTTCCGGAAAGCTAGGAGGGAGGAGGCAGTACGAACCTCTGAGGGAAGTTGGTTCCAGAGAGCTGGGGCAGCAACGGAGAAGGCCCTTGTCCTAGGTCCCATCAGATGACACTGCCTAATGGACGGGACACGTAAGAGGCCAGCCCTATGTGCCCTAACCAGTCGCTGGGATTCATGAGGCTAAAGACGGTCCCGCAAGTAACCTGGTCCATTGCCATAAAGGGCTTTATAGGTCATAACCAACACTTTGAATTGTGTTCCGAGACCAATTGGCAGCCAGTGCAGCTCACGAAGGGCTGGAGTGATATGAGCATGTCTTGGGAGACCCAAGACAGCTCGCGCGTCCACATTCTGGACAACCTGCAGTCTCCGGACATTCTTCAAAGGTTGCCCCATGTAGAGAGCATTACAGTAGTCGAATCTCGAGGTGACAAGGGCATGAGTGACTATTAGGAGTGACTCCCGATCTAAATAGGGTTGCAACTGGCGCACCAGGCGAACCTGGGCGAATGCTTCTCTCGCCACAGCTGAAAAATGGTGTTCTAAGCTTAGCTGTGGATCGAGGAGAACACCCAAGTTGCGAACCCTCTCCGAGGGGGACAAAACTTCTCCCCCCAGGGTGATGGACGGACAGTTAGAATCGTCCTTGGGAGGCAAAACCCATAGCCACTCAACTACTTATTTTGAGAGTTGTTTTGCCTGAAGTGTCCTTGGACATTAAAAGGACTTTAAGAAAATTATTCTCATGCAGTTTTTGTATCAGAAAATAAAATCTCCAATCTATCATTGAAGCCTCCAGCTTTTTCCGAAGAATGTCACATGGGATAAAATCAAAGGTGAGTTTAAGATAGATAAGGGCTGCATGAAGGGTCCCATGAGGTTAATTATGGTTTGTTTGTTTTTTGCTGTATACTAAAATACTTGGCAATTGTGAAATGTAGTTCTAAGATTGGTAACTCACCTGCAAGAATATATTTAGATTCTATCTAATTGCAATTGATAGGGCCCAGTCTTTTGGAATCACCAGGGAAAAATCAATGACAGAAAAAAGTGTTGCAAAAATTGGTCCCCAGAAATCAATTATTAATTTTGAAAAATTCAATGAGGATATAATAAAAGGGGCGTTGTCTTACCTGAACACATTTTCTGAGCATGGAGATGGAGAATCCACCAATGGGTTTGCTCTGTCTTCCTGCCCTTCAGACCAAGTCAGCCAAATTTGCCATGTCCCTTGCTGGGCTAGGACCCAGTCTTAATGAAGGCAAAAGCAGCTGAAGAGGTGTTGGCTCTCATAGCCCTAACCCTGACCATGCGGACCTAAGGGTGGGAGTGAATTCTCCATCTCCGTACTGAGAAAAGGCGTTTAGGTAACACAATGCCCCTTCTCCAGCACAGGAGATGGAGAATCCACCAATGGGACATACCAAAGCCTCCTGTCCCAATAGGAGGGAAACAGATAAGGCCGGGTCTGCCTCCCAGACACCACTTGCTGAAGGATCCTCCGACCAAAGGAGGCGTCCACGGAAGCAAAGTCTATTTTATAATGACGAACAAATGGGGAAGGTGAAGACTATGTCGCAGCTCTGAAAATCTCCTCGATGGATGTCTGAGTGGCCCATGCTGCAGAGGTCGCAGCTCTGAGAGTGGAATGAGTTGTGATACGACTTGGAGCTGGCAGGGAAAGGGATTGGTACGCTTCCGCAATGCAAGCCCTGATCCACCTGCCTATAGTGGAGGCAGTCACCCTCTGGCCCAGAGAGGAAGGGTGGAAGGAAACGAAGAGGGCCTCGGACTTGCGAAAGGACGTCCAGTGTGTGCCACTGCTGCTCCAAGTCATGGGAAGGATTAAGACAAAAGTTTGGCAAAACAATTTCCTAGGCCCTATGAAAAAGAGAGTTGACCTTGGGCACAAATGTGGGATACAATCGAAGGACCACCTGGTCCCGGTGGAAGATACAGAGGTCATCCCTGACCAACAGTGCCGCCAGTTCAGAGATGCGCCTGGCCGACGTGATAGCAGCCAGGAAGGTGACCTTGTGGAACAAGGACCGCAGAGCACAAGTTGTGAGAGGCTCAAACGGTGGTCTGTTGAGGGCCCGTAAGACTTGAGGTAATTCCCAAGACGGATACCTGTGGTTTAGTGTTGGTGGCGCCCTTGAGAAAGGTGCGTATCCTGGGATGCTGGGCCAAAGGAACTGAATTGGCACAGGTAAGCAAGGTCGATATGGCTGCAACCTGCCTACGGATGGTATTAGGGGCTAGGCCTCTATCAAGGCCGTCTATGAAGTATTCTAAGATCTGTGGAATTGTCAAGTCTGAGATATCCAGTTGCCGCCTTTCGCACCAATAGCAAAAATTCCTCCATGTGGATTCATAGATGTGATTGGTCACCAGCCAGCGAGATGCCTGAATCATAGAAATTGCTCTAGCCGAGAATGACTCCTGGGTCATGATCTGGCGCTTAAGTGCAAGGCGGCTAACTGTAGCCACTGGGGTTCTGGGTGTCGTAGAACCCCCTGGTGGAGAGACATGCGATCCAGTGGGATTTTCCATGGGGGAGAGTGGAAGAGGTTCACAAGGTCGGCGAACCAGGGTCTTCGAGGCCAGTAGGGAGCCACGAAGATCACCTCCGCTTGTTCCTGCAACAGCTTCCAAATGGCCGCCGGAATCAGAGGAAGAGGGGGAAATGCGTAGAGCAGACCCCCCGGCCATGGGACTCAAAGGGCATCCCCTCCCTCTGCCCTTGGGTATGGGAACCGGGAAAAGAACCTCGGGAGCTGGGCGTTCGCCGGAGAAGCGAACAAATCGAGGACCGGTTGCCCGAATCATTGTGTTATCTCTGCGAAAAGATCTGGGTGCAGGTGCCATTCTGAGGGATCCATGGTTGGCCTGCTGAGAAAGTCTGCTTGTCGGTTCGCCTCCCCCGAGATGTGTTCGGCCCTGAGGGAGGAAAGGTTGGCCTCTGCCCATGAGCCCAGTAACTGGGCCTTGGCCATGAGGGACCTGGACCAGGTACCCCCTTGCCGGTTCACGTGGGCCTTTGCTGCCACATTGTAAGGACTAGCACGTGCTGCCCCGCAATCTCGTTGCGGAAGTGGTGAAGAGCCAGATATATGGCTCTGAGCTCCAACCAATTGATGTTGTGTTTCAGATTCGCATGGGATCAATGGCCCTAGACAAACTGAGAACTGAAGTGGGCTCCCCAGCCGAACATACTGGCGTCCGTTGTATAGTGACCCTCTGACCACCAACGGAGGGATCTCCAGGTTTGAATAGGAACTCTTACCCTTCGGTTGGATGAGCTGACGTCCAACCTCTGGAAGGGGAGGAGAAACCATTGAAGACTCCTTCAATGGAGTCTGGCCCAAGGGATTATGTCGATGCAAGAAATCATCTTACCCAGGAGCTGTGAAAGTAGAGCCAGTGGCACCATGCGGTCCTTGCACACTTTGAGTGTCAGGTCCTGGATACTGTCTCGACGATCCTGGGAAAGATAGACCAGGCAATCGACTGTGTCTATAACGGCACCCAGGTGTGAGAGCTGGGTCGAGGGAGTTGTTTGACTCTTTAGGAAGTTCGCCGAGAATCTGTGCTGTTGAAGGATCTGGATGGACAATTCCAGATCCGACTGGGCCGCCCGAAGGGATGACTAGATAAGGATGTCATCCAGGTAGCATTGAATGTGTACCGGCACCTGTCTTAGGTGTGTGGCGAGCACTGCCAGGATTTTGGTGAACACCCTGGGAGCCGAGGAGAGGCCAAATGGGAGGGCCTTGTACTGAAAGTGATGGCCCATATAACAGAACCAGAGAAACCACCTGTGGTCGGGAAGGATGGGGATGTAGAGATATGCTTCCGTGAGATCTATCGACGTCAGGAAGTCTCCTTTCCTGACGCTCCCTAAGATGGATCGGAGCGTTTGCATTTTGAATTTCTGATATGCAATGTGGGAATTCAGACCTTTGAGGTCTAGAATTGCTCTCCGTCCTCCCGAGGTTTTTGGGACCACAAAGAGTATAGAGTAGAATCCCTGTCCCTGCTGACCAGTCGGCACTGGTTCTATGGTCCTGATATCTAGAAGATGGTGAATGGCCTCTTGCATGAGACCCCGTTTGGCTAAGTTCCATGACTGCAGACAAAGGATAAAGTGTCCTGGAGGGTTGGACACAAACTCCAGGGACAGGCCAAATTGGATGGTTTGTAGGACCCAGGAGTCCGTGGTTGTGAGCTCCCACTGATGGAAGAAGAAGGATAGCCTGCCACCTATGGGAGGAGTGGCCCAAGAGTCACTTAGATCTCCTAAAGGGGTGCCCTCCCCCTCGAAAGGGCCGCTTGCCCTGTTGTTGTTGTCTGGGTCTAAAACCTGATCTATCGTACAGACGATCCTGCCTGACCGAGAAGGGGCGGGGAGGCTGTGAGGCTCCCGAACCTGTTCCTGGATGAAAGGACTGCCTGCGGGTGTATAGGTTAACATGTCTGTCTGTCCGCCTGTTAAGATGGGCCATGACCTTTCGCTTGTCCTTATTCTCAACCAAATAAGGATCCAGGGCCTGTCCAAATGAGCACTCTTCCTGATAAGGAGCCGCGGCCAGACGCCACTTGGATTTGGTGTCAGCTTGCCAATGTTTCAACCATAGCATCCGATGTGTTGTGACATTGGATGCTAGGGACTTGGAAGAGAACCTGGCCGATTGCAAGGTTGCATCAGAGGCATATTCTGTTGCTGCCACCAGCTTACTCAAATCTTGATGAGTACGTATGTCCTCCGGGGGAAGCCTGGTCTGAAGTTGGCAGAGCCATAGAAGAGAGGTCCTGACAAAGAACAAGGCGTAAGTGGCCATTTTTATTGCCCATGCTGCCGCCTGGTGAGTTCTACAAAAGGCCAATTCCCATCTCCTGTCTTGTCTTTAGCATCTCAGCCATATCACCTGACACTGCGGACGAGGACAGGAGGGGGGCCCAGGCTTCATCCACCTTTGGTATCTCCAGTGCATCAGTTAAATCTGGAGAGGTACTGTATATCTTTTTGTCCATTCCTCCCAGAGAAGGAAAGGTACCTGGTGAAGCCCATTGGTTTCGTACGGCATTGAGGAAAAGAGATGGGCAAGGGACGTGGTGCTGAGCCGCAACTGTTTCGAAGAACACCGGATTTGTACTTGAACTGGGCAGGGGCTCCGGTTGAGCTACCCAATCGGGCCCTATATTGGCCATCGTGCTAGCCTTGCATAACAGCAGTAAAAACAGGGCTGGATTGAAGAGACCCCCAGGTGGAGAAGGATCTGGAAGGGCCTTGTCTTCCTCCGACAATGGGAAGTCTGGCTGTTCGTAATTCATTGGAGAAGAGACCCCACTATGAGAAGAATGAGAAGGCGAGGGGCCCCCCCGATATCTGGAAGCACCTGACTGGGAAAAATACGGTGGCGGTACAGGTGGCATGGCTTCTGGCCCGGGCACACGGTGGGACTGAACAGAGAGTGCCCTGTCCACCACCCGAGAAATCAGAGCCTCAAGTCGGCTCTCAAAAGGAAGCTCCTCGGATTCCGCTTCCCTGAGTCCAGCGTTTGTAGGGGTAAAGGTGGCTTTTGGACCCGAGTGTGATACCCACGAGGAATGTGCAGTTGGATGTGTACTTACGTCCTGGGCCACCATGGAAGGAGAAGGAAATGAGGTGAAGGTCTCTTCCGTAGACTACACTCCCTGGGCAGAGGACAAAGGTCCCAGAGGGAAATCAAAATCTGGGGCCTCTGCCTGTTCCGCCTCTGTCCTGGCCTGCCTCTGCGCTCTGGAGAACTCCTTCTCCACAGTCTGGTGCCTCCTGCTGGCTTGCTTCTCCGCCAATTTAGAAGGCTTTTTGCAAATGGCCTTCTTCTTATCCTTAATTGTGCCTGCTGTGTCTTGCTTGCAGGAGTGGACCCTTTCTTGGCTTGTGGATGGGGAGATGGTGGTCATGTGTCATGGCACCATGGAATCCTCCATCCTGGGTCAACCTAACTCAGGAATACTGAGAGGAAGCTCTGGCAGGTGATTATTTGGCGGGAAGAGAAATTGGAGCAGGGACTATGCGCTGCTCCCCTGGCCACCTGACCGGTAATTCAGTCCATAGTCCATTCACGTTCTCCTGTTGTGATGAAGGCCTAAACACAGTTTGGCACTAGATACCTGGTGCCGCCCTGTGGGCCTGAGGTGGCCAGGCAAGTGCACCAATTTTGGGCAAATGGCCCAAAATTGGGCACAGAGGGGCCTAATCCAATTTCTGAACAGCGAAATGTGCCTGTCACCCTAAAATGGCTGCTGCACTGAGAATAGGGCCTAGGCACCATGTGGTTAGAGGGCCCAAAGGCCCAACTGTCCTCTGAGGTAAAGTGGGCACGAACAAGATGGCGGATGCCCCGAACGTCGCAGCCAAAAGGGTGTTCACAAACGGCTCTGCGTTATTACTGGAGCCTTTCCCCTCACTTAGGAGGGAAATGCAGGCAGTGAGTGAGGAAGACGGCCCAAGAGGAACCCCCCCACTTGTACGAGTCTTTCTGAGAGCTGTGGCTTGTTTGCGGTGACCAAAATGGCGGCCGCGACTCTCTGAAGCTCCGAAAAACATCAGAGGCCAAAGGGCCTCATAAGTTTTCCCTGTGCAGCTGTGTTTGATGAGCTGCAGCATGTGCGGTCACCAAAATGGTGGCCGCGACTGCCTGGCGCTCCAAAATTCGTTGGAGGCTAGAAAAGCCTCGTGACTCTCCCTTGTGCAGCTCAGTCAATGAAGCTGTCATGGTGAGTCAGCTAAGAAGGGAGTGTAGCGCTGAGGCAGCTAGGAAGGGAAGGGAATTTCCCCAGAGCCCTGGGGAAAGGCAAAGGGATTCATTTACACACACACCCCAGCCTTCAGCAGCTAACCTAAAGCAGCGCTGACTCCAGCGCTGCTGAGAAGGCTGTGGAGGTGAAAGGAGAGTGGAATTTCCACTAATTTCCAGGTAATAAGTTTCTCCTGGAAAGTGGGAGAGGTAAATCTACCTGTCAGATCAGAGAGCCAAACCTGATACGTCTTGAAAGGCTGAGACCAAGTCAAGACTGGGTCCTAGCCCAGCAAGGGGCGTGGCAAGTTTGGCTGACTTGGTCTGAAGGGCAGGAAGACAGAGCAAACCCATTGGTGGATTTTCCATCTCCTGTGCTGGAGAACCTGTCTGCTTTAAACTGTGCCTCTAATTTCTTAATTTCTGCAGTTGTGAGTGGAAGCCAGACTGGGGGATTGAGGTATGCAGAATTTTGTAACAAGCAATTAAGTCCAGGAATAGGACAAGTTAACCTAGGGTCTTACTTTTCATCTTTTGAGCTGTAACCCACCAAAAAAAATCTATTAATTTGTTTCGGTGGCCTGTGTACATTTAGCCTATAATTCTTTTAGCGCCACATTTTTTTTATTCTTAAGAAGCATTTTATATGAACTTTTCTGTAAGAATAAATCAAAGGGAAGAGAGATGCAGTTTTGTACCCTTTGGACTTGAGCCTGGCTATCGAAGAAGCTGTGGCTATTCTACAAAGCAAGTCAAACTTATTGACCTTTCAACTAAGATCAAGCTTTAGAGCCCTGGTGGCACAGTGGTTAGAATGCAGTATTGCAGGCTAATTCTGCCCACAGTCTGGAGTTCAGTCCTGACAAGGCTTGAGTTGACTCAGACGTCCATCTGATCGATAAAATGATGGTCCAAATTATTGGGGGCAACATGCTGACATTGTAAACCACTTAGAGAGTGTTATTGCTAGTGTCATTGCTATAGAACCATTGCATAATGTTTTGAGTGCCAGACTACCAGTTGCATAGTAGTGGCCAGACTGCAATGCTGCTTTATAGCCCAGTTAAGTTTGATAATAAGTGAAGATTTTTGGAATTCTCAGTGGAATTATGTAAGATTCTATTTATGAGTTCAGGTGCTGAAGATATGTTTCAATAACAGTTCAATAATATGATCGATAGCAAATGTAACAAAAGAACTTCCAAATATAATAAATTCTTTACGTTATTCTTTCCTACAAATCCATATTGAGACGAATGAAGCAACAAAGAACAGACATAGACATGTCAATATGAATTTTAAAGATTTAGGAAGGAAATTTAAGAACACAAGGGTACAAGAGGCATTCTCATATATCCTATCAATTTTTGAAAGCTGTCTGGGAAAAAAAAATAAAAGAATCCTACAAGGGAATTATATCTCAATGGTTTGTGTGTGTGTGTATGTGTGTGTATGTGTGTGTATGTATATGTGCATGTGTGTGTATATATATGCTTACTTTCACTGTGAGCAACAAAAAGATGGCCATACAGTTGCAAAAATCCAAAGATAAGAAGTCTTTGTCCAACTATATTTTTTACACTATGTTTGCTTTTATAATACGTAACTGATTATGAATCTTTTACAGACAGACAGACAATAAAAGAAATTCCCATCTTCAGTCTTATTTGCAATAGTGTTTCAAAGATTGCCACAGCTGGCCTTCTCTAGATCATTTCATGTGTAGAAAACGAATGGTGATGCATTTAAGGGATAAGGAGTAAGGGATTACATTTCAAGGATTTGATTCATGAGTGAATTTATACAGTTTGGAAGAATTCCACTCTTACACCTAGATTCATACACAGTCCTGATTGGGGCATCTACTTACAAAATAATTATCCATGAAGAACCATATGTACATCTTTAGAACATAGCAGGCTACTGATTAATTTAGAAGTGCACTTAGCTGGCATGTTATATGACAGCTAAGATAGACCAAGTGTTCTCAACATAATAATTGTTTTACATGGTAAAATGGTCAGCAAATTCCAATGATAGAATGTCCATATTTTATTGTCCTATCGTTTAAAAAGACAGATTCAATTGCTACAATAATTTGTTCTTCCCAGTAAGGAGAATTGGAAAAGAAATTATTAAGTAACTTTCCCCAAATTATTAAAAGCAACCTATAACACCCACTACTAGTTACCTGGGGATTTAGCTGGCTGTCAGGAAAGTGCTAGGCAACTGTCAAGTACATGAGCCTCCTATGACAACTGAAATATCATTCAGCAGGCTTTTCAGAGCAAGGGCTTACCCTATTACTGTATTTTTCCACCTCATTTAGAAGTTCAATGCCCTGAGCATAGATTAGCTACTGCCCTTGACACTGCCAGTTTCTGAAGTCCCATGAAACATTGCAATTATATTTTATAAGACTATAAAAGAAAATGCATTGACATGAAAGACAGCTTTTGGGATAATAGCTATCCACACAGAAAAAAATAAAAACAATTTATTTGAATGTAATTCCAATGGGAAATTGTAATAAAAAAACTGATAGAGCAATATTCAGGGAGACAACATTTAAAGATTCTAAATGGATAAATTAGCAAATACTTATCATTCTTCCTATGATGGTCACAGGGTTCTTATAGACTCATTCAATATTAGCTGAGATTCCTATACACTACAATCTTCTAATTTCCCTGAAGCTTGCTTTCATTGCTGATTACCACTTGCAAGCTAGCTGTAATATTTTGCACCATACATATTAGTAAATATGCCTCAAAAGTAGCTCCAAAGAGAGTCCATTATCATAATCTAAATGAGATAATTATTGAAAGCAGATATCATTTTTCCAAATCTTCTATCTTCAGGAATGTTAATAATTGGAACATTATTGAAGGACTAAAGGCATTCCTGATAAGAGAAAATTCCTGAGCATTCTGAATCTAGAATAAATCATTGAAAATCTCTAAGTTGAAGACCTGATGTTTTAGAAGAAAATCAACTACATTCAGGTTGGCCTGAATCCCAATCCCAGATTAGACTCCTTGGTGACCATCAAACCTTTCTAAATTGAGCCCACCACCTCTTTTGGTAATTGGTTCCAGTACTGAATTCTTTCTAATATTAAGATGTTGTAACACCCGATCAGCATTATTGTTGTTAGTTTAAAAACAAAGACTCCATCACTGGAGATTTTTAAGAAGAGACTAGACATTCACCTGTCTGAGACAGTATAGGTTCGCCTGCTTGAGCAGGGGGCTGGATTAGAAGACCTCCAAGGTCTATTCTGTTCTGTTCTGTTCTGTTCTGTTCTGTTCTGTTCTGTTCTGTTCTGTTCTGTTCTGTTCTGTTCTGTTCTGTCCTGTCCTGTCCTATCCTATCCTAACCTATTCTGCACTGACAGGTGATTAAATGTAACCCATAATCACTGGCTTAATGGTAATCTTAAAAAGCGAAGGATCGGAAGTAGAGGCCTGAGAATCTCCAAATCAGCTGTGGTACATTAATCCAGGGCTTTTTTTTTTTGTCATAGAATGCCCAGAACGGAGTTCCGGCACCTTTTTTGGATGGAACCTTGTAGGGCAGGCAAGGCAGGTTGTATAACGTGTGTGAGTTCTGGCACCTTTTTTTTTTTTTTTTTTTACAAAAAAAGCACTGCATTAATTCCTCTGTATTCCTTCCAGGAGTGTTCAGCCAAATAAAAGAAAAGCTACTGCCTCAAATGCAGTCCAGTGCAGTATAGTTATAGTATAAGTAGTTAACCTATGGTTCTCCAGCTACTAGTGAGCTATAACTCCCAACTTCCTTTATTATTGGCTAGTTTCAGGAAGATGAAATTAAGTAACCCCTGGAAAGCTATACATTGTCTATTGGTGTCTGTGAGGTTTCAGTGGAAATGATTAAGAGACCTACAACTTGTGATTTATATGCTACTTGTGTTTAGTAATAATACAATAAAACAACATATGGTGGGGAAAAAATCCAGACCCAACTGAAAAGGCAAAAAACAAAAAAGTGATTTCATTGTGTATAATTTGATGCTTACTCTTAGCCTTTTCATAATATTATTTTTTGTACTTTTGGCGTATTTTTTAAAAAAATTAATGGTCTGTTTATATGCCACCCAGAATCACATCACATGATAGAGACAGTCACATAGTATGATAGATAGATAGATAGATAGACAGACAGACAGACAGACAGACAGACAGACAGACAGACAGTCTTTTGTAACTATCATTCTCATTCTTTAACATCCCAAACAATAAAATTCTAAAATAAATGATACTAATAGAAAAATATCATAGAAATTATAGAAGATTAGAAATTAAAAATTATATGGTTTTATGGAAAAATTGAAAAAAATGTTTGTAGGTTACTGGTTCTTCCCAAATCAGTATACATACTGAAATTATCTTTCAATGTTTTACACTGCTAAGAAGCAGCAAAAAAACAGCCCATAATATAGGAAAGGCATAGTTTAACATATATTAGTATACAAACTGAGTACTAATGTGTAGACTAAACAGAAACATGTAGTAGCAAATTATAGAAAAGAGTTTTAACATAGGACTAAGAAAAACTATTAATTAACTTCTAGAAAACCATAATATTTTTGTATAACAGAAACAGCTTGTATAGTTGACTTAGCAGCCTCATCTACTTAGCAATTCTATATAAATTGTTCTCTAAATGCCACTATTTTCTTCTAATACAGCGGTTCTCAACCTTTTTCAGGCCGGGGTTGACCCCAACCTGCGCCACGCATGTGCGGCACAGCAGCCCTCACCGCGCATGCACGGCGCGACGGCCCGCATCGTGCATGCGTGGCGCGACGGTCTGCATCGTGCATGCGTGGCGCGACAGCCCGCATCACACATGCACGGTGCTACCCCGCGCATGCGTGGTGCTGTCCCCTGCACCGGCCGAGGGGAAAAGGGGGAAAAATGGTGGACTGCATTGTTTGGCGACTCCCGTGAAATGGTCGTTCGACCCCAAATGGGGTCGCGACCCACAGGTTGAGAACTGCTGTTCTAATAAAAGAAGAGGCGGTGGGGGTGTCTCAGGCTAAGGAAAATGAAGTTTATATTTTCCCAGTCTATATTATCTGCAAGTCCTGAAATTAACAAGAACTCTAGGATTCAGCCCTCTGACCCAAAGCTCCAAGAGAACAGGAGTCAATGTGGTAAAACTGATAAAACTGATAAAAAAACTAAAGGTAAAGTGCCCCATTTCAATAGTACTTTACTATCTTCTTTTTTTCTCATTTCATAACTTTGTATTATATTTGCTTATTTGTTAACTAATGACCACTAGCTCTTGTATGTACATTCAGGCCTCCTAACATGGCTGAGCTATCTTATCTCCTACATACTTACTTTCTTGCTACTATTTTAAAAACTCCTTTTTTTCTGAGTTTTTGGACTCTGTGTTAGCACCAAGTACTCCAAATTCACTTAGTCCTGGTAGCAAAAAAGAAACTGGGGCCACTTTGTGGAAGCTTAATCCTAGAGACGGAATATGTCATCTTTTATCTGTTTAGATTCCAAGTAATGTTGGAATAACTCTTCATTCAAGAAGTATAGTAGTTTAACTACCTGGGGCGTTCCACTTAGTAAAACAGCTATCTCCAGATATCTCAAAACTAAGGTAGATGATAGAAAGATAGAGATTCTGCCAGGAAAAGACTTCGCAAGCTTGTATTATATATTTGTAACAGACCTTCTGAAGGCTGTTTGGGGGAAATAATTATAGTAACACCATTAATAATAAGTGCCTTGGATGCAATTTCACAACATCTGGAGCACTACGCAAACACTATTAGCATTGACAAAATCACATCAGTAAATTGCAAAAGGCAGCTTTACTTGGCACAACTTAATTCTACAACCATATCTTTACCATTATTAAATAATAGGATCCGCCTATCCCAGGTCCTTGGGAAAGATTCAATAGATAGATAAAAATATCAAATCCAGTCTAAACTTCTGGCTATCTGTGCAACCAACAGCAATAATAATAATGTGTATGTCACTCAACTCCCAGCAACTCTGGGTGATTAAAGATTGTTAAAAACATTTAAAAACAAATAATAATACAAGAAAGACAAAACAAAAATGGCAGAGAAAACAAACCCAAATGGGGACAAGAAAAAGGAAGGAAAGGAGCATCAATTGTGCTCACCAAAGGCCTGAGCAAAGAGCTATGTCTTATATGAACAAGAGTAGAATTCCATTATGAACCATTATGGAACAAATGTTTAATAATGGTAAAAGTCATCCATCTCAATGAAGCAGAGGAACTTTCACTGTAGTTTTTACCAATAGTGCACAACAATATGTGGATTTCCATCTGGGCTAAAAGTTTAGTTCTGGTGATGTTATTGTTTGAAACTAATGGATTCCAGGTTCATCTTGTAAAACTGATGTCTTTCAAGATGACAGATAAGTCATGCTGGAAAAGATTTTATTTGTGTGACATAAGAAAGACTTCTCAAAAATTTGCTAAAATGTTGCTTAGTTTGTATAAAGTGGCTAATCTGTACTTTTCAATTTGCATTCAATTAAGAAAATCACAAAAAATCTCTCATTATAACAGAGAAAAACATAATATTTTAATTTATTTACTTAGCATATGGCATATCATGCATTACCTAGCAATATATATTAACATTTCTTATAGATTAGAAAAACACAATAAAATATAAATGTTAAAAAGATCTAGATGTCTAGGCCATCTAACCATTGAAGCACAGCATTGTTTATATTTAAAAAATCAGGTTTAAAAATATACCAGGACTGGTTTATGCTGTTAGCTTACAGCTGGTCACAATGTGATTGTGACAATATTTTGGTATTTTAATGTGTATATAAGTAGAGCCATATTTTTCCTCTGATCCACATTAAGAGAGAGATATTGAGTCACATGTACACTTCAAACTTTGACAAGATCTGTGTATTTTATAGAGAATGTAATTATATTCAATTTATCCTTTTGTACTTTTTGCATTTTTAGAAAGCAAATTTTCAATTAAATTTTTTTAGAAAAATATTGAAAAATGTATATATCAGAGGTACTATATGTAAGAGTAAAGTGCTTTGGGGCAAATGTCTATAATTGTGAAAACAAAAATAAATAATAATTATCATGTGTTCTTGAAACAAAGTATTTGAAAAACACAAACATTTAATAAACTTGTTCCTGAAAATCAAACATAATTATGTTATAGAAATATGATTATAGGAAACAGATTGCTCAATCCCTAGAATATCGTAAACAAATATAAACACGAAGACATGAAATGACATGTGTCTTTGTCCACAGTAACTCACAGTTACAATCAGAAATTTATACAAGTGCCATAGAGCATAATTTCATGGGTCATTCCAGAAAAATGGAGCACCCATATTACTACTGCTGCTCTTCCTGCCATTCCTGTATAAACTTTTGATTTGATTACTTCAATGTGTCTAAGCAATCTATTTTCTTTTTTATTATAGTGATCTTTATATCTTCCCCAATCAGAGATTATAATTAGCACACCAATTCTGTACTAAAATAACTTCTATGTGGTAAAATATTCTATAGTTTTCACTTGTGATGGTTTCCCATTACAGAGACCTGAAACTGTCTTGCTTTATCTGGTTAAAATAAAACATTAGTGATAATCAATAAACTTAGTACCTCTAAAACTCGCAACATCACCTGATGTGTCACAATGTATCATGACTTTTTTTCCATTGCCGGCAATGGGGTGGGCGCGGTTTTGCTATGATGTATCCAGCCCGTGGGCCAGCAGTTTGACAGCCCTGCTCTAAAACATGAGTATCAGGCCTCAGTTCTTCAATCAGCAAATAAACAAAGATGATTTAATTGAAAATCAAGGAAATGTAAAAGTTTATTATTTGGTTAAGTTTTTTCCTCAGTACACAACTCTGACTTCACAATGATATCTGAATGGAGTAAAGAAAAGTGATTAGCACATTAAAATTCACCTTCATGCACTATTACAAACAATTTCTTTAAAATACAAATGTACTTTTTTTGGATTATGAAAACCTTCTAAGAAATGTATGCAACACATTTATGAATAGTTGTAATAATTCAAAAATGTTTCCCCATTTACATTGACTGTACAGTATTCCAATTTAAATGCTGAACAATATATAAAAGGAATGACTCCAAAAGAATATAAAATAGTAAATCAGCTTCATGAAACATCTGACACAGCTTTATTTTTTTAAAGTTCTTTCAAAATAAAAAACCTATTTCTTTGAGATAATATTCCATGTGTCAATCCCTGTGTGCTAATTTCACTCATGACTTGTCTGTTAAAATTAGGATGGTTTTCAGAATTGATGGGCTGGAAAGTCATTCAAATAGAAGCAGCCAAAACAGTTCTCTCCCTTTCTTTCATCTTTCTTTACAGCCTGATATAGCAATTGCTTTCAGTATTGCCTAGTATGAATTCATGGTCTACGTACTACGGTTGTGAATGTTTAAAGTAATCAAATATAGCTCTGAAGAATAAATAATTTACCACAGTTAGTGTGATGAACAGCTTTTTCTTTTTTTGGTTCTATTTTTATTTTACTAAAAAAAAAGTTAAAATACAAAATTCCATAAAGATTTTTTAAAAAACAACGAACAAATGAAGAAAAAACAAAAGAAACAAGACATTTTAAAAGTGCATTTAAAAAACCTAACACAGGGATCCCCAACCTATGAGCCGCAGCCCACTACAGGGCCGTGGCCTATTGTAGCAGCCCATGAGTGGCTGCTACAAGTGTCACTGCGAGCATCGCAGGTGCTCATGGCCTGTGTGTGAGCATTCATGGCCCCACACATGTGAGCAATGGGTGTTCCTGCGCATGCACACACACACACACACACACACACACACACACACACCATAAAACCATCCCTTCTTTCCCCATTCGGGCCGCCAATCTCAAAAGGTTGGGGAACTCTGACCTAACACATATACCGGTACATATATTATCCCCCCTAGTTGAATACATTACTATAATATTAGTTTCCCACCACTTGTGAAATAGGCCTCCCAAATTTTTAAACTACTAAATCTATTTGAAAATAATTGACTTGTCATTTATATATTGTATTAATGACAAAAT
The DNA here is from genome assembly GCA_034064705.1 of Bothrops alternatus. Lineage (NCBI taxonomy): Eukaryota > Metazoa > Chordata > Lepidosauria > Squamata > Viperidae > Bothrops > Bothrops alternatus. The sequence goes on from JARGCV010000009.1 coordinate 10,896,143, forward strand.
AGTTAACAAGAAGAACAATAAAAAAGGCAAGAATAAAGTTTCAAAACATTCTGTTAGCAAACTGTTATTGCAATTAACTCATAAAATTTTTTACCATGGCATCTTATCTATCTCAAATTGTCCCAAGAGTTAACGTAATTTGTCCTAGATTAAATATCCTTGTTTGTTTCTTAATAACATCTCTTATCAATTGTTGTCTGGTTAAATATAGTAAATGTAATCTACAAAATTGGTCTATCTTCCTGTCATGCCCCCCTCAGAGGCCAGTTCAGAGGAAGAGGAAGAGTTGGAGCTGGGACTGTCTGGCAGGCCCCTCAGGCATTGGGGCGGTGATTGACCAGCAGTCATTCACTTCTCCACTCAGTCAGGTTTCTGCTGTTGTAAAAGAATGCAGGCTTGAATTTCAGGGAGGCATATGCAATCAACTTTTTAACACTTACATGAAGCCACTTGGAGAGATTATCCACCGGCACGGAGTGAGATACCACCAGTACACTGATGATACTCAGCTGTACATCTCCACTCCTGGCCAAATCAGTGAAGCGGTTGAGGTGATGTGCCGGTGTCTGGAGGCTGTGAGAGTCTGGATGGGTGTTAACAGATTAAGGCTCAACCCCAACAAGACAGAGTGGCTGTGGGTGATGCCTCCCAAGAACACTTCAATCTGTCCTTCCATTTCTCTGGGGGGTGAATCCATAAACCCATCGGAGAAGGTCCGCAACTTGGGAGTCCTCCTCGATCCACAGCTGACATTGGAACATCATTTATCGGCTGTGGCAAGGGGGGCATTTGCCCAGGTTCGTCTGGTGCACCAGTTGCACCCTTATTTGGATCGGGAGTCACTCCTCACAGTCACACATGGCCTTGTCACCTCGAGGATCGACTACTGCAACACTCTCTACATGGGGCTACCCTTGAAGAGTGTTCGGAGACTACAATTAGTGCAAAATGTAGCTGCGCGAGCAATTGTGGACCTTCCACGTCGTGCCCACATTTCACCAACTCTCCGCATGCTGCATTGGTTGCCTATCGGTCTCCAAGCGCAATTCAAAGTGTTGGTTATTACCTATAAAGCCCTTTATGGCATTGGACCAGGATACTTACGGGACCGTCTTCTGCCACATACTTCCCTACGACCGGTGAGAGCGCACAGGGTCGGCCTCCTCCGGGTCCCGTCAGCGAAACAATGTCGTCTGGCAGGCCCTAGGGGGAGGGCTTTCTCTGTTGTGGTGCCCGCCCTCTGGAACCAACTGCCTCCTGAAGTCCGCGTTTCTCCCACTCTCCCGGCCTTCCAAAAGAATCTTAAAACCTATCTTTGCCAGCAGGCCTGGGGATGATTGTGGATTGTTGTTGTGAATGATGAATATGTGTGGGGTTTTTATTTTTAAATATTTTTTGTTTGCTTGGACTTAGATTGTGATTGTTGTTTTATATATATGTTGTAAGCCGCTCCGAGTCTTCGGAGAGGAGTGGCATATAAGTCCAAAATAAATAAATAAATAAATAAACTCAGTTAATTCTAAGTCTGTACAGGCTCATAGTTCTTTCCAATGCTTCTGCTGCTTTCAAATCACATTCCTTTTGTGAATCTAATTTATCCAGAGCTATATTAAATATATATGGAATAATATAGGTAACTTTGTTCCCTAAATATTAGATTATCCTGTTTGCATTCATAAAAACATTACTGTTAGAACAATTATTACCACAGCAGTTCTATTTTTATATAAATAACCATTTTATTTTTTTCTATTTAGCATCCCTTCCATTCAGTCTCATAGACAACAGCCAAAAAGCGCAGGGCTTAAATCATGAGTTACAAAGAATTTGGCAGAGTTGATCTTAAAAAGCATGCTACTGACATTCTTTTGAAAAAAAATCCTGTCAAGAAGTTCTGAATTGGACAGATCTGAGAATACGTCTGTTTTTCTCATTGACTAAACAATCAATCCAGTTCAAGCCCAACCAAATGGTACTATACAGGTAGTCAGTGACTTAAACCATTTGTTTAGTGACCATTCAAAGTTACAATGGCACTGACAAAAGTGACTTACAACTATTTTTCACATGGCCATTGCACCATCCCCATGGACACAATCAAAATTCAGATGCTTGGCAACTGGCATGACAATTGCAGTGTCCTGAGGTGGGGAAGCCAGATTCACTTAACAACTGTATTAATAACTTAACTGCAGTGATTCAGTTAACAACTATCTTGCTTAGCAACAGAAATTTTGGGCTCAGTTGTGGTCACAAGTCGAGGACTACCTATAGGTTGACTAAGTGTCACATTTACCATAAAAATAAGATCAGTAAATAGTTCTTACTGAGAAACAATAAGACCTGGAGAAAGATAAGGAGAAGAGGTAAATATAACCCAATTACTCATTTTCTTCATCCCTATACAGTCCATATATCAGTCAGTATAACATACTAGCTGCTTTTGGAATAACAGCTAGAACAAAAGAACATGAAAGTCAGCATTTCAAGTACATTATTTATTTGTCTGCTACTTTGTTAAATTTATATAGCTGCACATCTTGCAAGAAGTGTTTCTGGATAGTGAACAGCAAAAAACATAAAACAAATGAGGAGTCCTTAGTGGTCTCTGAGGTTGCAGATGTTTCATTAGCCAAACTAGGTAACATCATCAGAGCTAATAAGAAGTGGGATTTGCTCTCAATTTATATTTTAGTGGCTCACCCTGTCAGTGTTGATGGGGATCATCTTGGAGACTCTTTGGTTGGGCTGTTTACTGTTAGCTTGTTTGGTAGTTCATTGGTTGGTCTGATATTAACCTCTGTATTAATCTATGCTTATCTGGGTGTTGGTTATGGGTGAGGTGATGTTTTGGTCTTTTTGCTTACTTTTTGACTTGTCTCTTTTGCACTGTGTGTAGATATTGTTTATGTGCCTATTGATGACTAGTTTATCAAAGTGCCAGGCTTTATAGGCTGGGGTGTTTTAGTGTTTCTGATCACTGGGTTTTGTGGGTGTAAGAGGGCTGGCATTGTTGTTTAGGAAGCTTGACCTCTCCTGAAAATATCCCCACTGCTGACTTCAGTAGAGCACCAGGCAAGGTAAAATACATTGGCACAGCTTAGCCTCTTCTGGGAAGGAACCTTTTGTCATAGTTTAGAATAGAATAGAGCTGGAAGGGACCTTGGAGGTCTTCTAATCCAGCCCCCTGCTTAAGCAGGAGAACCAATACCATCTCAGACAGGTGAATGTCCAGTCTCCTCTTTTTAAACTATACCCAATTTTATTGACTCAAGTTCAAAAGATCCATCAAAAGCATGGGACTCTAGATATTCCCTCTTAAGGGTTGGGAAAATACTTAATTTTAAAAAAGTATCCAAGATACAAAAGTAAAACATGCAAACCTAGGTGCAAGTTCCTTCTGTGTCTACAGGTATTCTATTATACCATACTCTATTTCTATTACTATTTATACTTTACAATGTTCTATTCTACTATATTCTATTATTTGTACTAAATTATTGGTACTGTATATTATGCCATTTCTACTACAGATATACTATTACTTTTGCTACTATACTATGCTATTATTAGTATACCAGTATTTCAACTCTTAAAGACCCTGGTCTGTCTTTAAATCCTGTCTCTCTCTGGGATTTCTTCTATTGTTTTTCTTATTTATTAATGTGCAGCAGATAAAGCTCTGGCACCTTCCCAACGGTGTGCTTGGTTTGGCTTTGCTGTGCCTGCTCTGAACCCTTCAGTCCCAGTGAAGAAAATTTGTTTTATTTGGCTGCTTTCTGCTTGCTGCTGTTGCTCCATTTTCGAAACCCAGATTATCTCCTCCTCCCACCTGTTTCAAGGTTGCAGCTTTTATAACAATTCTGCCATGCTGCTGCTGTGGAATAGGTTTAAGTAGGAGAAGAGAAAGGCAGCACAAATGCCTGGAATATTTTTCTTTTTTAGCAGACTGTTCTTCCCCATCTCTGGGTTTTAGGCAGGGTGCAGGAACGTTGGCACAGTTAGTTGGCAAAGCTAAGCAGTTCCTGGAGGGGGGGGACACTGACAATGTCAATCATATCAATCAGTGGTTAAGGAAGAGAAGGTCGAGGGGTGACATGATAGCAGTGTTCCAATATCTCAGGGGCTGCCACAAAGAAGAGGGAGTCAAGCTATTCTCCAAAGCACCGGAAGGCAGGACAGGAAGCAGCGGATGGAAACTAACCAAGGAGAGAAGCAACCTAGAACTAAGGAGAAACGTCCTGACAGTTAGAACAATTAACCAGTGGAACAACCTGCCTCCAGAAGCGGTGAATGTTCCAATACTGGAAGTTTTTAAGAAGAGACTGGACAGTCATTTGTCTGAAATTGTATAGGGTTTCCTGCCTGAGCAGGGGGTTGGACTAGATGACCTCCAAGGTCTCTCCCAACTTTATTATTATTATTATTGTTGTTGTTGCTGCTGCTGCTGTTATTATTATTATTATTATTATTATTATTATTATTATTATTATTATTATTATTATTATTATTATATTGTTATGGACCCAGTCAGTTAAAGAATTTTGAGTAACAGGATCCAGGAAGAGAGCTCCTCTGCCCTCACTCCCAACCTTTTGGAATATTATCCCCCTAAAGATGAGGTAGTCTCCCATTCTCCTGGCCTTTCAAAAGAGTTTGAAGACCTGGCTGTGCTGACTCACAGCAGAGAAGCACACAACCTTGGGCTTGGTCAGTGCCTTTAAGCTCCTCCCCCTGCCTTTTTAACAATTGATTTATTCTATCCTTGTTTTAACTGCCTCCTTTTATAAAGAGATAATGTTTTTAATTATACACAAGTGTTACTCTGAGAATGAGAAGGGCAGCTTCTAAATTTGATAAAACAAATAAATAAACCCAAAATATTGTTGATTTTCCATCTCTGTTGCAAAATTCATTAAGGTGATGAAATGCTTTGGAGAGTTACCCATAAGAAAGGTCATCATATATAAAGTAGCCTCACCTTCCCACATCAGCATTTAAAATCAGATATTTTAGGTGAAGACATAGTATTGAATATTATTTATCAAAAACATAAAAATAAACAGAAAAGCCATTGAGTCTTTTGCAGCCACCTGCTTCAATCTGTTGATTCATAAATGTGCTTTGACTGAAGCATTGTCAATTGAAAGCATCGTTTGTGAATTTTTGCTGTTCTAGTACACACACACACACACACACACACACACCAACACACACAGAGACAAAGAGTATAGAGTATTTCAGTTTTAAATCTGTTAACTGTGGCTGACTGGTATGGCATAAGCCCCATTCTCTTTTATGAATATTCTTGTTTCTGTTCATTCACTGCATGCTTCCTGTCCACAGAGTAATATTAGTGCGATGTTGTATTTTTTCTGGGCTGTTCTTTTGTCATTACCTTCTTTTTGAGAACTGTTTTCCAAAGTAGTAGTTGTGAGAATCACAAGTGGATTTGAACCCATGCCTGTAGGGATGTCTGGGGGACTAAAATTCAATTGAATTCCTAGGACTGGTAGGATGGGACCGTTTTGTAACATGTTTATTTTACATTACAGTGCAGGTTTGGCTGTATTGTCCCTGGCATACACTCTCATTGGAGAGCATTAGTGAGTTCCCAGGAATACTAGAACTGTCTTGTGTTTCTCTTATTTTCTGAAAACTTGCATCTGCATTTTCCCCCTCTAGGGCTGAGCATCCATTGGTTGCAGCTGTCATTCTGATGTTATTTAAGTGTAAGATGGTTCTACCAATTATTCAAAAAACACAGCTAGGCTTAAATTAGTAACGATAAACCAGAATATTTATGAACAGAATCATCTTATATGCCTTGCCAAAGATCTGAAGATAATATAAGAAATCACTGGCAGAAGTAAAATAAAATAATGTTAAATATAAGCTTTTAGAAATGTAGAAGACTGCAAGTTTCTATAACCTCCCAGGGTTTGAAAAAAAAAAAGCACAACAAAGAATGTTCCTGTGTCAACTTAGGAAGTTCAGACTGCTCCAGGAGCTGTTGATACAAGTCTACAGAGGAATTATTGAGTATGTCATCTGTACTTCAATAGCTGTCAGGTTTGGTAGAGCAACCACACAGGGCAGGTACAGACTCCAACAGATAGTTAGAACTGCAGAAAAAACAATTGCAACCAGCCTGCCTTCTACTGAAGACCTGTATATTGTGTGGGTCAGAAGGAGAGCTGAGAAAATAGCTACAGACCACTTACATCCTGGACATACTCTGTTTCAATTCCTCCCCTCAGGAAGCCACTGTAGAGCATTGCATGCCAAAACATCTAGACACAGGGACAGATTTTTTTCCCTTGTGCCATCACTCTGCTGAACACCAATCCCCACAGTATTGTTTTATGTCTAAGTATATTTACCCATGTTGTATAGTTGTAGTATTATTGCCCTTTTCATCTTCTCTACTACCTACTCTTATTGATATTATATTATGATTATTATTACTCTGTTGCTTTGCATGTACATTGAGAGCCTCTGCACCAGAGACAAATTCCTTATGTGTCTAATCATACTTGGCCAAATAAAGTATTCTGTTCTACTCTACTCTACTCTACTCTACTCTGCTCTACTCTGCTCTGCTCTGCTCTGCTCTGCTCTGCTCTGCTCTGCTCTGCTCTGCTCTGCTCTGCTCTACTCTACTCTACTCTACTCTACTCTATTTCTATTCTACCAGTATGATGTCATAATATTCTTTAATATTATAACATAAATATTTATAACATAAATAACATAAATATTAAGTGACAGGATACCTTCAATCCACAGACCAAATCAGCTCAAGTCTAATTAATCTATCCATCTCACCCACAAGCCTTGCTTGTATTCCAGAGCCCTTGAAATACTTTTCCCAGGTCCTGAACCATATCCCAGAAACCGTATTTCCCACTCAGTCCTGTCAAGGAGAGGGATACAATGATAAAAATCTAACAAATTAAGATAACAAAAAAAAAAAACCAGACAGTGAGGATAGTCAATGTCCAGTTCAAGGATCAGATTAACAGTGGAAATACCATAAATTCAAAGGAGGTCTGCAGCTTAAAAAAGAGTCAGAGGAAGTTTCATAAATTCTGGTGAGCAAGCCAGGGCATCAATCTAAGCACATAGATACAGGCTATAACTATAAACAATATTGTTTCCAGCACTAAACTGCATTCTACTTTTATGTCAAAGAAGAAAGGATTCCACCCAAACTCAGCCAGTGCTTATGAATTTTGAAGAGAGAACATCCAGTTTACAATGAGGGAACTTATCCCTGAAACCTTGTGGCTTTGCACCATTTTATTTGTTATCACTCAGAGGCAGTACAATTCTCATCATCTTGAGGATTGTCGGACTAGCAGATTTTAAATAAATAAACTTCTGGTCCCCATTCAGATTTGATTTTTCAATTGCAGAACTACACCGGTCTGTTCTCCTCATCTCATTTGCTCTCCTCCTTGAGAATGCAACCAGAAGGGGCCATGGCATATGCCTACCAATATGAGAAATGTTCTCATTTTTAATCATTAACTTCCCAGCCTAGGGAGGCTTTCTTGCCCATTCCACAAGATTTTAAAATAGTCTCAGTTGTTAATAGTAAACTCTTTTAAAAAGTCATACTTCCACAAGAGAGGCAACAGAAGAAGGCTCTGCTGCCTAAGGTAAAGCTAAATCTCCCTTCTCCAAGAGCATAATCCCCCAAGTCACAAATTTATGCCTACACACATTGCAGTCAAGCTTAAAATAACCTCCATCGTTGACAATGAAGAGTGAACTGCCTACTTTTAATATGTATGTAAAATATGTAATTTTAATACCGGTATGAGTATTTCCTTTTCTTCTTGTTTTGATAAAAAGAGAGATACTGAGTGCCAAGTTTTAGATTCTCAAACAAACAGATGGTTCTATTGATTGTAAATAAAAACAAATTCACGATTGAGACCCATACCTATGGTGCTTCTAAGTATATTTGGTGGGTAGCTCCTTGGCTGGTGAGACATTGTTAAACATAGCCTCGATAAAGACAAATAGGATGATGGCAATGTTCCTTTTGTACGAGAAAGTGTTATGTAAATATATGGTTAAATAGTTCTTAGGACCTTCCCCCACTGCTGAATTTTAACACTATCCATTTATTCTTACATCAACAGAAAAGTGACTGGTGTGAAATGTGTTTTCCCATTCCTCATTCCTACTCTATACTGCAGCCACCTAAGGCTTCAAAAGTGACCAGATTTTACCCACCCTAAGGCTGAACCTGGACAATGTTGGGATAAAAGGGAAAAAGTTAAAATTAATACAGCTTAGGACAGCTGAATCATGTTTCACTCACAGGCTGGAGACAGGATGAAGGCAATGTCATGAGGCCAGAACAGAAAAAAAAAAGGTGTTGTTATGGCATATTTGTTCTATGTTATCAGAGTTTGAGCCAGATATGGCTATACATCACTATTCTTCAGAAACTCATTTCCATTTTTAGTAACAAGATAACAGCAAAAAAAGGTCTCTGATTTAATATTATTATTTGCTTTAGTGCAAATAAAAAAGAACATAACAAAATAACAGCATTGATAGAGAACTTTCAGGTCTTATGCTCCAACCCCCTCCTTGAGCAGAAGATCTTATACCATTTTCTTGTCCATGTTTCAAACCTTAGTGTTCTCTCCACTGAATTGCATATTGCTGCATAGGGCCCCATTGTTCAAGTCTGTCATGATCCTTCTGAATCTTGAGTCTATCTTACTATATCTTCCATATTCAGTCTTAAAATGTTTACAAAGAGGCTATTTGATGTTTATCATGCCAAACATATGCTTTAAGCATGTTAAATGTCTGACTTTAAAGGAACAGACTAGCTTTCTAGGTACCAAATAATCTAAATGCAATAGATGAAAAAAAATCATATAATTCATAAAAATCTAATAAACATGTCATATGTTTATATGTGAATACATTCTGGGAAACAACTTTGCTTTTATACTGTGAATAAAATGCACTATGAATCATTAACTCCTTTAACTGGAGGGATAAGGGTGAATAATATTTTATTTTAAAAAAAATCAAAAGGGACTTCTGATCAAGATGATACTGAATTAGAACTGGCATGATAATGCTTTGGCACTCCCTATAATATTTTTACCTTGATAATCGACAAATTATCTCTTATTGGCACTAGAAAGAGATGATACTTGGTTTTTATTTTGGGAGAGGATTTGTTGACTGCCTCCATCCCTGATAGGCAATAGTTAAAGCAGGTCAATTTAATTTAATTCATTAAATTTGTTATGGCCGCCTACTTCATTAGAGTTTAGATGCAAGGAAGGGTAACATTATGTCTGTTATTATGATTATGTAAGGGTACTATAATGTTATTAAACTAATCATTGTCTCTGTTGTGGAAAATGAAATATCTATGTCAGAAAATTATTAGCTAAGTATCAGGTTGATCCATTATCTTCTAGACTTTCCCTTTTGTATAGCCTCAGCCATTTATTGTGAACTTTCTTAGCTTTGCCATGAGAAATGAACCACTGCAAAAAATATGTACCAGTAGAATAAATTGAATGGGAGGAAATAAATTTCACATAACATTCTTTCTAGATAACACCAACAATTTGCTAGGATACAGAAAGTCATTCTCCACCAGAAGAAATTTGACTAATGAGAGAAATCTTTACATGTGTAGTTCCCCCCCTCCCAAAAAAAAATGTCTGATGTAATCTAAAGATCCTTTTCAGCAATGATGAAAACTGAAAATCTTCAGTTTAAATTTTCACTAAAGTCTTTTGGGAGGATTAAAAAGCATGTTTTCCTACGGTACCATGCTTGAGCCCCACTTCAGGTTGCCAAACATTTTATAAAGACTTTTGCTTGTTCTAAGTATTTGTCCTTGAAATTGTAAGAAAATATTATATATTCCCCTGCAATTGACTCTCCTCTTTGCCCTTTATTTTTTTCTCTAATAGGTCAAGCAGAGCATAGTAATACCTGGACAGTACCCATGTTTTAAAAGCAAATGCAGATGTCAGTCTTTACTCACTTCTGTTCCTTTGTAACATAATCTCCCTGTGCATTTTCCTTGTGCAGTCTTTCCTTCAAGGATTTTTGTCTATTTAGGCTGAAGCCCTTTACTGTTTTACAGGCTAATCCTAACAGTTTATTATCAACTTCATAGAGGAAGGAAAACGCCTTCAACTGAGCCAGTGCTTATCATTGGTCTATGTACCTTTATGACCTTTTCTTCATCCTGATTGTTGCCATAGGACAGTCATTGTAACTCTGGTGTTGTAAGTTAAATGTTGCTGGTTTGAAACCTAGCAGAAACTTTTCCTTCCTTCCTTCCTTCCTTCCTTCCTTCCTTCCTTCCTTCCTTCCTTCCTTCCTTCCTTCCTTCCTTCCTTCCTTCCTTCCTTCCTTCCTTCCAGTAAATGGCAGTTCCACTATTTTTCCACTTTTTTCTCAGACACCTGGAATAGAAGGGTTTCACCCTCAGTTCCCAAATACCAGACTGAGAGCTGGCATTGAAACCCTTCAATATCAGGTGAATGAAAAAATGAAATGATGTCTTTGCCGTCTTGAAATTTGCCGATACCACTAGAAATTTGACAAATATTAAGATAATTAAAGTGAAATCATAGAATATAATTTTTTTTCATTATGTGGTATCTTTAAAAGATAAGCCATTAATTTCCATCCCTATTCTCAGTTTACTAATACATGAGTTTGATATCCTGTGAGATTAAAATCCATCTTTTCTGCCCTTAAAATGAAATTAATGCAATATAAGCATTTTGTTTACTATATAGCAAATACCTCAAAAAATGTTCAACTAGTAGATTCCAAAGATAAGCCATTAATTCTCAGGGTAAGGACTTAACTTATAATTGCAATTATTTTAGATAAAAATAGATTTATACTAATTCAGGTATGTGAAGGATATATAAGACTTTTTGGCTATATTGTACCCTCATTATTTGGAATCTACCAAAACATCAAATCAAATCTTTATTATGGTCATAGACCAGCATAAATCAAGACATCAAGATCATACAAAAGACTAGAGCACCACTTTCATTCTTTCTTAAAACTAATTTTGTTTATATGTTATATCTCTAAATAGATATTTAAGCATTCTATATATTTAAATACTTTAAATATTACTTTTAGACTTTACAATAATGAAACAGATTATACTTGAATTACATATCAAGGTATTCAAATATATAATTTCATTTTACCTTTTTTCTATCCAATTTGTTTTTATGATCCCAAACTTTTCTTTAAAAAATACTTATCTGTGATCTCTTCACTGGACTCATGCATGAAAGTTTATATATTACAATATTTTACAAATATATGCATGATATTTATATGTTCATGTTTTTGTGCATGGATATATGACTGTGTGCTTCTGTATATGAGTATTTACCAACAGCTTTTTCATAGATCTCTACATTTCTTCTTTCTGAAGCATTTTTTCAGTACATTTTTGTTTCAATTTATGATGCTGAAAAACAAAACTATAACTCACCACATATCAACTGATTTTCTTTCAGATTGCGAAATGATGTTCCTTGTAAACTCCTTGGAAAAGCACACACTGTTTCCTCTGATATCCGCACTGAGGAATTTGTAGCCCAGTATAAGATCCATTTGAGATTACAATCACAAATGAGGGAATCAGTATAGAAATGTCTGAAAACAAATCCCAAACATTTCCTTTTTAAAATAAAACACCATATATCAAATTGATTATATCAACTAAGATATAGAAGTTGCAACTGCCTTGCTCTCAGATTAACTGCTAGTGGGGGAGAGGCTGAAACAGTATCCACACTTTCAATAGTTACAGCATAAATCATATGGAACATCCATATTCAAATATGTATAAATATATATGCTATGTATGTAGGTGTGTGGGTGTGTGTCTATGCATATACATACACATATATACTGTATATGGTGTGACGGTTCAGAGGTTAAGAATCTGCACTTGTCTGTTGGTTTGAGGCCTGAGCACCACACAAAGAGGTGAGCTCCCATCCTTGCCCCAGAGCTCCTGCCAACCTAGCAGTTCAAAAGCAGGCAAATGAGAATAGATAAATAGGTATCACGCCAGTGGAATGAAAATACAGTAGCATTCCATGATGTCATGCTGGCCACATGGCCACGGAAATGTTTTCAGACAGCGCTGGCTCAATGCTTTTGAAATGGAGATGAGCACCGCCACTATAGTAGGCAACGACTAGCGGAATAAAATCTGCACAGACTCCTTCACTTTCATCTACTGAATACATTGTATTTATTTAACAAAAATGTGCTTTTCTCCTTAATGATCATCTATGAAATGGAAGAGGGGTCATCTTACATTTTCTGGTAAGAATTGCACAGATTTATTTTCTGCGTAATTTTCCTTGGGGTAAGGAAAATCATTTTACATTCACAATCATTTTCCTTTTGGTTAATGTGGTATTTTTCATTTGGGTAACTTTATGTTCCCTCAAGGTTACATTACACACATTTCTCCCAGCAATATGCATAGTTTGCACTATGAATGCTTATGATATGTGCAAATGGGAAAAGGCCTGCTCACTTGATATATTTCTGGTTATCATTAATTTCCCAAGACATGTTGTGCTTCTGTTTTCCTATACAAACAGTGCTGCCATCTAGTCACACTGCTGGTTATTCAGATTTTGGTTTGTACTGTTAGACAGCAAGATGGTGATTTACTATTCAGTGTGCAGTTTTCAACTGCTGATGGATACACTATTACACTTTATGCTTGATCAATAGAATGCATTTAGATATTCAGAATAAAATGGATACTTGGAATTATTAACTTGATTATTCTAAATAACATTACTTTCACTTATCAAAGAGGAATAATGCCTTATACATCATGTTTAATGAACCTATGATTTCACAAATGGAGTGTATGACAAATGATGTGTACCAATATTTCATATCCAGTTTACATCAGAAGTTTATGTCACCAAATGTGCAGTTTCTACTGAAGGATCAGCATACTGCAGGAAAATCCTTTTATCGGATATGTAGAACTTCAACTGTCATAATCTCAGTGATAATCTTTTCTGTATGGACTGAAAAATATGGAAATTTCCAGCCAACACAGCTGACTGAAAGGTATGTTTGGAAGGTAGCTAGTGGGACAACCCACATATCTCACTAATAATATATAATTACTGCAAGTCAGATGTCAAGCGCTGGGGAAATCAGAATATTCAGGCAGTTCAAATGAATATAAAGATTTATAGCAAGCTTAAGCTCTCTACAAGAATCTGACCAACTAGTGATCAAAGGAAATGAGCGGGAGATAAGAAAGGAAATCAAGGTGGGCTGGACTTATATCTCTTGCAGGCACGCAGGGACTCATGACTGATGATGCATTTGATCCCTCCCTCAGGTTCAGTCTGGTCATCTCCTACATCATTAATGATTCAGCCTGCAGATTTGCTTCAGAATTCTTAAAAATATGTTTTGCTTTTAATTTGGGAATTTGAAATTACCAGTTTGGCTGGAGAAAACTGGGCATAGCCTTTAAAGTTCACCCGGCCATGATGTCTAGCCTTTAAGGCCTAATCATTCTCTATCAGCCCAACCTACTTCACAGGGCTGTTATGGAGAAAATAAGAGGAGGAAAGAGTACTAGATATGTTCACTTCCATGAGTTACTTATGAAATAATAAAGGCAGGATAAAAAAACAAATAAATCCATTTCTAAGCAAAAATAAAAGTATTAACTTTCAGGTACTTGCAATTATAAAAATACCATTTGGCCTGTATGCTCTAATTAATTTTTCATCACTCTTTTTTATTGCTTAATAAAATCCTAACAAGGAGAAAAATATAAATATTTTAATGTAATATGTACATTTAATATAATCACATTATAATGAGCATCTAAGATATTTTATGCAAACACTATAATGAATTAATTTGTTTGTTTTTTGTTTCCACTCAGCCTTTTATAAAATTTAAGGCAAATTAACCATGACACTTTAATATTTTTTAAAGGCAAGTTCAAATAATAAACATTCATAAAATATTACTGTAATACTATTGTCAGCTCCCTTAATATTTTAGAGGTATGAAATTATTTCAAGATTTAGGAGAGCACACATATTATTTTCAGAGTATTATTTTCAGAATAACACTGGCAATACTAATATTTGTGCAAACTTTACATAACAAAGACATACTTACAAGGCTTTCAAAGCAAGAAGCTCAGAGAATAGTCCATTCATCAGACTTGAAAAAATGTTTCCCGATAAATTCCTGAAGGGGAAAACAATCATTTTAAAAAAAAAGAAAAGATATTTCTTGTTTGATTATATTACTTGGAATCATTAGTAGTGTATTTAAAATATGCATGTTTAGCATAAAACAATACAACATGTGCAACTACTGTAATCCATTTTTGGCCCCCAAATATGCAACTGCAGTATTAAACGCATATTACCCATGTCTTAAGCAACCAAGGCTCTACAGTAGGGAACCATCAAGTAAACATGAAGTCTTTGTGGACAGGATGCTAAACCTTTGACAATATTTTACTGATCCATTCAGAAATCATACAATTGGTGCATGTATGCATATACATGGAAAATTATGCAGAATTTTCTTTCCACTGAAGACAGAAGACTATTTTGGGGCTGGAGATCTTTTTGGTAAATAATATATAGATTTAGAGACAGAGATATAGAAATAGATGTCAACTTTAAAAATGAGCATGGCTGCAGCATTTTCCCTACTCATTTTCGGTTGACACATAGCATGGAGGGAGGGGGTTTTACCAGGTGCGTCACTAGGCTAAACAGATTTTCTCCCGTGGGAACCAAGGTCATTGGCTGCTCCCAGAACTGCAGGCTGGGCATTTCGTGAAAAACTTGCCAAGAAGATGTATTGGAGAATGTAGTAGCTTGCATAGCTTTAGGGGTGGGATTTCTTAACTTTGTATTGGGGGTTGTTACATGTCTATTGAGACTTGGTTTCACTTTTGATGTACTGATACTTTGTATCAATAAACATGTTCTTTTGAGGAACTTGCAAGCCTCGGAGTTCTGCTTTATTTGTCTCTGTCTGTCGGAACCATGACAGATAGATAGATAAATGAAAATGGGGGGACTGGAAGAGGCAACATCTGAAATCAGGAGTGAAGGCAGAAACATGAATAATCTGAGGTATGCAGACACCACCACTTTATTAGTTGAATATAAAGATGACAGAATTCAGAATTAATGCAAAAATATTAAGCATTTTTGAACTAGTTAAATTTTAAGCAAAGACAATGTGAATCAACATACTTAGCTGACTGCAAAGAAATGAGGGTAATACAGAGTTTTGTTTTCTCAATCAAGAATAATTAAAGATAAACAACGTGTTGGAGAAGAAAAAATAAATAATTACAGAGGAAGGCTGTGACAAACTTAGAATAAAAGAATGAAGGATGAAAATTAAGGCAAGTATCAGTACAGATGAAGTAATGGTCTTTCCATTGATATGAATAGTTGAAAACCCTAGATTGAATAAGAGCAAATTAGAAATATGTGTTACAATTCTAGATGTGAATGTCCAATCATCCTTGACCAATTAATAAACAGTTTCCATAAGAATCGGCAAACAAAATTTTTTGTTGGATATGTGATGCAAGAAGGTAAGTGATGACTATTTTGCTTGGCAAGATTGACAGAAGGTTCCATTAAAGGATAGAATATGATTCATGGATGGGATTGAAGAAACTACACACTGGTTTGGAAAGAACTATTAGATATTGCTAAGGCTGGGACAAATAGCATGCCTTAATCAATTAATCAGTTACCAGGAACTGAGTTTCACTTAATGGCACCCAGCTTTTTTGAAGCATCCCTAAACTTCCACTGAAAAGATAGTGTTGTGACAGAAGATTTCCAATCTTATCCATCCTTTATCCACTCAGGATGGATAAATGTCAGCCTTCCTAGGTAAACTAGACAGGAAACCCAACTAGACTAGCTAAATATACTTTACTATAAGGCTACATTAACAGAATCTTACAAGCCTAAAGGCACAAACTTCCCACCACCACTTTTAACCATCTGATCACAATTAGAGCAAGTCCATCCTAAGTTTCTTTCTCTAGCACAGCAGCTCCCAACTTTTTCTATATCCCACATCCCTAGAACACTTCTAATATATTCTCGCACCCCTTATAAAAGTTTGAAATAATGGCAACGAATTATGCATATACGCTATAATTTTGAAAACCCAAATTTTTGCGTCACCTGGGATATTGTCTTGCACCCCCAGGGGGTGCGAGCACCCCTGGTTTAGTCCTTGGGAATTCCTTCTTTTGTCTGATTGTTTCCTAGAAAGCATCTCTCCCTCTTGTTCCTCAAGACACCCACACATTCCATTACAATACCAGTATAAAATAAAATATCAATAATTAAAAAGTAATAAAAACAGAAATTATTGTAAATCCAGGTCTTAATTACATAGCATTGGAATCCCAATGCACAGTATGATCTCTTCTGTACGTTCAACAGATTAACCTCCCAAAGTATGGGCATCTTTAAGAAGGCCTGTTTTGAAGCTAATGTCCATTGCCCAGCTTCATACTGAGATAGGCAATTGCTTCTATAAGCCTTATGCTTTATGAGAGCTTTAAAGGTTAATGTCAAAACCTTGAGCAACAGTTGAATTCTTGGCAACCAATGAAGATTTTACAATGCAAGTGTAATATGATCCAGATGTTATATACCAGTGAAGAGATCAGCTATGGCATTGTGGCAAAGTGAGTTGCCCTGACGGACACAGAACTGTAATTTGGTCCCAAGATTAGGATTTTCTCTTCTATGCAAATAGATACTTAGATGCTGAGAAATGTTTTGCTTAATTAAGATAACAGGTGAGTGTTGTGAGTGTCCCTGGACCAGCTTGGGAAGTATCAGAGGATGAGGATCAGCAGCCAGGTTCCTCTGAATGTGTTTCCCTCCCGGCAGCCGAGGATCAGCAGCCAGGCCCCTCTGGGTGGTTTCCACTCCCGGCAGCCGAGGATCAGCAGCCAGGCCCCTCTGGGTGGTTTCCCCTCCCGGCAGCTGAGAGAGATAATGAAGAGCTTTGTATGCATTCTGAATCAGATTCTCAAAATGATGAGTCAGATTTAGAACAAGAAGATAAATGGATTAATCCGAGGTTCCGAAGGTTTGATAAGCGAAGGTGTCAGTTAACTGGAAAAAGGAAGTAATTGGGGAAGTGACGTATCGGACACTATATTAGAAGGGGAAAGAATGACTACGCCTTTGTCACGAGCAACGTTGATCAAAGAGTGGGCTGAAAACTTTGGCAGTGCTTTGGAACTCAGTATTCTGGTGTTTTGAAAACCTACCGAAGGATAATGAGCTCTTGGACAATGTGATAAAGAAGAAAAGTAAGTTAATTGGGATGTAGGAGGAGAAGAGCATGTTTATCTAAATGTAAATAGATTTTATTTGGCCGTTCAGGCCAACATAATGCCAGCAGCTTGCTTTGAAACGAATTCTTTTGAAATGTATTAAATAAACCTCTTAAAGACATATTTACGTGGATATTAATGAGTTATGAGAGGCCAGACATAACAGTGAGCATGCAAGCTTCTTTTGGGAAAGAATATCAAATATATCAGAAATTGGTATGTTTGTGCTTTTGTGTATCAAGAAGTAAAGACTGGAGCCACTGGAGGAAAGTAGATGAAGAGAGGATTCCTGAGTGAAGGAAGGATCTGTAACAAGGGATCCAAAAGAAGCAAGCAGAACTGGAAACAAAGTCCTGTAAAGCAGACTAACTTTGTAGAAATAACTAAGATTCCATTTGTAACAGACAGAAGTCAACAAAGAAAAGCTTGACCAAAGTGCTGGATTTCCAAGAAGCTCATTTAAAAACAAACCTGAAACTAAAATTATAACCAAAGGAGTGATAAGAAAAATCTTTGTGAATAAGAGAGCAAGTGAGATGATCCATAAAAATCTCGGTAACCTTTGGTAACCTTAGGCTTAGAAATAAGTATAAATTATTTACTTGAAAAGACTGTAACAATAAATATCCCTTCAGTCTAAAGAAGAAACCTTTTGTGAGTGTATAAGTTCCTGCTCCTTTCCCAACTTCTAAAAGGCCTTTTACTTTAATGGAAGCTTGTGGGCATTTTTGAAGAGTACATCTGTACACAAGAGTATCAGTTCATCAAGTTTCAATAGCTAACAAAAGAAATGTTTCCTCAATCTTTAATACACTGAAAACAGCCTCTAAAACTATTTTCTTTTAAAACTAAACCAAAAAATAACTAATACTTGCAGCTATAATAACTATGTGGTAGTAAAAATTTAGGCCACTAGTTGTTGTAAGTAGAAAGACATATTAGCAAAACATAGTAACAAAATATTATGAGCACCTTTTCTGACTAACAAATTTTATTAAAAGGGAATAAGCTTTTGTAAGCTGCAGTTCTCTTCATCAAGTGCGTTATATTCAATAGCATTTTATACATACTAGGATCTATACGTTTAGGTAATTCCAACTGGAATATAAAATTTGTAGTGAAGTCCTCATTTGAATAAATAATTTGAATAAAAACCTCCTTTTCCACTTGTCCTGGAAACTCTCATCTCTATAAAATTATACTCATTTAGGTTTATACATAGGAAGAAGCCTTCACAATATAGCAGTCAATAGAAACGATGGTGGCAGGAACTGGAGAAGGCCACAGTGCTTAGGCCACAGTGCTTATGAAGAAACTTCTTACCTTAATTCACACACAAATATGACCTTTTTTGCCCAGATTTAACATCGAATATGCTAGATAAAATGCAGGGAATCCCACTAAAATTGATTAATTACAAATTTTGTAATTCCCAGTCATATTAGATGGAAGAGAAGAGTAAAAATACAATACAATCATTACTATAAAGCTTTTAAAAAACATTTGTTCCTGGGCAAGGAGTTGACCTGAGAAATCCCTCTGAATAACCAACATAGGGCAGACAGATTAAAAACTCTGACTTTTAAGCTAGAGAGAAAAAGGAAAAGAAAATCATGTTGACTTCTTCACCTCTAGCAGAATTCTTTTAAGAGGAAATGGAACCAGCTCCAACTTCTCCTCCTCCTTGCAAGTGATTGCTGACACAAGAAACATAATTTCTCCATCAGCAGCTGAAGTCATTCAAGGAAAAGCTGCAGTGGCTGGGAAAACTAAGTTGAACTTTCTCTCTCCTCTGTAAGTGTTTGCTTTTGCAAAAATAAAGATCTTTGTGTGGTAAGATCTTCTAAATTAGGGGTGTCAAACTTGCAATGTCACGTGATGTGTCACGACTTATCGTGACTTTTCCATTGCCGGCAATGGGGTGGACGCAGTTTCGGCATGACGCATCTGGCCCGCGGGTGGCAGTTTGACACCCCTGTTCTCCGAGTCTTCGGAGAGGAGCGGCATACAAATCCGAATAAATAATAAATAATAATAATAAATGGACTGGATAAGTCCAGCCAGCATGATTATGGAACAGGTCAGATCCTCCATTAAACTGGAGTACAGTTTCAAGTGAGGGTGAAAGTTAGTTCTTTGAGCTTGTAGATTGGTTTCCGAACATTTCATTACCAGGCTAGGTAACATCTTCAGTGTTGTAAATATGTTGCCTCCTGAGACTCAATAGCATAATCCTCTTGATCCTGGAATAGCCCCTGCTGACTTGCTTCCATACTGTGGGATAGCCACTCAGTTTTGTCTGTTCAAGAGTCCTGACAAAGGTCCAAAGAACAGTATCTCAAAATTCTCCCCAACTTCAGGAGAACCATGGTTTTAGTTAAACTGACCAAGCCAAAGGAATACTGGCAAGGAATTAATGGTATCTTCCTTTCCCTGATTTCATGAACTTCCACAACTTTATCTACCAGCAAATTTCAAAAACAGTACAATGAAAAGATATCCCAGCCCACCTTCCCCTTCCCTTTCTCCTTTTCTTCCGTGTCCTCTCTCTACTATTGTTCCCTCATCTACATGTTACACATAGACTGTTTTTTTCAGTCCCCCTTTTCCTTTGCTCCTTTACTGAACTTCTAACCTAAGATGCATATGTTCAAACTGTGTTCCCTGCAGAAACTCTCTGAAACTCTTGTCTCTTTTTCTAAGGAAAAGAAAGGGGCTCCCACCTTGGGCATGCTCTCTTAAAATCTGCTCTATTCATGCTGTTCACTACACATGTTGTGCTACTCCTAGTCCCCAAGGAGCATTTGCTGTTCCCTCAGTACTCCTTAAATGCTATTTCCACACTGAATTGGAACTGAGTGCTTTCCCCAATGATTGCTCCTTTCCCCTTCATTGCTATTTTCCATTGACTGAAACTTCCCCCACTGAATGCTTTGTGAATGTTTTTTGTGTTTTTATTGTATTTGTTCAGTGCTGTTTATTATTTTTAAGGGCTACTTCTCCACTGAATAATATTTTCCCAATTATTGCTATTTTCTCCTTCAACTGCTACAGTATTTCCACTGACATTTTCATTGTGTTGTTCCTCAATAAAACTTAACGTCCTTTTTAGAGGCATGTAGGGCTGCCATTTTGAGGTACATATTCCTTCTTTAATGAATAGCTTTTAAATACTTAACCGGTCCCTGTGTAGTAAGAACTGCTTATGAAACAGACCAAAACACTGTAAAAAGAGAAGCATTTTTAAGCTTCTGTGACAGTAGGATGGTTAGATTTTCACTCTAACCAATAAATTCCCAAATAGGTCTTTAAGAGTAATATCCTAACACTTCCAGAGGGCATCAATTTGAGTAAGGTGATACAAATAACATATAGGATTACCTCTGAACTATAAAAATCCACAGGAAATTTAAGGGAAGCATATAATGTTCAATAGTGGCATAAAAGTTATCACTCAGAATCAAATTTCCATACATTCTGGGCTTCATCATATGACAAAACATGAATCTTAGTGTAAGTCCTGTCCTTTATGCATGTGTCTATGTGTTCACAACATATATATGAAAGGGGGAGGGTTGAATCACAATTTTGCAATGTCAGTTTGCCATTCAACTCTACCTTCATGGATGCCTTTATTACATGGTAATTAAAATCTAAGCTGAAGATTTTTTTAGCCCTCTTTGTTCCTGCAAAAATCCACGTCTGCTACAGAATTGAGAAAATATCTCTCACGGTTATTGTTGCAGCCTGTTATTTCATCTGAAGAACTCAAGATATCATTGATAGTTCCAATTGATCTTCACAAGTCACAAGGACAATAAAAAGATAAAGATAATTCTAAATGCACTGAAAGAAATTTATTTGTTTTATTTTCCTCCTTTCTCTCAAAGTGTCTTCCACAGCACTTCCACAGCATTTTAATTGGTGCAATGCAATGTCTCTCTATATTAACAAAGCAGTTAACAAATTATGATTAATGATTCTGAGAGGCCAATTTATAAAAGATGTGATTTAACTTTTTCTGAAAAGCAATTATGAATTTTAGCTGTCAGAGAAAAACCATACCACACTTCAAGATGACACTGGACAAAAAGAGATTCATCTTTGTGTGGCTAAGATTTAGTTTTCTGTGAGAGAGGTGCTTCTAAAATGGCCTGTTCCTTAGCCCTTGATACTGAATAAACATTGTTGTTATTAATTGCGAAGTCCTGTCCAACCCATCGCGACTCCATGGACAACTATATTGTTCAAAGTTTTTAAAGTTAAAGCTAACATTTTTAACTAATCCTGGAAAGCAATTGAGAACTAGTGCACATCTTTCAATATCAATACTGGTAGTCCTTGTCTTATGATCAGTCATTTAGCAAACGTTCAAAGTTATGGCAGATCTCCCTGGGGCTGCCTATGACCTGGATATGAAGTTCTGATAGACCAAGCCCCCATCACAATGATCACATTTTGTGAGTTCAGCAACCAGCTGGTATTTATGATCGTTTTCAGCATCCTGCAATCACGTGCCCACAATTTACAACATTTATTTGCCAAAATACTGGATTTACTTGCAATGCAAAAAAAAATGTGCATTGCAGGACAATCGATTTTCTTAATGACAGTGAAGTTTGCTTAACAATGCTGCAAAATAAAAGGTCATAAAATTGGGCGTGGTCACATAGTAGCCCACTTAATGACCAACACAACTTATGTCTGTAATTCTGAACTCAATTACAGGTATAAGTCAAGGACTTACAAATATGTAAAATATCCATGTGGTTTTCTTAGTAAAAAGAAGAGGTCAACCAATAGCAAAATGGATAGACTAGGTTACAAAAATAATGGGTGCATCATTGGAAGAGCTGAAGGATCAGGTTAGAGACAGATCATAATGGAGAAAGTGAGCAGTCACTAAGAGTTGAATATGATATATATTTATCCCATTTTAAAGAATTATCCTGGTACATAGCACAATGCCTATCTGTTACTGCTTTTATCTGACCAGGATCCAGACATATTTTTCTAGATTGCCCAATTTTGTTGCACCTTTTGTGGTTTCTGTCCTACATAATTTACATAATTCTGTCCTAAATAATTTTATTGCACTTTTTATTAGTAATGTGAAGATTCCCCTGGATGCTTTCCCAGTCACCTCTCTGGATATCAGTTTGGAGGAGGATGAGCCAGTCCCAAGCATGTCGGGAGGAGAGGCAGCCGTTGGACTCCAAGGCAGGGGCTTTGAGTCCAAGTGAGGGGAAGCAACTGATAGGAGAGCAACCTGACAAGCAGCCAGCCAGGTGTGATTCAGCTGAGGTACAGCTGCAGCAGGACAGCCCTGGGGCTTTGGGTGGTGAAACACTCAATTGCAGATGGTCATTGATGAGGAAGAGGAACTATCTTCTCCAACTGATCCAAGAACATGTAGGGTGGAGAAAAGGCAGGAGCAGCGAAGGTCAGCCCGACTACTCGCAATTTGGCAGCCTTGTCCCTCTTGATGGGCTGCACTAGAGGCTGGCTATTTAGCACAGCAGACAGATGGAGACAAACTGGAAACAACATGTTCATTTCCTAGATGAGTGTTTCCTGGTTGTGATTCCTACCTTGCCTCAGATTGACACCATTCCTTGATTTTGGATCATGCTTCATGGACTCTGGACTCTTCTTGCCTTGTGAACCTTCTTGTATTTAGATTTAATTTGACTGACAGTCTTATCTTGTTTGGGAACTTTTATGTGCCTTGTGGATTCATTGGGCCACTGCTCCGTGGACTAGCATTTATTTGTTTTTGGCTGGACTCAATTGGGACAGTTCTGGGTTTTTGGTAAAGGGAATTGCTGGGGAATATTAATAAAATCACTAAACCACCATCATGTGTGTGTGTGTGAGAGAGAGTGAACAGGACAGCACAAATAATTACAAGTCTATGTGTTTCACTGTTGTGTTTTCTGGCCAATAGGCCATAATAAAGGTTTTCATTTCAGCAATGGTTTGATGGCAGATCATCAATCAATCAGGAAATGTAGAATCTTCAAGAGTAGCCTAAACAAAGAGTATTGCAGAAGTCCATGTTAAGGCAAGGATGACCAATACATGGATATAAACAAATCATAAATAATTGCTGCCAGATAAACAGCTTAACAGAGTTATGTAAGCAATCCCTGAAATTGCCATCAAGCTGTACATTCATTTACTCATGTATTGAGTGTTATAAACACAATGTTTCAAAAGAAGTTGAATCCCAGTTGAAGAATCAGGCTTGTTATATCATCTAATCTGAATTCAATCTCACTTTGCTCATGCATTATTAAGCTTGATTATTTGAATCCACTCCCTGGAAGCAACACTTTCTATTTATGTAGGTAATCAATGGCTGTTTTAAATATTATTACAGTAAAAAGCTCCCACAAGGCTCAGTCTCAATTTAATATGGAGAATAAGTAGAGCGGCATTCCATAAACACTGTTAAAATGCTCCATACCTATGACAGTATTTTTGCCTCAGGAGGCCTAATTGATATGTAAAATGGGTACTAATCTCAACCCGTACAGAATCTCAAGGCATAAATAAATTCTGATTAATTCTAATGTACTCAGGGCAGAAATAGGATCTGAAATGTCATTACCATATTTAATTCTCAACTCTGTAATGCATGGATCAGTATCAGTAGAACAATAAGGATCTACAAAGAATATAGTTCAGTAGAGCTACATTGGTTTTCTATGTGACTGAGTTCTTCTGTATATTTGTGGCACCAATGAGCATAATTAGATGCCTTCTCCAGTGACATTATTACAGTCATATGATATAATACTGCTAACTGTTTGTGGTTATTCATGTTCAGGATTAAATAGTAATCAGATGTACTTGAGTCAAGTAAGTGAATAACGTTTAGAACATAAGAACATAAGAAGAGCCATGCTGAATCAGGCCAAAGCCCATCGAGTCCAGCATTCTGTGTCACACAGTGGCCCACCAATTGTACATGGGGATCTTGAGCAGAAAGAGAAGGAAAAACCCTCCCTTTCCCTTGACCCCCAACAAATGATACTCAAGGGAATCCTGCCTGCCTCAACCAACATAGAGGCGGCACATGGACATCCGTTTTAATAGCCACCGATACACTTGGCATCCATGAATCTGTCTGACCCTGCCTTGAAGCTATCAAGGCTGACAGCTGTCACAACCTCTTCTGGAAGTGAATTCCATAAACCAACGACCCTCTGGGTGAAGAAATATTTCCCTTTATTTGTCCTCACTTTCTTACCTACGAGCTTTAGGGAGTGCCCCCTTGTCCTAGTATTGTGTGATAGAGAAAAGAATTTTTCTCTATCCACCTTTTCTATCCCATGCATGATTTTATACACTTTGATCAAGTCACCCCTTAAACGCCGTCTTTCAAGGCTGAAGAGACCAAGGCGTTGCAATCTGGTTTCATAAGGGAGGCGCTCCATTTCCTTGATCATTCTTGTTGCCCTTTTTTGCACCTTTTCCAGTTCCATTATATCCTTCTTGAGGTGCGGTGACCAGAACTATACACAGTACTCCAAGTGTGGTCTCACCATCGATTTGTACAGAGGCAATACAACACTTGCTGACTTATTTTCGATTCCCTTCCTAATCATGCCAAGCATGGAATTTGCTTTTTTTTTTTTACTGCTGCTGCACATTGGGTTGACATCTTCATCGAGGTGTCCACCAAAACCCCAAGATCCCTTTCTTGGTTTGTCTCAGAAAGTTTGGTCCCCATCAGTTGGTAAGTATAACTGGGGTTCTTTGCCCCGATGTGCATAACTTTGCACTTGTTTAGGTTAAAATGCATTTGCCACTTTGTTGCCCACTCACATAATTTCGAGAGATCCTTCTGGAGCTCCCGACAATCAGTTTCACTTTTCACTACCCGGAACAATTTGGTGTCATCAGCAAACTTTGCTACCTCACTATTTACTTCTACATCCAGATCATTGATGAACAAATTAAAAAGTAAAGGTCCCAAAACTGAACCTTGGGGTACACCACTTCTCACTTCTCTCCATCCAGAGACTTGTCCATTTATTGTCACCCTTTGCTTCCTACAATTTAGCCAGTTACCAATCCAGGACAAGACCTGTCCTCTAATTCCGTGGCTGAAGAGCTTTTTTAGAAGCCTTTGGTGAGGGACTTTGTCAAAAGCCTTTTGAAAGTCAAGATATACAATATCAACTGGGGCCCCTTTATCTATGTATTTATTTACACCCTCAAAGAATTCTAACAAGTTAGTAAGACATGATTTGCCTTTGCAGAAACCATGTTTAAAGAAGCTTAATTTGCATCACAAGGCATGTCTGTGTTATGGATTCAGTAGATCCATTAAATTTGGCTGATATACATTACTGAAGGAAAACAGCCAATCTGCTACATCACCTGATAGTCAGAACAAAGAATTCCCAAAAGACAAATAAATTATAAAAGGTTCCATTACATTTTCAAAATTACTCTGCATAGATCATCTGCAGGACAAGCATGTTTAATGCTGATTGGAAAAGCCTTTTGGAGTTTGAAACAGAAAAAAATGAAGAGGATATATGAATCTGATGACAAGAAAACAAAAGAGTAGATGATAGGGGAAAAAAATGAAAGTTATACAGTACAACCATAGTAAGAATTAATTTAAATTTATACCTATAATTATTGTAAAAGAAAAATGGAAGTTGTTTCTTTCTATTTTTTTCTTTTTTTTCCAGCACATTTGGCTTTGTTCTTCCTTTCTTCCTTTTTTCTTCTCTTTATCTTCAATATGAGTTTCTGTTGTTTTTTGTCTTGCTTGTTTGCAAATCTAATAAAATTATTAGAACAGGCAACATGGCCGCAAATTTTTAAAAAGTATATATGAAACAGAATATGCTGCCTTAGATGTGCCATAGAGAGAATCTGAGCAGTTCATAAAAGATAAATATGGTCAAAACCTAATCAAGAAGTGTCAGACTGGTATATTATTCAGACATATTTTTGCTATCTACTACTATCTTCATATCTGTCATATAATGTGAATCATTTCAGAAAACGTCTATCAATATATTAATGTCAATAATCATATATATATATACACACACATATATACTGTATACATACATACATACATACATACATACATACATACATACATACATAATCAAGTCCTTAGGGACATTCCACATGAATCAACTAAGGGTGTTAACAAACCCAAGTAGGTTTTACCGCACATTAATATGAGTGCCCAATTTGCCATTAACTAAAGAAAAAAAATACTTCTCTCTGTGGAAGGTATGCCTGGTTTAAAAACAGAATTCCTTTTGAGAGGTCAGCTAAGGAGAAGATTATATTAGTGTGTTCATTCTTTCCGCCACAGCTTACATGTAGATATCTTATGTTTTTTTTTGTAATATTTTGACTATTCAAACACTGTAGTGCAAGATATTTATATTACAAAAATGGGTAAGATGGAGAGGAGGTAGTCATTGTCATAATGAACATGAGTTTATTGGTTAATTCTTTAAATCTAGTAGTGGAAAAGGCTAGGGAAAATGGACATGCCAGGAAGCAGGATTTGGGTGGGATATCCAAATATGGATAAGAGCAACAGAATTTCAAGCTTGGGACATTATATTAGGAATCCGGTCATAAATAAAGACAGAAAGCTGCCGTGGTGGAAGATAGTAACATTATAGAAACATACGTCTCTGAAACAACTTAATTAAAAAGATTTTTAGGCAATTAATTTATGTCCAAGTTTGATTAATTAATTTTATGTGAACACAAGTTTATTTTGAAACTCATACATTTTTTTAAAAAAAGAATCGAAGAATTTCAGATAACATATCTGACTATAAACCGGAATATACTTGCAATATAAGTATATGGAAAATGTGCACTACAAAACAAATTTAAAAGTAGGTTTCCATGAAACAAACATGACCTGGCAACATTTTTTTCTGCCAACTCTTTTCAACTAGTGTTTTTACTATTGGACTTGGGGTGGAAACCTCCATACATAGGAAGGAGTCTTCATATTCGCAGCTTCTATATCCTTCTTTGGCCAGTTCACTATATACATGGCATTGGTCTTGTTGATGGCATTGGTCTTGTTCTTCCCATTGAGCTGACTCTTCAAGATCTGCCTGATCCTTTGGTGGTACTTGGATGTTGCTGTCTTTTTTAATACAGGTTTTTTTCAAACCTCTATTGAAAATTCATCCACCAACACACTGTCTGTCTCTGTGTGTACGTGTGTAGGGGAGGGAGGGGGGGAGAAAGGGGGGGAGGGAGAGAGAAAGAGAGGGAGGGAGGGAGAGGGAGGGAGGGTGGGAGGGAGGGAGGGAGGGGAGAGAGAGAGAGAGAGAGAGAGAGAGAGAGAGAGAGAGAGAGAGAGAGAGAGAGAGAGAGAGAGAGAGAGAGACTCTGCCTATTCTCCATGGTTAAGTTCCCAAATACATACTGTCAGAATTGTGTCTTTCTTCCAGTGTTGAGCAAAACTTTTTTCACAGATATACATCTCACTAAATTATGAAGTTTCTTGTAAATTTTCTGAGATTACACCTAGTAAGAAAAGTTGCAGTTTCATTTCAGATTGAAATTGCAAGATTTTCTATATTATGTGTATGTCATACTAGTTCGTTGTGGGTTTTTTACATGCCTACCATAAACGATAACGCACTCCTTCTCTTTCATGAGATGTCATGACAGTTGATGAATTTAGTGTTGTGTTTTAAAACATTCAAATGGGAAGGGTTTGCATGCCCCCATTTTGAATGGATTGGAGAATTCTTAACATTTCTGAGTCTGAAGTAGCTTCCTCTATTTATCTTCCCATCTTTTTCTTTCTTTTTCTTTCTTTTTCACTTTTTCCTTTCCTTTTCTAATTTTTTTTTCTTTCTTCCTTTCCATTTTTTCTTTTTTTACAAAGCATTAAAAGCATTAAAATATTCATTAGGTCACTTCTCTCTCTAAAGGCAACTTAGGCACTGTTATCCTAGTCTAGATCACACTGTTTCTACTCCCAGATTCTTCTGAAGAATTTTGAAGCTGACTATGAAATTATTTTCATTCCTGTTAGCCTCAGAACACTAAAAAGAGCCAGGCAACACAATGATGCAATCAATGCTGCCTCCCACTGACCAAAAATAATAAAAATAATCTTGCTCCCATCCCAAATATATATTGTAGCCCTCCTTGCTATCCACAATATTTTCATTAATTCTGAGTGCATCTGTCTCATTCTTTTTACACAAAAAATATGAACATCCGTACTCTTGGTATAAGTGGAAAGCTTCTTGGCCATTAAGATATTATTTTTCCTCTACAGAAATTCTCATTGCAAATTGCTATACATAACATTTTAGTTTTGCAGCTGACTGGTGTCCTGACTACTCTTCTCACTGACAGTGTAGAGCCTTTTTCTGAAGGAGGGGAGGAGGAAATAATAGCATATTTGAGTCCAGAAATCAATAGGTGGAATGAGGCAAAATTTCAGTGCATGTTGTTTATATAAGTGAAGAAAATCAAGGTAAGTGCTTTTTACAGGAATTGTGAACCTGATTAGCAACTGACTAGAAGATTAATTTCAGGCACTCTCATAAATTGCCTGGGAAATCTACCATAGAGACTGAAGTCTGATGGCGGGAGGCAGAGTAGACAAGAGTTCCTGCAAATTAGTAAATGATCTGCCCTCAAGGGATGAAACCATGACAGAAATACTGATTTTTGAATTGTTTTGGTATAGTTCTGCAAAAGGATATAACCTCTTAGTCTATTTTACTTGCTTTTCTCTCTCCCTGACCAGTTTAGATTTTACAGGAAAATAGTTGTTGAGTCGTCAGAAAAAGAACAAAAACTGAGAACTTGGTATATAACAACAAGTTAAAATACCTAAAGCCAGTTGACTATACACTGTCTTGAGGGGCAAGAAGAGAACCAAAATGTCTACCCACAGAGCCAGCTACTGTCATGTGCACATGCAGATGGTTGAAAAAGTAGGCAAGAGAGAAATAATGGAACTTCTGTAAATTGAGACATGTGAATTTAAAAAAAGCAATGGGAGTATTGGTTGAAATAAGAAGAAGGATGTCCAGTCTTAAAGGTCTGAAGAGAAACATATTCAGAAGAAGACAGCCAACCTTCAGCGATAAATGAGCTCAACTGGGTTACTGTATGTTTTCGTGAGCCTTATCCTATTTCAGAAAAAAATGGTGAAATACAGTGAATGATGAGAAGACCAAATGTAGAAAGGAAGACACTTTGTCTTAGAAACAATTTTAAAGGTATTTCCCACGTTCTACTCTCCCTCCTCTTTCTTCTCCTTTCCTTTAGATTAGGATGAATGCTGAGCCTTCCAATCATTTACCAAAGTTTAAATGCTCAATTTTATGATTATTTTTATGAAGCTTTTGAGTAAAAAAGGGGCCTAAAATCTACTCTAATCCTTAAACATGCTATAACTTACTCAAGAAACTAAAGAGGTATGTGGCTTGAATGTTGTGACTCAGTCATGGTGAGAAGAATGGAAAGGTTGATTGAATGAGCCATGCATGGTATATTGGGGCTAAACTGAATATTGTTGCAAATATCCCAGAAATAAATTTAGCAGAGATAGCCAAACAAGTACAGGGGTTTGGGAATCAGTCTGCCTGATGAAACGCTCGTGTTTCATCGGGCACAAAATTTTATACAAACATCCTCTGGTTTCCTTGTGTCAATTTTAATACAGATGTACCTGAAAGATGGAGTTTACATAGAGATCAGCCTACTAAATGTGGGAGACTAGGGATACTGTATACTGTATTCTTGGTGCTGAGTTAATGGACAAATCCTAGCACAGGACACACAAAGAATTATATGAGTGGAAAGTGTGTATGTGTATCTCTAAAATCCAGTTGGAACCAACAGAAGCAGGACAATGCTGCAGCATTATAAATTACAAAACAGAAACTTGGTAATTTGAACTAACTGCATTTGCACTGGAAGGAAAATAATTCAACTGCTCCCAAAATGTACGATTAGGAAAATGGATCAGTAAAGCTGGTAGGTGTAAATTCTCCATGGGAAGACACCTGATCAAAACATTGCTTCCTTCAAAGAGCAGAACTGAGAAAGTGTCTACTTCCTACAAGTTTACTGAAGCAGATTCTGCCCTATAACAGCTCCCTCTAAAAAAAGAGCCATTCTTAAGGGTGATTGACCTCAAATGAAATTAGGAACATTTTTGCTGTAGTAGCAGTTTAAAAACAGACAGGGGAAGAAACAGAAAGAGATAAGAAGAAATCTACAGACAATATGATAATGAAAATATGAAAACAGTTTGGCTCAGTGCAACAAGTAGAGGCAGCCAGCAAGAAGGGAAGAGAAAAATTAAACCACAGCAACAAGGGTAAAATATATATTTTATACAAAATACTCATTTTGCATCAGAGTTATTTTTTTTCTTTTGTACACCTAACATCAAACTGTCCCAAAGCACCTTTGGGACAACGATGACCTGGATGACTGAGAATCTCCATGGACATCTAACATAAAACTGAATCCCGAAGTCCCCTTCTGTACATGAAAGGAATCCCAGAACAAGCTTGTTATCATCAGAGGTTTCCATGAACAGAAAAAATCGAGGCACTTCTTTGCAATTTGGCTATTTCCTCAAAAGAAGAACCTGCATCCTTTGGCCTGAGTTTAATTCTCTAAGAAGAAAAATGTTTTTTCAGTAATGGAGAGAGATAAGATGGGGAATGATGGATGGGAAGGCAATAATTTCCTCTAGTGGAAGCATTCACCTCCAAAATATTATTTTTCGAGGAATATAACACTCAACATTGCATTAAGTCTACTGGTTCAAAGAAGTGGGCACAGGAGAACATTTTATGTAGGACAAAGGGACCTGAAACTCTGTGTGTTTCACTGTAATACTGGAACACTACCAATCAAGGTGTAGATTCAACCAAACTATTTTGTCCTATTACATGTGTTTCACTATGCTATTTTAACTTAACGTGTGAAAGTTATTGTGATATTTTTTTAAAGTACCATACTTACAATTTATGAAGGTTTTTAAGACCCACAAATATTTCAGGTGTTAAACAACCAATTCTGTTATTGGAAAGATCCCTAGGAGGAAAAAAAATGAAATAGCATTAATTATAATTGTAATTACAACATGAACTCATTTTAATTGACTCAAATCGTTTTTACATAATCCACAGTGTAAAACAAATGTATTTACACATTTTATTAACTCAAATAAATATGCCTGCCCATCTCATGAATGCAACTCTGGGGAACTAAAAGCACATTAAAAAAAATAACACAATTTTCATGGAATTAAAAAAACAAGAATGATTACCAAGAATGAACCCAACAAGACAGTAACAGAAACTTCTCAAAGGGGGATCTGATCTCCATCCAGGTCTTCAGTGCTTTACAGAAAGCTTGGAGGATCAGGGCCAATCACATCTCAGCAATGTGAGATTCAAATTATGTGAACAACCAGTTCTCTGTGTGGATGCCACTTCCTGAAGTCGATTCTGGGCCAGAGCAACAAAAAATTAGCTACCAGTTCTGCCGAAGTGCTGCAAACTGGCTTAATCCTACCACTGGATCTCAGGCGGTATGATGTTTCAGACAGGCACTGAATCAGAAAAGGCAGGCTTCTAAGGTTTTATAAGATGGCATCCTTTATTACTCTTTAATTGAAAGGAACAAAGTTGGCAGGTGGAAAAAACTGGGCAGAGTTGGTCCCACAATATTCCATGCCATAAAGGCTTTCTGGATGACAATCTAAAGCACCTTGAATTCCACTAAAAGCACACAGTGAGTCGGTGCAGCTCACAGAGCAAAGGTATAACATGGGCATATTGAGGTATGCCCATCATCAAAATAATTTTAATAAATGAATTAATTTTCATAAATGAATTGAGTTTTATAAATGAAAATTATTCATAACTTATAAGAAATGTTTTAAAAATCTTGCTAAACTAATATTTCAGTTTGTTTTATTAGTGTTTTAAATATGGCTTGTGGTTTGGCTGACCTTTTGAAAAATCTCAAAAATAGTTTAAAAATAGACTTCTTCCCTCCCTTCCAAAGTTAATAGAGATGAAAGTATCATGAGTATGAGGGTGGATGGGTGGATCTATAGCTATGCTTGCTGTAAGATCAAGAAGGATTTATCCTTTAGATCCAAGGTAGCTTAGATTTGTCTCAATGAAAATATGCTGGAAATGCAATATGATTTGCATCACCAAGACAACAGCCAACATGATTTGCGTTACAAGAGACTTCAGATCACTTTGCTTGCCACAATCAGTACTTGCAATTGCTGAAACACATTTCTGTCGGCAGTTGCCAACCCACTAGGTAGCCCAGACCAGGATATCAAGTCTACATGAAAGTTAAAAGTATTGTGATTACAATGTCTATAAAAGGAAAATCTTGCAAGTCTCCCTCTCTTTTTATACTCCAGTGAATTAGGGAGGTGTCCCCCTGAGTTGTTTCCAAACGTTATCTCTGTTATTCTGGACTTTAAAAATGCTACAGTTCCTTTTGCTTAGAATTTCCTATATCCATCAAGGTCACTTTCCTTACTCTCTACAGGAATGTTCAAAATCCTGAACGATACTATCATTCAAGGTAAACAATATTAAATGAGATTTATTATGGTGAAATATTTAAGATTCTAGAAGTGGAGAAATCCAATTTCATTCCACCTTAGCCAGAGAAAGCCACTGAGTGGTTTTGGGTAAACTATTACATACTTATCAGGCTATCCCAGTTCGCAGGAATTCTTATGTATAAAACTGTACGAGAGAGGACTATCTATGCTGCTTTGAGCTCTCAGAAAAAAGATAGGTAATCAATCAACCAGACAAATACTTGTGGACCAGACTCAAACAGACAGCTGCCTGTATTTTTACAAGTCAGGGATAATTCACAAAAAGAAAAATTGAACATTGTGAAAATAGTGACATAACTGATTAGTTCTAGAACCTACTACAGTGTAATTCATTCTTCTGAACTGCACCATCATAATATGAATTAAAATGAACACATTGAAAAGCGGATATTGCTCTGTACATGCAGCTATTTAAGAACAAATATATTATCATGAGACTGTGGGCCTATTGGGCCTTCAGTAATGACACAAAATAATTGGCAATGATTGATTGTGTTTGTTTAGTTAATTTCTACAGTACTGATTTTTTAAAGAACCCATACAGAAGAATTAATTGAATTTTCACTAATTTTTGTTTATCAGTCACAATACCTACAATCAGACAACATGTATGCCATAAACAAGCAGACTTTTGCTATGTGAACCCAATCAATGAGAATTAGATTTTAATGATATTCTGCAATTAGTATCTCTAAATTAAACAGTACAAAAATATTTATCAGTAGAAATATAGGTCTTTAGTATTCTGCTAAATAAGGTCTGTTCAATAGGATTTCTCTTTAAGAAAAAAAGCATCTATCTAGCACCTAACCCAAATGTTCAAATATTTACATTAACTACCTTCTCATTAAGTATGGATATTCATTAATCATCTTGCAAATTTATGTTATTTCATGTGTCATACTACAACAATTGAACAGATTCAAAACCATGCTATTCCCCCCACATAACAAATATGCCATAAATTTTCCTAATGAATCATTTGCAGAAATATAAATAAGAAAAAGGAAAATATCAGTATTATCAGGTTATTTCTACACATCTCTCAATTCCTTCCTATTATTTCAGATCAAATCTATCTTATGTCACATAAATATTTTTTTTCTTTTCTAAATGCTTATGTTAAAAATGTTGATTATGAAATTAATCGTATAAAGCAACCAGACATATGGTCTGCATCCTGGCATCTTTTTTTCTGGTAGACACTAGTTTGCATTGATTCACAAGTTCTGCCACTGCAACTACAGTACTAAATTACTGAAGTGCTGTCAGCCCAGGCAAAATGTTCCAAATGAAATCGTTAATTTTATGAATTAAATTAAATTAAATTATTCTTCTCATCCTTATTACCTATTCCTTATCTTCTTATGACTATAACTTTGTTGCTTGTATCTTATGATTTATATTGTTTTATTTACTATCTTTGTATGATTTATGTTGATTGCTTTTTAGTATACTATGACCATCACTGAATGTAGTATCTTATGATTTATGATGAATGTATTTTATGATTATAATCATGAGTTATCACTTGTTGCTTGTAAAGTTGCTTGTAGATACACTGAAAGCTTAGGCACTGGAGACAAATTCTTTGTGTGTCCAATCACACTTGGCCAATAAAGAATTCTAATTCTAATTTGGCAGACTGTGGTTTTCCCAACTGATTCACAAAGCCTCCTGTCACTTTCATATGTCTGCATTACATTAGCTGCTTACTTTATCCTCTCTGGGAAAGATAGGAAAGAATAAGAAACAGAGTCAGCACAGGAAGGAAGGAAGGAAGGAAGGAAGGAAGGAAGGAAGGAAGGAAGGAAGGAAGGAAGGAAGGAAGGAAGGAAGGAAGGAAGGAAGGAAGGAAGGAGGCATTTACTGATCTTGTAAGATAATCTATTTCTAATCATAATTTATGAGACAATAAGTATTCTCAATATTTATAGAAAAATTGTAACTTAGTTAAAGCAACAATCTTGTTTTAGCGTTGTAATCAGCCAATTCCCTGCCTCTATAATGTTCCACACAGGAATGAAATCTATAAGACTGTGATAACAAGAAAGATTTTTGTACTTAAACATTATAATGACTTCTTGCTTTAAGTATGCATATTTCAGAATATTTTATCCAATTATCTTCAAACACAAGAGATTCTATTTCAATGACCTCTGATTTTCCTCATTCTCATGCTTAAGAGTAAGCAATACCATTTCATAGCTTTATAGCTTCTCTATTTTTCCCACAAGAGGTCAGGGTTGTGTTATTATAATACATCCATCTCCACAGCAGTACGTTTCAATTGCCTTATTAATTTTTTCCATATTTTCACATATTTTGATCACTTAAAAGTCGTTTGGATTCACAGATCTGTCTGTACATATGTTTAATTCCTGCTAATATCTTGCTATTATTTTCTATTGTTATTATTCTATTTTCTATTGCTATTATTTCTCACATTTGTAATTCTAAAAAAATATGATGTGTTACCTTTCTATTTTTGAAGTACAACTTTTGTGCAATCTTTTAATAGGATATGGCCATGCTGAGATATAAACATGAATATATTTTATTTGCCTACCTTTTGGTATGAACTATAACTGTACATGTAATTGAGAGGTAAAATATGGTAGATAGTATATCCATGCATTTTGATTGACTTTATTATCTAATAAGCCAAGGAAAACAACATCCTGTTTCATAACAAACTCTTTTTATAGTAATCTTACTTAGTGTAGTATAATAAATACTGTAGTATATTTATATTCTAATTTTTAGACTATAACTAGACAACCGTGTCCTATTGGGTCTTCAATTCAGAAATATTCTTTTTTTTTCTACACAGAGAAACAGAATGACCACACTGATAATGATGACCACACTGTTATTAGTTTGGTAATGGAAAATCTGCAAGAAAACAGCCCAGTTCAGAGAGTAGCAAGGACTCCTCATTTCACCCCAGGGCTACAAATATTCTTTCCTATCGGCAGAATGACAATAGGTGGTCAAAAAAGCAGTGGGAGCAGGAGTGACTTCCAACTTCCTGCCAGCTTCTCCATAAGCTTCCTTGTGGGAAGCTAGCAGGGAGCACTAGAAATCTTCCATCCTTCTTTCCCTGTTGAGGTCTTGTTATTCACAGTGGATATTGTCATGCGGAGGAATTCTAGCAGTAATTAGCCACAATTGAGCCCAAAATCTGTGTTGCTAAGCAAGACATTCGTTAAGTGAGTTTTGCTCCATTTCATAATCTTTCTTGCCACAGTTGTTAAGTGAATCACTGCAGTTGTTAAATTAGTAAGATGGTTGTTAAGTGAATCTGGTTTCCCCATTGACTTTGCTTATCAGAAGGTCGCAAAAGGTTATAAGCTGACTCCAGGATACTGCAATCATCATAAATATGAGTCAGTTGCCAAGCCTTTTAATTTTGATCACCTGACTATGGAGATGCTGCAATATCCGTAAGTGTAAAAAATGATAAGTTTTTTTAGTGTCGTTGTAACTTTGAGCAGTCACTAAATGAACTGCTGTAAATCGAGGACTACCTGTATTCTCAAGTTGGTCTTCCTTTTCCTCCTCCATCTTTTCTTGTCTCTTCATCATGTACAGCCCTTTTATTATGTCTTTTCCTCATCTCTCCTCCTCTTTCTTGCCACATCCCACCAATGTTTGGCATCATCTCTTGACCATGACATCCGTCCTCTCTTTCTGTATGGCATAATTATGCTGACATTATTTTATTTTGTTTTAATTGTTTTTTAAAAAATATTGTACACTGCCATTCTCACCTCAGAACAGTTTCGAATCCCTGCCAGCTTCTCCATTGAGTTGAAAGAAGCTGTCAGACGCAGTTTAAAAATAGAATCATTTGACCTCCTGAGGGTTAGGATAGGATCAGACTATCTGATCTTCAGCAGCTGAAGGAGAGGCAACTTATACTCACTTTCAGTGTAGAAAACAGTTGAAAAATAAATCAGGATGGGCAAGAAATAAGGTATAGTGCAGTGGTTCTCAACCTTTTTTAGGTTGAGACCCCACTTGCGCCGCCCATGGGCGGCACGACCCCGACCCGCGCCGCGCACGCGACGGGCCGATCCGCGCATGCGTAGCACGGTGGGCCGATCCACGCATGCGCAGCATGACGCGCCGTTTCGCGCATGCGCAGTACAATGCGCCGAACTGCGCATGCGCAGCGCACGGGGTGGGCCAGCCAGCTCCAGACCGGGCCGGCCTCACCTCCCACCGCTGCTTCAGAGACTCCGGCAGGCACACCGAGGAGCGGTCTGGAGCAGGCGGGCGCAAAGCTGCCTCCTTCCCGCTCCGCTCTGCCACGTCCCAGGCCCGGCCTCCTCCTCGCCCTCCGGCAGCCGGCCAAGCAGTCGGGGCAGCCGGACCTCGAGGCGAGCCCGCACTTCACCGAGACCGGCCCGGCTGTGGCGAGAGGCGCCCGGCGGCCCGAGAAAAGCGAAAGGTGCCCGGCGGCCGCCTCCGGCCCCCAAGTCCGCACTCCAGACCGGCGTCCAGGTCGCAGCGCTCCGCCTGCCCAGCTCGTCCGGGACTCCCGCGCCATCCACAGGGCCGGCAGCGGCTGCAGGTAGGTAGGTGGGCGGCAGGACTGGGGAGCCCGTCCGGGCCAGCTCGTTCTCGGTGCCAGTCCCGCTCGGGTCGGGCCGGGCCGGGCCGGGCTGTGCAGGGCCGGCCAGCCGGGTGGGGGGCGTCTGGCCAGGCTCCCTGGCTCCCTCCCCGGCTCGGCCTCCCCACACGCCTGGCAGGGACTCACCAGCTCATCATCTTGCCGGCCCGCTGTGCGCCTGGCGCGGCCGCAGTGCCCGCTGGCCGGGCGCCTTACCACCTGCTCCGGCCACCGCCGCCGAGCGAGGGAGGGAGCAGGGCCGAGCCAGAGCCAGGCAGGCAGGCAGCCCCCGCGCGCCCGGCCGCCCCCCCACGGCACCTGGGAGGAGGAAGGGGAGCTGGAGCCCCACCGCCCCCATTGGCCGCCATGGAGAAAAGGGGACGGTGCTGG
Organism: Bothrops alternatus; assembly: GCA_034064705.1. Lineage (NCBI taxonomy): Eukaryota > Metazoa > Chordata > Lepidosauria > Squamata > Viperidae > Bothrops > Bothrops alternatus. The sequence continues at coordinate 10,934,270 of JARGCV010000009.1, forward strand.
TGAGGGCCGGCCGGGGAGGAGAGCGAGGAGAGGCACGACGGGCCGGACAAGCCGGGCAGGCGGAACGCTGCGACCTGGACGCCAGTCCGGAGTGCGGACTTGGGGGTCGGAGGTGGCCACCGGGCGCCTTTCGCTTCTCTAGGGCCGCCGGGCGCCTCTCGCCACAGCCGGGCCGGTCTCGGTGAAGTGCAGGCCCGCCTCGAGGTCTGGCTGCCCCGACCGCTTGGCTGGCTGCCGGAGGACGAGGAGGAGGCCGGGCCTGGGACGTGGTGGAGTGGAGCGGGAAGGAGGCAGCTTTGCGCCCGCCTGCTCTGGACTGCTCCTCGGTGTGCCTGCCGGAGTCTCTGAGGCAGTGGTGGGAGGCGAGGCCGGCCCGGTCTGGAGCTGGCCGGCCCGGTCACGCCGTGCATACGCAGTTTGGCCCGTTGTGTGCGCATCGCGCTGCACATGCGCGGATCGGGTCGTCGCACGTGCCGCGCACGTGGAGTGTGACGCACGCGACGGGCCGAGCTGCGCATGCGCGGAGTGACGGGCCGAACCGCGCATGCGCACCACGTGCACGACAGCCGAGGGGAAACGGGGAAAAGAAAAATGGCAGACTGCGGTGTCCGGCGACCCCCGCGAAATGGTTGTTCGACCCCAAATAGGGTCGCGACCCATAGGTTGAGAACCGCTGGTATAGTGGATAATGTATTTGACTAACACCAGAGAGATCCAGTTTCTATTCCACCTGCAACCATAGCACTGTCAGCCCACTCTACCTCACAAGGTTGTTGTGAAAAAATATAAGGGGATGTTTCTGAACCAGGATGGGGTACAGACACATGCACAATAAAAATATTTAGGCCTTTCTTCATGCATCTTAAAATTGTTGCTTCTTTAAGAGTCACATGGGTCAATTCCTCATTGCTGGGTAGCGGAGGGAGCGAAGGATTGTGAGAGTGACAGGGAAACTGTCACAGAACATTCAGAAAAAGCATCATGTGACTGCATCAGCAGCCCAACCACAGCAGGAGCCTGAAACAGCCACAACTTTCTCAAATTTCATTCCCGCAGGAGTCATGGATTTTGAATACATTCTGTACATTAGCTCATTTGAGGTACCTTAGTTCAAAAATTGTGGCCCTATAATGTACGCTTTGTCCAGTTAATGATAATGACAATGAAAGATTTAGTAGTATAAACATTTCAGTTGTTTTGCATACATACATCTACAAAAATGCTGAACACAGAATGTTTTTATACAAAACATTTTGAATGTTCCAAATAGTATTTTTGTAGATTACTTAAAGATAACAATCCAAAAATTCTGTTTAACAGCATACAAATATCGAGATCCCTTAAAGAGCATCACATTTACTTAGATAAGTAGAGCCATGATGGCGCCGTGGTTGGAATGCAGTATTGCAGGCTAACTCACTCTTTACTCCAGGAATTCGATCCTGACCAGCTCAAGGTTGACTCAGCCTTCTATCCTTCCAGGGTCAGTAAAATGAGGACCCAGATTATTGGGGGCAATATGCTGACTATATAAACCACTTAGAAGCTGTAGGGCACTCAGTTAACAAGGCTGTAAAGCAGCAGCCCCTGACTTTTTTGCCACTAGGGACCAGTTCCATGGAAAAAGGTTTTTCCATGAACTGGAGGGGATGTGGTTTTGTGTGCTGCCTGCATCCTGCATCCATTCATCTGTTTTGCGTGGCCTGGTTGCTGGTGTGCTGTGGCCCGGTACTGGTCCATGGACCAGGGGTTGGGGACCCCTGCTGTAAAGCACTGTAAAGTGGTATATAAGTCTAAGTGCTATTGCTAAATATTTTAGGATTTTTATTATGCTGAACCAAATATTGTCACTGAATCTTAATACTGACATTAATAATAAGTGTTTCAAATTTTAAAAAATTTAGTGCTTAATATTTGCTGAGTTAACTGATTTTATAGGTACATTACTTTATCAAATTAGATGATTAATTTTTGGAGATATTAATACCACATAAATATTTTAGTTTACAATTCCCTTTATGTAGCTTATTATTGTACTATTAGCATGCAACTTTAATCTTATTTTTCTGCACTTTTTTGCACTTGCTACTTTTAATTGTAATGCAGGAAACACCTACCTCTATTCAAAAATACACAATATTAGAAGGGGTAGAAGAAATGAGAAAAACAATCAGAAAATGTATAATTATGAGTGGTGATGGAAAACTGGGAGGACCAAGTTGAGAATAAATCATCCTGGAGAAAATCTATCTACATGGCCACCAAGTGCCAACGCAAACTTAATGGAATATAATTATCATCAATTTTAGATGTAAAACTGTAGCTTGTATTGTCAATGACCCTCATAAAGCTTATGCATTCTTCATTCCTTTATTCTTTCACTTGGACTATATTGTTTTGTCAATATATATTTATGATACTGTCAAGTATCTGCCGCAGGTAAACCTAAGTCAGACGTTCAATTTCTTCTATAAATAAAGATTTATTTGTTTTGACTTAATACATAACAATAAATCATGCACAGGAAAAAAATCAAACTGGTATCTTTGGTTCACATACAAAATCCTATAATCTTATAATTGCATGGTGATATATTCCCAATTCTCTGGAGATCAAATATCAATATCAATGCAGGTGTAATTTTTAAGATAATTTCAGTTGCAATTAATACTTACAGACGTTTCAGTTCTGAAAGTCCATAGAAGGCTCCTGATTCAATGTTACTAATTAAGTTATTCTTCAAATCTCTGGAGATAACAGAAGAGAAAAACCCAATTAATGTCTAATACATATGAAGTTTTATATTCATCTAGAAGAAGGAGGAGAGAAGCTTTGAAACTTCCTCTGCATATATTAAAATCAAGGAAAAGATTCTTTTTAAAAATTGTCCTTTCCCCCTCTTTCATTAGAAACCCTAATTAAAATTTTCTATCTTCAATTCACCATCTTTGGGGAAAATGTACAATTAAACTAGTCAGGGAATAACCATATGAACAGTTGCATTACACTACATCAATACACTACTACAGATAATCCTCGACTTACAATAGTTTGCTTAGTGACCATTCAAAATTACAACACTGAAAAAGTGACTTACGACCATTTTTCACACTTATGACCAATGCAGCATCCCCATGATCATGTGATTTACATTCAGATGCTTGCCAAATGACTCATATTTATGATGGTTGCAGTGTCCTGGTGTCATGTGATCTGCAACTTTCTGACAAGCAAAGTCAATGGGGAAGCTAGATTCACTTAACAACTGTCTTATTAATTTAACAACTGCAGTGATTCACTTAACCAATCTGGCAAGAAAGTTCTAAAATATAGCAAAACTCAGTTAACAAACTCACTTAGCAACATAAATTTTGGGTTCAATTGTAGTTGTAAGTTGAAGACTACCAGTACAATCTATGTTCTAATCACTAGCACTATGTATAGATTTATGAGGAATATGTATATACAGGCAATGTTCCCTCTAACTTCTGACATGCCAAGTAGTTTTGTGCGGCTTTTTCCAAACCAAGTATAAATTTGTACGCCACAATACCAGATACTAGTTGTTCCCTCAAATCATTTTTTATTCCATGCAGTTTTCAGAAATGATGTGCCACTTCCTTTTCCCTTAGAAATGAGAGAGAGGGACTGGTCCAAAAGTAGCCAGTTAATTCATTTCCAAGGCAGGACAATTTTTTAAGCTTGATTTAGAGTAGCCTGTTAATGCAAATAGGCATTGCTGCATATCTACACTGCGAAGGGGTTGAATGGGTCAGCATAGGTTGCCAATGGCTGCAGTTGGGCCAAAGCGCATGTCCCAAATCCCAACTGTGCATTGTGCAGAGGGGTGTGTTCTGTGTGCTGATTGGTTGATCTGACTTCCTGTTCTGTTCTTTGCTGTTTGAGTGCCCCCTAGCCAGAACGTTACATTTACTGAAGTATAAATGGAACACCTATGCAACCTCCCCCAAACGACGGACACATCTGTTTCCTGACGTGCAGTGCCAGAGGGGTCTGGTGCTGACCCTACCCATGCATACCTGCTTATAGATTGTAGTGCGAACTCAGTAGTCATTGATAGCTGATAATTGGAATCAATATTTGTTAATCATTTTAAATTATTTCTTTTTTAATGCTGTAGTGAAGTGTTTTTAGAGAAAAACAGGAAAGAAAAACACACAAAAGCATTTGCATAGCCCCTTCATTTTCTTTTCCCCTCATTCTTATTTCTCTGAATGGATTCTGACTTTTTTCAAATTGAATGTTTTATACAATTAACAATGACCATCGACCTTGCGAAATCCAAAACTCAGCAGATTTTTTTGAAGGGAGAAATAAAGTATGTCTCTTTTGACCCAATTTAGAGCAGGTTGGGTGCAACTGCAAGACTGGGAATGACCTGCACGCTGTCCAGTGCAAAAAGAATCTCCCCAGAAATCCTGAGCCTTGAGTTTTATGATGCCTAAAATTATTATTTTGGAGTAATTTCGTTTTTACCAGATTTTTATCACGTGCACAGGTTTGACAAGATTTTTTACAGGAGAAAAATCTTCAAAAATACAGAAAAGGTTTTTCAAATTTGAAATTAAAAAGAAAAACTACAAAAAAAACTAAAACTACTTCTGTGAATGTAAATTAAACTATTCCATCCAAGAAGAATAATTAAGGCAACTCACAATATATTACAAAGAAATGAAAGATAATGGAAAAATCTGTCCATCATATTCAGTGAGAGGGATTTTTTCTTAGATTTAATATGTTTTTACACAACTTTCGTTGCATTGCACTCTGCAAATTTTGCTTTTCAACCTATTTCAAAAGTTACAACAAGAGCTTATCCAGTTTACAAAATGCATGCTTAAACCCTATTTTCATAAGGCATCAGTATACATATGAGAACAAGAAGAAATTCTGAAATTTTTGTAAATTTTCTGTTACTCACTCACCAAAACAGACCTCAGATCTATTTTGGTGAGTAACAACATTTATAAAAATAAATCAGAGTGATTGGTGTTATTTCTTTGGAGCAGTCTTTCTCAACCTTGACAACTTTAGTATTGTAGATATCTTATAAAAGTCATCTTAAGTTCACACATCACACAGGTTGGGAGAAATTGCCTTAAAGGCCCCTCTAACTATAATTACTCTCATTTAAAGACCCCCATCCTGTACTATTTTGAGAAAATAATCATGAAAATATAGTGGAAGGACCCAAAATGGATATTATAATGCAAAACCAAAAGAAACCTCCAAGCATAAATGAAGCCACTGTTCAACAAAAGATTTCCTACCTTTGTACTAAATGGAATCAAAATCAATGCTCGATTTCTTACACTTCACAATTTGAAGGCTGAAGTAAATGTTTATGGAGCCAGTGATGTGCAGTATAGTAGTTCAGATGTTATGTTGAGACTGGCTGACACATAACTAGGTGATCCTAATCCGTCACCCTCTCTTTCTGCCTAGTTTACCTCACTAGGCTGTTATAGGAAAAATCAGGGGAGGCTCCCACAAATAGCACCTGGACTTTCCAGAAAATAAATATGTTGCCATTATTATGTGACAACTTATGCTTAAAAGGGACGGAAAAATAATGGACAATATTAGTTATATTATTATTACTATTTACAAATTAATTTTGATGATGATGTTATCTGTTCAGTCAAGTCTGACTTTTGGTGATTCAATGGGCCAGGTCTCTCCACATCTTCCAATCTTGTACTATTCTTCAAGTTTTTCTATGCTCTGTCTTGTGTCAGCTTTAATAGTGTCCAGTCACCATGTTTTCTAATCATTGGTTTCCTTTTATTGCAAACACTTCCAAACATAATTGTTTTCTCCAGTGAATTCTCTCACATGACATGGCCAAAGTGAGAGCATTTTTTATTTGCCACACACTACTTGCTTATTAGTCACTTTTGCTGTCCAAGGAATATGCAGGAGCCTTCTTCAGCACCACAGCTCAAACGAGTCGATTTTCTTCCTGTCTTTTTTAATGTCCAATTTTTACAGCCACAGGTAACTATGGGAAACACAATAGAGCAAACTAACCTACATTTGGCTGCCAGGCTGATGTCCTTGTTTTTCCATATTCAAATTAGTTTTAGGTAGGTAAATCACTAGTGATGTAACTTTGCTTTCTCACTATAACCAATGAACTATATGGCCCATAAGTGCCTTATCATTGGGGAAATAAACTTTTACTTTTTTGATCTCTTTCCTTCTGTTCTTCAAAAAATGACCCTTCACTTCTGCTTCTATTTTCCAGAAACAGTCCCCAGATGACAATACATGCTTTGCTACAAAAATGTAAAAAAAGTTCTAACAAGACCATGCAATTTAGGGTTTTAAGTAATTGCTGTGGGGCTACAACATTAAGACTGCTATATTAGCTGGGTTGCTATGAGCACACTGAGCTAATTCATTCCCAGGCTCATACATAAATCAGAAAACTATAATTCTTCCACTGTACATGCCTCTGAAATTTGTAATTCAGTTATCCTATAAAAATACACATATTTCCAAATGTATGTTTAGTGGAATATGCATTTAAAATGTGTATTTTGGGGGGAAATAATTAGGATCATATCTTTCTATTTTTCATTTGCAAAAATAGATGTTATAATTATATAAAGGCATTCAACTTCACTTGACTCAAGGGACCAGAGTAGATGGGCCCAGGACCCATTTTGGGAGAAAGATTCATGGTTTTTAAGGGATAAATAGGGTATACTAGGAATAGAAAACTAATACTGGCTACTCCTAACCTACCTATTTTGCACCTCCAAAAGCCTCTTACTGCAATATTATTATTATTATTATTATTATTATTATTATTATTATTATTATTATTATTATTATTATTATTATTATTATTATTATTATTATTATTACTATTATTCGGATTTGTATGCCGCTCCTCTCCGAAGACTCGGAGCGGCTTACAACATATATATATGAACAATTGAACAAATCCGAACAACATTAAAAATACAAACCCCATACATACTCATCAATCACACCACAATCAACAATCATCCCCAGGCCTGCCGGCAGAGGTAGGTTTTTAAATTCTTTCGGAAGGCCAGGAGGGTCAGAGAAACGCGGACTTCAGGAGGTAGTTGGTTCCAGAGGGTGGGCGCCACAACAGAGAAAGCCCTCCCCCTAGGGCCCACCAAACGACATTGTTTCGTTGACGGGACCTGGAGGAGGCCGACCCTGTGCGCTCTCACCGGTCGTAGAGAAGTATGTGGCAGAAGGCGGTCCCGTAAGTATCCTGGTCCCAAGCCATGAAGGGCTTTATAGGTAATAACCAACACCTTGAATTGGGCTCGGAGACCAATAGGCAACCAATGCAGCATGCGGAGAGTTGATGAAATGTGGGCACAACGAGGAAGACCCACAACTGCTCGCGCACCTGCATTTTGCACTAATTGTAGTCTCCGAACACTCTTCAAGGGTAGCCCCATGTAGAGAGCGTTGCAGTAGTCGATCCTCGAGGTGGCAAGGGCATGTGTGACTGTGAGGAGTGACTCCCGATCCAAGTAAGGACGCAACTGGTGCACCAGGCGAACCTGGGCAAATGCCCCCCTCGCCACTGCCGACAAATGATGATCCAATGTCAGCTGTGGATCAAGGAGGACTCCCAAGTTGCGAACCTTCTCTGAGGGGTTTATAGATTCACCCCCCAGGGTAATCGAAGGACAGATAGAAGTGTCCTTGGGAGGCATCACCCACAGCCACTCTGTCTTATCGGGGTTGAGCCTTAATCTGTTAACACCCATCCAAACCCTCACAGCCTCCAGACACCGGCACATCACCTCAACCGCTTCACTGATATGGCCAGGAGTGGAAATGTACAGCTGAGTATCATCAGCGTACTGATGGTATCTCACTCCGTGGCAGTGGATGATCTCACCCAGTGGCTTCATGTAAATGTTAAAAAGTAGGGGGGAGAGAACCGACCCCTGAGGCACCCCACATGGGAGTAACCTAGAGGTGGACCTTCGATCCCCCACAAACACCGACTGCGACCGACCAGTGAGATAGGAGAACCACCGCAATACGGTGTCCCCCACTCCCAATCCCTCCAGCCGGCGCAGAAGGATACCGTGGTCAATGGTATCGAACGCCGCTGAGAGGTCAAGAAGCACCAGGACAGAGGACTGGCCTCTATCCCGGGCTCGCCAGAGATCATCCATCAGAGCGACCAAAGCAGTTTCGGTGCTGTAGCCGGGCCTGAATCCCGACTGCAGAGGGCCCAGATAATCGGCTTCCTCCAGAGACCGCTGGAGCTGATGCGCCACCACCTTCTCGACAACCTTCCCCACAAAGGGAAGGTTGGAGACCGGACGATAGTTGGTCAAAATTTCTGGATCCAGGGAAGGCTTCTTGAGGAGGGGGCGCACAAGTGCCTCCTTTAAGGGAGCCGGACTTTATGACTTTAACTAAGTAATTCTGTATTCATCTGGGAGTAAGCCTCAATGAATTTAATGAGATTTATTTACTTATCATATGTAATGCTTTGATCTTTGTCTCCTGATATGAATAAGAGAAAGATAGTGAGGCACACTCACTATGTCATTCACATCCATCCATCCATTCATTCATTCTATGATAAGACAAATTATGTGGCCATTAGGGCAAATGTTGTCCAACTATCTTTTGGGCTAATAGCAAAGGTGCAAAAGTGAATCAGATATAATTTGAGCTATAATAAACCAATTAGATAATAATGCATGTAGGTACTATGGTTGATATACTTAAAATATATGAATAAAGAGAGAGAGAGTCTCTCAACTACCGGTAGTTTTCAGCAAAGGTTGTCAGTCAACACATTCAAACTTTCAGCTTTCTGTCATTCATTCATAAAATCAGTTTACAGTTACAAGTCTGAATACACAACTTCTTAAATTGATCTTGAATTTCTATTTTTTTAAAAAAGAAAACAACAAACTGCATTTATTAAAATGAGGTATTTAGGAAAAGGAAATATCAATATGTGTACAAACTTGTCTCCCCCTTTTTCTGTTTCAGTTATCTGCAAAGGACAAAGAAGAATTATTGCCTTATGAACCCAACCAAACACATTTAAAAGAAAGGTACTAGTAGGGTTATGTACTATGTATCTTAATAAAAGCTGTATGTAACACTTCTTGCATTTTCTAAGAAGGTAATCAGGGCAGATTTGCTATATCCATACTTCATATTTCTGCTGACAAATAACTCCTTATGTAAAGCAAAATTATTCATGCTTGTTGAACTCCGGGGAAGAATATGATACCTTGTTTGTGGATATTGTGATCTCCATCTTATCCTTTTAAGAATCTATAACTTAACCTTCGCCAGCATGTATTTCTCTTGGCAGTCCTGTGTTATTCGCTTTATGTAAATATCAACTCTAACCTAGTTCTCAGAACTTTCATAAATACTAAAACTGTAACTTAATAATAATAATAAAGTTGGAAGGGACCTTGGAGGTCATCGAGTCCAACCCCCTGCTCAGGCGGGAAGCCCTATACCATTTCGGACAAATGGCTGTCCAGTCTCTTCTTGGTTGTAACTCTTTCCTGAGTAGTTACAAAGGCAGAATAAGTGCAGCAACTGAATGAATTCCTCCCCATTCATTAATCATCCAAAAGATGAGGCTGACCCTACTTTTGTGAACAAGGACAACAGTTTATTACTATAAGAGAACCTAATTAGCCTTTGGTACTTGTCCCTTTCGGCACAGGTGGGCCAACTGCAGACAATGAAGTAAATTAAGACTGTAAAGTAATATACTCAATGTTATGGTGATCAAATTGTGATACATTTGACCAAAGTTTCACTAGAGAGTAGGTGGGGAATAAGTAGATACAGTAGTTGGGAGAAAGAAAGACATCAAACTCAAAGAATCAAGTATCCTAATTTATCTGTCTTTATTATTTTTCATGGAAATTTGTATTTAATACAAAACATACACATATTTATACATATATGCTCATGCCAGTGATACTGTAATCATTAACTCCCATTGGCCTTAAAAGAGCTTTGAGATCACTTATGCATTGTTGTATGGAGGAGGAACTAATAATAAATTACACTAAGATTAAGATTCTTATGTTTTGAAATGTCCAAAACAGAGAAGCTGGATCTTAGGTTGGCAGTCCATTCAGCAGGTTAAATTTTTTAGTTATCTCGGAATAGTTTTTCAAGCCTCAGGAAGCAGAAATGACCACCTGGATTATGTATTCTGCAACGCACAGAGATCTGCAACAGCTATGCAAACTTATTATTTTCCAGAGAAGCAGTTTATCCCTGCTGCAGTTAAGTTGTCTGCAGCTAAAGGTCGAGCACAATTGCTATATGGAGCTCAATTAGGACCATATAACAGCATGATCACTTTAGAAAGGATTCAAACAACATTTCTACCTGTAAGAAGTATCTTCCAGGTAACCCACTGTGTTTCAAAGGTAGTACTTCTACGGGAAGCAGGAGTCAGTAAACTTGAATCTAATCTCTGGATAAATGTTTTTACCTACTGGTTGAATCTACATTATGACTCTAATGGACTGACCCATCTAATATGGCAACTATGAATCTTCCTGGGAAATAGAATCCAAAAGAAACCGAGTCTCTGATTTCTTCAGTGATACAATCACTGATATAAGCTTAGAGTCAGATCAAGCTAGATCAATATTAAGGCAAACTAGGATCTTAGATTTAAGTAAAAAAAATGCTGCTTACACCCATAGTTTTGATCTACTGTGATTATCATCAAGACAAAGCAGTATTCCCAAAGAGATAAAGATGTGGGGGCAGGAACGTAAAAATATATAAAGAGATCCCCAACCACTATGATTTCCCCCCAAAGTAACTGACATTATGCACTTTAGCTTAAACTATCTGGAATATTTTGAATATTCATTAAAAGCTTTATACTCATTTGCATCAATTTTCTACAGAGCTAAATAAGAAAACCAAGAGTAATATTTACCAGAGCATATTTACACGCTCCATTCCACATCCTTCCACAGTTACTGCTGAGATTGGCAAAAACTGTTTGGTATTAATTACACCAAGCAGCAATACAGATGGGGCCACACACAGAGCACAAGTCATGACCAAACATAGCCAAAAAACCACCCTATTTTGGGTCATTTTGCAGAACTATTTTATACAATGTAAGCCATTCTTTTTAAAATCCCCAAATTACTAAACTTAAGGGTTAGTATTGTTTTGGCAGAGAATTCTGAGTTAAATACCAATAATATGTCATTTGTGGTATGTGTGTACACATCTGAAAATAAATCAAAACCAAACTTCTGTTATAATCCAGCCATAGGACGCTACATTAAGTTAATGCATGCTACAACAATTGCTCAGTTGTACAGCTGCAAAAATACTGCCGGAATATTTATTGGAAGCATAAAGCTTTTTGGCAGTTTTATTGCTATTTTTAGAACAGTAATAGCACCACAACTGTAATTAAACACTCAAAATGATGCACTTTGCAATTCTCAAAGCATGAGGAAGATAGTGATTATCTGTATCTGTTTCACATAGGCCAGAATATAGATATGGAGCTTCTTACTTTTGCTTGATATTCTACTTTGACAGATGCTGGAAAGTAAGGAACTTTACTTGTTCTCTGGTGCTTCTGAATAATTTTCTCCTTCCCTGTACTCCAAATAACTTTTTTACCTTAGCATCTGGCAGCACCATAGAGCCTTACTTTTTAAATCCTGTCATTAGATTTTTCAGCAGTAAAGCTAAATTTCAGCAGGACAGCAACTTCTGTATTCATGCCATTAATTTACCACACTACCAGCAAATACTCCTTAGAAAATATGTTCTCTGTGTGTTTACCTATAATTTGTTAATCATGATTAGCCTGCTACAATATATATTAAATCACACTTGAAGTATGTTCCAAAAATACAATTGCTGCAAAATGTAGCAGTTAAGTCGAACACAATACAATGACCATATTGTGCATATCATGAAAAATCTGTGCTGATTGTTTTCCAAGATGAATTCAAGGCATTGTTTTTTTAACTTTAAAGCCCTAATCTGTTTAGTGGTTGGGTACTATTTACCTATGTCATTAGTAGCATGCCATGAATTTAAAATCTACAGGGGAGACCATCGTATTGAAGAGTTCTTTGTTTACATTTATTGATCAGTCGCTAAATTCATTTATCAGTATGAGAAAAGAGGTTTTCTCTACAAATGTATAAAAGAATTATCTCTGGAATTGTGACTGGTTCATATTTTCCCTGCTTCAATGTGCATACCTTCTTATGCCAATACAGGTAGTCCTTAACTTACAACAGTTCGCTTAGTGACCATTCGAAGTTACAATGGGACTGAAAAAAATGAATTATGACTGTTTTTCACACCTATGACCTTTGCAGGATCCCCATGATCAAGTGATTTACATTCAGATGCTTGACAACTGGTTTATATTTATGATGCTTGCAATGTCCAGAGGTCATGTGATCCTCTTTGGCAACCTTCTGACAAGCAAAGTCAATGGGAAAACCAGATTCACTGCACAACCGTACTGCTAATTTAACAACTGCAGTGATTCGCTTAACAAATGTGCCAAGAAAAGTCAAAAAATGGGGCAAAACTCTCTTTTAGATCATCTTTCAAAAGGAAGATAAATCCTTGGCCAAATTACATTAAAGGTATTTTGTAACCCCCTGCCTCTTGCATTAAAAAGAAAAGCCAATGTAAATCTCTGGGCTTAATTACAGGGGTTCTCAACCTTGGCAACTTTAAGACTTGTGGACTTCAACTCCCAGAATTCCTCAGCCAGCTTTGCTGGCTGAGGAATTCTGGGAGTTGAAGTCCACAAGTCTTAAAGTTGCCAAGGTTGAGAACCCCTGGCTTAATATTTTCACTCAGCATTAATCCATCCAAGTAAAATACAGTATATAAAGTAATTATAGATATTCATCTATAATCTATAATCTTGGGTTGAAGCCAAAGGAGAGATATGATGGCATGCTCTCTTCTTATTTATTCAACCTATGCACTGAATAAATATTCAGGGAATTTGGACTGGGAAGCGGCATTAAAATTGGAAGAAGAAACAAAAAAAATTGGGGTTCTTCCCAGAGTCTTTGCTGCAGCTCCTGCCCTTTGAAGCAGCTTACCCTCTGAGACAGGGGTGTCAAACTGCAGGCCTGGGGGTCGGATGCATCACACGGAAGCCGTGCCCACCCCAGCTCGGGCAAGGGGAAAAAAGTTGTGATACATTGCAACACGTCATGTGATGCAGCAAGTTTGACACCCTTGCTCTAAGGTAAGATTTGCCCCCACTCTTTTCTTCTTCCATATGAGCCTGAAGACCTGGCTCTGGCAATCAGCCTGGGACCAAAAAGGTGTGGTAGTGGCTGCTGGACTGATGATAGACACCACCTCTCCCCTCCCCTTGCTCTCTGCTCTCCACCTATCCATTTTTTTTTTTTGGTTATCATATTGATGTATTCTTGTTGTGTTCCTTTTTCATCGTTTATTTTATGGATCTATTATTTTCTTTCGGTTCTGTTTATACTTCTTTCATTTTTTTTCCTTTTTATTATTGTAAGCCACCTAGAGTAGCCCCATGACGAGACAGGAGGAATAAAGGTAATAAACAAACAAGCAAACAAATAAAAATAGTGTATGCTATGCTGATAACACTATTCTGATAGCTAAAAATGCTAACATTCTGGAAGTTCTAATAATAAAATTCAAGGAGCCTAGTAAAAAACAAAAACCTAAGACTAAGATTTAATATAAATAAGATCCAACTCATGACAATATGTATAGCAATTAGATGTAAAGCCATACTGGACTTAATCCTTTCTAACAGAGAAGTGATAGAGGGAATTGAAATTACTGGAACCTTGGGTGAAAGTAACCACATCATACTAGAATTTAATATAATGCAAACACTAGCAATAGGAAACAATCCAACCAGTGACTTAAAGGACATGTGTGCTGTTTTAATGACCCAGAAGATTCACATCAAGATAGTGAGTCCTGCTGATAGTCAGATTCTAACTACTGTATATAGGGATCTGATGATTACAAACAACAGTTTGAATTGCACCCAGAAAGAAAAACTGACAAGAAATTAGTTCCAAATTTTTATTAGTTTATCAAAATATGAAATACAAAGAAAAATGAAAATAAGGGAAAGGGAGGAAAAAGGGAAGAGAAAAGGTATAGGGGGAAAGGGGGAAAAGAAAGAAAAGCATTGACTTCTGACTCTTTTTAGTGCAGTAGAATAAGATACAAATATACAACCTCAGCCTTTTTTACTTTTACAGAATATACTAGCCAGTATCTAATCAGCAAAACTGAAAGCCAACGTTTCATTTTTTTTCCACTTCAAGCACAAAGGCCAGAAATGGTTCTAAGTGGAAACAAACTTAGTTGTATCCTTTTCTTTGATTAAGGAAGTCAATTTAGACACCTCTGCTAATTCCATCAACTTTTCCAGCCAGCAACCAATGTATAAGTATTAAAGTATCTTTCCCTTTTTGTGCTCTATGCACAAATTATATAAAAACTGACAAAAAAACTTATATGAACATAAACGCTTCTCAGCATCTGAGCCCAACTCTGTAGATGAATTTGGGGTGGTTGCAATGATAAAAATTCACTCTACACAACAGAAACATGCCCAGAAAAAGTGTTAATTGCCTAAAGTGAAATCTGGCAGGATCCCGCTTTATCCTTTTTTAGTGGGTTCTCCCCCCATCTCTGTATGAAACTTATGATTCACATTTTTGGGGACTTGATGGAATTCTCCTATTGTCATCTGGGACTAGATAGGAGTGGGAAATTTAATCCTAACAAACCATGGTCACTATAAATTATTTTCTCCAACTCAGAGGAATAGCATGTAGCCTGATCTATTCTACCTGAAAGAATAAGTGCCTGGCATAAGATACTGTTTAATTCAGGTTTGTCACTTGATTCCTAGATAATCTCCAGCCAGTGTAATCATAATGTGTTCATTTATTATTTCATTTATAATTTCTTTATCTTTATTTTTATAATTGTATTCACTTTATAATATAGGGGAAAGTAATAGTTTGATTAACTAAGACATTTCCAGAGAATAAGAGAACCTCTTAATATTTAAAACACCACAATTCAGTCAATCTCCACAAGGCTTCCTTCTTCCAATTCAACTGCAATTAATGAAATAGAGGAGCAGACCTCAATAGACTGTTCATAGTTCCTCTTTATTCATTGTTAAAATGAACGTCCAGTTAATATGGGAAGACAGATTCACTATTGGAAGGAATATTCTCAAGGAAATTATGTTTTTTTAAAGGTAATTAGGAGGGAACCAACGTAAGAATGCTGTTGCCTAAAATAACAGACTTTAAATAACTACAATTATTTGTCAGTTCAAAAAAGTTGAGGAATCTGATTTAGTTTGATTCAGATATTAGTATCTTGGCACTCACTGCCTATTGTGAACTTGATTTAAGACAAAAATGGCTGTTTAAAGTTGATTTCCAGATTCTAAAGTAATTGTTTCTCTCCAAACAATGCAGCACAAATAACTTTTATAGTAATTTTATTAAGCATTACAATTAAAAAGATAAAAATACTGCAAACAAAAAAATAAAAAATAGAAAGTACAGAAAAGAAAAAAAATAGAAAGAATATTAGGAAATAAAGACAAAAATAAAGCAAAGAAAAAGGAATATATAAAGAAGTGACTTCCCCATCAGAAATAGAAACAATTTTAGTAACATCATCTTCTCTTAAAATACAACAAATAATATCTTCTTCCCATGTTCCATCTCTTATCTGTAAAAAAATCCTAAAATCATTCAGTTCTAGTCAGTAAAAGTTGATGTTCAATCTAGAACTTTATTTGTTTTTATTTTTTACTTTTTTCCTTCTCACAAAATCCTTCAAAACTTTGGCAAATATTTTTGCAAATCCAATATTCAAAAGTTATCCATTTCATATCTGTCTGGGGTAGGCCACTCTCGGGGAACAAGGCCTTGCTGCTTGAAAGCGATCTCTTGTTCCGGCCCCCGGAACCTCTCCCGGAGTACTGGTAACGAGCGAAATCCGGACCCTGGACTCAGGATGCTGCTGCTTAATGCCAGGTCGGTGGTAAACAAAGCTCTCCTCATCCGGGATTTAATTCTGGATGGGGAGGCCGACCTGGCATGCGTGACTGAGACCTGGCTGACACCAGAGGGAGGAGTTCCCCTCTCTGAGATGTGCCCAGCTGGGTTTCAGGTATGGCATCAGCCGCGACCCCAGGGAAGGGGGGGAGGAGTGGTGATTATAGCTAAGGAGTCACTCGGGCTGCGCAGACTCGCTGCTACTGAGATATCAGGTTGTGAGTCCCTCCTTATGAGGTTGGACCTAGGTGTACAGGTGGGTCTGTTGCTTACGTACCTGCCTCCCAGCTGCGTTTCTACAGCCCTGCCCACGCTACTCGAGGAGGTAGCCGGGTTGGCGGTTGAGTTCCCCAGACTTATTGTCTTGGGGGACTTTAATGTGCTGTCACTCGGTGAGTCCTCTGGGTTGGTGCGGGAGTTCATGGCTTCCATGGCAACCATGGACCCGACACAAGTAATTGAGGGCCCAACTCATGAGAAGGGACACACACCTGACTTGGTTTTTCTCTCGGAACAGTTGAGGAATGATCTGATATTAAGGGAATTAGAAGTTTTGCCCGTGTCATGGACATATCATTTTCTGCTGCAGCTTGAGTTTACGACACCAATCCTCTCTCGCAGGGAGCCGGAACCGATTAAATGGTTCCGTCCCAGACGCCTGATGGATCCTATTGGTTTTCAAAGGGTGCTTGGGGAATTGCCGGATTCGCTCGTACACAGTTCGGTGGAGTCCTTAGTGACGGCCTGGAATATGGCTGCTACGGGGGCTCTAGACCGGATTGCGCCATTGCGACCTCTCTGTGGTAGCAGACGCAGGAGATCTCCTTGGTTCACCGAGGAACTCAGGGGGATGAAGCGCCAGAAGAGACGTTTAGAGAAGCAATGGAGGGAAAGCAGATCCGAATCTGATCGAACCAAATTGGGAGCTTATATTAAGACCTATTTGGAAGCAATCACTACGGCAAGATCTCAGCATCTTTCCGCATTGATTGCGTCTGCGGAATCTCGTCCGGCTGCCCTGTTTAGGGTGACTCGCTCTCTCCTTGGTACGGGGAGGAGAGAGGAACCTTTGTAGGGCAATGCCGAAGAATTTAACAGGTTTTTCGCGGACAAGGTCGCTCAGATCCGGGCTGACTTGGACTCCAATTGGAATACAGTGTCGGCTGACAATGAGTCAGTCGAGATGACAGAGGCCCGTCTTAGTCCTGTTGAATGGGAGGAGTTTGATCTGGTAACTCCTGATGACGTGGACAAGGCCATTGGAGCTGTGAGTTCTGCCACCTGTTTACTGGACCCGTGCCCCTCCTGGCTGGTTTCAGCTAGCAGGGCGGTGACACGGAGCTGGGTCCAGGCTGTTGTTAACGCTTCACTGAGGGAGGGGTCCTTTCCGGCTTCCTTAAAGGAGGCACTTGTGCGCCCCCTCCTCAAGAAGCCTTCCCTGGACCCAGCAGTTTTAAATAATTATCGTCCAGTCTCCAACCTCCCCTTTTTAGGGAAGGTTGTTGAGAAGGTGGTGGCACTCCAACTCCAACGGTCCTTGAATGAAGCTGATTAACTGGGCCCTAAGCAGTCTGGGTTCAGGTCCAGCTACAGCACAGAAACTGCTTTGGTTGCGCTGACCGATGATCTCTGGCGGGCCGGGGATGGAGGTTATTCCACTATCCTGGTGCTTCTTGACCTCTCAGCGGCTTTCGATACCATCGACCATGGTATCCTTCTGCGCCGGTTGGAGGGGCTTAGAGTGCGGGGCACCGTTCTGCGGTGGTTCACCTCCTACCTCTCTGGCCGGTCGCAGTCGGTGTTTGCAGGAGGTCAGAGATCGGCTCTGAGGTCTCTTCCATGTGGAGTCCCTCAGGGGTCTGTTCTCTCACCTCTGCTTTTCAACATATACATGAAGCCATTGGGTGAGATCATCCGTCGACACGGGGTGAGTTGTCATCAGTATGCTGATGACACTCAACTCTATATCTCTACCCCGCGTCATTACAGCGAAGCAGTGGAAGTGATGAACCGGTGCCTGGAGGCTGTTGGGGTCTGGATGGGCGCTAATAGGCTCAGACTCAATCCCGACAAGACGGAGTGGCTGTGGGTTCTGCCTCCCAAGGACAATTCCATCTGTCCTTCCATTACCCTGGGCGGGGAAGTCTTGTCCCCGTCGGAGAGGGTTCGCAAGTTAGGTGTCCTCCTCGATCCACAGTTAAGTTTAGAGTACCATCTTTCAGCTGTGGCGAGGGGGGCATTCGCCCAGGTTCGCCTGGTGCATCAGTTGTGGCCCTATTTGGACCAGGAATCACTCCTCACAGTCACCCATGCCCTTGTCACCTCGAGACTCGACTACTGTAATGCTCTCTACATGGGGCAACCTTTGAAGAATGTCCGGAGACTGCAGGTGGTTCAGAATGCAGCCGCGCGAGCCGTCTTGGGTCTTCCAAGACATGCTCATGTCACTCCAGCCCTCCGTGAGCTGCACTGGTTGCCAATTGGTCTCCGAACACAATTCAAAGTGTTGGTTATGACCTATAAAGTCCTATATGGCAATGGGCCAGGATACTTGCGGGACCGACTTCTGCCTCATAAATCCCAGTGACCAGTTAGGGCACATAGGGTTGGCCTCCTACGGGTCCTGTCTGTTACACAATGTCATTTGGTGGGACCTAGGGCTAGGGCCTTCTCTGTTGCTGCCCCAGCCCTCTGGAATCAACTTCCCTCAGAGGTTCGTACTGCTCCTTCCCTCCTAGCTTTCCAAAAACTTTTAAAAACACATCTATGCAGACAGGCTTGGGGCTTGTGAGCTGCGCTCTGTCCCTGGGCCTTTGATTGGGACTGTATGTTGTATGAGTGGGTATAGTTTTATTGTTTTTTATATTGTATATTATTATTTTAACTAATTTATATTTTGTACTTGTATTATTTGCTGTGAGCCGCCCTGAGTCTGAGGAGAAGGGCGGCATATAAGTCAAAATAAAGTAAAAGTAAAGTAAGTCTTGTCCAGTAAAACTTGTTCTTTTCCATAATATCTTTGAAAGACAGTCTATCTATAAGAACAGATACTCTTAAAATTAATTTCTGGATCCATTGTCAATAAATCTGCTTAAATGCATTCAATATTAAAGTATTTAGTTCCATTCTATATTAATAAGTCAAATTTTATCGTTTAATTGTAATATTTAGCTCTTCTGGCTCCCTCTAGTATCCAAACTTCATAGTCCTATTCTATCATTCAAAACAATAGTATTTTCCCATTAGAAAGATTCTTATATAGGTAATCTTCAACATACGACTACAACTGAGCTCAAAATTTATGTTGCTAAGTGAGATGGTTGTTAAGTGAGCTTTGGCCCATTTTACGATCTTGTTTGCCACAGTTGTTAAGTGAATCACTGCAGTTGTTAAGCTAGTAACACAGTTGTTACTAACCTGGCTTCTGGCTTCCTTATTGACTTTGCTTGTCAGAAGGCCCCAAAAGGTGATCTCATGACCCCAGGACCAGGGCTTTTTTTGTCATAGAACGCCCAGAACGGAGTTCCACCACCTTTTTTGGATGGAACCTTGTAGGGTAGGCAAGGTGGATTGTATGATGTGTGTGAGTTCCGGCACCTTTTTTTTTTTTTTTTACAAAAAAAGCACTGCCCAGGACACTGCAACTGTCATAAATATGAGTCAGTTGCCAAGCAACCCAATTCTGATCACATGACTGTGGGGATGCTACAACAGCTGTAACTGTGAAAAACAGTTCTAAGTCACTCTTTTCAGTGCTATTGTAACTTTCAACACTTACTAAATGAATGGTTATAAGTCAAGAATGAATCAGAGTTAACTCCTGGGATGATGTGGGATAGATAAGAATCTGTGGTAAACTTTCCATGAGTTAAATACAATAATAATTTGTTAGGTGAGAGTTTTGAAATTTAAATTTTGTCTTTGTTATTCTACCTGTTAACTATTTTGTTATTAATATAGTAGATACCTGACAAATTAATAATTTGCAAACCGAGTTAGAATTTAAACATTTTGGGGCCCGTTTTGCAAGGGGCAAGAAACTACTAATACGATTGCAATTATTTATCAGTTTCAACTAGCAGGAATAATATGTCTATATATGTTTGTGCCTTTTTGATGTCTGGTTTGTTTGGGGTTTGTTTTGGTTTGTTTCTGTAAAAACTTTTTTTTTTAAAATTTTGTATTTTAACTTATTTTGAATAAAACAAAAATTCACAAAGAAAAAAAACTAAATTGAAACTTCTGGTAAATCCAAAACTGCACTTAAGGTTAAATTGGGTTAATAAAGAAGTGACCTCTATGGGGGGGAGTTTGTAATATTCCAAAATCAATTTTTAGTTGCTCTGTTGCTAATTATTTTGTAAAAAGAATTTTTTAGAGCAGCGGTTCTCAACCTTTTCCGGGGCTCGACACCGGCCCGCATCGCGCATGCGCGGTGCGATGGGGCGCATCGTGCATGTGTGGTGCGATGGGGCGCATCGCACATGCACGGCAGGGCACATAGCGCATGCGGGCGTGACGGGGTGCATCATGCATGCATGGCGGGGCGCATAGTGCATGCGCGGCGCGATGGCCCGCATTGCGAAGGGGAAAAAATGGCCAACCCAAAAAAAATGGCCAACTAAAAAAAATGGCGGACTGCAGTGTTTGGCGACCCCCGTGAAATGGTCGTTCGACCCCAAATGGGGTCGTGACCCACAGGTTGAGAACCGCTGTTTTAGAGCATCTTAAATTGTATTTAAAACTTTTTTTGCTACAGATCGAAGAAAATTCACCCAGTGTTTTCCTAGTAGTCGAAAAGCAGATAATAAGCTCATTTGATTAGAAAAGGAAATGTGTGAACTCTGTATAATAAAGGTGCTGGCCGTAGTTTAAGCAAAGATGGCATTCCCTCAGCTCCCAGAGCTGTCCTGTAGTCTCCTAGTGAGAAGCAACTGACTGGAGCACTTGTGAGTCATCTCACATCTTCTCCTTATCAGGAGAGGAAGTACAAACAGCAGATTAACTGGCCAACTCTTCATTCTGCTGCAATTGTCAGCTCTGCTGTCTTCAGTTCCCATTTCTTCTCCAGAAATCCCATAAACAACTCTACAAATAACACCATACAACAAAGTACATTTTTAGAGATCTCAATTATTGATACAATGATGTCCCCAGAAACTTCTTCTTTTGGGGGGGGATAGTCTGTTTTTATTAAAGCACCAGGCTAGGGTGGAGACTGTAAGTTCTAGTTCCTCACCTTAGGTTCGAAAGTCAGCTGGGTGATTTGGGGCCGATGACTCTCTCAGCCCAACTCACTCAGAGAGTTGTTGTAGGGAAAACAGGAGGAGGAAGGAGCATCATGAGTTATTTATAAAAGCTTTTTAAAGTGTTTTTATTCTATCTTTATTAAATAAATAATAATGGCAGGATAATTTTTTATGTAATTATTTAAACTACTGCTTAGAACTGAGAAAAATAAATTGTTTAGAAACAAGGGTCTAAATCAGAATTCACTTAAGACAGGAATATGGAACAGTGAAAATCCACTTAATGAATCTGAAAACACCTTCTAAAACAGCGGTTCTCAACCTTTTCTGGGGCTCGACCCCGGCCCGCATTGCACATGCACGGCGCGACGGCCCGCATCGCAAAGGGGAAAAAAATGGCTGACAAAAAAAATGGCCGACCAAAAAAAAATGGCCAACCCAAAAAAATGGCGGGCCTGCATCGTGCATGCACGGCGCGACTGCCCGCATCGCAAAGGGGAAAAAATGGCCGACCCCCAAAAAATGGCCGACCCAAAAAAAATGGCCGACCCCCCAAAAAATGGCAGGCCCGCATCGTGCATGCGCGGCGTGACAGCCCGCATCGCAAAGGGGAAAAAATGGCCGACCAAAAGAAAAAATGGCTGACCAAAAAAAAATGGCGGACTGTGGTGTTTGGCGACCCCCGTGAAATGGTCGTTCAACCCCAAATGGGGTCGCGACCCACAGATTGAGAACCGCTGTTCTAAAATATCTTCTTGGGCCTTTTTAATTTAGAAGTTGTAGTTTAACTAAGTTGTTTCTATCGTAATTAGATCTTTCTTTAAAATGTGGGCTAGAAAGAATCAAATAGCAAATGAATATCCAGAATTTGTGGCAGCTTATTTGTCCTGTTTTGGGCAAAAAAACTTCCAAATGTCTATCTATACTTTCTTTAAACAGCATAAACAATTTATTATTTTCTTTACATAATTGTATTCTACTACTGATCTACTCCCACAATTATATTCCCAAAACTATAGTTAAATCATTTTTAAAAAATAAATCTCACATCCTAGTGACATTACCATATCTCAAATACTGATATTAAATGGTTAAATCTTACTCATTTTTATAATATGAACTCTATACAAGCTCTATTCTTATCCCTCCTCTCTGGCTGATAAGTGGTGGGAAAGGGCAGCTCTTAAACAATGACCTTCCCTATCTGGCTTCTATTCAATATACACTAAACACATTCTTCCCCATCTCATCACATTGTTCCAACTCATTAAATTCAAGTAAAGTCTGAGAATTGAGATGTGCCACCAAATGTGCACAGTTTCTGTTTACCAGCTAAAACAGTATAGAGTGTTGCTTACAATCCTCTAATGCGGAAGCAATTTTGCTGGCATGCTCTGACAATTTATCTATTCATGTTGGAGTGGAACAGCGTCTGCTTTAAAATTTGAGCTGCTAATGGAAAAAACAGGGATATTAAAATTCATCACAGTGAAATCTTTGCTGCCATGAAGAGGTCATTGATCCAAGAGACAAACAACTTAGTGTTGATGGTTTAACAAAACATTTTTCACAGAGATTACATGCTCATCCATCAATTTACAATATTTTCCCATCACAAAACAATAATACTTGCTCCACAGCTGCCAATAATAAATATTAGCAACTAAATCTAATGCTGAAATCCTTGCATTTTTATACTTTTCCATGTGAATTGAGAAACACTGGCATATTAGAACTGGTGCCTACATTTAAAAATCTAGACACAATAGGCATGTTACGAATTAAAAGGAAAAGTGAATATAGGAACATTGTAAATTCCAGCTCTGGCTCTTTGAATAAGCCAAGTATTCTGAATAACCAACGGTACTGTGGGGCCTGAACCTGGGTAATTTTCTGCCATCTGGTTTTGCTAGACAAGGAAGAAGATTATGATTCCTATTCTAGGATTCAAGGCCAAGTGCAGTAACCCTTTCTGGCTAGAGTACATATGGCATTCTTGACTGACTTAACACAAAACAGTGTGTATTAAGAAAAAAATCCAGTGGAAACAGACAAGGCTGCCTCTATTTCTGGCAGATGATGAGCACAATCAGAAACAGAGGATTAAGTTGTTTTGGTTAGGACAGGGCATTTTTTCCCCATTTCATCTAGTTAATAGTCTTTATCTTCTAAATTGTTTGAAGATGCTGAGAACCTCAATACACCCAAGATCCTTGAACACCCAAAAAAACACCTATAAATTCAAGTATCACTTGAGAATATGTGGACATGAAAAAGCCAAAGCTACTTGAACTTGAAGATAAGAATCAAAATATAAAGCCTATAACTCATGCATTCATATTTCTTATAACCTCATTCAACTTTAGAACAATATTTCTCATAAATTATAAAGCAAATAGAATAGCAGTATTTTCTTCTTAGTTAAGTAGGTTCCATTTTGCTGATGATTTACAATATTGGGGAACAAGGAATGCTTCTGTTGCATATTAGCTTAGTAACTAATTTCACTTTTGACACACAGCAATATTTTGTGATATTAAAGAAAAGTCTCTTTATCACAGAGCTAATAAAACAATGAATACAAGCTGATAGAGAGGAAATTAAACATTATCTTATGAATTCTTTCAAATACTTTTTTAATTAGTGTTATTATTACATTGTGCATAGCCAAAGAAAACTCCAGATCTATTTTTATTCTCAGAAAACAACTTTAAAATAAAATAAAAGATGATTTTCATTTATTTTAATATATTCTATTGGTATTTAGCTGAAGTCCATGAGCAGAAAATCAAATGCGTTCTCTTGCTACTGTTTTTCAGTAAGGAGAATTCTTCCAGACTACCTCCCTTCTTCAAAATAAAAAGCTATTTTCATTACTTTGAAATCTTTATTGAAAATCAAATAAGTTTTCTTCTGAAAAGCGGAACATTTAGCACATAATCTTAACAATTCATAGTGATAGTTTATTTATAATGCAATAGCAAAAGATAATTGCTGTGTGATAATTATCATTATTGTAATAATCATGTAAGTTTCTTCACTGCTCCTATGTAGTTAAATCTCCAGGAACTAGTGGGACCTATAAACACCATCGTAAATATTCACACAATGAATGATAGAATTCGACCGTACAATTTATAACTATTTTCATTTGAAAAATCATTTCATTTATGACTGCTGAAAGCCTTTGCTTTGTCTCCTCAGTTGCATTTCTAATAGCACAGGGTAGACAAAAATGCTTTTTTTGCTCTCCCTCATTTTACTTGCTTTGATCTACCACAACTTTTGGGAAAGGTAATGAATTAATTAGGCTTCTATTCAACGTAGCACATTTTTGTCAAGACATTCCTTTACTTTCTCCATTCCAAATGCTGTTATTAAAATAAAACTCACAAGAGGAAATAAAATACCTTAGAACATTATTTTCTTTGTGGTTATGAAGGCAGTTTCTTATTCTGAGAATATCAGTTAAGTCTAGTTCACTTTACAGTTTGGTAATTATTCAGTGAAATACAAATATTTCCAACAGCAATTCTGTGTATTTAAATTTAAAAATAACACTGTATTAAATATATATGAAGTTCAATAATACATAATGGCAATTGCCAAAGGATAATTTCTTGCCAATACAGCCTGTATGACTTCAATAAAGTGTGGAATGCAATGCTGTTATGTTTAGTGTTATAAGAGTTTTTGTTCTACTTGATCTAATCAAATTTGGCTTAAAAGATTTTCTGCTCATAAAAATAACTAATTACTAAAGAATGCATTGGAACTTGACAGGATTGCCCCCCCACTTCACTACAAGTCCTTCTGTATCAACTAAACTTAGAAACTGATCATCATAAAACTGTACATCCTGAGGGCTCTGGCATTTATTACATTCTAAAATAATTAGTTCAGCTGCTATATGATTTTCTCACATTGCAGGAACATCTTTTAAAAACAAAACAAAACATTATTAAAGTAATTTAATACACATCTTAAAGTACTATATTTAATAATGCTTTGTTTTTTAAACAAACCAGCATAAATTTGGTCTGTGCCCAGAATAATCTCTACTGCAAACAAATTCTAATAAATTTTAATACTAATCTTTCCACTGAAATCTATCATTGTTGATGATGATGATGGTGATGACGATTCAAGATGATTACAGCTGCAAATAATATACTGTGTCTACCAGCATCCCACCCACCCCCAAAACCCTAATTAATAAGAGAAAAATCCTCAGACAAATCATATTCAAATGATACCAGTGAGGACACTCAGAATGAAAATATACTTAGTTCAATGAGTGACCTTAAACTCAACACTGTTCTGTGATTCCTGAGACACTTTTTCAGAGATAACACTTTAAAATAACAATCAGGAAAAAAAGATTACAAAACTGTATATTTTATTCTTTTTATCTTCTGTTCTTTATCTAAAGTTGAGATATATTTTTCATCAACAGAAACTGTATTCTGTTTATTAAATGCACCCCAAGAGCATTATTACAAACTTTATTATTGAGTATATTTCACTATAAAAACAACATATTAACCAATGTCAGGTTTACTGAGAAAATAAATACACCAGCACTCTATAAATAATTTTAGAAAACTTCCATATGTGCTGCCAAAAAACCCAAATAATTGGTTCATGAACTCTTCCACTGCTTATTTTAATTATATGAGGAGGGTGTGTGTCAGTGTGTCTTTTTACTGCTTTTAAAATAAGTGAGCATTACATTTCAGCACCATCTCCATCAATGTACAAGTTTTAAAAATGCATTCCAAACTTTTAAAGGTCTGACTAAATAAAACAAATTGGTGGCAAGTGACAGATATACATAAGAATTTGTTTAGAGGATCACTATGCGCAACTGCATTTTACTCTATAGCAGCGGTTCTCAACCTTTTTCAGGCCGCGACCCCGACCTGCACCGCACATGCGTGGTGCTACCCCCTGCACCGCGCATGTGTGGTACTACCCCCTGCGCCACGCATGCGTGGTGCTGCCCCCTGCGCTGGCCAAGGCGTAGGCCGCTGCCCATTTGGGGCGGCGGCAGGCAGGCCCAGGTGCTCAGGTGGTCCTGGGCGGCCGCGGCGGCGACAGTGCAGGGAGACCACGGGCTGGGCCACCAGCTGGCCCAGCCCAAGGGAGGTAAAAAAACCCACCGGGCCCCACATGCTCCAAAAACCTTCCCTGCGTCTGCCGCTGCCCCGCTAGCCTTACCTTCGCTGCCGCCCGTTCGGGGCGGCGGCAGGCAGGCCCAGGCGCTCCTGGGCGGCCGCAGCAGCGACGGCGCAGGGCGACCACGGGCTGGGCCACCAGCTGGCCCAGCCCAAGGGAGGTAAAAAACCTGCCGGGTCCCACGCGCACCAAAAACCCTCCCTGCGCCCGCCGCTGCCCCGCTAGCCTTACCTTCGCTGTTGCCCATTTGCGGCGGCGGCAGGCAGGCCCAGGCCCTCCTGGGCGGCCACAGCAGCAATGGTGCAGGGCAACCACAAGCTGGGTCACCAGCTGGCCCAGCCCAAGGGAGGTAAAAAACCCGCCGGGCCCCACGCGTGCCAAAAACTTTCCCTGTGCCCACCGGCCTCCCACCTCCCACCCCTGGCCCTCTTTTACTTACAGTTTTAGTAGTTGCTCAGCAGGGAGGGGTGGAAACTTACGGAGAGCTCGCCTTCGCTGCAGACAACTTGCAGCACCGTTTGCAGACTGGGACTTTTGGCGGGCTCAGCAGGGCAGAGACAGCCTGGACAATTCCTATTGGCTTTTGAAAGCCAATAGAATTAGACTCTATTCAAGAGAGTCTATTCTATTGGCTTTCAAAAGCCAACAGAATAAGAGGGAGTAGCACAGCTAAGGAAAAGGGGAAAAAATGGCGGACTGCGTTGTTTGGCGACCCCCGTGAAATGGTCGTTCGACCCCAAATGGGGTCGCGACCCACAGGTTGAGAACCGCTGCTCTATAGTGTATTTGCAGCAGAAAAAAAGACCATACTTAATAAAAAAGGCTTCAACTTTTTAAAGAACAAAAAGAATCAAGATCAGTCCTCAATCCCTGAAATGGAAATAAAAATATTTCCACGCAAGCAGCTAGATTTTATTCATATTATTTTATGCATGAATAATATTGTTTTAAACAACCACTCCTAAACTAGTTTGATATAACAATGGTAAAACTTCTATGTTGCCTTATTTTTAATAATGACAAAATGACATAGCTATAAAATCAAAGCTGCATTTCCATCAAAGAACCCCGTCTTGACTCAGAGTTGAGTTCTGGATTTAAAATACCAGCTCATAATAATAGTTACCATTGTTGTAACTAGCTTATTATTATTATGGTTGGTCATACAATCAGTCAGATGCTTAAACTGGATTTGGCATTTTTGTCCACTTATCAAGTCCTTCCGAAAGAAGTGAGATAGGCAGATGCTGTTATTTAATAGTATTAAAGGTATTGTTGCAGGATGAAGCAGTGCCAAGTAAACATACCATTTACAATTGGCTGATGGTGATTTAGTCCAGGGCTTTTCAACCGGTGGTACGCGTACCACTTGTGGTACATTAATGAGTGGCAGGTGGTACGCAGCCCTGCCTAGCCAAGTGTAGTGGGGGAGGGAAAGAGCCAGCACAGGCAAGGCAGTGAGAGAGTCCTCTGGAGCTGCAAAGGCCCCAGGCTCACTTCTGGCTCACCCTCCCCCATGAGAAAGGAGGAGAGGGCAGAGACAGGAGAGCCTATAAATGGAGGCAGTTTGGGCAGGAGAGGGAGAGAGAAAAAAAGCAGCAACCTTGGGAGGAGGTGGAGTCAGCTGCACCGAAGGGGAAGGAGGGGGAGGGGGAGGGTGGGGGAGAGGAGATCAAGCAGGCTGGCCATGAGCCGATCTACAACTGCTGTGGCAGCCACCTGTGCTGGCAGCAGCAAACAGGCAAGAAATGCAGCGGGGGAGGGGTCACCATCCAAGAGGAATGAAAAAAGGCAGCAATGGCTGGAGGTGAGGCATGGAGGAGGGAAGGAGATGGAGAGTGGAAGGATTCTTATGTGCTTTTGTGACTTTGAAGTTCTGGGATTTGTGTAATGAGGGCTTTGTGTTCTTAAGGAGTATTTGGCAATTTCTATTTGGCTGATGGCTGATGTCTCGTGTTAGCTTCTATTGCTCTGCTGTTGTTAGCTATAAGTTTTGCTGCAAGGGATTTTGAACTATTTTTCTCCTGAATGGATTTTGCCTCTAGCATTCCTTTACTTATGAATGGAACCATTTGGGGAGGTTGCCTTAACTGCCAGCCAGTACTTGCATTTTTTTTCTTCCTTAAATGCCGGCTGTGCTCCTTACTTTCCTTTCTAGCCAGTAGCTAATTCTTAAAGGGGAATGTGCCTTTTTAAGGTAGTTCACTCAACAGCTTGTCTTTTCTGTCTCTGGAGGCCTTTCCTTGTTTGATCAATATATGGAAGAGGGAAAATATGGGGGGGGTTCAAATTCTTCCTTCAGAAGGAGATGGGAATGAGAAAAAGGGAGGCAGGGAAGGAAGGGAGGAAAGTCCCGCCTTAGCACTTGGCCACCAGCAGCTCTGCCATTGACTTTGCTTGTCAAAAGGTTGCAGAAGGGGATCACATGACCCTGGAACACTGTGACCATTATAAATATGAATCAGTTGCCAAGCATCCAAATATAAATCACATGACCCTGGACATGATGCAATGGTCATAAGTGTGAAAATGGTCATAAGTCATTTCAGTGCAATTGCAACTTTGAACAGAGTTTTTTTTTGGTCATCAAGTTTTTGATATCTTGCTAGGTGGTACTCAAATATTGCCATATCCTAAAAGTGGTACAATTGGTAAAAAGGTTGAAAAGCTCTGATTTAATCAATGTCACTAGTATTCAACTAGTGCTCCAGATGTTTTGGAATTGCCTTCAAGGTGCCTACTACTATTGGTACTATTTTTGCTTTCTTTCTTTTGCTACAGTTCTACTTCTATTTGCAGGTCTTTATATTTTGTGATTTCTCCAGCTCTTTCTCTTCTATTCTGCTGCCCCCAGGTAGCAATGTCCACTATCCAGACTTTTTTCGTCTTTGTTATCAACAACTGTTAAGTCTGCGGTGTTGTGTGGTAGATGCTCATCTGTTTGAAGTGCTTAATTCTCTAGCATGATGAGTGTAGAATCCACCGGTGGGTAATCTCAGCCTTCCTGCTCAGTTGAGACTACGTCAGAAATCTGCCACGCCTCCTTCTGGGTGGACCTTGCCCAGTTTTTGACTTAGTCTTAGCTCAGCAGGACGCAAATTATTTGGCTCCTCTTGATTAAGTAGATTAGTTAGTTTCCAATTTAAATTACAAATGTGTTGATCAATTTGGCTACTTTGAATACTGATTCAAAAAAAATGTCAAATTGCGAGCTTTGAACCAACTGTCAGGCTCAGCTTACAGCTGACTACAGCCTCGGCTCTAACGAGCCTCTCAGGCTCTGTTGCAGAGACTTTCGCGCTGTCGGACTCTTCGTGAGCGCGCTACAGCTGATTTCCCGATAACCGAGCTACAGCTGTTTCTGGCGATCCCGGGGAATCCCTGAGAGGCCGTTCAGCCTCAACCGGCGTTTCCCTCACACGGAGGCTTCCTCCACGTCGCTGAAGGTCCAGATCGCAGTGGAGGCTGTGTAACGCCTTTTTAAAAAACTGTAAGTGCCTTCCCTGTTCCCTTCTGACCAAGGGGAGAAGCCCATACAACTAATTTTAGCTCCCGGGGTGTCATAGGGATTGGAAAGGTCCAAACGACTTCCAGCAGCCATTATTTTTGGCGCGAATACCATTTTGGACAACTAACCGGGCACAGCCGCCATTTTGGAGGCCTAACAAGGTGCAGCCGCCATTTTGGAAGCCTCCTCACTACTGTCAGCCTCTTTATTCTAACCAGGCTTCCAAATTTCTCCTGCCGTAACAGGCACGGAACGGGGGGCATCAGCTAAGGCCTTGGTCACCTCTCATCGCCTCAGTACAGGCTCAGCCTCAGTGGGGTTTTCGCCATTTTGAGGCCTTCACAGCCTCAACTCTCAGAGAAACTGACAGGCCTTGAGATTTTGGACAAGATAAATACAGAGTTATAAAACTGCAAGTCCCCTCCCTATTTAAATCACTGCTTCTCAAAGCTTGTACCACGGCCAATCTTACTCCTGAACAGGACACTAAGACATTGGCCAACACCATCCAGGACTCCAACCCTCTTTTCTCAGAGCCGGTGGTTCAGGAAAAGCAAATCCCATGCCCGTCCTTCTTCCGCACCACGGTAGAGAAGCAATGTTCTGCACTGGGCACTCTACCATCTCCCAGCGTGACTGAGAAAAAACTTTACAGTGTTTCCTCATCCTTCTCTTCTCTCCTGGAAGTACCGCTTGTAGACACTCCTCTAACTTCCTTGTTCTCCACCTCCACATTCCAGGAGACCTGGCAGAGGCCTTGAGGGCAGAGGAGAAGAAATTTGAATTTTCCCTCCGCAGAGCTCAGCAAGCATCAGCGTGGGCAATCAAGGCTACTACATTGGCGTCATTCTTCACTGGGTCATCCATCATGTGGTTGCGTGAGCTCCAAGAACTCATTCCTCCTGATCAGGTGCGACCACACCAAATATTGGGGGAAATGCTCGCAGCGTCACAGTATGTGGTGGATGCATCGCTCCACTCTGCCAGGTACTCCGCAAGGTCTATCGCAGCCACGGTCTCGTCCCATAGACTACTTTGGCTAAAACAATGGCGAGCTGACCTTAAATCTAAATGGCACTTGTCCACCGCCCCTTATAGTGGCACGCACCTTTTTGGACCGGTCCTTGAACCGTACCTCATAGAGGGAAAAGACAAGCGCAAAGTGATTGCGCATCCCTCTAAGAGGACAGACAAGAAACCTCAACAGGAGGTCCGCAGGCATCCCTTTCGTTCTAGCTACTCCTGGGACTGGAGGCAGCCCTTTCGGGTCGGGCAGTCCTGGGATTGGTCCCGGAGCTATCGGTCCTTTCCACCTAGACAGGACCGCCAGCAGGACCTCCAGAACCCTAGAGCCAGGGCCCATTACACAGCCAAACGGCCCTTTCGGGTCTCAGGGGGCCATCCATACAGACAGGGCAAGTGACGCCAAGGAGTCCTCTCCCATAGGGGGTCGTCTGTCCCTATTCAGCGACACTTGGGAGACGACCACCAGACGCATGGGTGATAGACACCATACGACATGGGCTCTCCCTGGAGTTCTGGTCCATACCTCCAGAACATTTCCTAGTGTGTCCCAAAACAAGAAATGCCACCAAGGCAGGACTCATGTCCAGAGCCATATCTCACCTACTGGAGATAGAGGCCATAGAGCCAGTGCCCACAGAACAGAGGGGACAGGGGTTTTACTCCATTCTGTTCGTGGTACCAAAGGCCTTGGGGGGCTGGAGAGTGATCTTGGACTTGAAGGGTCTAAACAACTTCTTAATCTACAAAAGATTCAAGATGCAGACCCTCAAGTCCATCCTGGCCAGCATCAGGAAGTGGGATTTTTTTTCATCCATTGACCTGACAGAAGCCTATCTGCATGTCCCTATCCTCCCCGAACATCGAAAATTCCTCCGGTTTTGTTATGCGCACTGGCATTTCCAATACAGGGCATTCCCGTTTGGCCTTTCCTCGGCCCCACGGGTGTTCACAAAGATCCTAGCGGTCTTAACCGCCCATATAAGAATGATTCCGGTGCGCGTACAATGTTATCTGGACCATATCCTGATCCAGTCTTCCTCCCTCCGATCGGCCCAGTCGGACCTGGACATCACCATCAGGACTCTTCAAGCTCACGGATATTCCGTGGACTTCCAGAAGAGCCACACGGTCCCCTCAAACCACCTACTCCACTTAGGGGCGATTATAGACTCAAACCTATGCCAGGTCTTCCTCTCCCAGGAACGCCGGAACAGCATCCAAACCCTTGTTCACCAGGTTCGGAGAGAGAGGGTAGTCTCTCTGGTCCTACTGTCACAACTACTGGGGAAGATGGTTTCCTGCATGGGGATCGTCCCATGGGCCAGACTACACGCCAGAAGTCTCCAATGGTTTCTCTTCCCTTTCCAGAAACGGAATATGAGTGCTTCCACCAGGAAGGTGAGGGTCCCACATCAAATAATGTCTTCCCTTCGGTGGTGGACATCATCAGCAATGGTCAAGGGATCTCTATTCAAAAAGCCTGCAAGGCTCATCCTGACCACAGATGCCAGCCTCTTCGGCTGGGGTGCTCATCTCCAGATAAACCTAGCCCAGGGGCGATGGTCCCGTTCGGACCTGAGCCACAATATAAACTGGCTAGAACTAAGGGCCATCCACCTAGCACTCCAACACTTCTCCACCTTAGTGGTGGACAAACACATTCTAATATTGACAGACAATGAGTTCTCCGGAATAGGGCGGCATAGAAATTAAATTAATAATAATAATAATAATAATAATAATAATAATAATAATAATAATAATAATAATAATAATAATAATAATAATAATAATAATAATAATAATAATAATGTGGCCACAAAGGAACACATCAACAGGCAGGGGTGACCCGATCCAAGTCCCTGATGCTCGAAGCACACAGCCTGGCCTCTTGGGCAGAGGTCAACCTAAGATCCATCAAAGCAGAGCATATATCGGGGGAGGCAAACCATCAGGCGGACTCCCTGAACAGGTCCACAGTGGACCACTCAGAGTGGAGACTGGACCCAATTTTGTTCAGGGAGATAACGAGCAGATTCGGCCAGCCCCAGTTAGACCTCTTCGCATCTCCGAACAACTCACACCTGCCGAGGTACTTTACCAGGTACCCGTCCCCACGGGCGGAAGGAACGGACGTCCTCCGCAGCAAGTAGCCCAGGGGGTTGCTATACGCATTTCTCCCACTCCCGTTAATACCAGCAACCATCTGCAGGTTGCTCCAGGAGCAAGCGGGGGTCATCTTGATTGCTCCACACTGGCCGCAACAGCCGTGGTTTGCCAACCTGGTGGAACTCTCAATCTCTCCACCATGGAGGATACTTCCACACCGTATCTCCCTCAGCCAGGGGGCCCTTCAACATCCGGATCCCCAGTGGCTCCAATTGGCCACCTGGTACTTGAGTGGAGAAATTTAGCTAGACAATCCTATTCATCCAGGGTGATCTCGATGATCCAAGCTTCCAGGCGTCCCTCAACCAATAGGATATATGATGCCACATGGAGGAACTTCTTCCTGTGGTGCACTAAGCACCAACTCCAACCTCTGTCTGTCACCATTCCCAATGTCCTAGACTATCTCTTAGAAGGTATAGACAAGGGGCTAGCATCCAACACCATTCGGAGACAGGTAGCGGCCCTATCCACAGTGCTGTCTTGTGACAACATGACTCCATTGGCACAACACCCAACAGTAAGTGCCTTTCTCAAGGGGATGGCCAACACCAGGCCACCGGCGGTTCACCGCTACCCCTCTTGGCTCCATTCGAACCTATCAGGTCTTCTTCATTAAGACTCCTTTCTCTAAAGATGGCATTTCTGATCTCAATCACGTCAGCCAGACGTAATTCGGAGCTGGCTGCCCTTTCGGTCAGGAGCGACCTGTGTATATTTTATGAAGACAGAGTGGTCCTTCGGTTGGACCCGGCATTTATTCCGAAGGTCAATACCTGGTTCCATAGGAACCAGGGGATAGTTCTCCCGAACCTTTGCCCCAACCCAGCGCACAGACTGGAAAGACAGTGGCATACGCTAGACGTGCGCAGGGCCCTGCGTTACTATATAAAATGAACCTCTGCCTTTTGGAAGTCAGAGGCCTTGTTTGTGTCTTTCCAGCCCTCTTACATGGGTCAGAAAGCTTCATCTTCGACCACTGGAAGATGGATCAGGGCATGCATTGCCGATGCCTATCTCTCTCAGTCCCTACCGGTCCCCAAACGCATTACAGCCCACTCCACTCGCAGTGCGGCCACGTCAGCGGCCTGGGCTACCCAAGCATCCATCAAAGAAATCTGCAGGGCAGCAACTTGGTCCTCTCCTTCTTCATTCATCAGACATTACAAGCTAGATAAATTTGCCTCTGCGGATGCTTCATTTGGCCGGAGGGTGTTACAGCAAGTAGTTCCTGCTGGTGGGACACAAGCCCAGACTAGTTCCCCCCCATAGGGACATGAGCGGCTTTGGTATGTCCCACCGGTGGATTCTACACTCATCATGCTGGAGAAGGGGTGTTGTCTTACCTGAACGCCTTTTCTCAGCATGATGATGTAGAATCCACACCCACCCTTAAAGGCCGTCTGGGCCTATGTCAGAGTAGGAGGAGCCAATGCATCGGACTTTGTCATGTTTTGCTTCACCTTGGTCAAAAACCTGGCAAGATCCACCCAGAAAGAGGCGTGGCAGATTTCTGACTTAGTCTCAACTGAGCAGGAAGGCTGAGATTACCCACTGGTGGATTCTACATCATCATGCTGAGAAAAGGCGTTCAGGTAAGACAACGCCCCTTTTTGCATTGCTTTGTCTATTTTGTGATTCTGCCAGTTCTTGCTTGTAGGCAAGTGATATTTATCTGATGCTCAATGACTTTGGGTGACTCACAACATTCAAAGAAATTATAACAAAAATCAGTAAAAAAAAATACAAAAGAAAACAAGCATGATGAAGTGAGCTGTCTTACTCTCTCTCAAATCTCTGGGTGAACAATCAGTTGTGGCAAAGAGCTACTGAAGAAATAAAACCTTTCTTCAAGTTATCTATGGGTTAGTGGCCCCAGGCTAGAATACTGTATTTTAATAAAATACTGTTGCAGATGGAGACAGTATGGGGATCAACTTTACAGTCTGGAATCATCAGGTAATGTGGAATAGAGCTATACAAGGCTTCAAATTTTATTTCCAAAAGTGCTCAAACAGACAATCTAGTTACAAAGCCTTATGGCGGGAATGTAAGTTCCCATTCAGCCCTTCTGACATTCAATAGGCATAGGTAGAATAGCAAATTTGGAACTGTTTTATTATCACTGGTTTCTGTTCATGTTATAGTTATTGTGCAGGTTGACTTGGTTATTTATCTTGCTGTATGTAACAAGGCTGCACAAAAATGTAATCAAGATAGTCCATCAAAGCAGATTTATGAATCAAGAGGAATCACACAATTAACTGTCATTTCTGAGGTTGTTAGAGATAATATGCAATGTTGCAACTTTCCTTTCATAAATGGAAATTTCTAACACAGTCTAGTTGTGTGCTTGGGTCTCTCATGCTGTCATGATCAGCTGTCCAAGCAGTTTTGGTCCCTCATTTAATTTTATCAATCAATTCTGCATCTTTAGTGTAGCCATTCAGAAGCCTTCATTTTCTCTTCTCTCCTGGGATTTGAGATTCCTGTACTGTTCCTCTCAACACCAGTAGGAATTCAGCTCAGTTTCGTTACTTTGAATATGGGCTTATCATTTAGGTATGCATTCTTCTGTGAAACCTTACTTTTACATTCTATATGTCAGAGGGAGGTTAAACTCTCATGATAATGAATGAATGGATAGTCCAATATTATGTAGCATTTATTTATTTTACTATTAAATTTAGACACTGCCCATTTCACATTTTAGGATAATTTTAGCTGGCATCTATATAAACATATGCTTTAAAAAAAAGTGTGGAGGACAAGGCTACAGATGTTACTTTTGTCTATGCCAACTTCTTTTTCTGTCACCTGCCTGTCTCTATGGATGCACTTTCATTGCCATCATTCTTGACACAGCAATTATGCCAGCAATGAGCAAGAATGGGCAACAATGCCGATTAGCTCTGCCAAGTCTCCTGAAACTCCTGAAATCCAGCAATCAGGGGAAGCAAAACTTTTGACTTCACAAGGTCAAGTTAACTGTCAATTTTCCTTGACTGCACCAAGTTTTGAGTATTATTCAAAGAAATGCCAAACACACCATTCCAGAAAGATATGTGAAAAATAAAAAAGAACGGGATACTTTCTCAAACGTTTTTGAATATTTTTACTGTTTTTGCTTCAAAAAGGTAATTAAAAAGTATTTGAAAATGAATTGCATTGAAATCCAGCTAAAACATTAAGTTTGCCTCACTGCTGCTTTATCCTAGTCTGCCCAAAAATATAAAATTAAGCAACGACAAGGCATTTTAATACTTGCTCACTACAGTCTATGCTCAATTTTTTTAAAAAAATAAAACCTTGAAGGAACTTCAAATCAGTTTGAACTGGGTCTTAAAGTGCAAGCTTGAACTGACTCATGCCTCCTTGGGATCTTTATTCTCCAATTTGAATTGAATTAAGACTGCTTTGTACAATGTTAAACTTCTAGAATGATCTAGGAAATAAAGAATTCTAAAATGTAATGCTGAGATGCCATCTGAGTTTGCACTGAATCCTCTTTAATGATTTAACAAGAACATGTTTCTTGGCTATAAATAAATGCCATAGATTCACAACATTTTTCCTTTATGACTATCACATAAAAAGAAGGGAATCAATTGCAGCATATATTCTTCATATACATGGAGCGTATGCATCATTGAAAAGGAAAAGAAACACACCATGTATTTTTAGTAAATAGCTTTGCTAGTCTAGGGAGCAATGGGAAGCCAAGTAAAAAATGCATCTGCAAATGAACAAAATTATTATGAATTCAGAAGAAAATCTGCTGGATCTATCTCCCCACTCTACTCCATTATGAAGCAATTTTCCATGTATGTAACATTTTGCTTTGATAAACAATTAAGTCCTGAACACTTATGTAAGCAAGAATACAAATTTAATTAACATACTGTATGTACATTATTAGATGCCTTATTTGGAGTTAATGCATAATTCATTATTTCCAAGTGCACAAAATAACATACAGTAAATGAGCCAGGGTTTCCTTTTGAATTCTGGCACTAATCAGAAGCTGTCAGTTATCTTTCAAGAATATAGTTAGCAATTTTATTTACTGAATAAATAAAAATAGAATTATATAGGAGACATATTTGCTGTTTCTCAAAACTATTAGGGCTGTGAAAATCTTCAAGGGATACTGCAATTTGATGAAAGTTTAAGCAAAGCAGCCAATTTTGAATGAGCTGGAGGACCCTAAAAGGAGGCTATACTCATAAAACAGAGGAGTTAGGTCTTCCATACTTTTTTGTTTCCATCTAGAAAAGTTGGATTTTTGCAGTCGTGATCTGGTAATCTTACAAACTAACAGCGCTATTTAAATTATAAAAATCTGTTCGTCTTATGGAAAGTAAAATTACCAAACAAATGTCTCATCTTAGCTCTGGGGATTTTCTCAGAAATGGAAGGAAAACCTATCAGTAGCTCACTTTGACTCATTTTTAGCTGAACGATTTCTCCTTCAGTGCTCTAAATCAGGGGTCCCCAACCTTGGTCCATGGACGAACACTGGGCTGTGGCATGCCAGAAACCAGTCCACACAACAAGTGAAGCCCCATCTGTAGGATGCAAGCAGCAGGCGAAATTATGTTCCCTCTGGTCCGCAGAAAAACCTCTCCACAGAACCGGTCCCTGGTGCCAAAAAAGATTGGGGGCCACTGCTCTAAATTATCTGGAGCATAAAAATTCACATTTTTAAATAACTGTGCATAAGTATTCCATAACTCATAACTGATACTATGCAAAAATAGTTCACTGCACTTAATGATTAATAAATTGGTCCCAGTGCTTAAGAGTAGCCTATATTATGCTGACAAAAGACCTAGGCAAGATGTGTTCAAGCTTTAAGAGTTTGCCTAAATTATTCCTTCACATGAAACCTTTGCAAGTGTTTACAAGAAATGATAATCACATTTCCAAAGATTTCCAAATGCTATCAAAACTATCCTTATGCAAAGGTGAAAAAAGAAATGTTTTTATTATCATTAAAAATTCTAGTATTTTTGTAATACATATATAATAGTTTAAATAATTGAAATCACACATTGGTGAGGTAATGTTCGGTGCTTTTCTATCCTTATTTCAACAATGCAATGCGAACTGCCAAATATACAGGTTGGATTTAGAAGAGGCATCCAAGACCACATCTATAAATGTGATGGGTAACAGGAATAGAGTGAGAAGTTGAACAACAGATATTCCTAACTCAAAAATTCACAGATATGGTCGCTGTAGTCATGAAATACAGCAATATCTTTATGCAATGTTTTATACGACATAAATGAAACAGAATATTTATTTCAAACAGTCGCTTATTGACACCTAAATTGGAAAGAAACAGCTTTATGTCCATTATTTACTTTCACAAAAATTAATTAACTGACATTAAAACAAAGCAGCAGAAAAAAAGGAGGCATGCATTATTTATCTCCAAAAAATTAAGTAGTTAGATAGAATAAATAATGCAGTTCTGGGTTAATTAATAGTCTCCAGTATCACAAATGTATATCAGCAAAGTTGAAAACATGACTATTATCTAGATCAGCGGTTCTCAACCTTTTTCAGGCCGCGACCCCGACCTGCGCCGCGCATGCGTGGTACTACCCCCTGCGCCGCGCATGCGTGGTGCTGCCCCCACACCGCGCATGCATGGTGCTGCCCCCTGCGCCGGCCGAGACGTAGGCCGCCGCCCATTTTGGGGGGCGGCAGGCAGGCCCAGGTGCTCAGGTGCTCCTGGGCGGCCGCGGCGGCGACGGTGCAGGGAGACCACAGGCTGGGCCACCAGCTGGCCCAGCCCAAGGGAGGTAAAAAAAAACCCGCCAGGTCCCACACGCTCCAAAAACCTTCCCTGCGCCCGCCGCTGCCCCGCTAGCCTTACCTTCGCTGCAGAACCTACCAGCATATGTGGGTCTTGTTAGCGCTTCGCTTCACGCTGCAAATGGCAGAACTGTGAGTGTGTTTTATTACTCACTCATTCCCCACCACAACAAAACCAAGCCTGAAGTCAATATGAAATTACAGGTAGTTTTCAACTACCATTCAAAGTCACAAGGGAAGGCATGGAACCTACTGAATCTCGATTTGATCTTTCAAAACTTAGGGGCATTAGAATGTCTTCAGATGAGATGAACAAAGTTTATTTTAATTTTATATATATATATATATATATATATATATATATATATATATATATATATATATATATATATATATATATATATATATATATATATATATATATATATATATATATATATATATGTCAAGTGTTTATTTTTTAGATTGCACCCTGTAAACCCAAATATGGGAGGAAGGAATCATTCTTTCCTTTTGCTTGTTTCAGCTCAACCCAGAGCCATCCTGCAAGCACAAATATATATATGTTGTTTAAAATTGTTGACAAAGAAATAAGGGATTTCTGATATAGCTATTTCGAGTTTCTTAACTCTCTTCAGTCAGAACTCGAATTTCGAATCCCGGAAGGGTGAGTTCTGACTGAAGAGAGTTAAGAAACTCGAAATAGCTATATCAGAAATCCCTTATTTCTTTGTCAACAATTTTAAACAACATATATATATATATATATATATATATATATATATATATATATATATATATGTATGTATGTATGTATGTATGTATGTATGTATGTATGTATGTATGTATGTATGTATGTATGTATGTATGTATGTATGTATCCCCCTGCAACTCAGACTAACCTGAGCACAACAAAGCCCCCACCCAAACAGAACACTCCCCCATCCAATCAGAGCACAGCCAACCCCCCATCCAATCAGAGCACAGCCAACCCCCTAACCAATCATAACACAGCCGAGCTCCCAGCCAATCAGTTCAAACCCCCACTGGCAGTTAAAAGGAAGAAACAGCTACAGTCACACATTGCTCCTAGAAGCACGAAGCCGAAAGCACCAGCCTGAAGATGACGAATGAGACTTCATCAAAACGTCGCCAAGACACTTCAAATTCTACGTGGGAGAAAACCCGAAGAACCAAAGACCTACATACAAACACCCGCGAAAACCTCAGAAAACAAATATATATATATATATATATATATATATATATATATATATATATATATATATATATATATATATATATATATATATATATATATATATATATATATATATATATATATATATATATATATATATATATATATATATAT
The DNA here is from genome assembly GCA_034064705.1 of Bothrops alternatus. Classification (NCBI taxonomy): domain Eukaryota; kingdom Metazoa; phylum Chordata; class Lepidosauria; order Squamata; family Viperidae; genus Bothrops; species Bothrops alternatus. Next base: position 10,974,737 of record JARGCV010000009.1, read on the forward strand.
ATATATATATATATATTGTTTAAAATTGTTGACAAAGAAATAAGGGAATTTCTGATATAGCTATTTCGAGTTTCTTAACTCTCTTCAGTCAGACTCACCCTTCTGGGATTCGAACCTGGGCAGTCTGCATGCTAAGCAGATGCTTTAACCTATTGAGCCACAAGTTCTCTCCCGCTTTGTCAGTAGTCAGGGAGTAAGGATATGTGTCAAGTGTTTATTTTTTAGATTGCACCTGGCTCTGGGTTGAGCTGAAACAAGCAAAAGGAAAGAATGATTCCTTCCTCCCATATTTGGGTTTACAGGGTGCAATCTAAAAAATAAACACTTGACACATATCCTTACTCCCTGACTACTGACAAAGCGGGAGAGAACTTGTGGCTCAATAGGTTAAAGCATCTGCTTAGCATGCAGACTGCCCAGGTTCGAATCCCAGAAGGGTGAGTCTGACTGAAGAGAGTTAAGAAACTCGAAATAGCTATATCAGAAATTCCCTTATTTCTTTGTCAACAATTTTAAACAACATATATATATTTGTGCTTGCAGGATGGCTCTGGGTTGAGCTGAAACAAGCAAAAGGAAAGAATGATTCCTTCCTCCCATATTTGGGTTTACAGGGTGCAATCTAAAAAATAAACACTTGACACATATCCTTACTCCCTGACTACTGACAAAGCGGGAGAGAACTTGTGGCTCAATAGGTTAAAGCATCTGCTTAGCATGCAGACTGCCCAGGTTCGAATCCCAGAAGGGTGAGTCTGACTGAAGAGAGTTAAGAAACTCGAAATAGCTATATCAGAAATTCCCTTATTTCTTTGTCAACAATTTTAAACAACATATATATATTTGTGCTTGCAGGATGGCTCTGGGTTGAGCTGAAACAAGCAAAAGGAAAGAATGATTCCTTCCTCCCATATTTGGGTTTACAGGGTGCAATCTAAAAAATAAACACTTGACATATATATATATATATATATATATATATATATATATATATATATATAGATAGATAGATAGATAGATAGATAGATAGATAGATAGATAGATAGATAGATAGATAGATAGATAGATAGATAGATAGATAGATAGATGATAGATAGATAGATATAGATAGATATAGATTATAGATATAGATATAGATATAGATATAGATATAGATATAGATATAGATATAGATATAGATATAGATATAGATATAGATATAGATATAGATATAGATATCTTATCTGTTGGATGAGGCACCTGGTCTACCAAATATAAATCAGTCTGTTAGTCTCCCACTAACTCTTTGCCAGCCACAAATTTTGAATATATATATAATAAAGGTAAAAAAGGATATATGCAGTGTTATCTTCATTTTAGATATCAAAAGGGTTTTGCGGCTCCCAGTGTTTTGTTTTCGGTGAGAAATGGGTCCAAGTGGCTCTTTGAGTGTTTTGGGTTGCCTACCCCTGATCTAGAGCTATAATAAACAGCTCTTAGGAAGATAAATATCTAAGCAATTAGGTTTTGGAGTGTTTTTTTCACTGGAGGGCCAAAAGTGCAGCCAAAATACATAACGATTTTGTGAATCTAAAGATTTTTTAGCCATACACTCAACAGACTACTGAAAACAGATGTTTTTGCTGGTTCTTTTTAATCTAGTGTAAATGAAGCCAACTACACGGCAAAGAAATACTTTTCAAGGGAAAATATTTTTATGTTTTATTAAAATATGTGGGGCAGCAAATAAAGACGAAGAGATCAATTTCTAAAATCTCAGTGAATAAAAAACAGCAATCCTCCCCAAAACTAATAATGAAAACATATGTAAATTATTATAATTTGGTATTGTGTTCTGCTGAAATGAAACAATTGCCAGATTATTGGATGTGGTATACAACAGGAAAAACCTATACTGAAACTTTCATTCCATACCGAATTACTAGAAACACTTTGAGAAGTCATTGTTTATTTCACTACACTGAACTAGAATGTCTCCCTTTGACATGATCCAAAAGAAACAAAGTAGGATTCACAATTTTATAATACATTTCAGGAATGGAAACTTCAACTATAAAAGTGGCTGTATATTACCCTATGTCATCACTTCTAATGAAAAATTCTGGGGGAAAATGTAAGAAAGTTCACATAATTTTAGCACAATGCTTTTTTCATTATTTAATAAACAACATCAGGTTTAAGTCATTTATTATGCTCCATATTTTTGTTTGATTGTGATGTATAAATTATCTAGATACTTTGTAGATAATACTTAAAATATAATATATTATATAAATATAATAATATAATATAATATAATATTAGAATACAATATAATGTAAAATAATAATATAATATAAATATAATATAATATAATAAATATAATATAATATAAATATAAATATAATATAAATATAATATATATTGCCAAGTATTTCTCAAACTTAGCAACTTTAAGATGGGTGGATTTCAATTGGGGAAGACTTACTGGAGAATTTAGGGAGATGAACTCCGCCCATTGTAACGTTGACAAGGTTGAGAAACACTTGTATATTGTAAAGCACAAAAATTAGATTTCCAAATTTAATCTCACTAATTCAAAGTCAATCTTGACCTTTTAACATTACTTTGAAACCAAGTAAATGTTGCTTTAAAACTAAGAACTGAAAATTAATTATTTAACATTATCACTGAGATTGGAGAAAATTTTGAAAATTAAATTTAGAATATTTTCTAGAAGTAATTTTTTCATCAGTCAACTGCTTACTTCCTTTCACATTAAATAAAAATACAGAATAATTATAATATTAATCTGAAATGTATTTTTAGTATTGAATAAAATATATATATTCTCATATTAATTCTGATCATTTGCTAGTCTAATCTGAAACTTGAAATGCCATTTACTGTTTTCTACATACAGTATCTTACCATTTTAGTTCTTAAGCCACAATCATATAGAACTACAATATAAAACTCAGTGGTGGGATTCAAATTTGTGAACAACCAGTTCTCTGTGTGGATGCCATTTCCGTAAGTCCATTCTGGGCCTGGGCAACAAAAAATTAGCTACCGGTTCTGCTGAACTGGGCGAACTGGCTGAATCCCACCACTGATAAAACGATAAATTCAGGTTTAAAAAAGCTTTCAGGATAATATGCATAATAAAAAGCCAATGTCAATAAATAATAGAATAAAACCATACTTTAAAAATTCTTTAACTTAGCAGGAAAAAGCCTCTAGCTCTCAGCAGGACTATCTATTCTGCGATATTCTGCAATAATCCTAACACAGAACTTAAGTAAACCACTTAAGACAGGGGTATCAAACTGCTGGCCCGTGGGCTGGTTTCATCATACCGAAGCTGCACCCACCCCATTGCCAGCAATGCAAAACAAGTCACGATATGTCGCGACACGTCACGTGATGTGGCGAGTTTGACACCTGTGGCTTAAGACAAATACAGCTAGTTCTCAGGTTACTTTGGCACCTCTTAAAACCTCTTAGTTTTAAAGTAACATTTACTTGAAATTTGTATTGCAAAGCAATGCAGTCATAAAGAATGACATCACATGACTATATTGCTTAGTGATAGTAATACTATTTATTTATTTATTTTATCAAATTTCTATGCCGCCCCTCTCCCAAGACTCGGGGCAGCTCACAACAACAATACAGCTACATATAAAAATTAATAATAATAATAACATCCAATCCAAAGATCCATACATACAACATGCAAACACAATCAAATACACAATCAACGATGGAAGCACATTCCTCGGCCCGGGGGCAGAACAGAGTTCATACCCCCCCAAGCCTGTCGGCATAAATAGGTCTTCAAGTTTCTGGAAAGCTAGGAGGGAGGAGGCAGTACAAACCTCTGAGGGAAGCTGGTTTCAGAGGGCTGGGGCAGCAACGGAGAAGGCCCTTGTCCTAGGACCCGTCAGATGACATTGTCTGATGGACAGGACCCGTAGGAGGCCAGCCCTATGCGCCCTAGCAGTCCCTCTACCTACGAAGGCTTTAATAATAATTTCATACATCCATTTTTTTACAGAAATGGGATAAGTATGTTTTGGTAAATATATCAAAGGCAGGATCTTTGAGGAAAAACCCAAGCAAAGGGGCAAAATGCTGCCCCTGAATAAATAGAACACATTGGAAAAATTGCCTACCAACTCAGAAATGGGAAAGAATCTCTAGAACTCAGCAAGGTTATCTATTCTGCAATATGGGGTTCGATCACTAAGAAGGCCCTAACTCTTAATCACATTAACAACTCACTTCATCTTAAATTTGACAGAAAAAACAGCTTCTGATGTTAGGAGAAGGCTAATTGACATGAGGCTAGGCAGAATGTAAGAGGAGCAATGATGCCTCCAGCATTGTGGATGAAGATCTTTATGCAGTGATTGAAAGCTATTTGAATGGTGCCAGAAGTGAAGTGGTAGCCAAGACAAATGTTTTAGGAAAGATGCAATATCCGCCAACACATTTGATGCTGCTTTAGGAACCAAGTTTAGCCTCCAAAGTTTCTTCCAAGAGAGTGTGCCGCAGAACACTACGTAACACCATCATCTTCCCTTGGGACAGGAACTTACTTTTTCATGAAGTGTGCATCAGAAATCCATATGAGGTGCTGAAAATGCTCTTATTAGGTACAGCTTGGGACCCCCAGTGTGACAATGTTCTTGCTGATACATTCCTTAATACCTGCCAAGCTCCCTGCCTTGCCTTTTAAGATTATTTAATTTAAAAACAAAATAAAAGCTAGTTCTTCAAAGCACCAGCTTGAAGCATAACTTGTATTCCAGGTTACATAAATCCCTTGGGCTTTCTTAGAAAATGAAATAAGTGGGTGCAGCAGAATGTTTTCTTTCCTTTCTGGTGTCTTGTGATTGACCACAGATACCGTAATAACCTTTCATGACGGTTACCTATTAGGTAATAACCTATTACCTAATAGTTTTAGGGGTGCAGTCATAACTAAAATCATAATGGAATTTTCAGATCTAGCTCCATTCAGAAACTCAGCGATGATTCAATCAGAAACTAGTTTCATTTTCTGAACTCTTACACTGTAAATGTCCACTACATAGTCATAATCTATCACCAAACCATGTTTTTTTAATAGTATAACTACATGGTAGTTTTTATGGTTGGGCAAGTTTGCAAAGACAATATGCCTTACCAGATGTCAGAAAAGTTGCAACTCTGACTTTGGGATAGGCTGATTATTCGATATTATTTAGGAAATAATATGATTGTTGATTGCCCATTTGAATTCAACAATGACATACACAGAATAAAGGTAGAACACTGTTTTTGGGGTGCTATGATCCATGAGGTCGCAAGAGCCAGATAGGACTTAGCAACTGAACAACAACATAAGCAGTTTTTACATCAAATCATATCCCAATAAACCCAATGTTATGGAAAATATGGCTTAACATATTGTTATAGAAATGATCCAACATTATTTTGTTTTGTTTTGTTTTATAAAAGAATCAGTTCATCTGATCAATACTTTACAGTAGACTTGGAATGTAAGAATAAGTCATGCTGGACTTGATCATACTGAATATACATTTGTTCCTTCCCTCTTTTCATATCTGCATTCTTTGGCACTTCACTCACTATAGAAAGATCAGTTAAAATCAAGCCAACAATTCATTTCCAATGTCAACTAAATTTAATGGAATGTGCATGTGTAATTTCATAGTACATCAATGGAGAAAATCACGCTCCAGGAAAATCAAACATGTCTATCATTAATAAAATAAACTAAAAGAAAATAGAAGAGAGGCAGCTTACATAATTCTGAGGTATCTATATTTTCTTAATTTCTTTTTAAAGAGAAAGGTCCATATGAAATGTTTTAGGGCAGAGGTGCCAAACTGCCAGCCTACGGGCCACACGCATCACACGGAAGCCGTGCCCACCCCATTGCCGGCAATGGCAAAACAGTCCAGATACATTGTGCGACGTCACGTGATGTCGTGAGCTTGACATGTCTGTTTTAGGGAAACTCTAGTGATTAGGACTGGACAGATGGCTAATTCAAACAAATTTTGCTCAATTGAGGATCTAACATTTAATCAAATCAGTATCAGTTTGTACTTATGAATTTTTAAACAATGACATGATAAGGATCATAATCCTAGCTGTTACTATGGTACAATCACATTAATTGTAAATGTAATAAATATTATATATTTATTTTGGCCTTCCTTCACAAACTTAGCAACAGTTCATATGATTTACTCCTCCCAATTTAATTCTCAAAATTTAGAGTCAAGTAATATTCCCTCTCCCACACAAATTTAGAATAACATGACATGGCTCGGGGAAACTGGGAGTTGAAGTCCTCACATCTTAAAGTTGGCAAAACCTTAGTGAAAACTCAGTATTAAGTATTGAAAAACACTGTTCCAAACTACTGTATGTCCTTATCTCATCCACTGTTATGGTGCAAATTACCTTCATAATGGGTTTAGATAATCCTAACAGAGAACTCAAGTAGACTGCTTCAGAGGTAGTCCGCATTGTCCTACAAAGGCATTTGGGACTGGAATTTATATTGCAAAGCAATGCAGTCATAAGAGTGACATCACATGATTGTATTGCTTAGTGATAACAATCCTGGCAATCCCCATACCTGTGAAGACTTTAATAATAATTTTATATATCAATTCAATTTTTTTTTTTACAGAAAGTGAGATAAGTATGCTTTGGTGAATATATCGAAGGCAGGATATATAATCTTTGGGAAAAACCCAGACAGAGGCAAAATGTTGCCCCTGAATAAATTTTTTTAAAAAACCTACCAACTCAGTTTCAGAAATGCAGGTAGAGACATAAAGTCATTTTCTTTGGCATCCACTATACCACCTACACCTGCAACCTTTACAGCACTGTTAAGCATTTTAAACTGTATTTAGTATTGTTTCAAGTTTTCAACAGAAAACATATATCAAATGATTAGTAAATAATAATCATAGTGGACTAATAGGAGGGAGGGAGGGAGGGAGGGAGGGAGGGAAGGAAGGAAGGAAGGAAGGAAGGAAGGAAGGAAGGAAGGAAGGAAGGAAGGAAGGAAGGAAGGAAGGAAGGAAGGAAGGAAGGAAGGAAGGAAGGAAGGAAGGCTGTGAGGTTAAGGTATATTCAGATGAACTTTGGAAAGAATGGGAGAAAAATCTCACCAATTTGTGCTTGATAAATGGTTGTTTTATGACTCACTATGCCAGCCATTCTGTAGACATGTCACATGTCCATGACATTCTTTAAACATTCTGAAGAGTGAAGGCAAAATGCTATTATCATTCAAACGCATTCCATAATTATGAGTTCTTTTCACTGTTACTGCCAAATATCCATTTCTTGTTTTGGGATGATCATAAAGATATGTGAGATAGACTCTCCAGTAATTTTTCAATACTACCATACAAAATAGTCAAAATACAAGTAGTCCTCCACTTATGAACACAATTGGGACCAAAATTTCTGTTGCTAAATGAGACATTTGTTAAGTGCATTTTGTCCCATTTTATGACCTTTCTTGCCACAGTTGTTAAATGAATCACTGCAGTTATTAAATTAGTAACATGATTGTTAAGTGAATCTGGCTTCCCCATTGACTTTGCTTGTCAGACAGTCACAAAAGGTGATCACATGATCCTGGGACACTTATCTTGCTAAGCATCTGAATTTTACCCATGTGACCATGGGAGTGCTGCAATGGCCGTAAGTATGAAAAACAGGCATAAGTCACTTTTTTCAGTGTCATTGTAACTTCAAACAGTCACTAAACAAAGTGTTGTAAGTTGAGAACTATCTGTACTTTAGACAATATAAACATCAGAGGAACCAGGACTGGAAAGGGAGGGAGGGAGACCAAGTTTGGCTTTTTCAAGTCATTTTGCTTATTTGCTTTGGATATGACTGCTTCGTCCTGGAATCAAGGTATGACTCATTGGTTTATCACAAGGTTTCAACCTCCATTCAAGCATAAATGATCTGATTTATTTCTTAGAAATAGAAATAAATTATAGAATTTCCCACAACCAAGTCTTTCATAGTACAACTTTACAGCCACCTATTTGAATAAATAATGATCTTCAGTTTGCTACAAATATGAAAGCAAAGTTATAGAAAGGAGAATGTGCTTTTCGATATATGCTGTTTTTAGTTTTCAGAAGCAAATGTTTCTGAAAGTTAATCTTTTATTCAAAAGGTTGCCTGCATTTAATATTTCTGTAGAATTTGACATGCTGTGAGCAAAATGTTCTGCATCTCTATTCAGAAGTCTTTACATTAATAAGTTCAGTGCTATAAAAACATTTGCAAAAAAACCTTCCTGCTGTGTAGCTGAAATTAACAGAAAATTAAATATTAATGATTGCAACTATAAACCTCCTTCAGAATCTATTAGACATAAAGCAAACAAACTATAGATACACTGATGTAGGCTTTCATGACCAGTATCACTCCAGTAAAGATGAAGCTCATCATCACTGCATGAACCACAGTTAGTTAGAATGAGCAAATATTTCATTCTGACCGTGTGCTAATTGCAGGTTGCCAATCCAAATCTTGATTTTATTTTCTTCCCTCAACCTACATATAAAATATTTCAAAATGTTTGGCATGGAATTCCATAAAGAGTTAAGGCACGAGCACATTGGTATGTTATACATACAGTTGTATTATATTTAAAATAAGGGTTTCTCAAACTTTCCAGTAGGATTGTAAGCAAATTTGATGAGAGGTTTCCAATTTTCAAGGACTTGCAGCACTCCGCACAGACAAACCATCAATCCTGCTCTGCCTGAACAATTCAGCAGCTGGCTTGTCCAAGCAAAGCCTAAAGTGCATTTTGACAGGGTTCTGGCTGATGCACTCAAAGTTGGATTGCTATCAGAACTTTCTCTCACTCAGCTTGGATAAACTGGCATCCAGTTTGTTCAAACAAAGCTCAGAATACAGCCTAAATGCTTGCATATGTAGAGCTGGATGCTGCAAGGAGATCATTTGTCCAAGTAAAACCTGGAGCAAATTCTGATAGACGACCAGCTTTAATGTATGTGTACAAATCTCACGGTATATATTCCTTAAGTGGGATCACTGTTAAGAGTCTTCTTCTATTCTGCCTAGACCCCGAACTCTTCAGCTCATCAAACCCTTCATGAAGTTCCAGATTTTTCACCAATCCTGAAACATTATATGAAAATCATTTGATAAATGCTATTTTAACTAATAGCACTATGGCTAATATTCTCTGACAGACTTTCAGTCAGATAAGGATAAAATAAGGGATGAATTCCTAGAAAAGACATGGTATAATTGTAATATAATATTAACATTAAATAAATTGTCGCTGCCGCATATAGAATGCAAAATTCCCTATCCAAAAGAGATTAATTTTCTTCCTCTGTTTTGGATTTGGCACAAAACTCTGCTATTTGTGATTACTGGTTTGTATAATTTTATTTTTAAAGAGAATTTTTCCATTAAAACTGACTTAGAAATATGTTCATTAAATAACATATGTATGTAAAAAAGCTTTAAGCTAGGTGTTATCATCTAGTGTTATTTGTGTGTGTGTGTGTGTGTCTGTGCGTGCCTATAAAAATAAAGTTTTAAGGCTTTATTTTTTACGTTAGTCCTACTTGCTGCATTTTCACTTCATTCAAAGCTTAAAGACTAGCTCAGTGATGGCGAACCTTTTAGAGACTGAGTGCCCAAAAACTGCCCTGCCCCACTGCCCCACCCTTGCCCCACTCGCCCCACCCTGTCCCCCGCCCCACCCTTGCCTGCCTGCAGGGCCACCCACCATCTCCACAGCTGCTGCAGCAAATCGCCCAGCCAGCCCTGCAGGGCCATGGTGGCCACACCCTCCCACCCATACCCCGCATCATCTGTGTGCAACGGGGCGCAAGGGCAGAGTCTTGTCTGTGCTGCCCAGCTGCCATGTCCTTGGCTGCACTGCTCCACATGAGCCGTGCCTGGGGGCGATTCTCCTCCTGGGGAGCTGCTGGTGAGGAGGGGGCCATAGGGGAAGGCGGGGCTGGGGCGACGGTGCACATGCCCACAGAGAGGGCTCTGAGTGCCGCCTCTGGCATGCTAATATGAATGTATCCATTATGGCATGCAGCTTTCTTTTCTTTCCCCACCATATCGGAAGTAGCATGGTTAACAAATCACTCATCTGTTGCTTGGATTATTATGAACAAATGCAGGTTGCTTTATCCCAAAATTAAACAGATCTATGGTTTGTTATGCATTTGCCTATGGTTATGTTCTTTAGCAAATATTAATATAATCAGCATCCATCCTGCATTTAAATAGCACGTCTGACAAAACAAAAACCACAAATGAGTGGTTTACTAGCCAAACTATTTAGAAAAAAGAATCACAAGTGGGAATTTTCAAACTAGGCATGCTATATAGTTTAGAATAACAAACAAATGCTGTCACTAATGGCTTCTTCCAAATTCAAATGAAATCTAGGTTGAAATTCCTGCATTAACAAGTAAATCTGAACCCGTTACAAAGATAACATACACATCTAATAACTAAATAATTAAGCAAGCAAGCAAGTAAAGAATTCTGTTTGTTACCCTAGTCTAGGGTCATTTGGTAGAATACTTCTACAGAATCAGTGTAATTCTGCAAAATAATTAAAAACTAAAGCAACCCAAATGGTTGCTGATAACAGTTTCTAATTGAACATATCCAGTTAGGATGATGACAGCATCATACAGGTTAATTGCTAATAGGCATGCTATGGAAAAAACAGACATATTATCAAAATCACTGTAAAATTCCCCAGACTAAAAAACTATTTGCTTACTACCACTATCAACACTTAGAAAGACGACATCAAACCAAAATTTGATGGGATCCTTATTTATACCAGATTAAAATTCTCTCCCCCCCCCATTTTTCGGAAGTCTCAATGAGTTTATTGTTATTTGATGACAGGTAGGATTTTTACTCTCATCCATGACTGTAAATGTAAGTATAATATTTATTCAGTCAATGACCAGAAACATAAAGCAGACAAAAAGGAATAACAGATAACAGGTAGAATCAGAAGCAGAATGAGGCAAATGAAAACAACTGCATATTGGCCAATGTAAGTAAATCAAAGCAATATCATGTTTTGTTCAGCTAAACACTAATAAATCCAATATATTAAAACTATACACCAGAATATATATTCTCCAAAAATTGCTAAAAGTCAACTGAACATAAATGAAAATAAATGTCATTACTTCTTTAATCGGTTTTACCTTATTTTCACTGCAGCAACACAACATTTGGTTACCGCATGAATGATGGCAAGATTCAAGTTATGCGGAAGATAATGTAAAAATGGTCTGGTTTTCCTAGAACTCTCTCTATTGGCTCTGAGGATATCTATTGTTCTAATACTCTGTAGTATTTTCAGTGTAATAAAACATGTGAGGTGTTTTCAACCTCCTTATTACCACATATATATATTTGCTCTGCTATGGTGTTTTTATTTTAACTGACTTGCAGGTGTTCTGATGGAGATTCTTAAATCTAGATCTAAAAATGCTATTTCAACCTTAGGGAAGGTTAGGTCTTTCAAGTAACTTGCTACTTTCCATATACCCTATATTCAGTGGTGGGATTCAAACATGTGAACAACCGGTTTTCTGTGTGGATGCCACTTCCGGAAGTCCATTCTGGGCCTGGGCAACAAAAAATTAGCTACTGGTTCTGCCAAAGTGGTGCGAACTGACTGAATCCCATCATTGCCTCTATTATCCAATTTCTGTCATGTAGGGGTATCCTGTTGTCTTCTAACTGGAACTCCATATCCTTTGTTCTATTGAAAACCAATTGCTTGACTTGTTCATAGCCTAATGAAATTAAAAATAATGGGGAAAGTCCATATAACACCAGCTTATGCTCTATAGCTTGTTTCCAGAGAGAATAGAAGTTATCTATCAGAATTAGAGGAGACAGACCTGCCAGGAGGAATAGAATTTTCAGCCAGAAGGTTATCATCATCTTCCAAGCCCTAACCAGAATTTGTGGCATTCCTGTCTTGATTCTCGGCTGGGCATTTCAAGTTTTACTAGGTGTGGCTAGAATTGAAAAGAGCAACTTTATTTGCATGATTTCCTGCGACTCTTTCTGTTTGAGCCCCATAAAGAACCTATGTCAGTTTTTGGCCTCAAAATGTTTCAAGGCTACAGGGACACAGGTAGGATTAGTTAAACTAATAAATTGGTTAACAAAACCACTGAATGTATTGTAAATTTAAAATAGTGTTTAACATTAAAATAGGCTTGCAGTTTCATACAGTAATGCATTATTTGAAACTGGAACACTACAACATCTGGGAATGCTCAGAACTATTTGGGATATTCCCAAGTGGTACACCTGGTGTTTCTCTGTATATGACTGTAGTTACTGCACTAAATTTAAAGGTAAAGGAAAAGTGGTTCCTAAAACTATACCTGTACGGACACTTTTCAATAAGTTCCCAGAAAAAAAAGTGCTTATATAAAGTCACTTATTGGATAAGTGCATTTAATTTTCTTAGGCTTTATTTCCTAAATTTAATTATACAAAAAAGCTCTAAAATATTTTATTTTCCTGTGTCAGATGTTTGATCTAAAGCATGGAGTAGCATGACCAGTTTTATTCATAGGTATTCATAGGATGCATTGGAGTAAGATTAGAGACAGCCAGGTCCCCCTCTGCTTTGGAAAGTTATTGAGTGACTTTGAACCAGTCACTCTCTAATCCAGTGGTTCTCAACCTTCCTAATGCCGTGACCCTTTAATACAGTTCCTCATGTTGTGGTGACCCCCAACCATAAAATTATTCCAGGGTCATGTGATCACCTTTTGCAACCTTGTGACAAGCAAAGTTAGTGGGGGAACCAGATTCACTGAACAACCATGTTACTAATTTAATCTCTCTCCCTCTTTCTTTCTTTCTCTCCCTTTCTTTCTGTCTCTCCCTTTCTCTTTCCCTCTCTCCCTTTCTTTCTCTCTCCCTGTCTCTCTTTCTCCCTTTTTCTCTCCCTCTTTCTCCCTTTCTTTCTCTCTCTCTGTCTCCCTTTCTCTCTCTTTCTCTCTCCCTCTTTCTCTCTCTCCCTCTCTCTATTTCTCTTTCCCTCTTTCTCTCCCTCTCTCTATTTCTCTCTCCCTCTCAAAGATCCTTAAAATCCTTAAAAGTTATGCTTAGGTGGAAGACTTTTTCTTTTACAGATGGGGCGGGTGGGCCCAACATTCACGGGCAGGCAGCCTGCCGGGCCACCACCTCCCCATCACCCTCCACGCCAGCCAGCTCTCTTGCCAAACCTCCCAGCTGACAAGCACAAATTTGAGGGTCGCCAGCTGACGGGCACAGAGTTCGGCGCTGCGGCGGCCTCCCCTTCACCTTCCTCACCGGCCAAAGCGTTGCTGGACATTCCAGCTGACGGGCACAGGTCCGGAGGTCGCCAGCTGACGGGCGCAGGAGGTCGGTGCCGCGGCAGCCTCCCAGCTGCCTGCTTCTTCGGCTGGAGCAGTTACCAGGGCTTGCATGGTCGCCGGCTGCGGGGAGTGCGTCAGCGGCCCTTGGGGGCCATGCAAGCCCTGACAACTGCTCCAGCCGAAGAAGCAGGTGGCTGGGAGGCTGCTGCGGTGCCGAACTCCTGCACCCATCAGCTAGCAACCTCCGGACCTGTGCCCATCAGCTGGAACGTCAGGCAATGCTTTGGCCAGTACGGAGGGCGAAGGGGAGGTGGCAGAGCGCCGAACTCCTGCGCCCATCAGCTGGCAACCTCCGGACCTGCGCCCGTCAGCTGGGAGGTCTGGCAATGGAGCTGGCTGTCGTGGAGGGCGATGGGGAGGCGGCGGCTCGGCAGGCGGGGTCCTGCCTGCCCGCGAATGTCGAGCCCACCCGCCCCATCTTTAAAAGAAAAAATCTTCCACCCAAGCATAACGCCAGCAGTTCTGTGCCACGGAGGCTTGAGACACGGAGGCGCGGTGCCATGGGAGGCGGCAGGACAGTGAGGAGGGGTTACCTGCATCCTGCCAGCTGAATTCTGGAAGTCTGCCTGAGTGAAGAATTTTAGGGGGTGTTGAAAGGGAGACAGACTGAGGGGCTGTATTAAGACCATAGATGGCTGCGTAAGGAGAGTGGAAGGGAGGCAAATTTGGGGTGGAGCAGAAAACACGGGGGAGGGAAGGTGTTAGGAAATAAGCACCAAGGTACATGGTGCCTTGCAAGGGATTCCCGAGTGTTCTGCAATTGTTTTTCCTCTCTCCTCTGTGCGAGAAAAACTTTTGCAGTGTAAATCTGAAACCAGGTGAGGTTCCTGTGAGGTGGCACAGGAGGTTCTTGGGAGAGGCGAGGACAAGCTTGGCATTTCCTCTCTCCCAATCCCCTTCCTCTTCTTTACCCCCTTCCCCAGCCTGCCTGCGATCTTAGCTCATGGCTCCGTGGCTTTTCTTTACCTTGCCTAGCCAAGCTTTCTTCCGCCTGCCCCGTTACGGGGAGCGCCGAGGAGGTACGGCAGAAACACATGATTTGGGATTGCCCTTGGGAAGCTAATCCTGCTTTGAACCTTAGGAGAGGAGGAGGAGTCCCTTCCTCCTTCCCTCCCTCTCTCCCTGTCAAGCCCCTGCGGGCTCGACATGAACGGGCAGGGGAGGGGTCGAGGACAACTTGCGGGCCGGCTCCGTGGGCATCCTGACCAACAGCTGAGCGGCTCCAACTTCTGGCCTCCGAACAGCTGAGTCCTCCAGGAGTCAACGTGAGGCCCTGAGGGATATCGCAAGCTCGCAGGGGGGTGGGAAGGAAAAGAAGATGGAAGAGAGTGAGGCTGCAACAGAGAGAGTGGTGTCTCGGTTCCTAAGACCATCGGAAATATGTGTTTTCCGATGGTCTTAGGCGACCCCTGTGAAAGAATCGTTCGACCCCCAAAAGGGTCGCGACCCACAGGTTGAGAACTGCTGCTCTAATCCTATCTACGACTCAGATTTGGAGAATAAAATACTGTAAAAGAAGATGCTGTATGTAAACCACCTTGAATCTCTGGAGAAAAGTCAGAATATAAATGCAGCAAATAAAGTATGTTAATAACACTTTTTTTGCCAAGTAAGCTTCATTTCCTTTTGATTACAGCAGACATTTTGTATACTGAAATATATATTTCTAGTTTGTTCACTGTCCTAATGATATCAGAGCAGATTACAAGCCATATACTTATGGCAAAATCACAAAACATGTTTGAAAAATAAACAGCAATGCAATTTAATCTTAGAGAAACACACATTGTTTACAATAACTGTTATCTCATGGGCAGATTGGAATAGTTAAATCCCAAATGTATTATGTATCTACAGCAGAAGTATATATATGGAGCTCATAGGGACTGTTCCCAAAACTTTAGATCCAATTTGGAAAGTTGCTTTAATATGAACTTTCTTTTCTCTTGGCCAACTGAAATGTTTTCAGACTTGCTTTATAGTTCATTTGGCAGTGATGTTTTCCATAGAAGTTTCAATATTTGCAGTGCTGTTTTGCAAAATTATTTTTCTAGAAGCTGCAAAGTTGAAATAACTGATGACATTTCCACTCCTTATATGTTATTTCTCTTGAGTGTTAATTGATTCCCTTCATATTATCCACATGACCAGGCTGGTGACACCAGTGCTAACTAATTGTAGGCCTCTCACTGTGACTAGTTCACATAGTGCACTACGCCATGATATTTTGCTTTTGTTGCTTCTTGTGGATATTTTGGCTGTTTACTATTTTAGGTTAGTTACAAATGACTCTTAGCAACTTATAAGATCATCCAATCCAATCAAACACCCATAGTATAATTTTAATAACATATCAATATAAAATATGAAAAGTTTACATATTATATAATACATTACATATGCAAAAAATATTTTAAAAAATAAGAATCAACTGAACTGAGTCACTGTAGTTTATAAATCATAGTGTGGAGTACATATCTTCTTACAATGTAAGAACTAACCTATTCATAAACAGTGGCTAAACAAAGGGTACCTTATTTTAAATGAAAGCAGCACATTTTGTTTTGTGAGCATGTTGTAATGCTTCTGCTATAAATGCACACCTATATAAATATCCTCTCCCTCAAGTCCAGCTGGGCTGTTTCATCATGGCAGCAAAATGTTCCTGAAAGGAATATCGCAGTATAGAACACCAGGAATGTTTGTCAAGAGTATATACTCCCAGGAAGGTTACTCAAGGAATATCTTAGTTGCCCAGCTAAATCAAGGAGGCACCTATGTTGGGCATCAATAATATAGTTACATCCTAGTGATTATCAAGTTTAGGCAGTTGGTAACTAAAACCTGTATGGAAGATTATATATTGTTCTTATATTTCAGGCATAGTGGTGTAATCACTTCATTTCTGGATTATAGTTTGGGAGTATGTGTTTCAAATTTTGAACTAGAAAATAGCAGTGACAAGTGTTTGACTGGATGTTTTCAAGTGAGAGGGCATCTAGGTTCTTAAAATATATTTACCAAACCTTACCAAACGCTATACCACTATCTTGGACTACCGGCATTTGTAGAACTGGGACAGACACATACTACATAGGCAGATTTGGAAGGAAAGCTTCTTTTCTCTTCTTCATATAACTCTTCTTTCCAGAGCTCAACACCAACAGTCAACAGACTGCTTCTGGGATTGACAGTCACTGATAATTACAACTACCAGCATCAAAATTCAACATTTTTGCATTAAGCTGACACATACACATATATGGAAGATAGGTTATAAATACATACTGTACATGAATTCTATGCAATGCTCATCTTTCTCCCCTGATCAACCTAAGAAAATGATAGATGACACCCCAAAATATGGAGGTGATACATTATCTAGCAAGAGGATCAAACATTCTCTTTGTTTTCTTTCTTTCTTCTTAAATTCTAACAGAATACTAAATAGCACAATTTTCCTAGCAGACAAAAAAAAAGCCTTTAAATATAGTACATCTTAAATAGCCTTTAAAGTTTACTACCTCGTCTCCATGATTTATAAAAATCTGAAACTGGAATGTATTTATTTGCATTATTTTTTCCAAGCAAATGAATGAACTTTTCAATTGTGGATTTAGAAATCTTAATCAAAAATCTAGATACTTTTACAAGAATTCCCAAAGTGATACAATATCAATCTGGACTAACCTTTTAGAGATTAAAAAACAAAGTAAATTAGTGGTTGATATATTGCTATTCTCTGTACTTTAGAAAGAGTACAAAGAAGAGCAACAAAGATGATTAAGGGACTGGAGGCTAAAACATATAAGGAAAGGCTGCTGGAATTGGGTATGTCTAGTTTACTGAAGAAAAGGACTAGGGGTGACATGATAGCAGTGTTCCAATATCCAAGGGGTTGCCACAAGGAAGAGGGAGTCAATCTATTCTCCAAAGCACCTAAAGGCAGGACAAAAGCAACGGATGGAAACTAATCAAGGAGAGAAGTGACCTAGAACTAAGGAGAAATTTCCTGACAGTTAGAACAATTAATCAATGGAACAATCTGCCTCCAGAAGTTGTAAATGCTCCAACATTGGAAGTTTTTAAGAAGAGACTAGACAACCATTTGCCTGAAATGGTATAGGGTTTCCTGCCTGAGCAGGGGGTTGGACTAGAATACTTCCAAGATCCCTTCCAACTCTATTATTATTACTATTATTATTATTATTATTATTATTATTATTATTAATTCTGCCTAACATATGGTTAATAATTATTTTAATAGAGAAAATATAATACATGATACATAAGAAATCATAATCTAGTACAATCAAAGTGAATTTGTATCAATTGTATAGAGAATAAATCCCATCATCCAGTATATAGTATTCC
Organism: Bothrops alternatus; assembly: GCA_034064705.1. Taxonomy (NCBI): domain Eukaryota; kingdom Metazoa; phylum Chordata; class Lepidosauria; order Squamata; family Viperidae; genus Bothrops; species Bothrops alternatus. The sequence continues at coordinate 10,992,613 of JARGCV010000009.1, forward strand.
CTTGTTGTTTCTCAAATATTTTTGTTGTCATATTGCATTCTTCTGTTTCATATTTCATGTCTGTAATGTTTTCCTCTAATACATAAACTATACAAGCTCGTAGACAATGTACTTACAAACAGAAACCATACATAATAGTATTTTTATATCTTTAGGGCAACATTATGTCAATGACCTTGGAAGTAGATGTGGGTAAGTGAGCCTGGCTTTCAAACAGATAAATGTTGCAGCCTTTCATAAGCCAGGGCCAAGGCAGAGGGGGCCGTTCCCTCACTGTTTCCAGGATGCCTTCGTGGGCCTTGTGTTTGACATGTCTGGCTTACATTGATACCAATCACTTTTTCAATCCTGATAAGAATATTTATTGCTCGTCCAACTTTAATTATCCATAATTCAAAAGGATGAATACAAGCTGTAACTATTCCAAAGAACAAATTCATTCTCACGGGAACCTATACAGACTATTGTAACATTCTATATCAGAGGCATATTAATAAAATAAATGTGAATCAACCAAGTTAAAAAATAAAGTAACAACTTGGAACAGGGTATACAAAGAGAAAAAAACTAAGAAGACAGCCATCTTGAAGCTGTCAATAAATCTGGTCACATGATTATCCACTAAGAGTCATAGTGGGGACTTGAGAAACCGATTGTTCCTGTCTTGGTTGCATAGTCAGCAACCCAATTCTACTTTTCCTCCTGATTAGTTAGATCACTTTCAGTTGGGTTTCCTGAATCAAGAAAGGGCTAAAACAGGCATTAGAAATTGAATCCTCAGAGGCCTTGTGTTCTTCCTGGGGTTCAGTGTCTTAGGTGATGAAGAAACAGCTGTGTGATCCTCCACATCTTCCTCTTCCTTCCTCCTGTCAACCCTCAAGTGCTGCAGCCTAGTGCAGCTCAGGGCCTGGGAGATCTCACTGATGGGGAGTCTCATTTAAGAAATTTGCTTTGGAACTACACAATTCTACCTATTTTATTTATTTATTAAATCAAATTTATATAGGCACCCATCTCTCTGCTTATGCACTGGTTTAAAAGATGAAACACCATACAGTAACCAGCTAGTATGCTAATTTATTTGTTTAAAAACAGTGGCTATTAATGGAAAGATACAATATTTAAATTGTGAACCTTTAGTCCAGAAGTAAAAGTTTCTTCAATAAGAGACTAACAAATCTATTGTTAGTCATTTCTGATATTTAGAAATAAACAGAGCAATTTCCCTTGTGTCAGCTTTATAAAAATCAACTATATTACAATATTCTGTCATTGAAAAATGGGTATTTAAAAATATGGCATTCTTTTTCATGTACTTTTTTCAGTACTGTGCCTTAAACCATTAATATTGTAAAGGTGAACACAATGATAGAAATCACCATTTATCAAAGAAAGCAATATTAAGTTATTTTTAATAGGGATATAAATAACAGTCTTTCAAAATAAATGTTGAGAACAATATTTGAGTGGGTATATATTAAACTGGCAGTTTTTATACAGCAAGGAAAAAGGGTTTTCAAAAGTTATATGGCATGGGAATAACAATTTTTAGATAATGCCAGAAAGATGAGTTTTCAACAATATCTTGAGCTGTAGATAGAAAACACACACAGACACACACAAAAATCCAGCACAATACTTTATAAGGAAAAAAATAAGTTTAAATATTGTGTCACATTTTCACCATCATTCATCAAGCAGGCAAATTTAACGGAGTATTTAGATGCTCGGTGTTATAATAATAATTATATCAGGTATAGGAAAATGAAAATGGAACTTTCTTCTAAAAACATATGAGAGCTATTATTACATGATCCTGTTTGTGAAAAGCCAGACAACTATTTTGTAAGACATAAAACAGTAGCCTACCCACCTATTTGACACTCAGTAACAAGTACAAGGTAGTCCTTGATTTACAACAGTTCATTTAATGACCATTCAAAGTTACAATGGCACTGAAAAAAGTAACTCATGACTGTTTTTCACACCTATAGTGAGGGGGAAAAAGTATTTGATCCCCTGCTGATTTTGCACATTTGCTCACTGACAAAGAAATGATCAGTCCATAATTTTAATGGTAGGTTTATTGTAACCTGAGAGACAAAAAAAAATCCAGAAAACCATATTTCAAAAAAGTTATCAGTTGATTTGCATTTTAATGAGTGAAATAAGTATTTGATCCCCTATCAATCAGCAATATTTCTGGCTCCTAGGTGTCTTCTATACAGGTAACAAGCTGAGATTAGGAGCACTCTCTTAAAGGGAGTGCTCCTAATCTCAGCTTGTTACCTGTATAAAAGACACCTGTCCACAGAAGCAATCAATCAATCAGATTCCAAACTCTCCACCATGGCCAAGACCAAAGGGCTGTCCAAGGATGTCAGGGACAAGATTGTAGACCTACAAAATGCTGGAATGGGATACAAGACTATTGCCAAGCAGCTTGGTGAGAAGATGACAACAGTTGGTGCGATTATTCGCAAATAAAAGAAACACAAAATAACTGTCTATCTCCCTCAGTCTGGAGCTCCATGCAAGATCTCACCTTGTGGAGTTTCAATAACCATGAGAACAGTGAGGGATCAGTCCAGAACTATATGGTCTCAAGGCAGCTGGGACCATAGTCACCAAGAAAACAATTGGTAACACACTACGCCTTGAAAGACTGAAATCCTGCAGCGCCCACAAGGTCCCCCTGCTCAAGAAAGCCCATGTACAGGCCCATCTGAAGTTTGCCAATGAACATCTGAATGATTCAGAGGAGAACTGGGTGAAAGTATTGTGGTCAGATGAGATAAACATCAAGCTCTTTGGCATCAACTCAACTCACCATGTTAGGAGGAAAAGTACTGCTGCCTGTGACCCAAGAACACCATCCCCACCATCAAACATGGAGGTGGAAACATTATGCTTTGGGGGTGTTTTTCTGCTAAGGGGACATGATAACTTCACCGCATCAAAAGGACGATGGACGGGGCCATGTACTGTCAAATCGTGGGTGAGAACCTCCTTCCCTCAGCCAGGGCATTGAAAATGGGTCGTGGATGGGTATTCCAGCATGGCAATGACCCAAAACACACAGCCGGCAACAAAAGAATGGTTCAAGAAAAAGCACATTAAGGTCCTGGAGTGGCCTAGCCAGTCTCCAGACCTTAATCCCATAGAAAATCTGTAGAGGGAGCTGAAAGTTTGAGCTGCCAAACGCCAGCCTCGAAAACTTAATGACCTGGAGAGGATCTGAAAAGAGGAGTGGGACACAATCCCTCCTGAGATGTGTGCAAACCTGGTGGCCAACTACAAGAAACATCTGACCTCTGTGATTGCCAACAAGGGTTTTGCCACCAAGTACTAAATCATGTTTTGTGAAGGCACTAAAAAGAAATAAAAATGACATGATGGAATGGGACATCCCTGTCCAGAAATGAGCTGGAGAGTTGCATACAGAACTGATTAATCTTCATTTCTGTAGACATATAAACTGTTTATTCAGACAGTTCAAATAGATGTTTACAGAGTTACATGCAGCTGTATGAAAAATAACTCATAACAAAACTGCTGTTACAAAGCTATATTGGCATATTGTACATTTACTATTAAACTACTTAACATATAGGCATCTGCTTTATGATACCATAAACCTTTTTTTTTAGAAAAGATTAAAATTAGCCCTCCTTGAATTTCATTTTTCAAATTTAACAAATTTATGCTCCATTAATTAATCTTTTCCCTCCATTATCTCCTTGAATATAATCTTTAGTCTTACACAGGATAAAAGTTACTTCACTTGAAAAAATTCTAAAATGTATATATCTACTTTTCACTCCAAAGTACCCTTGCCTGCTGCAATCTGGAATTCATCTAAAATGTCTTAACATTTAATTCACCTGCTTATTCTCATATTTGAAGGTAAGAAGCTTTTAATACATTGGTGTTGCATTCCAATATTTCATTTGTTCTGGATAGATATTCTGATAATCATATATTTAAACTAAATCCTGAAGCATTTCTGTTTGCTATTTCTCCCTTAGCAATAAAAACGCTAATTAACTTTACCTGAACTTGCATCCTGTCCACTATTCCCATTTCAATGAAGAAATTATACAGTGCCTTGTTAGAAACACAGACCCTTACAAATATTTTAAGAGAGTTTCCCCTCTCCTACTACAAATATACACATTTAATATAAATTATGCTAGAAAATTGAATGAATCTGAAGCAGCCAGTGTGAGATGAACTACTGTAAGTGGTCAATTGGCACAAATAAGCTGAAGGACTTTCCCATTCCTTCCCAATAATTGTGCTGAACTTTATTTGTTTCTACTGAAGCATGAAGAGCCTGCCAGAGCCCAAATGCCTCAAAATGCCCAAAAAGGAGAAGAAAATGCTTACAGTGAAGGACAATAGAAATCATAGGCAGTTTTACAAATGAAAAATGATAAGCTCACCAAATGACTTGTAGAGCAAAATTTATGGTAAACACTTGTAAAGAAAAAGTATTATCTGTTCAAATCAGCCATCAAAGTATCTACAGCATCGAGTGGCTTTTAAAATAATTACTGGTAGTGAACATCATATATAGTTATCATAAAAAAAACACTAACTTCTGTCAAACCACATAATTCATCTATTACTATAATGTTGGACTGATCTTGAAACTAGATCAATTGTGTTACAAACTTCTTTATATAGTCAGTGAACTTAATATAACCTCTGTTCTGTAAAAACCAAAAAGAAAATAAAAGAAACTTACAACAGTCTCCTACTCCACTGGTATTTTCTGGGGAAAAGATCTGCTGAAGACCTTGACAACAGCACTGTACTAATAATAATATATTACCCATAATAATATACTATTAATAGTATTACTCATAATGAATCAGGTAAATTCATAGCCTGACTTGATGTACAGCAGCTTTCTATGCTTCAATGCTACCAGCAAAATATCAGAATATTAATAAACATGAAAACTTTACATATCTAAAGAATTTAGTATTTTTGAATTCTGAAAACACTTTAACAAAGATATATTGGTCTTTAGCAAATAAGGTTTTTGAATCAGAAGATTATTACCTTCTTTAGAGTGGCCATTTACAAGACAGTCTAAATGTTGCCACTTAAGGTTCACTTCATTAGAAGCATCCTACAAGACCAAGTAATAAATAAACCTAGTATTAGGCAAATCCATTAATACAATTTACTATGAAAAGAATAACTTACTCCAGTTCAAACTGTGGGCCATATAATTAAATCTAATGAATCCAAACACAATTGTCACTTGATCTATTTTTTTTTTAATTTTATTTGTTCCTGATTAATTCCTGCACTAAATTACAATCAGTGGCAGTATTGCCTTGGTAGCTGTAAATTTCTTTCATACATTTTTAATACTGTATTTCTGATATCAAATCTGGGTATACTTATTTTATACAGAAAGTATCCTATTTTGTCTAGAATGCAGAAGGACATCACTAAGTACATGAAATATGGTTTGGAATTGTAATAGTGCTCCAAAATAAGATTTGTCACACTTGGTCTCTGATGTTTTACAATCTGTTCTCTGGGAACGGTTGTTGGCAAACAATTGAAGATCTATCTTCTGTGTGAGAAGCTGGTTTCTATGACTTTAATGAAGTTTTCAAAGATGGTCTTACAAACAATGTCAGAAATTTGGGGGGCGGGGGGTTCACCTATCCTGAAGTTTATTTCTATAGGTCACTTAGTTATGGCACAGTCTTGGTGACAATTTATTAGCTGTTGTCATTCTTCGATCTGCCCAGTTTTAAATGAGATCAGTACAGACTTCTGAAAAATTTAATGGATTTATCATAAATACATTTGGGACTGGGTATCATCACCAAAGTGATGGTTTGAGATAACATGGGATAGATTTAATTGAGGTCTCATAAAATTAATTCATGAAAGCTCATGTCACAATAAATGTGTTTTTTTAAATAATGCTAAAGAGGTTTTTTTGCTTTTGTTCTAGTACGTTAATATGGCTACCACTGGAGGAAATAACAGAAAAATCAAAATCAAAATTTATTTTTAAAAAATCTATTTTCCTATATAGGACAGTCAGCACTGGTTGTAGAACAGATTAACCCTTAGTTATCTAACAAGATACTTTTTAAAATATGGATTAATTTGTTTAGCACAAAGAAACTATTATTAACCTTTATAAAACAAAATAGGCATGATGAATAACTGTTATTCTGGCATCTGCTTTGATAAATATTTCCTCTGCTCAAGAATATCATGGCTATGACAATATAATGAAGTTTTAAAATTAATGATACAAATATACTCTTATTTTTTGCTATTTTAAGTTTTAGATGGAGGGAGCCCTCTTTCAATTACTCACACATTTTTACAGTAAGACATATTTGGCTGTACAATTCTATCTTGACTACATTTGCATTATAGTACTTTAGGGAAAATGTATTTTTTGCACTTTAAGAAATTCTTTCCATTAGAAGAGCATACATAGTTTATTTTTAAAAGTTCACACTCTCACTTACTTAATGTAATCATCTCAAATTCAACTAGACAACAATTTTTTTCAAACTTTTTGCTTTCTGAAAAATGTTTGGTCATTATGATAGACCCTTTCAACCTGAACACATATATAGTTTCAGAATGACAGTATCATATAGGAATCTTGAGAAATTTGAAATTAACTTTTAATGACTATAATATAAATAACTGTATTATGTTTCTGACATGCTCCATGAATTCAACAGGGCTAAAAACATTTTACTGCTGATTTTTGTTTGTACTCGGTGTCCGATGCATCTTGCTGCAGTGTCCAACAATAATCAGCCAGAATTGATGGATTCCAGTTGCCCTGATATCGTTTTTCCATTGTGGCAATGTCCCTGTGAAACTCTCGCAATATTTGTCACTGAAGGCACCTAGATTTTCAAGAAAGAAGTCCAAGTGTGAATGCAGAAAATGAATCTTCAGTGATAAGTTGCACTCTATCGTCTTGTATTCTATAAGAAGTTTCTCAACCAGCTGAATATAGCTTGGTGCTCTGTGGTTGCCAAAAATGTTCTCTACTACATCCTTTCTCTATGTCATTTCTCCATGAAAATTTAGCCTTAAGTTGTTCTTTCAAATCTACCAATGGTGCATTAATTGTCACTGTATTTGAGTCCATCCACTTTACTTTTGGTCATTCTCTGTTCTTTTTTCTTCTATCATTCTCAGCATCAGAGGTTTTTCCCAGAAAACCGGGTCTTTCCATAACATATCTGAAGTAATATAATTTGAGCCTGGTCACCCATCTAAATAGCAGCATTGTGTGCTCAAATTTACCATAGTTGATATCAAGCAGTTAAATATTCATAGTCCTCTTTCATTCTGATCAACATTGTATGTGCTTTTGAAGTCCAATTTCATGAAAATGAATGCCTTTTGAAGGTGCTCCCAATAAATCTGAAATAAGAGGCAATGTGCAGTGATCTCTAGTAGTTATACTGTAGTTATATCTACAGTCATGTACTGTTCTAAAAGAATTATCCAACCTAGAGATGAAAAATGAGTGGCTACCAGTGTTTTCCTCTGCCCCCCTCATGCCCTACAGAATCAAATTATGATTAATTTATCTCTCTCTTATGCTTCATCCTTTACCAGAGCTGAGATATATTCACTATTTATTTTATCTCTTAAGGAGTTTTTTTCAATATTTTTGCCAGTTTTATTTCTTAGAGGTTGGACAGATCAGGAAACAGATTCATAAGTAATACTGGAACTCTATAGATATAGGCTTGGAAGCCTGGCTGCATTTCCCTTCCTCCCTCTTATACTAAAGTTAAACCAACGCTGGTTCGAGTTTCTTTCTAATATTTTCTTCCTGTCTTAGATTTAAATCATATTTTGCTAAGAGCCATTACATACTTCTCTCAAGGCTATTTCTATTATCTACTGTTTCCCTGTACAATTTTTCCTATATATTCTGCATTGGCCAGTCCATACCTAAAATATTGTGGCTAATTCTGGGGACCATATATTTGGAAGGAAATTAATAAATCAGCAAGTATTCAGCGAAGAGCAATCAAGAGGATAAAGACCTATAAAGATAGTTTATGAGGAACAGTTGGAAGCAATGGGTATGTTCAACACAGAGAGGAACAGACTGGGAAGAAGATGAAGATGAACAGAACGTGTTCCAGAATATGGGAGGGGAAAAAAACCTATGGGTTTAAATTACAAGGAAGAAGCAGTTGATGGACTCTCCTTTACTGGAAGTACATACAGAGGCTGGATAGCCAACTGTTGAGGATACTGTAGTAGTGGAACCAACATTACACAAGGAGCTGAATAAGATATTCTTTCAACACTTATAATCTATGATTTTATGAACAATGTAACACTCATTTTCTCTGTTATAATATTGAACAGCAACAATAAGACTTCTGCTGATAGTACATTAAAAATTAAAAGGAAAACAAATTATGTATACAATATACAAAATCAGTCTCCCATCCCAAGTACCATTGTTCTACCTACTTGTGAAAGACCAACACTCAAACAATGGACCTCTTTAGGGTGTTCACAGATTTTCATCTTCAAAACTCAAAAAAGTTTGATTTTTTTGGAAAAAGTCAACACTATATAAACAGAACATCACTGGAATCCACTTATTAAAACGTACAACATAACAAATGCCATGAAAGTGTGTGTCCGTACCTTTGAATCAATCTTGATTCCTGATGACTGCTGGACTAAACACTGCAGTTTTCTTAACGTTTTTGGAAGTGATTTGCCACTATTTGCTTTCTTGGGCTGGAAGAGAGTAACTAGCCTAAGGTCATTTAGATGGCATCCTGCTTGAGGCAAGACTATATCTATGTCTCCCAGTTTCTAGTCTGGTGTAACCATTACACAAAATGTGCTAGTATTTCAGCATATAATTTTAGCCACAAACTAATAACAGGAGAAAATGTCTCTAACAAAAAATGTGAGTTCTCTGTGAGGAAGCTGGCAGGATAATCAGAGGGACAAGATTGACAGGAGCAGATGTGAAGCAGATGAGACTGATTTATTTCCAAGCAGAGAATATCTGTCTCAAAGTAACAGTGACAGATTGAAAGGAAAGCTGGGAAGGCAGGTCTGAGAACAGGAAAAGTCACAATGCTCACAAAATGATATAACAGAAACAGTTAACAAGAGAAAATCCATTTCAGTTTATTGGCCATCTGCCATAAAAAAGATAACAAAGCAGGATTATTCATCTTCAAGTGTAAATCTTCATGGCTGCTATTCACTGGTAACTTATTTCTGAGTTTATGAGACAATAAATGGATTATTAAATTGATTAAATAAATGAATTGTTTATTTTTCTTTTCAAGTATAAGATAGTACTTTTGATTATTGGCAAAGTAATAACGGTGAGTTTCCCAGTAAAGAATTGCATCAGATGCTGGAAGAATCCATTATTGTACTGCATTAAAGATTCTTGGCTTGTCTCTTTTGTTCACAAAACACACAGACCAAAAAAAAACAGTTCATTTCTTGCTAAAAAGTCCACAGAATCTTCAATTTATAGCAGCTTATCCTTAACACTGATGTCCATGTATATTCTAAAGACTACAGCTGTAATTCTTTATCAGTATGCAATGAATTCTTCAATATGAAATGGAATATAAAGATTCATGATTCCTTTGGAGAGTGAGGAAATGAAATGTGCCTCATTTACAGGCCAGTATGCTAATACATTTTTAAGACAGTGGAATTTAATATTAACAAAATAAAATGTTTTTAAAAATATCTAAGATAAGTCTAAACACTACATCCAGTAAGATTAAACACAAACACACACTCAAAATGTTAAATGAGCAGGAATCAAAATTCATCATTTGGACACTTTTAACAAGTCAGAACAGATAATAAAAATTCAAAGAACAATACAGTGTCTTTCTGCTTTACCCATGATTGTTTTTATGTAATTGTTTTACATGTGCATTTTTAATTTGATTATTATATGCAGAGTCACTTTGTGTAAGATGGGTGGATATATAAAAGAAAGATGAAAAGATGATGGATAGATGGATAGACAGATTCTACTGATAATAGCAGGACTGAAGTCCTGGATGGCCATAAGGCAGCGGTTCTCAACCTGTGGGTCGCGACCCCATTTGGGGTCGAACGACCATTTCACGGGGGTCGCCAAACACCACAGTCCGCCATTTTTTTTCTCCCCATTTCCCCTCGGCTGTCGCGCGCGCCGCGCATGCGCGGTTCGGGCCGTCGTGCTGCGCATGCGTGGTTCGGGCCGTCGTGCCGCACGTGCGCGGTTCGGGGCGTTACGTGTGCGCTGCGCATGCGCGATTCAGGCCGTCCGCTGCGCACGTGCAATTCGGGTTGTCGTGCGCACGATGCGCATGCGCGGCTCGGGCCGTCGCGTCACGCATGCGCGGATCGGGCCGTCGCGTCGCGCATGCACGGTTCGGGCTGTCACGCACCACGCATGCACGGTTTGGGCCATCGCGCCGCGCATGCACGGTTCGGGCTGTCGCACCGCGCGTGCGTGATGCGGACCATCGCACGCGCCGTGCATGCGTGATTTGGGCTGTCGTGCCGCGCATGCGCGCTGCAGGTCGGGATTGTGTTGCGCATGGGCGGTGCAGGTTGGGGTCTCGGCCTGAAAAAGGTTGAGAACTGCTGCCATAAGGAGTTATTTGTTTCCTCTTTTCTGTGTTTACAAGCAGCCCAACCCTTCTGCTATACTCCAAAGACTAATACCAGTTGCCCAAATACTTTTCTGAACTGATTCCAATTTTTTTATTTTCTAATTACTCATATGAAGGAGAAGCACAACAAGTACTATTCTGCCAATTCTCCTGATGCCTCAGCAACTTTTGGTGCTATTGTTACTGAGTCTTTCTGACTGAGCAATTCCCAGTATTCAAATAAGAGATTTTCAAAATATACTACTAGAAAATGAACATCTACTGAAGTAAGGTTTTTGAAGCAGTGACATCTACTACATCTTACTGATGTTTGTTTTTCATCAAATTAAGGTTAAAGTACTAAAATATTGAACCCACTACTAGTCAGTGGGTCTACATGTAGGCCACTGCTATAATTCTGTATCTCAAACTCAAATTGTATTCAAGAACTTTCATAGGAAAATCAGGACAAGCTGAGCAGATATAATGAAGATAAATGTAGCACAACTATTAACAATGAAGACTAATACAGCCACATATACATAGAACAAAGGATTAAATTAGACCACACTGTTCAACCTAAAATAAATTACCATTTATTTTCCATTATTCCTTTTAAAAAGTCCTGCAGATACATTTCCCATTTCCTTTCCATTTATTTTGGATCCAAATTGACACTGCTTACTTTTGTGCAGTTTGATTTTATTTAGGCTTATTTATCATTGAAAAGGCTGAGCAGGGAATTCCAATACTCATTACAGAACTTATATCTTGCATAATTATTTTGAAAATTCAAATCACTACCTGAAAAAAAGTAAGAACACTGAAAAGCTACTTACAGTCTCTCTAGTGATCTCAGTCCAGTGAAAGAGTTGTTCTTTAGCCATAAGATCTTGTTATTGCTCAGAATTCTGAAAAGGAATTAAAAGATTTTTTTTGTTGACAGAACACAGTAGCAATTTTACTCATTAAAAAACATGTAATTATAGTAAGTGACAGTTCTGTTAAACACTAATCACAGACTTTTCTGCTTCGTTTACATTTCTTCTTAAGCAGCAAATAAAATCATTTGTAAACAATTAGGTCTTTAACCTGTTCCTATTTAATCAACAACTAGTAAAATAATATACGGTGCTTTAGTTCATAATGTAATTTAGAATAAAAATTTAACACCTGCAGCTGAGTAACATGCTTAATGATTACTTTTTTTAAGAATACGTATCAATTGTGGGAACAGTTGTTCATGAAAATAAATAACATTAACTCCCCACTGAGACATTTATTATAGGCTTGTGTTAACTGCCATGACATTGGGTTGGTTCAACATAGTATTTCATTTCCTAAACCTTCTTTCAGAGAATGTGTATTGTGAAGTTTTGTAAATTATCAGTAAATGTGGGGACAGTGCTCTCTGAGCTTGGTTGTTTTCTTGCAGGTGTTTCACTACCAGACTAGGTAACACCCTCAGTGCTGATGATATCATCTAGTTTGGTAATAAAATGTTTACAAGAAAACAGCCAAGCTCAGAGAGCATCAAGGACACTATCATTCAACCCTGAGCTACAAATATTCTATCAGGATCTGTAAATGATCATACACTAAGGCAGGGTGTCAAACTGCCAGCCCATGGGCCGGATGCATCATGCCGAAACTGCACCCACCCCATTGCCGGCAATGGAAAAAAAGTTGCAATACGTTGTGACACGTCACATGACATTGCGAATTTGACAACCCTGCACTAAGGCTTTTTCCTTCTCCATCACCACTTCCTCCTCCTCCAAATTCACTTATGTGTCAAATAAACTGACTGCAGTAATCCATGTTTTCCCTTTCTCCTTCACATATGATAGAATAGAATTTCCTTTATCCTCCTCTTCCTTCCCTCCATTTATTTTGATGAAATAAAATCTCTACATCTTGGAGGTTTCTGAACAGTTTCATAGTTTATGTCAAGAAATAGGAACATTATGTTTCCATGAAAAGGGGTGTTATCTTACCTGAATGCCTTTTCTTAGCACGGAGATGGATAATCCACCAATGGGTTTAGACTGTGTTCCTGCCCAATCAGATCAAGTCAGCCAAAGTTGCCACGCCTGTCCTGGACCATAAAGATCCCAGTCTTGACGCGAGCGTAGTCATTGACTGACCGCAAGACGTGTTGGCTCATCAAACTAGCCCTAGGCCTTAGTAACCTGCAAGGGCGGGAGTGGATTATCTATCTCCATGCTGAGAAAAGGCATTTAGGTAAGACAATGCCCCTTCTCCAGCACTGGAGATGGATAATCTACCAATGGGACATACCAAAGTCTACTGTCCCTGAGGGAGGAGAGCAGGCCAGTCTGGCATGGCACTTTGAGGTATGACCTGTTGAAGAACCCTCCTACCAAAGGAGGCCTCCGCTGAGGCAAACCTATCAATCTTATAGTGCCGTATAAAAGGAGATGATGAAGACCATGTGGCTGCCCTGAAGACGTCTTCAATGGACGCCAGAGTGGCCCAGGCCGCGGAAGTAGCGGCACTCTGTGTAGAATGGGCCGTAATCAGTCATGGAACCAGCAATGAAGCAGCTTGATACGCCCCCACAATACACGCCCTAATCCACCTGCCAATTGTGGAGGAGGAGACCTTCCAACCCTGGAGGAAGGGTGGAAGGAGACAAAGAGGGCCTCTGAGTTGCAGAACGCCACTGTCTGTGAGATATAGTACCGGAGCGCCCTGCGGACGTCCAATAGATGCCATTGCCATTCCCGATCATGCGATGGGTTAGGACAGAAATCTGGGAGCACGATTTCCTGGGCCCTGTGGAAAAGGGAGTTGACCTTTGGGAGAAAGGTAGGATTGAAGCGGAGGACCACTCAATCCTGGTGGAAAATGCACAGGTCATCCCAGGTAGAAAGCACTGCCAATTCGGAAATGCGTCGCACCGACATGATTGCCACCAAGAATAGCGCACGTCATACGTTTTTAGAGGCTCAAAGGGTGACTTGGTCAGGGCCCGAAGAACATATGGAAGCTCCCAAGAAGGGTACTGTGCACTACAGGGGGCCTGGGGTTAGCAGCCCCCTTGAGGAATGAGCGGAGTAGGGGGTGATGTCCCAAGGAAACCGCAGAGTCACAGGTGAGTACTGTGGAAAGCACAGCGATCTGTCTGCGCAATGTGTTCAGGGCCAAGCCCCTCTCCAAACCCTCTAACAGATAGTCCAGAATATGGGGAATCGTAAGGTCTGAGAGTGACAAGTGTCGAACCGAGCACCATGAGAGAAAGTTCTTCCACATGGCCTCGTAAATGCGGTTTGTAGAAGGGCGATGGGAAGCCTGGATTACCGTAATGACCCCTGGGGAGCAAAGCTCCCGTGACAAGATTGAGTGCTCAAGTGCCAGATGGCTAACTGGAGCCATTGGGGGTCCTGATGGAGAATGGTCCCCTGGCTGAGTGAAACCCAGTCCGGAGGAATCCTCCATAAATTCGCATGGGAGACACTCACCAGATCGGCGAACCAAGGCCTCCGTGGCCAGTACAGAGCCACTAGGAGGATCTCCGCCCACTCCCGAAGAAGCTTGTGGATGACCACCGGGAAGAGAGGGAGAGGAGGGAAGTCGTAAAGCAAGCCCTCCGGCCATGGGCTCCAAAGAGCATCTGTTCGTTCCGCCCCTGGAGATGGGAACAGGGAATAGAATCGAGGCAGCTGGGCACTGATCGGGGATGCAAGGAGGTCTAGCAATGGCAAGTCGAACCGTTGACAGATTTCTCTGAAAATCCTCGCGTAGAGTTGCCATTCTGAGTGATCTACTGTTGCCCTGCTCAGGAGGTCGGCCTGAGTGTTCGCCTCCCCCAAAATGTGATCGGCCTTGATGGAGGCCAGATTGGATTCTCCCCAGGAGCCCAGTAGAAGAGCTTCAGTCAATAGGGTCCGAGATCTGGTGCCCCCTTGCTGGTTTATATGAGCCTTGGCAGCCACGTTGTCCATGAGGACCAATACATGACACCTCGTCACCAGGCTGTGAAAGTGGTGAAGGGCCAGATGTATGGCCCGGAGCTCCAGCCAATTGATGTTGTGCTGAAGGTCTGAGCAAGACCAACGGCCCTGTGCCCACTGTGAGCGAAGGTGCGCTCCCCAGCCGAACAGGCTGACGTCGGTCGTTAGCACGAGCCGATCTGGCTCCTTGAAGGATGACCTTTTGAGCATGGCGGGCGAGAGCCACCACATGAGAGAGCGCAATACTTGTAGTGGGAGTCTCACCCTTCGCTGGAAGGCACTGAGGTTCTGTCTCTGGAAGGGGAGCAGGAACCACTGAAGTTCCCTGGAGTGGAGATTGGACCAAGGGACAATCGCTATGGCCGAGATCATCTTCCCTAACAACTAGGAGAGACTGGCCAACGTTACCGTTCGACTCCTGCGTAATTGGAGGACTAACTCCCTTATGCTGTCCTGGCATTCCCGTGATAAGTAGACTCGGCACTCCACCATGTCTATGATGGCCCCTAGGTATAACAGCCTTGTTGTGGGAACCATATGGCTCTTGGGGAAGTTTACCGAGAACCTGTGATCCTGGAGCAGCTTCACCACCAGTTCGAGGTCCGCCAGGGCGGACTGGGTGGGCGATGACTGGATTAATATGTCGTCCAGGTAGCATTGGACTCTGACTGGCACCATCCTTAGATGAGCTGCTAGAACCGCCAAGATCTTGGTAAATACCCTGGGAGCCGATGATAGGCCAAATGGGAGTGCCCTGTATTGAAAATGGCGCCACCTGTGTGCGAACCTTAGAAACCGGCAGTGGGCGAGAGAGATGGGGAAATGGAGGTATGCTTCTGTGAGGTTGATAGATGTCAGGAAGTCCCCTTTCCTTACGCTTCCCAAGATGGAGCGGAGCATTTGGCTCTTGAATTTACGGTATGTAGATGATAATTCAAGCCCTTGAGATCTAAAATGGCTCTCCATTCCCCTGATGCCTTGGAGACGACAAAGAGGATGGAATAAAACCCCCAACCTTTCTGGTCTGCTGGCACCGGTTTTATGGCTTGTACGTTTAGTAGATGTTGAACGGCTTTGTTCATTAGTCTTTTCTTTGTTCAATTCCGTGGGTAGGGGCAAGAGAGAAATAGATTTGGGGGACTGGAGATGAACTCCAGGGACAGACCGTGACGTACGGTGTTTAGTACCCACACGTCTGCGGTGATGGCCTCCCATTGGTGGGCAAAGAGAGAGAGTCTGCCTCCTATGGGAGGAACTGCTGTAGAGTCACCTGGAGTGGTGGAATGGTCGGCTTGCCCTGAGATTGCTGTCTAGGCCTGGCCACCTGTCTGTCAGACTGCCTATCCTGTCTGTCCTGCCTGGCCGGGAAGGGACGGATGGGTTGAGTGTAGTTGTACCTAGCCCTTGCACAAAAAGACTGTCTTCATGGGTAAAAATTGGACCGTTTGTCCAATCTCTTAAGGAGATGAGTAAGGACCTTGCATTTGTCCTTATTCTCGGTGAGATAAGGATTCAAGGCGTCCCCAAACAGCTTGCCTCCCTGATAAGGTGCCACTGATAGATGCCACTTAGACTTGGTGTTGGCGTGCCAGTGCTTTAGCCAAAGCATACAGCGATCAGTGACGCTGGAAACCATAGCCCTAGAGGAAACTCTGGCGGCCTGGAGAGTGGCATCTGACACATACTCGGTGGCTGCCACCATCTTGCTAAGGTCCTGGTGGATGCGGATATCCTCCGCTGGGATACAGGCCTGGAGCTGCCTTAGCCAGCGGAGGGCCGATCTGTTAAAGAAAGATGCAGAGGTGGCCGCTCTAATAGCCCATGCAGTTGCTTGATGCGTCCTGCAGTAGGCAAGTTCGCATTTACAGTCCTCAGCTTTGAGAGTCTCAGAAATGTCGCCGGGTATGACAGCGGGTGATACTAGGGGCCCTAAGGGCTCGTCCACTGCAGGCACCTCCAGGGCCTCCTTCAAATCCTTAGCCACATTGTATAGCTTTTTGTCAGTATTACCTGGGAGGGGAAGGGAGGCCGGAGATGTCCACTGCTTTCGGACCGCGTTTAGAAACATGGGAGGGCAAGGAATGCGGTGTTGAGCTGCCACCGGTTCGGTGAAGTTTGGGTCCACCTCCGATTCAGGGGGAACAGTGGTTGTTGCTGAGGAAGGACAGGGCCCGAGATGGGCTGTGGATGTGACCTTGTGGAGCAAGGGAACAAAGAAGGAAGGGTTGAAGAGGCCGCTAAAGGGAGGAGCTTCGGGAGGAGGCTCCTCCTCCTCAGACATCGGAATCCCCTGTTCAATGTCAAGTTCACGAAGGGATGAGTTTTCCGAGCAGGTGGACCCAGATGGGGAAGAAGGAGCGTAGTAGGTTTCCGAAACCGGTTGATGAATAGGCACATGAGCGACAGCCGCTGGCCTAGGAGCTTGTGCTCTTGCCTCAAAGGCGCGATCTACCGCTTGAGCAAACAGCAAGGCCAAACGGTCCTCCGTGGGGAAAGGGACTGGCTCACTCGGCCGAACACCAGCCACAGTAGGTGTGAAGGTAGCCTCGGGTGTCCTGTGTTGAGCCCGTGTAACAGCGGGTTGGGAAATGGGTAGGACTCCACCCATCCCGCATGGTGCAGGGGAAGGTAAGGGTTCCCCTGTCGACCATATCCCCAGGGGGGAGGCCCTAAGGGTAAGTCAAGGGTTGACCCTTCGGCTTGGGGGGACTCCAACCTGGCTATTTTCTGTGCCTTTGAAAATTCATTTTCTAGGGCTTGGTGTCTCTGGCTGGCCTGCTTTTCAGCTCTCTTGGAGGTCTTGGTGGTAAGTCTGGCCTTGGCTTTGACCACAATCTTGCCAGTAACCTCCTGACTAGAGGCTTTAGGATGCATAGGGCCCGATGAAGACGGCAAAATGTCCTTTGCAGAAGGCATAGAATCCTCCATTCTCTGATAACACAGGAATACGATGGGGGACCCCTGGTATCCAGAGAGTAGTATACACTGGATAAGGACAGGCGCGCTATAGGGGACGCCTGGAATCCAGATAAGCTGCTGTGTGGATAAGAACAGATGCATGACAGGGGACGCCTGGAATCCAGCTATAGCTGTTACGCGGATAAGGACAAATGCATGACAGGGGACATCTGGAATCCGGATAGAGCTGTTGTGGATAAGAACAGGCGCACTATAGGGGATGCCTGGAATCCAGATACAACTGTTGGCAATTTAATAGGCCCAGAATCACGCTGGGTTAGTCCAGATATGAGCAAGGTGAGGCCGAGAGACACCAAACCAGAAAGGGACCAAGACCAATAATGTGTATAATAATAATAATAATAATAATAATAATAATAATAATAATAATAATAATAATAATAATAATAATAATAACGGACTACACCTGACAGACCTAAGATGGAGGGTGAAGGCAGAAGAACTCAAGACCAGGTCACAAACCAAGTCATAAGAGGCTTGGAGGCTCCAAGAAATCAGAGACGTGAGGATTTCCGAGGGGAATCCTGGGCCCGTTGCGACCAGCCTCCTCCGCCGGCGCTGGTATTCAGCCACCGGAGCTGCAGCCGCAAGCTCCGGTAGAAATGAGGCCCAATTAATGTCAGCTGGGGACTAACGGCCGTTAGTCCACAGGCTGAATCCAGCAAGCTAAGGCTGGGGAGAAAAGAGGAGGGGATTAAGGAAGGAGCCCTTTCCTTAGAAAAGACCCAGTTTTTATCCCCCCCCCGAATTAGGAATCAAGGAAAGCAGGATGTTTTTTGAATGGGAAAAGGAGGAATAATTACTGCTAGGAGGACAAATTCTGTTTCGCAATTTGGAAATGGAAAATCCACTAATAAAGACTGTACCTGCCTAAGAGCCAAACTTGCACGATTGTCCTGGGCGAGATCAAGATCAAGATCAAGACTGGGATATCTATGGTCCAGGACGGGCGTGGCAACTTTGGCTGACTTGATCTGATCAGGAACACAATCTAAACCCATTGGTGGATTATCTATCTTCAGTGCTGGAGAAACATATATACGGTATCAGCGTACTCTTCTCATTAAATGCACAATTCTTGCATTTCCAAGAAGGAAAATGAAAACTTTATCTCTTTTAATGGAATGATAGGCTAAGGAGTTAGAAAACCTACTACGAAAATGGGCACAAACAGTTATAAAGAACTACTTGGACATGATCTCATTGCCTATTATATGTCCTTTAACACAGCCCATGTAATTTGGTTGGAGATATGAGATTGTTTCTGGATTTCAGATACAATGCTTAACTTGAAAAACAAAAAGAGGAATTCCTTGGCTCAAAGTTATGGATAGGGATAATGAAGCTATACAGGAAACAACTCCAACTAGGCCATAAGCAGATGTACATACTGAACTGGCATTTTTTTTTCTTTTCTTGCTTGACAAGAGACATTTTAAAAAAAAAACCTATCCAGCTGGCAGGAATTACTGTTAATGGAGCCATTTTAGCAATTTCCATTTCTTAAGGTAAGGCTTGGCAGTCTTTGGGGTCCAAAACATAAACCAAGTACTCTATCAAGATTTCTTCCCTTGTGACTCATCTCTCCTGTTCCAAATACATATACAAATATTGTTCATTTAGTGACTGCCTTATTTAGCAATCATTTGCACTTATGACAGTGATGGAAAACTAACTTTGCAATGAATCCTCATATTTACAATCTTTGCAGATTTTTAAAACAAAGGAAAACTGAAGATGTAAAATCATGATGTTCCACTTAGCGATTATTTTGCTTAATAACTGAGCTGCTGATCGCAATCATGGTCATTAAGTGAGGACCACCTGTGCACTTTCTCTTCCTCACACCATTAACATGCACAAATTTCCCCTGTCTGTATCACACATACTTCCGCTATGTGCAAACATACATAATCTTCTGCCTTTCTATATGCATTACTCTTTTTGTCTCACACATTCACGCATACACACAAACTAATACATAATAAAACAAATAGTCAAGGGGAAGTCAAATGGAATGCTGGTTTTTCCTCTTTTGAACACAATTTAGAAGAGCTGCCAGCTTCAGGAAAAAACTGAAGTCAGTTCCAGGATCGCAGGCAGTTAGTACAATGACTCAGTGCTGGGATCCGAAAATATATAGTTCTCTCATTGCCCAAAAATATGCAGAATTATATTACTATAGAATTGGAAGTGGCCATTTACACCATCAAGTCCAACTCCTGCTCTGAAAAAGCTGTATAAAGGATTCTGTAAATCATATTAAATTTAAGCTAGTTATATGAAGGGATTTGCAGCCTTCTATCTTTAGATATATTCTCAAGGTATCCTCAATTATTTTGAGGAAAAGAGAAGCTTCACCATGCTCTGTGTAATCATCTTTTTTTTTCAATTAGACAGTTTGCATTTTTTATTGCTCTAACATCAAATGGAATCTTGCTTAGATTTTTCAAGTAAAAAAAGTGGTAACTAATAAGAATATAAGATGTATCATGACCAAGTTATGAAAAAGAACATATACCGGTAGTTATTCATCAAAGTATGGAAATTGTATGGTAGACTGGAAAATAATATAAAATAATGGTAGAGTTTTGGATTACTGGTATAATAGCTGTATTTGAACATGGGGTCAGATATTTCACTGAGATATGTTACACTTATGAAATAATTGGAATTCCTATAATCCTGATTTGTTCCCTTAGTTAGAATCTTTAGTCTCTAACTGGATTCAGTTTTGATTCAAACTGAAAAATTAATTCACATTTTTAACAAAACACATTTTTAACAAAACAATGTTAGGTATAAATAAATCAATGCATCATACATTTTTTTAATTTAACAATACTTCTATATCTTAAATTTGATTAAATATCAATAACATTCAAAACCAAGTATCAGACTATGTATTTTTTATGAAAAAGAAATAACAAGAACTGAGTGAGCAGCAATATATTAGAGATAATTTAGAACAATAAAATAGTTTTAGGTAGGCCAACTTAAGGTGTGCCATTACATTTTTGAAATGTGCCTTTTCTTCCCTGATTCAACACAAATAAATGACCACAGTGCCTTCATTTTGCATACCATTATTATTCATTATAAAGCAAGGGAGCATAGAAAGCATATACTTTACATTATAAAATGTAAGAGATGGTATTCGGGAGATAGTAGATACATCATGGAAGAAAAATGAAAATATGGAGAATGTAATTCAGTTGCCTACAGTATATACAATAAAAGTTTGAGACTATTACAAAAAATACAATGTAATAAGATGTTCTATATGTAGAACAGACTTGGTATTGCTGAGAGTAGAACTTGAAAAGAATGGACAAGGAAGAAAAGGAAATATATGAAACAAAGAAAAATACGAGTGTAGGTTTACCTAGATTGAACAGAATAAATACAAAAGCAGGGGGAAGGAAGGAAGGAAAATTATGTCTAATGAATGGTAGTCATTTGTCAGCAAGTAGAATTGAAAGACATAGGTTTCATGCCGGCATTTTTATGAAACAGAACTCATAAATGCTGAAAAATGATAAAGTGGTAGGCATGGATGATAAAGTTTAAAATATTTTAAAATACTGGCTTATGAGATGGCTTTGTGATTTGTTTAGCATGTAGGGAGACGGCTTCTGTGCTTGTGAATAGGAAGAATGTTATATTTTTCCACTGTGCCAACGGAAAGCAAGAATGAAAACTAATACTGCAAGCAGATTAGTTCTGACTCAAAGGCTACAAGAGATGCAAATAAATAACATTTGAGAAATGAAGTGAGGCTTTATAACCAGGCAGAAGATGCAAACATGTACACCAGGTTTTTCTTCTTCAGCAAGAAAAGTACACAAATCTACATAAGGAAGTTATTTCTCTCTTAGCAAATGTCATCCAGAGGAACCACAGGGTCAGGCCTTTTTAGTTGCTACCTCACTTCTATAGAACAGTACTCTGCTTGAAATTTGAGTGGCCCAACCTTGCTGAGATTTACAAAAACCATTCAAACTTGGAGGTACCAGCAGACTATGGATATGGATATGGTATAAATCTGTTTCTTCCTGCAGTTAAGATAGTCTGTTTGTTTGATGGTAATTGTTCTGAGGGGCTTGAAATGGACATAGCAATATGTTGTTCTAATTACTGTTTATTATTAAATTTATTTAATTTGTACACTGTCCAATGTTATTACTTCTCTATTATTCAACTTGGTATGTCAGCTGTTTAGAATTGGTAGCAATTGGAGCAACATATTGGTAGCAATTGGAGCAACATACAACATAAAATAAAATCTGAAAAATATGTTTAATCTTGCTTTAAAAACATAAGAAGTATATAACAGACCTTAAAGCCTGAAACCAATGATCTCTTTCTTTAAAAAAAAAATCAAATGCATTCAAAACCACAGAAGTTTGGGGGGCAACTATGACATTTATATTGGAGGGCTAACAACTGATTTAACAAAATATATTTCTATTCAGCTGTTTTTGGTAAATTAAACTTTTTCTGTACTCTTTCAGAAGTTTTTAAGCTATCATAAGTGATTCAGCATACGTACCCTACTTTCTGTCCATATTTTCCCCAAAAGGAATCTTCTGCCATTTTTAAATAAAGTTATAAGTCATACCAATTTTTCATGATAACTACAATCAGTTTTTAATTTATTATTCATCAACACCATCATTCTTATCTATTATAAGTGTTGGAAATAACAAAGAATTTCTATTATACCTACAATTATATTTGCCAAAATTTCAAAGATGCCAATAATAACTTTTTAATTGGGTCAATATTTGTAGTTATTCTGTATCATTTTCATTTCAGAAACAGTTCTAAATACACCAAATATTATAATTTAAAGTGGAGATATTGCAATATCAATTTTCACATAACTTTGAAAGAGAACTCTGGCATTTGATCATTCTATAGGAATGTATCTATAAATTTATATAATTGATTAAATATATTAAGTGGAATTAACATTGCTAACCTTCTAAGCATGTAGAGCAATATCGAGACTGTTCATTTGCACTGTATTTATTCTTCTCACAAACTTATAGATATTTTCATCCACTTATTAATATTCCCATTATTTTTGTGCTATACAATTTGAAATACCAAAATAGATATTTTTCTAAAATATGGTAGCTGTCCTTAAGCACTGATAAAATTTGAATAGAAAACAAACTCTAATTTTTATAAATTGCATACTTTATTACAATTGGCAAAATGACAAGATTATTCTAGTTTACATTACTCTAGTAGACAATAGAGTATACAATATAGTATACTACCGTATATACTTAGAATTCAACATTAGAGCCTAAATTAATATCATCCAAGAAATGAGATTAGGTATTTTCTTTCATAACTTTCGAAGGGAAGGAGGAAAAACAAAGATACATTAGAGAGATAAAAATTAAAATTAAATAGTCTAGGAAAGCTTGCCAGAGCTTAGAAAACAATGAGTTTGCCAGAAAATAATGAGAAGTATTATCATGGATCTTCCTTACTCTATACAGTCCTAGTTACAGTAGCTCTGTAATATAATCAAGTCTTCTTTGAGTCCACCTCAACTTCTGGTAAATTCATGAACCCAATATAAGGAAATGTTTGGGATTTCTGGCTGTCTCCCATATTACGTTCAACCCTGCTTAGATTTTCATGATGAACTACAGCTGACAAGGTGTTGCTACCAGATAAGCACAAGGTAATATAATGAATGGTAACAGGCACAGAGAATACAGTATTCAAAAATGACTTGCATCCCAGTCAGTAATTTTTTTAAACCTGCATACAGTACTAAATAATTCAAGTCATGGAAATAGATTGGGAACACACACAATGCATGTCTCAACGCAGGAAAAAGAAAGTTAAAACTTTAAATTAAGTTTGTTATTAAATATCATATTTGCCAACGTGGCATACATAATTCATTTGAAAGTTGGACTGTTCCACTAGACTGAAACGGTGTTTACTAAATTAAATCAGCTGTTTCAGTACAGAAGCTTTTAGAAAGGCTAGGAAGACTTCTACTGAAAATCACAGCCAACATTATCACTAATATTAAAAAGCAACAACTAAAGCAAAGCAATAGGATGTGTAGATCTGAATAGATCAAAAGCCCAATCATCTAAACATGCAAAGATCATGTAGCTCAACAAACTTTTGTTGAGATTTATGGTCAATAGCAAACATAAGGGGTAAATAAAGAGAGAGGAATAAGGAGTAGGGTTACCAAGGAGTACGGTTAGGCAAAAGCACTAAGATCAGGAAGAAATCTCAGAATCTCACTAACAGAGATGAAATGATAGAAGGTGTTGAAGCCACAGGAACCTTGGGAGGAAGTGATCATGCAATATTGGAATTCAACATTATGGAAGTACAAGCAATAGAACACAGTCAAACTAGAGTCTTGGACTTCAAGAGAGCTAATTTCAATAAACTTAGAGAGGGCTTCGGAAGGATTCCATGGATGAGAATCCTCCAGGGGAAAACAACGCAAGAAGCTTGGGAAATTTTGAAAAGCAAGATAATAGAAGCCCAGTCTAACTCAGTACCAACAAAGAGGAAAAATAACAGCTCTCAAAAGAAACCAGCACGGCTGCATAAAGAACTCTCTGACAAATTGAAAGATAAAAAGGACATGTATAGAAAGTGGAAAGAGGGGCACATAACTAAATCAAAATATCAACAAATAGCCCGAGCCTGCAAAGATGAAGTGAGGAAAGCCAAGGCTCAAAATGAACTAAGGCTTGCGACCAAAATCAAAAATAACAAAAAAAAGCTTCTTTCAACATGTAAAAAACAAGAAAAAAGTGAAGGAAATGATTGGTCCATTAGTGGGTGAAAGTGGCAAGAAGGTGAGAAGCAACAGGGAGAAAGCAGAACTATTTAACTCGTTTTTTGCATTTGTCTTTACACAAAGGGAAAAAACAGACCAACCTATCAAAAATAAAAAACAGAATTGAAACACAAGTTAAGATAGGCAAGAAAATGGTAAGTGAGCACCTGTCCAGCCTAGACGAGTTCAAATCGCCAGGACCAGATGGATTACACCCCAAGGTTCTCAAGGAACTGGCAGATGTGATCTCAGAACCACTGACCTATATTTTCCAAAGATCCTGGAGCACAAGGGAACTACTGAAGGACTGGGAAAGAGCTGATGTAGTTCCCATCTTCAAAAAAGGAAAAAAAATGGACCCAGGAAATTACAGACCTATCAGCCTGACCTCAATACCTGGGAAGATCCTGGAAAAGATAATCAAACAACGAATCAGTGAACACCTAGAGGCAAACAAAGTCATTATTAAAAGCCAACATGGGTTTGTCAAAAACAGATCATGCCAGACAAATCTTATTGCATTCTTTGACCAAGTGACAAAATTAGTGGATCAGAGGAATGCTGTGGATATAATTTACTTGGACTTCAGTAAGGCATTTGATAAAGTAGATCACAACCTACTACCTGACAAGATAGAAAAATGTGGGGTAGACAGCATCACCACCAGATGGATCCGTAGCTGCATACTCAGAATCACTGTTCTACTTCACTCCTTTCCTTATGTTTACAGCTTTACTTATATTCATATCCAATTTTCATTTGATTTGTTTTATTTACAATCATAGACCAAAAAAGAAAGAAAAATCATATTTTGAATTATTGTTTAATAACTAAAAGACTAGCTGACTACGATTTACATGTCTTCTAATTATTTATCAAATTCTCTGGCTCATATAGCTCAATAGCTTAGGAACAGCACATTTTAAGCACAAATTCAATTTAATAAGCAAACTATTTAAACAATGTTTGGGAGACAAAAGTCCAAACTAAAATCCATCATAAAAAAAAAGTTTGCCAAATCCTGTTAGCTCTCAGATACTCCTTTATCTCTTGCAAAACTCACTCTATGCCTCATCCCTTGGTCTATGGAGGTTCTCAGTCATCCAAGCCATGGTTGTCCCAAAGGTGCTTTTTCAGGAGGCAACTGGACTTTCTTGTTTTTATTTGAAGACGTTTTGCTTCTCATCCAAAAAGTTTCTTCAACTCTGACTGGATGGTGGGGAATGGATGGATTTATATTCCTTGCAGACAGCTGGGCATTTACATTCTTTTAGAGAGTCGTTGAGGCCAATTGGAGGTTTACCTGTGTCCTCAGGGTCACCTGAATGAAGGGACACAGGGCAGAAAATATCCTGCAGCCAAGAAGGCTCCACACATATCTGCACTACTCAGGTGACCCTAAAGACACTGTGCATAATTCAATTAATTCTAGCTCCTGAAAAACAAAAGAGTCTTGGAGTTAGGACACCACCTGAGATTTTACATAATCAGCCAATGCATGCTTTTCTTGACTGTTATACTTGAAATAAACATCTGCCTCAATTTCTATTGAGCAAGTATAATCTATCAATATCATTACAGGGATGTAATATATAATTACAGTTAGTTGCACAATCAGCTGAATGTTTAGATTGGATTTGGCATTTTTGTCCCTCTACTGCAGGGATATCAAACTCAATTTCATTGAGGGCCGCATCACCATTGTAGTTGCCCTGGGGGGGGGCTGGGTGTGTGTGGTCAGGGTGGATGCAGCCTACTGGGTGGGCGTGGATGGAGTGGATGTGGCCTACTGGGTGGGTGTGGCCAGCTCTACATCATTTGCGTCAAGGGTGCCTGTGGGGGCCTGGGCAGGAGTGGGACAGATCTGAGGGTCTCTGGCAGAAGGGGCAAGTGCCAAAGCATGCTCCATTTCTTCATTCCTCACAAAGGCTGACGCCTCCCCAGCATGCACCCAGGGGGGCGGGGCCAACACAGCAGGGGCTGGTTCCTCGCTGTTTCCGGACAGCCTTGTGGAGCTAAGACTGAATGCGTTTCAGCATAAATGGCCACCACAAAATTGTACATTGGCTCCCGGCCAGCCTGGGCTAGGACCAAGGCAGTGGGGGCCGTTCCCTCACTATTTCCAGGATGGTTTTGCGGGCCACATGAAACCACTTTGCGGGCCGCATCCGGCACCCGGGCCTTGTGTTTGATATGTCTGCTCTGCTGCATCCTTCCAAAGGACATGGGATAGTCAGATGTTGTTTGATGGTGTTAAAGGTTTTGTTGCAGGATGAAAGCTGTTCCAGATAAAACTGTCTTTTGCAATTGACTGATTTTGTCAAAACTAGTGCTGTTCAAGTGATACTCCAGATGTTTTGGAATTGCACCCAAACACCTATTACTACTGGTACTACCTTTGCTTTCTTTTGCCACAGTTGTTCTATTTGCAGATCTTTATATTTTGTGATTTTCTCCCATGCTTTCTGTTTTGCTGTCTCCAGATATTGCAATGTCCACCATCCAGACTTTTTTGTCTTTCTTATCGACAATTGTTAAGTCTGACATGTTAGGTGGCAGATGCTTGTCTGTTTGAATTCTAAATTATCAGGGCACTTTAGTTTGTTTATTTTCTTTTTTATATGTTACTTGTACGTAAGGATGTAGGTCTATACATATGTTGTATATAGTATATTTAAATATGTGTTATGTATGTGTACACTTTGAGAGCAAGCAACTAAATTTCATTTTTAATTTGTGCCATTGTGCCCACAGTAAAAAAAGACAATAAAGGTTATCTATCTATCTATCTATCTATCTATCTATCTATCTATCTATCTATCTATCTATCTATCTATCATCTATCTATCTATCTATCACCAAATGAAAAACAGAAAAAGTCATGGTAAGAATTACACGGTCAGTACATTAAAAAATTCACTAGGCAAAGCTGATAACAACACCTGGCAATAGCTAAGAGCAGGAAAGTGGAAGACAGATACAGAGGAGTTAATTCTGGCTATGCAAGACCAAGCCTTAAGAACAAATGCACATAAAGCCAGAATTGGCTGCCACAATGTATTGACATAGCATATATGCAGACCCAGGCAATTGGCATTTTGTAATAGGCAGATGGAAATTTTGATAAAGTACAGATTTTCTAAATGTCATTCATATGTTTTGGTATGGCTAAATTATAGTATGTCTGGTTTATGCCATATTTTTTCAACTTTGATTTTCAGATCTTGATACTTTAGGATCTTCTCCAATTCTTTATCTTCTATTTACTATCCTCCGGTATTGCTACATCAAGGGGAGAGAAGGCAAGGCAACAGAAACTTGAGGAAGGGAAGGGAAATAATATTGTTTCTTTTCTTCTGAAGAATAATTCTACTGCAATTGCTTGAGTTTTCCACTGATATCCAAACCAACCTTGATTAATGCTATTATATCTTGGGTGCCTTGATAAATTAGCTTATCAATATTTTATCTGCTCTGTTAAATTTCTTTCATTCCAGCCCACATCTTTTTTTTTAAAACAAATTGTATTAGGTTTTTTTAAATTCTTAAGGAAACATATTCAGGACACACTGTGGTGCTGGGGTAATCAAACATCTTAAAACAAGACATATATACATAATATAATCAATACGTCAAATATTCCCTCTCTTTTTCCCTCAAATAGCATAGTATATTTAGAATATCCAATTCTAGCTTAATTGTATTCAACCTGAGCCTGTTTTTAAGCTTCATCAATTTCTACCATAATCAAATTAACTTTAAATAAAAACATTTTCAGTTCAAATATCCCTTCCACATATGTTCTACTTTTTTAATTTTATCAAAATCTTATTCGTTTCTTCTTCCATTAATCTCCCTTATTTAGAGTAAAATATTAATCTATCCTATACCTATCAAGTCTATCAGCTGATCCATCTCTTCAAGCTAAAGAAAAAAATATCATACCTTAAATCATGTCATTCCATTAAGCAAAGTTTAAGTCTCCAGTTAATTATCATAACTAATAACATCCATATCATCAGAAAATCATATCATCGTATTAAATTTCAATTAACTATTAGTACTTCAAATCTGAAGCCTCTCTTCAATTTTCATCATTCCATTACATCATAATTTTCATAGAAATAAACCTAACATTCTAAAAGGAACATTCCTAGTATTCTAAATTGTCTTTAATCCCTTATACAGAAAAATATCTCATCATTAAACAAACATATTAGTCTATCCTAGACACATCTAAATGTATATATTTATCAAACTGTTCTCTAAATATCTAATCCTTCACTTAATCAATCTCTTTAAGTTAACAAATTAATATCAGATCTTAAATCATTTCAATATGTAATTAACATTCAATTAATTATTAATTCAGACCAACTGTAAGACATCTTTTTACTTCAAATTCATAATCTCAGTCCTTAAATCAGTCCATAGTTGCCTTTAATCCAATTTAAGAAATTTTAATTTTCATTTTTAAATCTTATTCTAGCTTTTCTCTTTTGCCAAGTGGGTTTCCATTACAGGACTTCCCTTCCAGATAATAGGTCTCTTTTTATTGCTTGTAGTATCACTTGATTAGATATAAACCATCTTGATCTCCAATTTAATCCTCTGTTTCTCTTGTCCGTAAAGCCTTGTTGCTTCAGAAGTCCAAAGTTCGGTCTTTGCTTTTCCTGATCTTGCTTGTAAGGCAAAATAAGATTCTCCTTATCCTCAGTTAAAACCTCTTCTTGTATAATCTGTTTTGTAGAGTAGTCAAGTGTAATCAGGGAGTCAGTTTTAAGTTTTAAAGTAGAAATTCTGGCTCTTAATTCTGTAGTAGCCTCTTTTATTGTAGTACATATTTCTTCTTTAGCCTCATAGATCTTTTCCAGTATAAGTTTACAGTTTAAATGTGATTGAGGCTTCTCCATTTTAGCAATAGTTGAAGAAAAATCCTTTTCCTTTTTAGTGAAGATTACAGTTGAACAGTTGAACATTATCCACCCCCACAGATCACACAGCTGGCTCAAATTATCTTTTTTCTTGATAAACAATTTGAAGGCCAGAGCTGTCTCATCTCCAAGTAAATAATCCAATATTAAATTTTGACCAGTAGGTGTCCTCAGTGAGCTACAAAGACTTCTTCAAACACCATTTTTCCCCTTTTTTCTATCTTTAAAGGGAGAATAGAAAAAGAAATACTCTGCCAATATAATACCGCTCCAAAAAGCCCAAAAAGTTTTTTCTACCTCACAATGTAAGTAGGAATAGAATATAGTCTTTAAATGAATATTTATTTATTTTTTCTGTCCTTTTTGTAAAACGTGTTTGTTCCCACGATTACTAAAGCCGCTTTCTCCAGACGGGGAAATAATAGCACAAACAGCTTCTACAGGCAAAAACAGCAGGGGTGTGAAGAGGAACAAAGGGGATCTCACCCGGATCATCCGCGGTGGGTTGTTAACGCTTAGAGGACAATGTGACTTCGGCTGGTGCAGCAGGGTGATCGGCAAGCCGATCTTTGCTCCGTCGGCCCTAAGGAGAAGCTGGAGACTTGAGGGAAGCTGCCGCCCTCCCCTATCTACCAGCTGGCCTCCTTGTTAGTCGCCCCTCCAGGGCAACTTTCGACCCCCTAGGGGGTCTACCGGCGAAGGAAACTCCGGACGGCCTGGAAAGAAGTTTCCAGGCGCGACTGGTGTCGCCGCATTCCGGAACCGGAAGTCCCAGCCCACATCCTGAGTTTAAATTCAGCCACATAATCCAGCACTGAAAGCTTACATTGCTTAAGCATCCTTTCTTCCTACCCAAAATCATCTAAAGTTACTAAAATAACTTTATACAGTTAACAGTTGCCAGTTAACTGACCGTATTCCTAAAATTATCACTTAAGCATGCAATTTAATTTTTATAGTCATTAAAATCTGGGCTGTTCCGAATCCGAACAAGAGTTTCCAATTTAAAACTTGTTCTATCATTGGTCCAATTATAAATCATATGTACGATTGATTAATGGACAAGTCATCTAGGTTCATGTATTTTCACACCGAGTAAGGAAAGCTATAAATTTTCTTATATATAAATTCCCACCATATCTGACTGTCAAAAAAGTGTCTAGTGCCTATGATGATTGCAATTGTACTAGCAGCAGCAACAGAATCAACCTAGGACTTTGTTATCAGAAAGATTCCTACCTGTAATAAGGCATTCTGCCCCATCTGTAGGGCTGCTTAGTTCATTTTCTGAGATAAATGGCCCACTTGGGTTTTTATTCAGTTCTGATACTGAGCAAGGTAACAGCAACTTGATGATGGTTAATTGAGATGCCAAAGAGTATTTACTCTTGATCTCTAGGCAATGACTCTCTTCCCATTGCAAAAGGAATACTGATTAAGCAATCAATATGTCATGTTTCCTGATCAGGATTCAGTGGTAAATAACAGATTTCTCAACACTTCAGGTCTCAGTTCAATTCCTTGGCTTGATTTATCAGAAAGCTCAGTAATAGCTTACCTAGATTAAAATCTTTATTGCAGATCAGAATAAAGCTAACCAGTTGACTGCCAGTGAGATGCTATAAATTTATTTTTTTTTACCCTTGTGGAATTAAACTTGAGGTTTGTTCTTCCCACCCTTCCAAATTAATGGATACTTGGCACAATTCCTAGTAGTTGTTGACTGTTTACATAATGGCCATCTATCAATAGTTTTTCCACTTAAATCTTCACATGAGTTCAATTGTCCCAAATGTAAGTTTAGTTTGTGTTCTCTTCATCACATACTTTATTAACTTTAACTTTAACTTTATTTAAATTTCTATGCAGCCCTTCTCCTGAGACCCAGGGCGGCTTACAACAATCTATAGATTTATTAGCTTCCAATTCAGTTTGTTTGCTCACAATCTAAGCATTTTAACTGTGTAACCAAACATTTTGTTCAATATTTGATACCGATATCCTTTTAACCTAATCTAAAACCTCACCATTTCATGTTTCCAAAAATATTATTCAACTTAACTTAAACAATAAATACAAAGTCCCTAGTAGCTGATTCTGAGTATGTACTCCACTAGTATATGTTTTCCATACTTCCCATCTGAGTATGTTTATGTGTATATTTTGTCCTCAATTCCTCTACATTAGCAAAGGTATTCTCCATTAAATCATCTTTTGTTTATTTTATGACAGCGCAGTACTCTGAGCACTAGATTTCTATCTGGTGCCTCCTAAAACATTTACATGTATAGCTGCGGTTGGCTAAAATGCTTTTAAAATAATAAAGTCTGGCAGTCAAATCCTTATGGAATTTCAAAGCCTTTGCAAGAAATCAATATCCTGGAGCTATAATAAACTGAAAATGTAGTTGGTTAATCTAAGTCTTCTCCCACTGTTGTGCAATAGTTTTTGTAACTCTCCTAAAATGATACTGTCTGCCTAATATGTCTTCATTTCTGGAGCACATATATTTACATTCACAACTTACACAATTTGCTAGTACAGAAACTATTGGGAACTCTGCCACTCACATTAAGTTAACTCCCCTTTCAATCCAACATAAATTTGAGGTAAAGTGATGGAAAATGCTGTTTCAAAAGTGTTGTCACTGAGCAAATGTTAGATTATTTAGAATTTAGGTTATTAAAGGTTTCTGAAATAGCTTCCAAAATTTAAAAATATGTTATAGATTGAGAAAATTCTGAAAAACTAACATTTTGAGAAATATGAGGAATAATATTATTCTCTACATATAATTAAAAACACAGATGTCCTTCTTGATGACAATAATGGTGGCAACAATGAATATGACATACAGTATGGCAAGCCTCTACAGCAGGGGTTTTCAAACTTAGTCCTTTTATGACTTGTGGACTTCAACTCCCAGAATTCCTCAGCCAGCATGCCTGGCTGAGGAATTCTGGGAGTTGAAATCCACAAGTCATAAAAGGACCAAATTTGAAGACCCCTGCTCTAGTCCAACTATCCATCTTATGCTCTACACTGCTCCTAGGAATATGTGATAGAATTCTTAACAGAGGATGGGGGAAAAGAGAAAGAAGGAAGATGGTTGAAAGAGGAAACTGGGCTGATACAGAAGAAATTGTTAAGTCCAGGAGAGGAAGGAAAAGAGACTAAAGTAACTGCCTTAACAATGTTAGATGAAACTTCTGTGGAACAATTACTTTGGTAGGCATTCAAGATTCAAGGAGGTTGCAGGGGTCTACATGGGGGACAGTGGGCTTCAACTGAACTCTGCTAAAATAGAGTGGCTGTGGATATGCAGAGCCTCAGAATCTGGAGGCTTATCATCTTTAGTTCTGGATGGAATGGCACTACCCCAGATAGACCCAGTATGCAACTTGGGGATTTTCCTAGACTTGCAACTCCTGCTTGAAGTACATGGCAGATTTTCCCTTCCAACTTTATTATTATTGTTGTTGTTATTGCTGTTGTTGTTATAGCTGAAGGTGTAGAGACCAAGGTGCTGCCCATATGGCCATCAGGGCAACTGGTTTAGAAGAAGAAATCTGGACTGACGTATGATTGCTGACTACTAAAAAAAAACAAAAAAAATCTGCATTTTTCTTCTTGCAGAAATAAAATTATTAGCGAAAGGAAGCAAGACAACCAGCGCTACCACCCAGGAGGGACATCCCACAAGAGAAGCAAAAAAGTCCTCATGTCTGGCTATCTTATTTATTCACAAAACACTCAAAAGCACAAAATAAAAGAGAGCAATCATGAGTGATGCACATACTCTTCCTAATCCCAATAATCCTGACATTTCATTGGTGATATAGAGGGCACCTTTTGCCTACTGAATGTTTGCAAAAATATCTGGTAATCAAAGCCAGCAAGCTGGAGGACAAGCTCTACCATGCTGGAGGACTGTGTCATCCAATGCTATTGTTAGATATAGTGGCTGATTTTCTGGGAGTGCTAGGTAACACTATCAGGAGTTCGACTTGAATTCAAGATGATGCAGTTCTTTTTTCATCTCCTCCTCCTGACTCTCTCACTTAATCCCTGGTTTGCTAACAGAGTTGGTTGTCTTGTCAGGCAGTTCCATTATGTCTTCTACTTGTGCCTTAGAAGATCTTTCTGCAGGTCTCAGCCTTTTTCAACTTCACCCAACTTGATTTTTTTATATATTTATGTATTATTTATTTATTAAATTTAGATGCCATCCATCTTGCTATCCAGAGCAACTGACGCCATATAATAGCACCGCCACTGCCACAGGAAGATCAGATATACTTCTAAAATTAACTTTCTTCTGTTCTGGCTACCAGAGCTTGATCTGTCTCTCCTTCTGATTAGCCCCTTCCTGTCAGTAGCATATATTTTCCAGTTATAGATTGTTTGAGTGAGTCTTTTTCTAGGAGGGTTGCATATGATTAGCTAGCCCTAGATTAGGGGCAGGAAGGGGGAGAAGATTGTGGCAAAACAGGAGAAATCTTAAAAGGGATTACCCTGGACATGATTTAGTATATGTGTCATGGTGTTTGTGTGTATTTAGTAAGTAAAGTTTACACCAACTTTCCATCAGTAAAGTTGGTGTAAACAAGGAGAAGGTTAAATTGCAGGATGTGGGCAATAAGAACTAAGGTCTTTCCTGCTTGGCCTTCTGGCAGAAGTCAGATAATAGAAGAAGGGTCAGAATGGAGAGAAAATAAGCTGATTTGGGAACAGTCAGAAAATTCAGAACTATAGAAAAACCTAAACTTTGGGCGGGGTAAGAAAAAGAGGAAAAGTGGGAAAGACATAAAGGAAGGCTTGCCCAGAGGTGGGAGTGCTCAAAGAATTCAGCAACACCAAAAAGTTTATAACTCATTCCACCTTTTTGAGAAGGTCTGACACTGGAAGAAGATAAACTCAGAAAAGAAGATTGGCTATCTAACTGTAATTGGCTAAGAAAGTAACCTTGAAGAAGAGCCACAGCCAAGACAACGGTCAAATAAGAGATATCCCAAAGCCGGAGTGGAATTTGCCTCAGACTTGACCACAAGCAACCCAATTCTTTTGAGACAAGGTAGCTGAGAGGCACATTCATAGCTGTAGGATTCTGTTATTGTAACCCTGTAGTATTTGACTTTGATGTTCAAATCTGGTCTACCTTGAAGGGCTGATACAAACCTTTGAAGGAAGGATTATGAACCCAGGAAGAAACAAGAGAAGCTATGACAGATAGCTCCTAACTTACAATCATTCATTTAACAAAGGTTCAAAGTTACAATTGTCTCTGAATAAGTGATTTACCACTTGTCCTCAAAGTTATGACCATTGCACCATCCTCGCTGTCACACAATCACAATTTGAGTACTTAGCAAGTAGCTCGCATTTACACCTGCTTTCAGTGTCCTGCAATCAGATTATCATGATCTGCAGCCTTCCCATTGCTTGTTTCTGATAAGCAATGTCAACTATGGAAGCTGGATTTGTAGACTGTGGTGATTTTCTTAATGACCGTGGTAAAAATGGTCATAAAAGTGAATTTCATCACATGATTATTTGCTTAACTATCAGGACTGAATGGATTGAATACACACTGTATTTTAGAAAGGAGACAGGTTATTGTCTTGTATAAGGGAAAGGACAGACTGGGATACTGACTAGCTAATTTAAAAATGTATGGTGCTTAAAATGTGTTATATTGTTAATATGTCTACATATTGTTTTGGTCCGTAATAAGTTTGCAATAATGGGAAGTTTATTTCTTTCCACTGAATGATCCAGATCAGAAAGAAACTGCTCCTTAGAGGCCACTGCAGATGGAAGATTTGTCAGAAGATTGACTAAAACAGATCAGTTTGGGAAATACATCAGGAATCAGTGTCAAATTCAGGCCTGGCTTCTGCATTACAACAGAGCTTATACAAGCAACAGCTATGCAAGCAGATCTTATTTGGGAAAAGAAGCTTTGGAAGACCAAAAATGTCTCTCAAAAGGCAGCTGATTTGAAAAACAAAGGAGACAAGGAGCTGAGAAAATTCACCTCCCTGTATTATTTTAAAATTGAAACAAAAACAAATGCATTTAAACTCAAATTGGTTAATGTTATGGTGTTAGCCTCTGAGGCAGGATCTCTAACTCCCATAGCTACAGGCACACCCGCAGTAAATCCAATCTATTCCCAGGATCATTGCTGCAATTTCTGACCTTCTTTTTTGGGCCTCTTCCTAACAGCAGTCAGATTTAGAATGACTTCCTCAATCTCCCATGTGTATCTTAAATATTTCATTCTCTGCTCCCAAACTTCAGCCCTCAGAAGAGAGTTTCTCAACCATGGCCTTTAAAGATATATGGACTTCAACTCCCAGAAGTCTTAAAATGATTAAGGCTGAGAAACACCGCCTCAGGTTATCCCTCCCAACCTCAGCTAAGAGTAGCCTCCACTTGAATGGTCTCTGGTATGGAAAATCCAAACTTTAACTGCAACAGGAAAAATAGCACTACAATCGTGCCCAACACATCACAGAAGACTTGAAACAGTGCCATTGAATATGAGCACATTTCCTTTTGTTACACAGGTTTTGTTCCAAGTTTCAGACATTCAAAACAGTGTTTTGGGTAGAAATACACAAAGCACATTTGAAAGCTTAGCAGAATTTCAAATGTCTATATCCCAACAATTTTTAGCTTTTTGTTGTTGTCAATTCCATCTTGGACAAATCTGTGTCAGTGTTTCTCAATCTTGGCCACTCCCAAAGTTCCCCAGCCAACCACTCCCACTCCCAAAGTTCCCCAGCCAACCTGGATGGCTGGGGAATTCTTGCAACTGAAGTCCATATATATTCAAGTGGTCAAGGCTGAGAAAGCACTGGTCTATATAATTTCCTTGAGAAAATTTTCAAAAGTGGTTTGCCCTTGCCTTCTTCCTGGGGCTGAGAGAATGCCTTTGTGCCTAAGGCAGTGATGGCGAACCTTTTAGAGACCGAGTGCCCAAACTGCAACCCAAAACCAAGTGCCAGGTGGGCGTGGCCCACTGGGTGGGCATGGCTGTGGTGGTCATGGCAGACAGGGTGGGTGTGGCCAAGGTGGGCGTGGTCACCTCGATGTTGCTTGTGAGGAGGGACGCCTGTGGGGACTGGGCAGGGTTGGGGGAGATCCAGGGGGTCTCTGGCAGGTGGGGCAGTGGGCAGGAGGCTCATCCTGCGGGGTGAAACAAGGCCAGGCAAGGCAGGGTGGGGTGCCATTGTCGCAGGGCAAGGTGAGGCAGGGGCCGGGGAGGCTGATGCCTGACACCATCGGCCCCTGCACACAGAGGCCAGCGAGCACATAGAGGCCGACAGTGTCCATCAGCAGCCACAGCCTGCCGGCCCCTCGACCAGCACTCTGGGGCTCCACAGCCCACCGCCAGCAGTTCAGAGAAGCCACCTCTGAGCTGGATGGTCGGCCAACAGCTGAGGAGGGAATGCAATGGGTCATGCCCGGGAAAAGGAGAGCATGCGAGGCCAGGAGGGATGGGACGGGGAGAGGGAAAGCAGCCGTGCTGGGATGCATCCGGCCATGTGGAACCTCGGTGAGTTAGTGGGCAGCTGGTTGAAGAGAGACGGTTGCCATCTCCGGGCCATGGTGCACGTCCCCACAGAGAAGGCTCTGAGTGCCGCCTCTGGCGGCCTAAGGCTTGACTAAAACAATTACCCCATTTCTAGCCTGGTGCCCTTAACCAGAACATCAAACTGTTTTTATTTGTAGCAGGGAAAAAGAAGGAAAAATGGAGGTAACAAGTGGAGAACTGTTTTGCCACTTTCCCAAATATAATTTATTTTATGACATAACAGGCATATCTGCTGTATGAACTCTGCGATAGTAGTTCCAAATGTGGTGATACAATGGCTTCAGCAAGAGTGACAAGCATTCATTTATAGAGATATTGAGAGACACGAATAAAGTACAAATAACTCAAAATATAGGGGTGGGGGGAAATAATTGGTTGCTGAGAGGTTCATTTTTTTAAAAAAAATAATCTTAAACTCAAGATAACCAAATGCAGAGAAATACTGCAAAAATTCCTTTGCATTAAACAAGAAATAAATATACCAGGCACTCTAATTAGCACACATTGGTCCATCTATCAAAAATGATCTCCTATGATACACCAGAATCAGCAAGACAGATACACACAGCTCTTATTAACCTAGTGTTTTGCAATCTTGGCAACTTTAAAATGCATGGACTTCAATATCCAGAATTCCCCAGCTAGACAGTGTTCTCAAAGGTAACTTTTCCTTCTAACAAGAATAAGGAATATGAAGAAGGAAAATAAAAGTAAGAAGTTCAACAACAGTAACTTTCTAAACCATTTTGAATGATCCAGTTTGGCTGTTTCCATCAGAGGCTTTGATTTGAGCCATATACCAGGTATTGTATAAGAGCACATTGGTTAGAATGCAGTATTGCAGGCTAACTCAGCTCCCTGCCAGGAGTTTGATTGTGACCAGCTCAAGGTTGACTCAGCTTTCCTGAGGTC
Source organism: Bothrops alternatus (assembly GCA_034064705.1). Classification (NCBI taxonomy): domain Eukaryota; kingdom Metazoa; phylum Chordata; class Lepidosauria; order Squamata; family Viperidae; genus Bothrops; species Bothrops alternatus. Next base: position 11,030,529 of record JARGCV010000009.1, read on the forward strand.
AGTAAAATGAGGACCAGATTGTTGGGGACAATATGCTGATTCTGTAAACTGCTTAGAAGGGGCTGCAAAAAACTATAAAGCAGTATATAAATCTAAGTGCCAAATGCTATTGCTATTGTATATACCATGGGTAGGCAACCTTGGCTCTTTTATGACTCGTGGACTTCAACTCCCAGAATTCCTGAGCCAGCTATTCTGGGAGTTGAAGTCCACGAGTCATAAAAGAGCCAAGGTTGCCTACCCATGGTATATATCAGTGTTGCTTCATTTTTTTTCTTATAGGGAAAGTATATTTTCAATTTGTTTTGCAACCTTTAACTAGAAAATAAACAAATCAATGATCCTTGTTGTAGTTAAAATTTATTTATTGCTTGTATAGTAATGTGATTGTCAACCTATTAGAGAATGTACAATGTGTGTGCTGTTACATTTCCTGGAGATTTTACCAAAAGATTTATCACTTACACCAAACCCAAGTGCCCACTGCTTGCACGTTCAAAACAAACAACTAAAATATTGCAGTCTTAAAAATGTAATGGGAATATGTATATAGTACACAAATGAGAGTCAATTCTGTGTAATGATTTAAGCTCCAAGTAGATTTCTGGAGATCATGAGTTCTAGTCCTACTGTCATGTGTCTGACTAATGAAACACTTCAAAGAATTTTCAGGCATGGTTTAACCTAAAAAAAACAAACCTTTATTAGTGTAGAGACATGTCAGCATGGCATGATGGATGCCAAGATCTGAACTTCCCTTCCCTTTGCACATAACATTCCAGGCATTTCCCCTCCCCTATTTTGGGTCATGATTCACATCTTCCAATTAACTTGGAGGGCAAAGATTGACTTCCGTTCATTTTCCTGGGCCTTCCTTACTATCTCCTCCCTTTTCTCTGTCATCTGAATTAACTGTAAAAATACCAGACAGTTCTGCATATTTTGTCAAAGCAAGAATATTCAATATTAGCAGCATTGACACCTGCCTTAGGCACAAAGCCAGCTAGGTGACTTTGGGCCAATTCCTGTCTTCCGACCCTAGAAATAGTCTGCACACACAGACACAGACACACACACACAGAGAGAGGGGGGGAGAGAGAGAGAGAGAGAGAGAGAGAGAGAGAGAGAGAGAGAGAGAACACAATGCAATTCTTTCTTAAAACCATAGTATGAAATCATGTTCCTTCCTAAGAATTTGCAATTTAAATAGGGGCAATACATTTCAAATTCAAGATACATAATCTTGAGTAGCAACTACTGTTCCAAGCACAAAACAGGAGCATAAAATAAAACATTTTGGAGTATTTCAAATTATAAATGGGAAGTTTTAAATTCAAACTGGTTCAAATTGGTTTTGCATATCTATTTAGTTAATATTGAATTGCTTATTTCATAACTGCTGTTAGAATTGAAAGGGAAAAACACACCAAGCAAATAAATACCAAAGTTTCAAATCTATACCATTATGGGAATAAGCCCAACTGAAATGAACCAAACTTATTGCTAAGTAAATATATATCAATTTTTATTTAAAGAATAATTTACTATTTTTTTCAATCACATGAGACTTCTATCAGAAGAATCTAACATTTCCATAAATGTTAAATCAAAGTGAAGAGGTTTTTTTTCTATAATGCTTTGGAATGTTAAATCTTTAAACCAGCTAAAGGATATTACATATTCATGCTATTTTCTATCCTTTCAATAGAAAAGTATATCAAAAATGGATAAAGCCTATGACAACATTACTAAGCATCTGGACAGATTTTGATGAGCTATAATAATGAGTCTTTATCCTGACATACCTTTATCCTGACATATCCTTTAAAGCAGGAGTGACAAACTGCCGGTCCACGAGCCAGATGCATCATGCAGAAGCCGCACCCACCCCATTGCCAGCAATGGCAAAACTCTCCCGATACGTTCCGAGTTTGACATGTCTGCTTTAAAGTATCAAATATTCACCATATTTTATATAAAAATCTGAATGATTGAATTAATGTATTTATATTGAAAATAGGTGCTTTTGAACTAAAAACAGGTCATTTTAGAATTTAGCTATTCAATTTCCTTAGAGTTTATTAAAAAAAACTCATTACTATAGTTCCTGGCTTAGGGGAAATAAATGTAAGGGAGAGAAAATAAAAACAAAATATGCAGCCAACCTGAATCCCTTGCAAAACAAAAACAATTGTATACATTGTTCTGCATGACAATTATATTAAAATAGCAACACAACTTCAAGAATTAAATTGGAATATTTTCTTTATAAGTGAAACTAAATAGATTATCTGAATTCTACATTATTCTGAAACCAAAATTATGAATCTCTGAAAGACTAAGATTGCATTTGTATATCACAGCTACAGGATGAGGTACACAAATTATCTCAAGTTTACATACTGTGCTTCTTCTTTCAGACAGAAGGATGTGGGTAGGTAAAACATGTAGAACTATGATTAGATATGACTAGTGCAGGTATGTGAAACCATGACTTAGGATGACATGTAATAAATTCTGAACCACTTAACATCAATAAACCAAACACTTTTATTCTGCCCTGATAAGCAGGTATAACATTTGCACAAAAGGATTTTGGATGTGAGAACAAGTTCTCAGAATAAGAAAACATATAAGTATCCATTTCCAAAATGATCAATAGACACCATCCAACATCCTTCACAAGGGACAAGTTTTTTCTCCTTTACATCAAAATGGCACTAGAAAAAGACCAAAACTATCCCTGCCTTAGTTTGTATTTAAAAGTAGAATACTGAATATTTAACCTCCTTCTTAAAATATTTTTACTAATTAGAACTGTCTTCTGGTAAGTACAGGTAATCCTCAACTTATGACCATTTTTAGTAGTTTAGTGACCATTTGAAATTATAACAAGTGATTTATGACCATTTTTCACACTTACGATAATTGCAGCATGCCCAAGGTCATGTGATCAGAATCTGGACATTTGGCAACTGGAATGCATTTATGACAGTTGCAGGATCCTGGGTCATGTGAGACCATCTTTTTCAACCTTCTGACAAGCAAAGTCAATGAGGAAGCCAGATTCACTTAACAAACTCTGTTGCTAACTTAATAACTGTGGCAAGAAAATCATAAAAATGGAGCAAATCTCACTTAAAAACTAACTTGCTTAGCAACAGAAATTTGGGCCCAATTGAGGTTGTAAGTCAAGGACTATCTTGTAACTACTTCCAATCCAGGCTGCAGAAAATCAAACTGTAACCCCTGTTCTAAGCTCCATTATTAAATTGTGAAAAGCACTAATTGAAAAATGAAACCGATACCATAGAAATTGGACTCGATGGGCTTTAGCCTGATTCAGCATGGCTCTTCTTATGTTCTTATGTTCTTAAATAAAAATAAATTCTCAGTGAGGTACACCGTAACCTTAAGCTGATGTTGCAATATTATGACCCTTCTTTGAGAATGAACCCTCCAAAATTAATAAGTTTTTAAACAAAAAATGAATTAGGACTCAGAGTTTGATGTAGATTATTTGGGAAAAATAATGTTCAGAAAGTATCTCTATGTCAAAGAATTGCTTAAGATAAATTGGAACCTTCTAGCTTTATATAAAATATCACTGAACTGCAAGTCAAGTATATCTCATTTAAAACTGGAATCCCAGGTTTCTGTTCAAATCAGAATTAGAAGGATCCAGCTGATAATCAGCTGTGAAGCTTTAAGATCCAATTTAGGAAAGGCAGGAAGAAGAATTAGACTCAAATTATGTGTACAAAAAACAAGACATAGAAAAGACAGGAGACATTTCAGTCATAAATACCTCTCAAGCATTCAGCTAGAATTCAGCAATCCTATCTTGAAACTTCTGTTCTCAGCTCTTAGTGAGATTCTTGGTATCTCTTGCCTTTATACAACCCTAATTTATATCTTGATTCCTCTTTTCCTTCCTCCTTTCCAACTGATTTGACCTTTTCCATTTAAACAAACTCTAAAATTATTATTAAAAATCAAGAACAAAGAACAAAGGCAATTCACACATTCAGCTAGGAGCCTAGAATCAGGAACTGATACTAATTTTCCTTCAAGAATAAAGTAGCCTTGACTAGTTAGACATAGTACTGTATAACTGCATAGAAGATTATCCAATTCTTTAGGCTGAAGAGGTCTGTTTTACATGGGCTAACATAAAATGATGCATAGTACTGTATAACTGCATAGAAGATTATCCAATTCTTTAGGCTGAAGAGGTCTGTTTTACATGGGCTAACATAAAATGATGCATAGAGCAAATTAGCAAGATGAACATTAAAGATAATTAGAACTGAAGCACATAATTCTAATAACTGCAGGACTAGATATAAAACAAATAACTACATTAACCTTAATTCTTACTTTATTAACTTGATTTGTCTATTATTCCCCATCTCATTAAAAATGCAAAGCTAAATTACTTTTTCAATTTTTTTTACTTTCTTACTATTAAGAAAAGCATTACTTTACACTTTATTATGGATTTTTCCACTAGTCTATTAAAAATATATATAATAAAATATTAAATGACTAAAGTTCTAAGAAGATATTTATACGTGAACCAACCAACATAGACTGAGACATGGATAATGAAATGTGACAAGTATAACTCAAAATAATGCAAATTATCACAATAACAATCTGAATAAATTAATAGGATGATAAAATTCATGGATTTTCTGATCATATGGTAATATATTGCCTCTCAGCTGTAATTATTTTATTCTTGTAAAAATAAATACTTCAATCAAATGGTTGCTGCAGATTATGATTACATTCCTAAATATTATATTTATTATTATTATATTTATTTATAAAACATATTGGGCACCCATCTTACCATAGGGTAACTCTGGGAGGCTTACAGCGTCACATACAGTTAAAACATAAAAAGTTAAAACCAGACAGTAAAAACAAAGGAGACATGGAGAGGATGGGGGCTCCTTGTTTTTCAATTTATTATAACTTTCTAACTCAAATTCCTGTTGATCTAAATTAGCGGTTCTCAACCTTGGGGTCGTGACCCCATTTGGGGTTGCACGACCATTTCGCGGGGGTCGCTGGACACCGTGGGCCGCCATTTTGTTTTTTTTTGTGCATGCGCAGATCCGCCCGTCGCACCAGAAAAAAAATAAAAAAAATTAAAAAAATTATTTAAAAAATTTAAAAAAATAAAATTAAAAAAAATGGCGGCCACGACGGGTGGATCCGTGCATGCACGGTGCGTGTGACGGGCTGATCCACGCATGCACAGATCCGCCCATCGCGGCCGCCATTTTGTTTTTTGTTTTTTTAATTTATTTTTTTTTTGTGCGCGCGGGCGCGCGCACGCCCACGCCCGGGTCGAGGTCGCGGCGCGCATGGGCGGGGCAAGTGGGGTCTCAACCTGAGAAAGGTTGAGAACCACTGATCTAAATAATCATGGAAAATTATAAATATGTTTAAAACAATATGATTGAAAGATTGACATATGTTAATTCTTATATAAGCTACTGAAAAAAAGGTTTTCAAAGGCTTTCCCCATCTTAGAACATCTGGGCAGAAAAATGCAGGGCTTTTTTTTTATCATAGAACACACTGGAACGGAGTTCCGGCACCTTTTTTCAATGAATTTTCCACAGTTACCTTCTTTTCCTATTGTTTCCCTTCCTATCCTCATTTGTTTTTGAAAATCCTCCACTGGCGAGCAGGGTCCCCTCCGGTGCTGTCTGGCTTCTCTAGGAGGAGCCATGAGGTGCTGGAGCACCACAGCCAGAGCGTGGCTTGATTGCTTGGGTCGGACCATGTGGTGTGGAAGCCAATGGTGGCGGTGGGAGACACATAAACATGGAGACCATCTTTCATGAGAGGGTGAGTGAGCCTTTTGGGGTGTGAGGTTAAAAAGAGGCAAAGCGAGAGGAAAGGAGGCGGCTGGCGTGGAAGTTTGCCCAACAGCGAAACTTTGCTGTTTCGGTTCCTTGGATAGTTCAAAGGCTGGGATGTCTATGAAAATCTCTTTTCCACTAGTCTATTAAAAATATATATAATAAAATATTAAATGACTAATGTTCTAAGAAGATATTTATACGTGAACCAACCAACATAGACTGAAACATGGATAATGAAATGTGACAAGTATAACTCAAAATAATGCAAATTATCACAATAACAATCTGAATAAATTAATAGGATGATATAATTCATGGATTTTCTGATCATATGGTAATATATTGCCTCTCAACTGTAATTATTTTATTCTTGTAAAAATAAATACTTCAATCAAATGGTTGCTGCAGATTATGATTACATTCCTAAATATTATATTTATTATTATTATATTTATTTATAAAACATATTGGGCACCCATCTTACCATAGGGTAACTCTGGGAGGCTTACAGCGTTACATACAGTTAAAACATAAAAAGTTAAAACCAGACAGTAAAAACAAAGGAGACATGGAGAGGATGGGGGCTCCTTGTTTTTCAATTTATTATAACTTTCTAACTCAAATTCCTGTTGATCTAAATCAGCGGTTCTCAACCTTGGGGTTGTGACCCCATTTGGGGTCGCACGACCATTTCGCGGGGGTCGCCGGACACCGCGGGCCGCCATTTTGTTTTTTTTTGTGCATGCGCAGATCCGCCCGTCGCACCAGAAAAAAAATAAAAAAAATTAAAAAAAATTTTTTAAAAATTAAAAAAAATAAAATTAAAAAAAATGGTGGCCACGACGGGTGGATCCGTGCATGCACGGTGCGTGTGACGGGCTGATCCACGCATGCGCAGATCCGCCCATCGCGGCCGCCATTTTGTTTTTTTGGTTTTTTAATTTATTTTTTTTGTGTGCGCGCAGACGCGCGCACGCCCACGCCCGGGTCGAGGTCGTGGCGCACATGGGCGGGGCAAGTGGGGTCTCAACCTGAGAAAGGTTGAGAACCACTGATCTAAATAGTCATGGAAAATTATAAATATGTTTAAAACAATATGATTGAAAGATTGACATATGTTAATTCTTATATAAGCTACTGAAAAAAAGGTTTTCAAAGGCTTTCCCCATCTTAGAACATCTGGGCAGAAAAATGCAGGGCTTTTTTTATCATAGAACACACTGGAACGGAGTTCTGGCACCTTTTTTCAATGAATTTTCCACAGTTACCTTCTTTTCCTATTGTTTCCCTTCCTATCCTCATTTGTTTTTGAAAATCCTCCACTGGCGAGCGGGGTCCCCTCCGGTGCTGTCTGGCTTCTCTAGGAGGAGCCATGAGGTGCTGGAGCACCACAGCCAGAGCGTGGCTTGATTGCTTGGGTCGGACCATGTGGTGTGGAAGCCAATGGTGGCGGTGGGAGACACATAAACATGGAGACCATCTTTCATGAGAGGGTGAGTGAGCCTTTTGGGGTGTGAGGTTAAAAAGAGGCAAAGCGAGAGGAAAGGAGGCGGCTGGCGTGGAAGTTTGCCCAACAGCGAAACTTTGCTGTTTCGGTTCCTTGGATAGTTCAAAGGCTGGGATGTCTATGAAAATCTCTTTTTAGTCTTTTATACTTTATATTCAAACTGCAGAGGGGAAAATAAAAATAAAACCAATGTCTTGTGATTTGGAAGTATTATTACTAATAATAATATATATTAATTATGTATTTGTCAGCTGTAAAGGTAGACCTACAGTATGAGGTTTAATCAGATCTATTTATTATTAAATTGGGTTTAACTTAAAGGTAAATTAAAAGTAATCAGTTCACTGACAAAGTTTCAACTTTAATTTGTTTCAAGTCAATATCCATATTAAACTCCAAATGTAAATTTTTCCACCTTATTTGACAACTTCTTAAAAATAATTCAATCTTTTACAAGCAACCAAATTTTGTTTTATTGGGCCAATTTCATTCCACATAAAAAACTGATATTTCCACTCATTAAACTAAATGGGTATGCCAGTGGTAAATGTCCCAAAAGATTAATAAAATGCCTTCTTGTAATTTAAAGCCAAGGTATTAACTTACCTTGAACAAAATCCTAGTCTTTACTAAAAGCCAACATGGGTTTGTCAAAAACAGATCATGCCAGACAAATCTTATTGCATTCTTTGACCAAGCGACAAAATTAGTGGACCAGAGGAATGCTATGGATATAATTTATTTGGATTTCAGTAAGACCAGCGAACCTTTTAGAGACTGAGTGCCCAAACTGCAACCCAAAACCCATTTATGCATCGTTGAGTGCCGGGTGGGTGTGGCCCATTGGCTGGGTGTGGCCAATTAGATGGGTGTGGCCAATTGGGTGGGCATGACTGCAGAGGTAATGGCAGACTGGGTGGGGTTAAAAAGTTCAATCAATCAATTCCAACTTTGCAAGAACTATTTTTTTCCCGCGAGAAATTGAAATTAACTAATTAAACCTTTTTTTTTGCACACGGTGGCGGAGGCCTAAAGCAAAAAGGTTTTATAAAACCCAGCTGAAGGCCTAGGACTGGGGCAACGATGTGGGTGCCCACAGAGAGGGCTCTGAGTGCCGCCTCTGGCACCCATGCCATAGGTTCGCCACCACTGAGTAAGGCATTTGATAAAGTAGATCACAACCTACTACTTGATAAGATAGAAAAATGTGGGTTAGACAGCATCACTACCAGATGGATCCATAGCTGGCTGATCCGCCATACTCAGCGTGTGGTCCTCAATGGAACCACATCTACATGAAGGGAAGTGTGTAATGGGGTGCCCCAGGGCTCTGTTCTGGGCCCAGTGTTCTTCAACATTTTCATCAACGATTTGGACAAGGGGATAGATGGGGAACTCATCAAATTTGCAGATGATACCAAGCTGGTAGGAATAGCCAACACTCCAGAAGATAGGCTTAAGATACAGGAGGATCTGGACAGACTTGAACACTGGGTGTTATCTAACAAAATGAAATTCAATGGTGAAAAAAGTAAGGTTCTACATTTAGGCAAGAAAAACCAAATGTACAGATATAGTATAAGGCAATGGTGGCGAACCTATGGCACGGGTGCCAGAGGCAGCACTCGGAGTCCTCTCTGTGGGCACACGTGCCGTTGCCCTAGCCTTGCCTCCCCCCGTGACACCCTCACCAGCAGCTCTCCTAGAGAATGGTTGCCCCCGAGCATGGCCCACATGGAGCAGTGAAATCAAGGACATGGCAGCCAGGCAGTGTAGACAAGATTCTGCCCTCACGCCCCATCGCACACAGTTGATGCTGCGGGTGTGGGCAGAGGGTGTGGCTGCCATGGCGCTGCTGGGCGATCTGCAGTGGGCCCTGAAGGTTGTGAGTGGTCCTGCGGGCAGGCGGGGTGCGGCAGAGCAGGCGGTGGAGCAGGGGCGAGACCAGTTTTTGGGTACCCGGTCTATAAAAGGTTCGCCATCACTGGTATAGGGGGTACCTTGCTCAATAGTAGTAACTGTGAGAGGGATCTTGGAGTCACTTAAATATGAGCCAGCAGTGTGCTGCAGCTGCCAAAAAAGCCAACACAGTGCTAGGCTGCATTAACAGAGGGATAGAATCAAGATCACATGAAGTATTAATACCACTTTACAATGCCTTGGTAAGGCCACACTTGGAATACTGCATCCAGTTTTACACCATGATGTAAAAAAGATGTTGAGGTTCTAGAAAGAGTACAGAGAAGAGCAAGAAAGATGATTAGGGGACTGGAGGCTAAAACATATAAGGAACGGTTGCTGGAATTGGGTATGTCTAGTTTAATGAAAAGAAGGACGAGGGGGGAAATGATAGTAGTATTCCAATATCTCAGGGGCTGCCACAAAGAACAGGGAGTCAAACTATTCTCCAAAGTACCTGAAAGCAGGACAAGAAGCAATGGATGGAAATTAATCAAGGAGACAAGAAACCTAGAACTAAGGAGAAACTTCCTGACAATTAGAACAATTAATCAGTGGAACAACCTGCCTCCAGAAGCAGTGAATGCTCCAACACTGGAGGTTTTTAAGACTGAAATGGTATAGCGTTTCCTGCCTGAGCAGGGGTTGGACTAGATGACCTCCAAGGTCCCTTCCAACTTTATTATTATAATATTGTTGTTGTTGTTGTTGTTATTATTATTATGGATCATCGCAGCCAGATGTTCAGACTGTATTTGGCATTTTGTCTACCTATCGAGTCCTTACCAAGGACCTGAGATAGGCAGATGTGGATGTTTGATAATATTACAGATATCATCGCAGGATGGAAGCAGTTCCTAGTAAGACTGCCTTTTGCAATTGACTAATGGCAAATTTGTCAAGGCCAATGGTGTTCAAGTGGTGTTCCAGTTGTTTTGGGATTGCACCCAAGGCACCTATTACTATTGGTACTACCCTTGCTTGCCTTTGCCACAGTCTTTCTATTTGTAGGTCTTTGTATTTTGTTATCTTCTCCAGTTCTTTCTCGTCTATTCTGCTGTCTCCAGGCACTGCCACGTCCACTATCTAGACTTTTTTGTCTCTCTTATCGACAATTGTTAAGTCCAGGGTGTTATGTTGCAGGTGCTTGTCTGTTTGAATTCTGAAGTCCCAGAGTAGTTTATCATTTTCTATGACTTCCTCTATTTTATGATCCCATCAGTTCTTGCTTACAGGCAAATGATATTTCTTGCAGATCTTCCAATGCACCATTGTTGCTAATTTGTCATGCCGCTGCTTGTAGTTAGTCTGTGCGATCTTCATGCAGCAGCTTACCAGGTGGTCCACTGTTTCTTCAGCTTCTTTGCATAGGCAGCACTTACTGCCTGTTGCTGTCTTCTCAATTTTGACTTTATATGCATTTGTCCTTAAGGCTTGGTTTTGTGCAGCCAGAATTAGTCCCTCGGTCTCTTTCTTCAATTTTCTTGCTCTTAGCCATTGCCAGGTCTTGTTATTATCTGCTTTCCCAGCTATTTTTTTAATGTACTGGCCATGTAGTGCTTTGTCTTTCCACGCCTCTATTCTGTTTTTCATTTGGTCTTTCTTGTAGGCCAGTTTGGTCTCTCCAGTAGTCAGTAAGCCTTCCTAATATACTAATTTCAGTGCATATTCATTACTGTCCTTCAGATATTCTTCCAAAGCCATTTTTTCTTCTTCAACCATCTGATGTACTTGCAGCATTCCACGCCCACCTATTTGCCTTAGTAGATAAAGTCTGTCAGTGTCACTGCGTGAATGAAGGGCATGATTCATTGTCATTATTTTTCTGGTCTTCCTATTCATTGCTTTTAGTTCTGCTTGAGTCCAGTCCACTATTCCAGCTGTGTATATAATGACTGGAATTGCCCAGGTGTTGATTGCCTTCATGGTATTTCCTTCATTGAGTTTGGACTTTAAGATCTTCTTCACTCTCTTGATGTATTCACCTCTAATCTTTTTCTTGACTTCAGTGTGCTTGATGTTGTCAGCTTGAAGGATACCTAAGTGTTGTGGGTGTCTCACAACTGGATGATGACATATCAGAGGGGGAGGAAGCACAAGCAGGCCCCTCTGGGTATTTCCCCCCCCCCCGGCAGCCGAATCAGATAATGAGGAGTTTTGTATGCATTCTGAATCAGACTCTCCAAATGATGAGTCAGATTTAGAGCAAGACGATAAATGGATTGATCCGAGGTTCCGAAGGTTTGATAAGCGAAGGTGTCAGTTAACTGGAAAAAGGAAGTAATGGGGGGAAGTGACGTATCGGACACTATATTAGAGGGGGGAAGTAGACTACACCCTTGTTACGAGCAACGTTTATCAATGAGAGGTTTGGAAACTTTTGCAATGCTTTGAAAGTCTGATGTTTTGACAACCTAGCGAAGGATAATGAGGTCTCGGACAATGTGATAACGACAGAGTGAGTAATTGGAAAGTTTGGCAGGAGTTTGTTGTAATCTAAATGTAAATAATTAGTCTTGGATGTTTCTGCCAGCAAAATGTCAGCAGCTTGCTTTGAAATGAATCCTTTTGAAATGTGTTTAATAAATCTCTTAAAGACATATTTACGTGGATTTTAATGAGTTGGGAGAGGCCAGACATAACAGATTGCTCGTAACCGGCTCCCCCAATAAAGCAAAAAAAAGAAGAAAATTAGTCCGAGCTTTCAGTGACGTCATGGAGCAACGCTTTGCGGATAACCCGGCTCTGCATCAATTAGTGCAAGCTCTCCAGCAACAAATTGGCAATTTGCAACAGCAGGTTCAGCAAGCTGCCGGAGCTCCAGCCCCCCCCCCAGACGAAGCAGATGCTATTTAGCCTTGCCTGATAAGTTTACTGGAGAGCGTAATAAATTTCCAGCTTTTTTAAACCAATGCAAAACATTCATTGCCTCAGCCCCAGCAGATTTCCAGCTCGATGAAACGAAAGTAGCATTCATCTTAAGTTTACTCTCTGGGCCAGCTGCTGATTGGTCGTCTCCTCTGATAGACGGACAAGATCCTGTCCTGAGCAATTATGCAGGATTCTGCCAGCTGATGGAAAGAGAATTTGTTGACCCCCTTCGTAGACAAAATGCCACCCGGCGGATACGCGAGCTACGTCAAGGATCGCGCTGCGTAGCGGAATATATATCAGATTTTCGCCGCCTAGCTCAAGAAATTAATTGGAATGATGAGGCTCTCATGGAAATCTTTCTAGATGGTCTGTCTTCCCAGATCTTGAATGGATTGAAAGTTACTGAAATACCCGCAACCCTGGATGCATTATACCAACATTGTTTGGCTATTGAAGCGCGAACGCAAGCCATGGATGCCCGCCTGGACAAACAGATGGTTCCAGTCACCGGAAGTGCCAAGCCAGTTCCTGCACCACGCAGAGGATTCCAGACCCTACCTATCGCTCCACCCATCCCGGCACCCAGACGTATTTTCCAAACAGGGCCGGCTTACACTGAGAGGCGCCCTGCACCCATGACCAGAGATGAGCCCATGGATCTTGGTGCAGCCAGATCTCGTTTGACCGAGGCTGAGAAGGCAAGACGGAGAGCTGAGGGCTTGTGCCTGTACTGTGGAGAGATGGGTCACTTCGTCATGGCCTGCCCCCAGAAAAGACGTGGTACAGCAGGTCCTACTCCTGTTCCAGCTCGACCTCCCACTCAGCAGTTTCAAGCCACCTTGCCGGGAAACGGCCAGAGCCCGGCCTAATGGAAACATTGGGTCGGGCAGGCGCCAAACCCAGTTCCAGTTCCGCAGACGACGACCCCGGTCCTCCAAGACATCTGATCCTAGCAACCAATATACTTCTGGGAAATCATGCCCAGGGCATTCCGGCCCACGCCTTGGTGGATTCTGGAGCCACCACCAATTTCATGAATGAAGCTTTCGCTCGTCAGCATGCCATACCTTTGTGCTCCGTGAAGCCGCCTATGTTGGTTGAGACAATCGATGGTCGTGAGTTGTTATCTGGACCGATCAAGTTTATGACCCAGCCCATACGCCTGGTCATAGGACAACATGAAGAAGCCATCCAATTCTATGTTACCAAGGGACTTCATTTCCCCTTAGTTCTCGGCCTAGCCTGGTTGAGAACCCATGATCCTTGTGTGGTGTGGTCCCAGAACTTTGTTTCATTTCCCAGTTTGCAATGCGTAGACCACGTACGCCAAGTTTGTGCAGCCCAGCTACCATCCCACCCTGACATCACCTTGCCGGCCGACCTAGCGGACTTTGCAGATATATTCAATGAGAAAGAGGCAGACCAATTGCCTCCGCATAGACCATATGACTGTGCCATTGACTTGCTGCCAAATGCCAAACTTCCAAGGGGACGCCTTTACTCCATGTCAGAACCCGAGTTGGCCGCATTAAAAGACTTTGTGGACAAAAACCTGGCCAGAGGTTTCATTCGTCCCTCTTCCTCGCCTTTGTCAGCTCCTGTGTTATTCGTGAAGAAGAAAACCGGAGATTTACGCCTATGCTGTGACTATCGCAAGCTCAATGCCATCACGGTGCGCAACCGGTACCCTCTGCCTTTGATTCCTGATCTCATGGACCGTCTCCGATCAGCGGCCATCTTCACCAAGATAGATTTAAGGGGTGCTTACAACCTGGTTCGCATTCGAGAGGGGGACGAGTGGAAGACCGCGTTTGGAACCAGGTATGGTCATTTTGAGTATACCGTTATGCCCTTTGGACTCACCAATGCTCCGGCCGTCTTTCAACATTTCATGAATGACATCTTCCGGGATTTATTAGATCAATTTGTGGTGGTTTACCTCGATGACATCCTGATTTACTCCCCATCACGAGCAACTCATCTTCAGCATCTCCGGCGAGTATTGCAACGCTTGAGAGAGCATCACCTTTACGCCAAGTTAGAGAAATGTCAATTCTATCAAACCACCATTGAGTTTCTGGGACATGTGATTTCTCCACAAGGCATCGCCATGGATCCTGGCAAGGTTGAGGCCTTGCAAACCTGGCAACCACCATGTAAAGCAAAAGATGTCCAAAGACTTTTGGGATTTGCGAACTATTACAGGATATTCATTCCGAGATTTTCTGCTTTGACTGCGCCCCTTACTAGACTGTTACGGAAAGGCGTTAAGTTCCAGTGGGGCGATGCCGAGCAACAAGCGTTTCAGACCCTCAAAAAAGCTTTTGTTCAGGAACCCATTCTCAAGTATCCAGATCCTTGTCGTCCCTTTGTAGTGGAGGCTGACGCCTCAGATGTTGCGGTAGGGGCCGTGCTACTTCAAACACGCCAAGATGGCGGCCCCCTGTTCCCATGTGCTTATTACTCCAGGAAACTGACTCCCTCCGAACGCCATTATACCATTTGGGAAAAGGAACTATTGGCCATCAAGACTGCTTTTGAGACCTGGAGACACCATCTGGAAGGAGCCCGCTACCAAGTTGAAGTTCGGACTGACCATAAAAACTTGGAATTTTTGCAATCTGCCAGGAAATTAAATCAACGTCAAATCCGTTGGTCTTTGTTCTTCGCTCGATTCAACTTCAAAGTCACCTACATTCCGAAAGGGTACAACAAAAGAGCAGATGCCCTGTCCCGTAAACCTGAGTATCTACAGATCAAGGATCCCTTACCGCTTCGAACCATTCTGCCTATCGAATCGATCGCAGCCCTGCATGATCCGGTAGATCTACGACGACAGATTCGGGAAGCGCAACAACTAGATGAATTTGCAATACGGAAGAGACAAGAGGTGGGTCCCGACTCACCTTGGACCTTGTCCGAGGGACTATTACGCTTCCGCAACCTGTTATATGTTCCAGCAGGCCCACTCCGGGGTCTCATCCTGACTCAATGCCATGATAACCCTGCGGCAGGTCATTTTGGTTTCTTTAAGACTCTTCACTTAGTGTCTCGGACTTTTTGGTGGCCCAGACTTCGCCATGATGTGCAATCCTATGTGAATTCCTGTGTACGGTGCCGTCAGGCAAAACATGCCACAGGAGCCCCTCCGGGATTATTACAGCCTTTACCCACGCCAGAGAGACCCTGGGGAGCTATTTCCATGGACTTCTTGACTTGTCTACCTGTTTCTGCCGGCTACACCGTTGTCTTTGTAGTAGTGGACATGCTGACTAAAATGGCACATTTCATTCCTTGCCGAAGAATACCGACAGCCAAGGTCACTGCTCAGCTGTTCATTCAACATATCTTCCGGCTACACGGTTTGCCTGACAAAATAGTGTCCGACCGAGGAACCCAGTTCACCTCGGAGTTCTGGAGAGAACTCATGTCTGCGCTTCAAGTCCAAGTTAATCTAGCCTCCACGCATCACCCAGAGACTGATGGGGGTACAGAGAAAGTGATTGGCATTCTGGAGCAGTATTTGCGTTGTTTCATCAACGACCAACAGAACGATTGGTCCAAATATCTCTCCGTGGCCGAATTCGCTTTCAACAACTCTCAGCACACTTCCACTCAGACCACTCCGTTTTTTGCCAACTACGGATATCATCCCAGATTTTTCCCGCTCACGCTCCTCGATTCTCCAGTTCCAGTTACAGAGGACTATTTAACCGAACTGCAGTCAGTCCACGAGATGGTTAAGCAGCACTTGACTAAGGCCAAGGAAGACTACAAGCGGGTTGCTGACCGCTCGCGTCGCGACACACCGCCATTAGCTGTTGGAGATCGGGTTTGGCTCTCCACCAAGTACTTGTTTCCAGGGAGAATTCACCGCAAGCTTGATCACCGTTTCATGGGTCCTTTTCCTGTGGAGACGGTCATCAATCCGGTGACCTATCGTTTGACTTTGCCTAGGTCTTTTCGTGTACATCCCGTGTTTCATCGCTCCTTGCTTGTTCCTGTCAACCCTGATTCTCCGCTTCGACCTCCTGATCCGGGCCCGACAGCTCGCCGTGCTCAAGTTCCTGTTTCCCGGTTGGAGGTGTCCGGCATCCGAGATTCCCGATGGCTCGACGACCGCTTCCAATATTTGGTTGATTGGACCGGGGGTGGGCCCGCCGCTGGCTCTTGGGTAGATGCTCAGGATATTGAGGCTCCTGAGTTACAGCGGGATTTTCATACTGCATTTCCCTCCAAACCACATCCCTTCCGACGGCCCCCGGGGGAGGGGCCTGCAGGGGGGATAGTGTTGTGGGTGTCTCACGACTGGATGATGACATATCAGAGGGGGAGGAAGCACAAGCAGGCCCCTCTGGGTATTTTCCCCCCCCCCGGCAGCCGAATCAGATAATGAGGAGTTTTGTATGCATTCTGAATCAGACTCTCCAAATGATGAGTCAGATTTAGAGCAAGACGATAAATGGATTGATCCGAGGTTCCGAAGGTTTGATAAGCGAAGGTGTCAGTTAACTGGAAAAAGGAAGTAATGGGGGGAAGTGACGTATCGGACACTATATTAGAGGGGGGAAGTAGACTACGCCCTTGTTACGAGCAACATTTATCAATGAGAGGTTTGGAAACTTTTGCAATGCTTTGAAAGTCTGATGTTTTGACAACCTAGCGAAGGATAATGAGGTCTCGGACAATGTGATAACGACAGAGTGAGTAATTGGAAAGTTTGGCAGGAGTTTGTTGTAATCTAAATGTAAATAATTAGTCTTGGATGTTTCTGCCAGCAAAATGTCAGCAGCTTGCTTTGAAATGAATCCTTTTGAAATGTGTTTAATAAATCTCTTAAAGACATATTTACGTGGATTTTAATGAGTTGGGAGAGGCCAGACATAACAGATTGCTCGTAACCGGCTCCCCCAATAAAGCAAAAAAAAGAAGAAAATTAGTCCGAGCTTTCAGTGACGTCATGGAGCAACTCTTTGCGGATAACCCGGCTCTGCATCAATTAGTGCAAGCTCTCCAGCAACAAATTGGCAATTTGCAACAGCAGGTTCAGCAAGCTGCCGGAGCTCCAGCCCGCCCCCAGACGAAGCAGATGCTATTTAGCCTTGCCTGATAAGTTTACTGGAGAGCGTAATAAATTTCCAGCTTTTTTAAACCAATGCAAAACATTCATTGCCTCAGCCCCAGCAGATTTCCAGCTCGATGAAACGAAAGTAGCGTTCATCTTAAGTTTACTCTCTGGGCCAGCTGCTGATTGGTCGTCTCCTCTGATAGACGGACAAGATCCTGTCCTGAGCAATTATGCAGGATTCTGCCAGCTGATGGAAAGAGAATTTGTTGACCCCCTTCGTAGACAAAATGCCACCCGGCGGATACGCGAGCTACGTCAAGGATCGCGCTGCGTAGCGGAATATATATCAGATTTTCGCCGCCTAGCTCAAGAAATTAATTGGAATGATGAGGCTCTCATGGAAATCTTTCTAGATGGTCTGTCTTCCCAGATCTTGAATGGATTGAAAGTTACTGAAATACCCGCAACCCTGGATGCATTATACCAACATTGTTTGGCTATTGAAGCGCGAACGCAAGCCATGGATGCCCGCCTGGACAAACAGATGGTTCCAGTCACCGGAAGTGCCAAGCCAGTTCCTGCACCACGCAGAGGATTCCAGACCCTACCTATCGCTCCACCCATCCCGGCACCCAGACGTATTTTCCAAACAGGGCCGGCTTACACTGAGAGGCGCCCTGCACCCATGACCAGAGATGAGCCCATGGATCTTGGTGCAGCCAGATCTCGTTTGACCGAGGCTGAGAAGGCAAGACAGAGAGCTGAGGGCTTGTGCCTGTACTGTGGAGAGATGGGTCACTTCGTCATGGCCTGCCCCCAGAAAAGACGTGGTACGGCAGGTCCTACTCCTGTTCCAGCTCGACCTCCCACTCAGCAGTTTCAAGCCACCTTGCCGGGAAACGGCCAGAGCCCGGCCTAATGGAAACATTGGGTCGGGCAGGCGCCAAACCCAGTTCCAGTTCCGCAGACGACGACCCCGGTCCTCCAAGACATCTGATCCTAGCAACCAATATACTTCTGGGAAATCATGCCCAGGGCATTCCGGCCCACGCCTTGGTGGATTCTGGAGCCACCACCAATTTCATGAATGAAGCTTTCGCTCGTCAGCATGCCATACCTTTGTGCTCCGTGAAGCCGCCTATGTTGGTTGAGACAATCGATGGTCGTGAGTTGTTATCTGGACCGATCAAGTTTATGACCCAGCCCATACGCCTGGTCATAGGACAACATGAAGAAGCCATCCAATTCTATGTTACCAAGGGACTTCATTTCCCCTTAGTTCTCGGCCTAGCCTGGTTGAGAACCCATGATCCTTGTGTGGTGTGGTCCCAGAACTTTGTTTCATTTCCCAGTTTGCAATGCGTAGACCACGTACTCCAAGTTTGTGCAGCCCAGCTACCATCCCACCCTGACATCACCTTGCCGGCCGACCTAGCGGACTTTGCAGATATATTCAATGAGAAAGAGGCAGACCAATTGCCTCTGCATAGACCATATGACTGTGCCATTGACTTGCTGCCAAATGCCAAACTTCCAAGGGGACGCCTTTACTCCATGTCAGAACCCGAGTTGGCCGCATTAAAAGACTTTGTGGACAAAAACCTGGCCAGAGGTTTCATTCGTCCCTCTTCCTCGCCTTTGTCAGCTCCTGTGTTATTCGTGAAGAAGAAAACCGGAGATTTACGCCTATGCTGTGACTATCGCAAGCTCAATGCCATCACGGTGCGCAACCGGTACCCTCTGCCTTTGATTCCTGATCTCATGGACCGTCTCCGATCAGCGGCCATCTTCACCAAGATAGATTTAAGGGGTGCTTACAACCTGGTTCGCATTCGAGAGGGGGACGAGTGGAAGACCGCGTTTGGAACCAGGTATGGTCATTTTGAGTATACCGTTATGCCCTTTGGACTCACCAATGCTCCGGCCGTCTTTCAACATTTCATGAATGACATCTTCCGGGATTTATTAGATCAATTTGTGGTGGTTTACCTCGATGACATCCTGATTTACTCCCCATCACGAGCAACTCATCTTCAGCATCTCCGGCGAGTATTGCAACGCTTGAGAGAGCATCACCTTTACGCCAAGTTAGAGAAATGTCAATTCTATCAAACCACCATTGAGTTTCTGGGACATGTGATTTCTCCACAAGGCATCGCCATGGATCCTGGCAAGGTTGAGGCCTTGCAAACCTGGCAACCACCATGTAAAGCAAAAGATGTCCAAAGACTTTTGGGATTTGCGAACTATTACAGGATATTCATTCCGAGATTTTCTGCTTTGACTGCGCCCCTTACTAGACTGTTACGGAAAGGCGTTAAGTTCCAGTGGGGCGATGCCGAGCAACAAGCGTTTCAGACCCTCAAAAAAGCTTTTGTTCAGGAACCCATTCTCAAGTATCCAGATCCTTGTCGTCCCTTTGTAGTGGAGGCTGACGCCTCAGATGTTGCGGTAGGGGCCGTGCTACTTCAAACACGCCAAGATGGCGGCCCCCTGTTCCCATGTGCTTATTACTCCAGGAAACTGACTCCCTCCGAACGCCATTATACCATTTGGGAAAAGGAACTATTGGCCATCAAGACTGCTTTTGAGACCTGGAGACACCATCTGGAAGGAGCCCGCTACCAAGTTGAAGTTCGGACTGACCATAAAAACTTGGAATTTTTGCAATCTGCCAGGAAATTAAATCAACGTCAAATCCGTTGGTCTTTGTTCTTCGCTCGATTCAACTTCAAAGTCACCTACATTCCGAAAGGGTACAACAAAAGAGCAGATGCCCTGTCCCGTAAACCTGAGTATCTACAGATCAAGGATCCCTTACCGCTTCGAACCATTCTGCCTATCGAATCGATCACAGCCCTGCATGATCCGGTAGATCTACGACGACAGATTCGGGAAGCGCAACAACTAGATGAATTTGCAATACGGAAGAGACAAGAGGTGGGTCCCGACTCACCTTGGACCTTGTCCGAGGGACTATTACGCTTCCGCAACCTGTTATATGTTCCAGCAGGCCCACTCCGGGGTCTCATCCTGACTCAATGCCATGATAACCCTGCGGCAGGTCATTTTGGTTTCTTTAAGACTCTTCACTTAGTGTCTCGGACTTTTTGGTGGCCCAGACTTCGCCATGATGTGCAATCCTATGTGAATTCCTGTGTACGGTGCCGTCAGGCAAAACATGCCACAGGAGCCCCTCCGGGATTATTACAGCCTTTACCCACGCCAGAGAGACCCTGGGGAGCTATTTCCATGGACTTCTTGACTTGTCTACCTGTTTCTGCCGGCTACACCGTTGTCTTTGTAGTAGTGGACATGCTGACTAAAATGGCACATTTCATTCCTTGCCGAAGAATACCGACAGCCAAGGTCACTGCTCAGCTGTTCATTCAACATATCTTCCGGCTACACGGTTTGCCTGACAAAATAGTGTCCGACCGAGGAACCCAGTTCACCTCGGAGTTCTGGAGAGAACTCATGTCTGCGCTTCAAGTCCAAGTTAATCTAGCCTCCACGCATCACCCAGAGACTGATGGGGGTACAGAGAAAGTGATTGGCATTCTGGAGCAGTATTTGCGTTGTTTCATCAACGACCAACAGAACGATTGGTCCAAATATCTCTCCGTGGCCGAATTCGCTTTCAACAACTCTCAGCACACTTCCACTCAGACCACTCCGTTTTTTGCCAACTACGGATATCATCCCAGATTTTTCCCGCTCACGCTCCTCGATTCTCCAGTTCCAGTTACAGAGGACTATTTAACCGAACTGCAGTCAGTCCACGAGATGGTTAAGCAGCACTTGACTAAGGCCAAGGAAGACTACAAGCGGGTTGCTGACCGCTCGCGTCGCGACACACCGCCATTAGCTGTTGGAGATCGGGTTTGGCTCTCCACCAAGTACTTGTTTCCAGGGAGAATTCACCGCAAGCTTGATCACCGTTTCATGGGTCCTTTTCCTGTGGAGACGGTCATCAATCCGGTGACCTATCGTTTGACTTTGCCTAGGTCTTTTCGTGTACATCCCGTGTTTCATCGCTCCTTGCTTGTTCCTGTCAACCCTGATTCTCCGCTTCGACCTCCTGATCCGGGCCCGACAGCTCGCCGTGCTCAAGTTCCTGTTTCCCGGTTGGAGGTGTCCGGCATCCGAGATTCCCGATGGCTCGACGACCGCTTCCAATATTTGGTTGATTGGACCGGGGGTGGGCCCGCCGCTGGCTCTTGGGTAGATGCTCAGGATATTGAGGCTCCTGAGTTACAGCGGGATTTTCATACTGCATTTCCCTCCAAACCACATCCCTTCCGACGGCCCCCGGGGGAGGGGCCTGCGGGGGGGGATAGTGTTGTGGGTGTCTCACGACTGGATGATGACATATCAGAGGGGGAGGAAGCACAAGCAGGCCCCTCTGGGTATTTTCCCCCCCCCCGGCAGCCGAATCAGATAATGAGGAGTTTTGTATGCATTCTGAATCAGACTCTCCAAATGATGAGTCAGATTTAGAGCAAGACGATAAATGGATTGATCCGAGGTTCCGAAGGTTTGATAAGCGAAGGTGTCAGTTAACTGGAAAAAGGAAGTAATGGGGGGAAGTGACGTATCGGACACTATATTAGAGGGGGGAAGTAGACTACGCCCTTGTTACGAGCAACATTTATCAATGAGAGGTTTGGAAACTTTTGCAATGCTTTGAAAGTCTGATGTTTTGACAACCTAGCGAAGGATAATGAGGTCTCGGACAATGTGATAACGACAGAGTGAGTAATTGGAAAGTTTGGCAGGAGTTTGTTGTAATCTAAATGTAAATAATTAGTCTTGGATGTTTCTGCCAGCAAAATGTCAGCAGCTTGCTTTGAAATGAATCCTTTTGAAATGTGTTTAATAAATCTCTTAAAGACATATTTACGTGGATTTTAATGAGTTGGGAGAGGCCAGACATAACACTAAGTAGTTATAGTAATCTTCCTCATCCAGACTCTTAATGTTATTTTCGTGGGGCATCTTGATTCTTTCAGTTTTCACTATTTTTCCTTGTTTGATAGACAGTGTGGCACATTTGTCCAAGCCAAACTCCATTGCAATATCTTGGCTATATATAAGGACAGTATTGAGCAGCGATTCTATTTTAGATGATGTTTTTCCATACAGATCATCCATGTAAAGGAGGTGGGATAGTCTGGCAGATGTTATATTATTATTGTTGTTGTTG
Source organism: Bothrops alternatus (assembly GCA_034064705.1). Classification (NCBI taxonomy): domain Eukaryota; kingdom Metazoa; phylum Chordata; class Lepidosauria; order Squamata; family Viperidae; genus Bothrops; species Bothrops alternatus. Next base: position 11,053,028 of record JARGCV010000009.1, read on the forward strand.
TTGTTGTTGTTATGGATCATCGCAGTCAGCCAGACGTTAAGACTGGATTTGGCATTTTGTCTACGTATCGAGTCCTTACCAAGGACCTGGGATAGGCAGATGTGGATGTTTCATGGTATTACAGATATCGTCGCAGGATGGAAGCAGTTCCTAGTAAGGCTGCCTTTTGCAATTGACTAATGGCTAATTTGTCAAGGTCAATGGTGTTCAAGTGGTGCTCCAGTTGTTTTGGGACTGCACCCAAGGCACCTATTAATATTGGTACTACCCTTGCTTGCTTTTGCCACAGTCTTTCTATTTCTATTTGTAGGTCTTTGTATTTTGTTATCTATTTTTCCAGATACAGCTTCAGATAATCCATGTAAAGGAGGTGGGATAGTCTGGCAGATGTTTTTGGTGTTTGATAGCCATGTCCTGAGTTATTCAGTATTGTTGACAGAGGAAACAATGCAATAACAAATAGTAATGGTGATAATGAATCTCCTTGAAATATTCCTCTCTTGATGTTAACCTCTCCCAGTCTCTCACCATTGACCTTCAACTGTGTCTTCCATTGTGCCATCGATCTTTGCACAAATTTTCTGATGTTTCTCCTGTTATTTCTAGGCACTTGATTATCTAGTCATGTGGCAGAGAGCCAAATGCCATTATTATTATTATTATTATTATTATTATTATATACACTAAAATTGAAGGGTTTTTTTTAACTACAAAGGTAAACCTTGTAGGATAGGCAAGACGGGTTGCATGATGTGTGTGAGTTCGAGCACCTTTTTTTTTTTTTTACAAAAAAAAGCACTGGAAAAATGTATAACTATGGTATCATAAACCAGGTTAAACCATAATAGATTCTGATTCTTTCAAAATATATACTGAACTTTTCATTTAGTACTTCAGTATTAAATATTAGCAGCATTAGAAATACTAAGGTCTTGATTTTTCACTTGTTAACCTCTTTCCAGAGAATGTTTTTTTTAAAAAAACAAACAAACCAAGCTGTTTTCTTTTTCATTTCTTTCTTCTTAGAAATGTGCCTATTAATATCTCAAATTTTGTTTAAAACACAGTCTTTTTTTTCTATGAAAGCAATACAAACTCATTTTCTTGAAACTGCATTTTTAATCAGTATATGCTGCATTTAAACTAAATCAATAGAATTTTTCATATGTTTCAGGAAGAATAAATAGTTAGAGAATTGTGTCTGATGGTCGCTTGAAGTGCTAAGGCCAGGGAGCAATTTTCAAGCTTCACTTAAATCAAAATGCCTTCGGGCATCCTTGGGTTATATGTTTCTTATCCTACTGTCATGTTTAATGATTGCCCTGAATCTGACGGAGATGACAGAATTTTAAAAGCCCACTCATCTAAAAATGGAACACTAAACTTCCCAGAATAATTTTGTAGATCAGGTAAACCTATCTCATATTTACACAAAGAGCATAGGTTATAGAAATAACTCAAATTAGCATGAACAAAGTTGTTTGAATAATATATTTATTGAAAGTCAAATGTTATGAAATTTTCCTGCAAGTTTTTTTAAACATATGATATTTATATTAATTTACTTTGTAATAACATATGTTTTAAAACATATTAAATATTTTAAATAATAAAGTAAAAAGGGCAGAAACCAGTTTCGGGTAGCAGTTAAAGCAGCTTCTAGGCTAGAAACTAGGGACTACGAGTTTTGTACAAAGCCTCATAGCCAGAATTCAGAAGGAACTGAAGCTGATTATTTTTTTTAAAAAATGTTGAAATTGATCCAACTTTACTACACCAAATTATCTAATTCAGGGGTCTTCAATCTTGGCCCTTTTATGACTTGTAAGACTTCAACTCCCAAAATTCCTCAGCCACAAATGCTGGCTGAGGAATTCTGGGAGTTGAAGTCCACAAGTCATAAAAGGGCCAAGTTTGAAGACCTCTGGTCTAATTATATAGTATTGAATTGTCAATAAATTTGTGAACAGATCCTTAAAGCCTCCTAAAAATCCTATAAAAGGAAGAAATACTTATCAAACATTGTTTTTTTTCTTCAGAATTAGTGGATTAAAAATCATTGCATTGCTTGTTAACTATCTCCTTCCATTGCAGATATAATGCCTGCCTGGCACTTTTCAGAATGACTGTCATATCTTACATGGGCTTCATACAAACATAGGTTTACTGCACTTTTAAAACAGAATGGGGGGGGCCAGGCTATTTGTTCAGAAAACCAGTATAGAACAGAAATGTTGGCCTTTCCAAAACTACTTTCCACCACTCTGTAGAGACTGAGTCTCTGCCATGCATTCCCATTACTCCATGTCACAAGCTCATTTGGGCCAAGATTCCAAAAGAATGAGTTTGCACAGAATTGAACAATTCCAGGAAAAGAAGTGGGGTGAAGTGCTGCAATTGTTGGCAACAGTGGAGGAATGCAATTAAAATGGAACTTCTCCCCAAGTTTCTTTTCCAGAAGAATAGTTAAACATCAGAGGATTTCAATAGAAAGAGGACTAGTGAATCTAAGTCTTGGTGTGTGTGTGTGTGTGTGAGCATTATGGCTCATTATGAATTGCAGGCTGCCCCACTACTTTCAACAAGTTTATTCCCAAACAAGTACATACCGGTATGTACCAGACTACAGCTTTAGGCAAGACCCACTGAATGGTAATGCAAAATCATCTTTTGGGAGAGCCCAGTGATCCTTGTCCTTTAATTCCCAGGTAAATACACATATTTTCAGAGAATAAATGCTCTTTCAGATGACAACATACTTGAAGGAAATATAGCTGGTACATCGCACTCCACAAAAAAGTCATTTGGTTTGCCTCATTAGAAGGGAATAAGCTAGTCACTGGTCAGCTGGCAGCAACACTACTTTGAGATATTTCACTCACCTTCACAAAGTGAGGACCTAGGGCCAGCAGCCAATTTCTCTCCATTCCTGGGCGGCAACAGGAGGAGGAGGAGGGAGGGAGGGAGGATTGGCAATTAGGACAATTACACTACCACACTTTTCTGCTGGCTCACAGACTATAGGAAAGCATTATGTGCCCACCTTTGCCCTCAGAAACAGAAACAATGAATGAGGTTTATAGAGGTTCCATTTATCATGATCTGAGCAGACCAATCTCAGATTTGTTTATATTCCTTCACATGCTAGTTTTTAGATTTATTTAGCCAAATGTTATTTAATATAACAATGTTTTAAGGTAAATTTCTCTTGAATCCACTGCATTAAAATGAGTTTTTAAAAACCTGAAGTCCACAGATTGAACTATTAGGATCAACTGCATGGCATGGGTCCAGACTACTTGAGGAATTGTCTCCGCACTAGGACTTCCCCACCCCGCCCATGCCGGCATAGGAGGCATGCTGTGAGCTCCATCGGTCAAGGAATTCCAACTGGCGGGATCCAGGAGAAGAGCCTTTTCTGCCATGGTTCCTGCACTTTGTGACATCTTATTCTTCCAGGTGAGATTGGTTCCCACCCATCTGTCCTTCCACATGAACCTGAAGACCTGGTTCTGCCAGATGACTTGGGGCTGAGGAAACATCACATTGGAAGTGGTTGTTGAATTAAGAGACAATCCCAACTCTCCCCTCACACACCCTATTCCCCCCTTCCCATCTTTTAACTATATCTTGATTGAGATTTCTATTTTTACTCTTTATTTATTTGCTAGGTTTTTAATGTTTTAATGCTAGAAACCGCCCAGAGTCATTTGCTACAAGATGGGCAGCAAATAAATCCAATTAATTAATTAATGCAGCACAAAAGACCATACAAGCTTGTCAGTTTTTTGGATATTACCATCAGCTGAGATGTTACAAAAAGTAGAGGATGGGGAAAAAATAAGAGAATCTAAAAGTAAAATAAATGAGACAAAAATAAATGTCTTAAGCATTGTAAAACATTCCACTCTATCAAGATCCTTGTAACAAAAAATGTGATGACCTGCCAAATATTACTTTTTTTTTCATCCATTTTATATATAGTTGGTTATAGTTATATATACATGGTTAGATGATGATTTTGGACTTGATTTGACATTTGATCTTCACCAAAAGGCCAAGCAGCTTTAAAATTATTAACTGTATTTCACCCTTATTATGTCTCAGAATCTGAAGTGCAGTTTTGAGGTTTGCAATACAAATAATATATACTTACATTTGCATACTATGAATAAAAATGTATACATAAGAATTCATTTTTTTCTGGAAAAATGTTTACAAAAGCATAATCATTAAGAAAATGCATATAAAAATCTGTAAATTAAAACAGTGTATACAAGTTTGGATATGAACATTCTTACACACTGGAAATGTAGAGAAGGGAAATCAGAAGAGAGAGATTCTGGAAAGACTCTGGTGTGGCAGAAATTTAAAAAAAAGGATCCAGGAATCAACAGATCCTTTAATTGTCTGCAATCCAAAATGCTATCTCTGCTACTGAATTTTGGCAGCAAAGCTTGCTCTGAAATGCTTTCATAATAGTTTACACATTGTCAAGAAGAGTGGGGCAGGTGTTTCAAATTCTTTCCATTTTTTTCCAGTGTGTCCTGTGACTTAAAATATTGTTGCCAGTACTCTAAATTAGTATTCTGCTTAGCTGTGTAATTCAGAATTCTGCAGACCCAATCAAATCTGATGTTGACATTTTTTTCTCTAATACTCTATAGATGTTATTTAGTACATTTAGGAAAAGCAGATGTTTTAAATTCATTTTGTTTAAGCGCTCCCACTTTTTACAAATTGCAAAACACTTCTAGCCATATTATTTCTTCACCCTCTTGAATGAGAACAGCTTCCACTTTTATTTATCTATCCAACAGTCTATCAGTAAATCACCACACATATCACCTTCCTGATTACAACACTAGACATAGTTACTTCCACTCTCTGTTCCCGTCTCTGCTGTCAGAGCCACTATTCTTTCTAGTCCATAGGAGAGAAAAAGAAAGGTCATTATTATAATTATATAAGGTCAGCTAGCTTGGCCCACTGGTTAAGGCACAAGGCTATAAAGCAAGAGACTGCAAGTTCAAGTCTCACCTTAGCCATGAAAGCCAGCTGGGTGACTTTGGGACAGTCATTCTCTCTCTCAGCCCAGCCCACCTCATAGGTTGTTGTGGGGAAAATGGGTGGATATATTTGCCACCTTAAGTTATTTGTAAAATAATAAAGGTGGGATAACAAACCAACAAATAAATGAACTCCCATTATATTCAAATAATAATTTTCATATCATTCCCCACCATTCATGCAGTAAGTACAAAGTTTTATTTCCTTAGCTTTGTAGGTTACTAAAGTATTTCTAATACACGCATTAGTTCTGGTAGCTAGAGTAAATTAATACCCATTAGTTATTCTATACTGAATTGAAGAATTCAGTATTCCTCTTTTCTCTCTTTCTTTACTAAAAACACTAATATAGTAAGCCTGTATTATTTGAATATTCTGAAACAGGGAACTAGGAAAACTATTGTGCCCCTGGCCTGCTAATACTAATAACCTTTCAAACAAGGGTAAAAGTATAATGAGTAGATACCTTCAATATGCTTCCCAAGTATCAGTCTTGTCATTAAATGTCTACATCCATGATTCTGCCTTACTATTACTTACCCGGATAAACAAAGAATCTAATGCAGAGATCAGGTTGCAATTATAGTATCCCAGATATTTTATTTTCAAAAAGTAGTAAACTGAGTGTGAAAAGGGCATGCTTGTAATCAAAATATTAAAAACTAGATTAAACAGGGAAGTTCAGTTAGATGTTATTACAAATATATACACTGAAGTTTGCCACATCACAACTGATTTGATGTACATCTAATTTCAGAAACAGTATACATTCAATTTGCATTTTGTTCCTGTTGAGCCTGATTCACTGACACTTTTCCTTTACTTTCATAGCAATACCAATAGCATTTGGACTTATATACCGCCCCATAGTACTTTACAGCATTCTCTGGATAGTTTAAAATGTCAACATATTGTCCCCCCAAAATTGGGTCCTCATGTTATCAAACTCAGAAGATGGAAGGCTGAGTCAAGAATTGGAATCCTGGCTGTGGGAAGCTAGCCTGCGCAGTGCATGCTATCTACTGTGCCACCATTCAATTATCATAAGCCTGTAACTCTAAACAGCATGTTCTTCCAGTCATCACTCATCTTGAATTATTCCACAGCTGAGATTGGTCTCCAGGTATAACTTCAGCCAATTAGTGCTCATGCTCCCAAACTTCATGTCCTATCAGAAAACACACATTAGAAGAAGGTGCATTCTTCCCAAATTGGAAGAAAAAGCAGATGAAAGCAACAATGCAGTGCCAAAAAAAAGCAGCATATTCAAAAAAATACAGTGCATGTTAGAGCTCTTTTGGGTTGGAGATGTGTAATTCAAGATGTGGGAACACCACCTTTCTGCTTCAAGCTACAACTTTCTTTGATCAAGTATTGATGAATAAAACTAGTGTCCATTGTAATAAATGTGCTTGGCTCTATAAAAGCGGTCCTTATTTAGTGACTTCATTTAGCAACCATTTGCAATTATAACAGTGATGAAAAAGTAATTTTGTGAGCAATCCTCACAATTACAACCTTTGTAGGCCTGTAAAGCAAAGAAAAGTTGAACTAAAGTTATAAGCATAGTTGTGATTTCACTTACTGTAACTTAATGACTAAGTTGCCTGTCATGATTATAGTCATGAAGGCTACCTGTAGTTAGCTCTGATATTGTTGTTCTTATTGATTTTTAATAATATTTTATTTATTTTCTCATTCTGGGGTTGTTTTAACACTGCTACTGCATGCCCTGGGTCAGTTTAATGTGGGAACAGATGCAACTGAAAGTATGTGCATTTTAATATCAATCCTATGACCAATGAATGCAAATTATTATCCCATAAATAAGTACTTGTACTAGATATTAGAAATTTTTTTTAATGTGCCATGTAGTAGCTTTAGCAAATTACTCCAGTTTTCATAGCCATAAGAATCATAATTAGAAATAGTTATTTCTTATTGTTCCAATCTGATTAAGTAAAATTATTAGGTCACAGAAAATGGAGATAATTGAACTGTAGCCATAGTACAAAAGTATATTTCACTGAACCTCCTATTCCTTGCACATATAGAAAGATTGACTTTCTTGTTTCACAGTAAATATATTTCCTGGGAAGGAGAGAATCCTTGCTTTGCATTGTTTGAACATATGTTTAGAAGTATGCTATACTTCCTCTGGCCCTATTACGGGACAGGTTGTATATGGTAGAAGGAATTGAAGGGTCAATGACCCTTCCCCTTTATTTCCCATCCCAAATTGACACAGCAGTTGATCATTTCAGCTATAGAGACTCAGCAAAACTAAGGCAGCCACAGTTATTTTATAAATGGTATCCTTACCAAGAACAGAGCTGCAGTGTAACCATTATGTTAAGACATATCCTGATTAAATAAGGAAAGAAACAAGATGTTTCAAGATAAGAAGCTTCAGCACATCAGCTCATTAAAAACCAGAACTGGGGGGGAAAAGCAGACATTTAAAGGAAATTACTAATGCAGAAAGTATCCATATGTAGTACAAATGAACAGAATTACTGAAGCAATAAATTTGAGAACACTGAATGTGCCCCAAACACTGAGAATACAAACTATGATCAACAAAGATATGTTCATAAAAGAAAATGAAGGAAAGAAATTCAATCAACCCTTTTGTTCTGCAAGATGGAACAGGATAATATTGACAATGGATGCTGGTAAAGACTACAATTCTGCAAAGAATGTAAACATTAATATATATATTAAATACTTAGTAGCAATTAAGAGAAAAAGGATGATGAAAATAGAGTTTATAACCACTCTCCTTATCAATGCAGCATGGTTCATTAGTCATCCAGGAACTGTGTGTGTCCATTTAGTTAATTTAGTCATTTTCACTTCATTTTCCTTGGAAATGATACACAAATGGATCATCATTCCTCCTCCCAGGATGATTTTAAAACAGTTGCCGTTGCTATAGCCCTAATATTCTGATATCCTCCCATCTAAGTACCAACTGATGCTTAGTTTTAAAGGTCAGATAAGTTTAGCCACGTGCTGCCACCTGTTGAAACACCACAGAAGAAGCCTTAATACAAGGGGCCTACTATCTCAGTAAATATGAAGGATTTTTAGCCATTAAATAAAATTTATAAAGACCTTCCCCCACTGCATAGGTTTTAAAGAATTATTGTTTACTTTTTTTAGAAGCCATTCACCCAGTTAAAAAGGTTCAAAAATATAAATAAATGTCCTTTAGAAATATTTTGTTAGCATTTTAGAATACAACAGAAGCAAACAATGAAGAGAAAAATAAAAAATAGGAAACAAAGTAAAAAAAAAAGAAACAGAATAAAAATTTCCTCCCATCTTTCCATTGAGTAATTGCCCTCTTATTCTTTCCCCTCACTCTTTAACCCTTTTTAACCTCCAAATCCATAAATCACCAAGCCAGTCTTTTCTTCTTTCAGTAAAAAGTCCATATAAGGCTTCCAATCTTTTTAAAAGGTCTTTTATCATTTTTCCGTGACCAAAGTCTTCAATTTAGCCATTTCCACAAGCTCCATCAATGTTATAATCTAATCTACTGTTGTGGGTATTTCATTATTCTTCTATTTTTGTGCATGCAATAATAAAAATATTTCTTATTGTCCTTGATCATTGATTCCATTTTATTTTAGTCTAAACGAAATAGAATTAATGGTCAAGGATATGCATACATAATGTTAGTATTTACAAATGGATCAAGTCCTAATAATATAATATCAGAAAACAATATCTGGCACATCTTCATATTATATTGAAACGTCTACGGAATTTTGTATTTATTTATTTTTTATTAGATTTTTTTTCCTGCCTTTATTACTTTTATAAATAACTCAAGGCAGTGAACATACATAATACTCATTCCTCCTCCTATTTTCCCCAGAACAACAACCCTGTTAGAAGAGTTGAACTGAGAAAGAGTCCCATCTGGCTTTCAGGCCTAAGGCAGGACTAGAACTTACAGTTTCTGATTGCTGGGTAATTATCTGAACCATTACACCAAACTGGCTCTTTTTAAAATAACCATGGTTGGAATCTTGCACTTTGTTATCATCCATAGTCACTCATACCTGATGAACAGAACCAAGCCTGTTAACTAGAGACAGACTCTTAAGGTCCAAAAGGACAAATAAAGTTTATTAGGAAATAACATGCTCCAATAGAAACCCTGTGCCTCTGACTTTTTCCCTCTGCATGCTGAAGAAAAGGAAATTCTCTATGCTTCACTAGCAAGTAGGTGAAGGAAACAGTTTAATAGCAGAAGATTGTTCATCTAGGTCTAAACCAAATCAGTTTGGCATTAGACATTTAAATGACCTCAAGACAGATGATCAGTCGAAAGAACCTTGGTTAAACCACAGAGGGGACTGAATTTCCGAAGAAGAGAAGGATACACAGGGGTGGATTTCAAGAGTCAGAAAAAGCAAGAAGACTAGTTCATCTAACAAAAGTAAAATAAAGGTTCTCTAGGACAGGGCTTTTCAACCTTTTCACCCATTGTACCACTTTTAGGATGTGGCACTATCGGAGTATCACCAGTCGCCTAGCAAGGTGTCAAAAACTTGATGACAAAAAAAAAAAAGGAAAAAAGTGATGAAGTACATGTAGTCCTCGACTTACAACAGTTCACTTAGCGACTGTTCGAAGTTACAGTGGCACTGAAAAAAGTGCCCCCCAAGCCACAGCTGAGCAAGACACCTGCCTGCTCACCTGGCGGCACTCTTCTTCCTGTCCAAGGTTTTCATTGTTATCAGCATTTCTGTTGAGGATTGGCAGCGGGATTGGGTTGGAGGGGTGTTTGGTTTTTATTCCCCCCGTCTGCTGGGTGGTTGCAGCAGGTTTTCATCACTTCACATGACCCTGGGACACTGTGACCGTCATAAATATGAATCAGTTGCCAAGCATCTGAATGTAAATCACAAGATCCTGGAGATGCTGCAACATTCCAGCTGATCGGCGCTTCTTCTGGGCTCAGCAGAAGCGCCAGGATCAGTGCCGAGCTCCAGCTGGAGTCTGTCGCTGATCCTGGCGCTTCCGCTGAGCCTTGACAGCCCTGCAGCTCCAGCCATCTCTCACTCAGGCTTGTGCGGTGCTGCCACTGGTTCAGCTCATTCCCTCCCCCACTACCACTTTTCTAGGATGGTCACGTACCACCTGCCAGGTGCCAATGTACCACAGGTGGTACCCGTACCACTGGTTGAAAAGCCCTGCTCTAGGAGATCCCCAAAATTATTCAGGTAGTCCTCAACTGACGACGACTAATTGAGCCCAAAATTCTGTTGCTAAGCGAAACATTTGTTAAGTGAATTTTGACTCATTTTATGACTTTTCTTGCCATGGTTTTAAGTGAATCACTACAGTTCTTAAATTAATGACACGGTTGTTAAGTGAACCTGGTTTCCTCATTGACTGTGCTTGTCGGAAAGTTACAAAAGGGGATCATTTGACCCTGGGACACTGCAACTATCATAAATATGAGTCAGTTACTAAGCGTCTGAATTTTGCACACGTGACCATGAGGATGTAGCAATGGTCGTAAGTGTTCATAAGTCACTTTTTTCAATGTCATGGTAAATTTGAACGGTGACTAAATGAACTGTTATAGGTCAAGGACTATTTGTACTTCAGAGAATTCCAAGGATCACTTGCAAGGTATACATGTAATAGTGACATACAGAAATATAGGTTAGCATTTCCAGAGAAAGAAATAGTAGTTGAGAAAAACAAATAAGATAAAAAATTGCTTATTCTGAATGGATGTTTAAACTCTCTTTCTAGATCATCAGTATTCTAGTGCTTAGTCATTTTCGTAGGAATGACCGATGCTAAACATCCTATTAGGTCCTTTGTTTTTGCTTCTGCTTTTTTTTATTGAAGAGGAATACCAAGAGAAAAACTAAAAAAAAAATGACACTTAAAAAATGTATTGCTAAAGCACAAGGAAAAAATATATAATTTTTTATAATCTTCTGTAGATAAACTTCCTTGTGTTTTTAATTATATATTTTATAAAGTGTGATTTGGAGATAACTAAAAGCCATTTCTTAAAATTTGTCAAGAAAAAGCTGCATCAGAGAAAAAGATCTCTAACTGGCTTTGTTAAACTTCCTTCAGAATCAAGTGTGTGTCTCTCCATGTGTGTGTGTGTGTGTATGTGTGTGTGTATACCTTTGACATATTCCTCATAAAAAGCCTTGAACTAACTCAAATTAAGACACAGCAAAATATAAATTTGCACCATTACAGTGAAACAGGAAGAAAGCATATCTTAAGATAGCATACTGTTTACAAAATATATACAGCACATTTAGAAGAATACCTTTGAACTATGTATTACTATGATCATAAAATTAAAAATAATTGTATAAGGTGAAAAGAAGACTAAAAAATTGTACTAATTTGGGAAATAAATTAACAAACTATCTTACATGACTAAATTTATCAACTCAATGAGAATAAACTCCAACACTAAATGCTTTACAGATGTGGAAGTAATATATCATTGAATTATAGCAGAAGAAAAAATAAATTGTAGCAAAAAGGGTAATAAATTTAGAGTAGAAAAAGTTAACCTCCAAACGGCAATCAAGTTAGTAGTAGTTATAGTAGTAATAAATATTTACAAGTTATAGAATGTGGAATTATTTTGAATTTTTTTATTCAGAGCCACTTTTTGACAACACATTATCATAAAATGATATAGATGTGCATTTTTATCACATTGCAATTACTTCCACCTTCAACAAATCCATTAATGTGTGATAACATGGTACAGAATAGAATAGATATAATATATATAATCAAAGTAGTCTTAAAAGACTCTGATTTAAAACAAACTGTACAAAAACTCCAAATACAAACTTTGAACCATTATAGAAAAAAATTATAGGAATCAGCTGTCATGACAAACTAATATAACATGATTCTGCAAATCAATAAAGGATTATTGAAATAAGAGCACTGTCTATAAACCCGAGCAAATTAGCAAACCAGAGTAAATTTACAAATTAAATCAATGAAATTTTATGTCATAGTTAATTACTAATAAACTCTATTAATCAAGAGTATTATTGCTGTACTAATGGTTAGTACATATAACACTGCTTTGTTTTTCTGAATGCCTATCAATAAATATATAATAAATATGCAACATATTTAGCAATTAGATACAGGCAGTCCTCGACTTACAATGGTTCATTTAGTGACTGTTCAAAGTTACAACAGCACTGAAAAAAGTGACTTATGACCATTTTTCACAGTTACAACCTTTGCAGCATACCCATGATCATGTGATCAAAATTCAGATGCTTGGCAACTGACTCATATTTATGACAGTTGCTGTATCCCAAGATCATATGATCACTTTTTGCGATCTTCTGACAAGCAAAGTCAATGGGAAGCCAGATTTACTTAACAACAGGTTACTAACGTATCAACTGATTCACTTAACAACTGAGGCAAGAAAGGTTGTAAAATGAGACAAAATTCACTTAACAAATGTGTCTCTTAACAACAGAAATTTTGGGCTCAATTGTGGTTGTAAGTCGAGGACTACCTGTATTAGCCAAGCTTACACCTATAGGATTTGATCTGGAGTTCTTCATTTTTTCTAATGATGGTTGTCCTAATCACTAAACTCAAAATACATCAGGTATTTATGTTACCAGTGATAAAAACAGCTAGTGTTGTATTTCAATATTTTATAATACCTCAATTATCTTGATAAATTTGGTGACAAGTAAAATGGAGTCTACCTCTAATCATTTAGTGACACACTATTAATCTAACATTGAAGTGCAAAATACTTCATTCACTACAGCAGAGGTCCCCAACCTTTCCACTTTGGTGGTCCAGAGAGAAAAGGAGAGCAGGTAAATTTGCGTGCGTGCGCATGCGCAAATGGGCCGCACCTACCGCAGCATTTCTACCACCAGCATGCATGCACAGAGCCACGCTAGCGCCCACCTGCATGGGCAAAGGGGCTGCTAATGCCCATGCGACGGCCGGCCCCATTCCTGCAGCCAGTTGGCCAATAGGCCACAGACCAATACTAGGCCGAGGCCACAGGTTGGGGACCCCTGCACTACAGTACTATTTTTGATTATAAATCAAAATGCATTTTTACAAAAAACAAAGAGCTAAAATTGTAGAGTTCCCATCTCTAGGAACATGAATTATTAGTCAGAGTGGCATGCATGGAGAAAATTTTTTTTAAAGTTCCATTTTAAACATCAAGAATGCAGAGCAGCTGCTTAATTGTCTCAGTTGAATTCAACTGCCAGTTCACTTCATTAATTTATGTGAACTTCTCTTAGACCATCCCAAAATATACAGTTGCTAAAATCTGTTAATACAAATCAAGCTTGAGAAATTCCCTCTTGACACCCAAACACCAGAAAATGGGCAGAATCTACAAATCCTTTAACAGCAATTATCCTTTATTCGGTTGTGTGTATCAAAAACCATTTCAACAAAAGTTGAAACAAGAGTTATTTTCCCTTCAGCATCCCAACTCCGTCAATTCACTATAGGCTGTGGAAAGTATAGATAAATGTACCTCCGATACAATCTTAAATCGATGCATATACTTTAATGTTATTTTTCAGAAGCAATGGTAACTATCCAGAACAATGTGGGCCTACTTTTCTTCCCATTTCCCAATCATTTATCATACAAGGATATATCTGTCTGCAACATATAACATATAATCTGTCTGTAATATCTTGAAAATGGCTCAGGCACCCAAACATCTATCAGATACATTTATCTCATCATAAAATTGCTCTTTGAACATTCTAAATTCTGTTTAAATATCCATGAAAAAAATATTTATGAAAACACAGTGACATATCACTGGATAATAATTTTTTTCAATTATGTAAAATGTTAAAATCATTTGAAACGTTGTGCTCCATTCACCTGAGCCTCTTCTCTGAGAGAAAATAAAGTAGAAGTAAACAGCTATAAAAATATTTGCTCCCACGTCTTCCATGAACTTTATCACCAATTTCTGCAGCTGACAAAATGTCACACCATATAATCTGATTAACCAAAACCTAATTCTTTGTAGCAAGTATTTGACACTTTCAATCAGTCAGTTAAAATATTCAGCTACTGAAAAAAGCATTTCCTTTTAATTTTAATATTTTGCTTGAGCAACTGTTTTAAATATTCTAATTTCCTTTAACTTACTTGCAAAATAAATGGTCAAAATAGGAAAACAGTTTAAAAGTTTAATGTTGAAATGTACTGTTAAGCTGCAATTCTGTACTTACCTGGAAATAAACACTAAATGGGATTTCCTTTAAACAGAAATAATCGTTCTTTACTGTACAGGTTTGGTCTTTTTCATTTGTAAACAACCTTTTGAAAACTCTATATAATTATAGTACCATGAATAGGATAATAAGTCAGCAAATGTATATTATTGGCTTCATTTATTCTACCAGTTCAATTAATATAAAACAGTTTAAATTTATCAGAATATTCTGCATTAAGTGGTTGTGGACAAAAGGGTATACATTTAATAATATGCTTAAATTTACATTCCAAACCATTAAAGACAAGTGAAATGAATGTATTTTATTTCAAGAAAACATTGTTTACAACTATGATGCAAGTAACCTGCCAAAATGAATCCATATTTGAATAATAAGGAATATAATTTTCCCTATTTGCACCTAACCATGGTTATTGTTATTGTTTCTGCCATGTCCTATAATACTGCTTTCATCTCACAAGCAGTCCAAGACAAGTATACTAAACTAGTATTTCCCCTTATTAAAACATTATCCAGAGGTAGCTTCGTGGTATATTATAAATCTGTTAGGTTTTGTCACTAATTATCTTGGGCGGAAGTGACTTAACAAAGGCAGGAAAAAGGACTGGGATCAGCAGTGGAGACAGCAGATTTCACATCTGTGTAGTGTGAATTCACAATATCCCAAATTTCACTGAATAACTCAAGGATGGAGAGCACAAGAACATGTGGAGGTAGCCTTTAATAACCTCTAAGAGAGGAACAGACTGCATAGTCCAATGAGTATTTACTGAAAAATCAGTATGTTGAATATGGCTTACTCCCAATTAATGTCTATGATCCTATGCATACCAGTTCTTCTAAATATATTTCAAATTCATATGTATATGTTAGCACTGTATCCTTAAAGTAATTACATCAGAAATTACATTACTTAAGTTTTATGATGTTGACAGGATTATTTCAGAAGAGTTCCATTCAAAATGAAGTTGGCATATTTATACCTTAATAAGATATTCCCAGAAGAATAGTAAGAATAGAGCAAGCCAAAGTTTAAGTAACAGAATGCAGAGCACATCTGTATTTTCCAAGCACAAGCTCCACAGATGTTGTAAATTACTCTTTTTTCAGTTGTCTCTCTGAAAAGTGTCAAGTTTAAGAATAAAGTTCAGGCAAAGACTAGAAATTTTCACAGCAAGAGTTGTTTTAGTCATCTAAAACGTTACACTCAACAGCACTGGACTTGTTGGATGAATGAATCATTTAGAGGGGAAAAAATGATGATACAATCAATTACATTCAACACTGTTTTAAATAAACCATAGATCAGGCTGTGACAATAAAATTTACACAATATAAACCAGACTGCTCTGCATTTTAAATCCAAATACTCAAACTTGTTAATCAGATCAGTTTACTAATCTACAGTCCATGTTTAATGGCATTTGCATATTATTCTTATTGATTTCAGTGATAACATCTAAGTAAATTTGCATACAAACAGACCTATCAATTTTAGTTTATGTAACAGGAACTGACTGAAAATATATTTTTAACATTGCTTGGGGGGAATGGAGATTTTGGTAACTTTAAACCATTAAAATTGGCATCTAATGTATGGAGAATAGTTCTCATTTCTCAAATCTGGTTAAACCTTTATTATTCAGTTCATTTGTGGCTGTTATCTTTAGGATCTGAAATTATCCTCAGTCGGGTTTAAAGATACTTCAATTGAAATAAGCCATAGTATGGGGGTATTATTTGAAAACCACTGGGCAAGGTAGCATTCAATTTACTTTCCAGTATACATTATTTTCCCCAAAACAAATAAAATGCTAGCAAAAGTTCTGAAAGAAAGAAAATTCACGCTTCTGCTGTACAAGCTTTTAGACAAAAATAGCTGCATCAAGAATCAGACCTTATTCTTCCAGGATGATTTCTATTTATGAAAGATAATGTCAGAATATACTATTCTTGCCTTCTTTCACATCAGAAAATCCCCAAAGTATTGCTTCCTATCACACTTCTTTTGCAGGAGGAAAAAAGTGTGGGATTTCCAAGGGTACACAAAATATCTGTTCAGCATTCCCGCGCCCATAGGTGAGTTTGTCTTTCTTCAGCTGGAAAGTTAACATTCGAGGAATCAAACTTTCCCCGCGACCCGAGAAAGCCGGATCCTTAAACTAGCTTTACAGTGTTGGAGGGGAAAGAATCCTATAACTCTTTTCAGCCCTTCCTTCTGTCCAACTCATTTCGTTTCCAGAAAGAGCTAATTTCCTCCAACAATAGACATGCTCGGTTTGGAAAAACGCAGCCACCAGTATTTATGCCCCTTTCCTCGGTTCAGAGGTCTGCAGCCAGGTCCTTTGACAGAGGGATTTCCTGTCCATAGTCCCCTACCTCCCAACAAATCCCGCAAAGGCGGTGTAAACATTAAGGGCTACGCAACCCTTAAGCCCTCTGTCATGGAACTGGGTATGTCTGAAAACAATAACACTTAATCCACGTTTCGCCCTCAAACGCAGCAGATTCCACCCGAGGGTTCCCCTTTCAGCTCTTTCTAGACCCAGAATTTGCAGGAAATGCTAGGGCTATATCGGAGACCCCGGGCAAAAAAGGAAGAGAAGAGGCTTCTGACCATGCACAAAGTGCCGCCCCACCTTGTAATATTTCCAGGGACCCGATCTGAGCCTTTACGCACAATTAAGCCCTGCTCCACCCCACCTCCCACCCCCGGTCCTCTTACTCACAAGGAGACGGTGCGGTTGGGCAGCAGGGAGGGGTGCAAAGTTTCCGCCAACTCGCCTCCGCTGCAGACAACTTTGATGCGCAGCGTTTGCCGGCCGGGTCCCTTGGAGCGCTCTGCGGTGCAGAGACAGCTGTCAAGGACCAGGTCCGGGCAATTCCTGTTGGCTTTCGAAAGCCCCACCGCAGCGGCTGCCACCAAGCAGAGTGAGTAGCACAGCCCGTGCATGGCGAGGGGGCGGCGGCGGCGCCTCGGTTCTCCTGCGTTTCGGCGGCTCTAAGAGGCGGCGGCGGCGCCGCTCATGGCATAGTCGGCGCGCACGGCAGCCCTCTGGCAGCAAAAGGGAGTCGCTGTCCACCCTCACGCCTCTTCCCCCTCCTCTCCTCCTCCGCAGTGGGCCACAGACAGGAGGCGCTCCCTCAGCCTCGGCACCGCCGCTTCCCGCCGCCGAACCTCTGGGCGGACCACACGGAGAGCGCTTTCGCGCTGCCGCGGATGAAATGCCTCCCACCTTTCGGCCGCTGGAGGGATTATTTTTCTTTCTTCAAGTGTTTCTCGTGGAGGGGGGGGATCAGCGCGTTCTGCTTCCGAGGGCTGCCCCCCTCCCCTCAGGAGACTAACCACGCGCCGTGGGGGAGATTGCATAAATTGGACTAATTTCCTGCAATAAACTGCCTTTAGTTTCTTCTTTTGACCAGCATCCTTAAGTATACATGGAGAAGGAAACTTATCAGTGACACACAAGGTCAGTCACCTTTGGATAATTGTGAAAGGAATCTGTTTTCCTTGCTGTTAGACTTCTCAGCCATGCAGCGTGGAAGAAGAGTACGGACCATACATAGCCTTTCTAGTCCGGTCATGGGAGGATGAGATCTAAGCTGCAAAATTTCACAAAACCACCAAATGTCAGCAAAGAGATTCAGGAACTCTAGTTTTTGTTTTCTATCTAGAGAAAGTCTAGATTTTTGCAGCCAAGATCTAGTATTTTTGTTTATTCATTATTAAATAATAACAGCAATCTCATTATTTTTATATACCGGTAGTTTCTTTTTTCCTCCAAGTCACATAATCATGCTTCTTGTTTATGTCTCAGTTTAGAAAAAGTGGTTTCTAAAACTGCCTGTCATCAAGAGACTCACTGCAGCATACAAAGAGGAATAAAAACACATCATAACAATAAAAAGGACAAAAATAATAACTACATTAGGGTAGTTGGTTATGACCTATAAAGCCCTACATGGCATCGGACCAGGTTATTTACGGGACCATCTGCTGCCTCATGAATCCCAGCGGCCGGTTAGGGCCCACAGAGTCGGCCTTCTCCAGGTCCCGTCAGCCAGACTGTCGCCTGGCGGGGCCTAGGGGAAGAGCCTTCTCTGTGGCGGCCTCGGCCCCCTGGAACCAACTTCCCCCGGAGATCCGTGTTGCCCCCACCCTCTCCGCCTTTCGTAAATTGCTTAAAACATACCTTTGCTGGCAGGCCTGGGGCAGCTAACACCTTGCCCCTAGCCAGTGTATGTTTGTGTGTATGTTTGTGGAATGATTGGTTTTTCTTTTTTTAACTTCGGGGTTTTTATATTTATATATTTATATTTATATATTTTATTGTGATTTCTATCATGTTGTGAGCCGCCCTGAGTTCTCCGGAATAGGGCGGCATAGAAATTAAATAAATAATAATAATAATACCAAAATTTTAAATCTTGTCACATTCCAACAGGTTCAGAATTGCTGCAGTCCATAATATTGGGTAGAGAGATAAAACCAGTAGATTCAAAGCTCCTATACCAAGATGGGTGTCTGGTGGATCTATAGCTTAGAATAATGTTTCTTAAAGTGTGGGTCCTAGGACTCCTTGGTTCCCCCAAGAACTTCTCAGAGGTTTCACTCTATTACAATATTATATTAAAATCCCATCATATAACTGTGAGAAGGAGTAGTGGCAGTGAATATGTCAGTTTTAATTTTTAATATTGGTAAATATAACACACAAACAAAATGTCTTTTGGGCTCTTCCATAATTTTTAAAAGTGGGACGGGGGGGAGAGGGAGTTTATGAAATACTGCTTTAGAAAGATAAAAAGAAGTAAGCATATTGCTAGCACTGTCATATGAGAACAAGTCTAAGCCTCACATAATAAGGGTAGCTCTGGTGACCAGCATCATATTAACTATACATAACTGTCTCAGCATAAATCATAGCCAATAATAAAAACAAAGAATTTTTTTGCTAATGTAGTGGCACATCTTACCCTCTGCTGCTTTCGGAAGAACAGCTGCTTCTAAATGAGTTTGTCTAAAAAAAAAAAAAGAAGTCTAAAACAAGGTACAATACTCTAGTCCAGAGGTTCTCAACCTTGGCAACTTTAAGACTTGTGGACTTCAACTCCCAGAATTCCTCAGCCAGCTCTAGTCAGACCACAAGATACCACTACTCAGTTACAAATTCATAAAACAAAGTAGAAATTTATGACCATGACAACAAAAAGATTTAAAGAAGAAACATATTTATTCCCAGTCAGAAATATTATAATTTGTGTCTGCTTTGCTTTTAAATATTTTTATATTTCCCTTAAATTCCCTTAAATAAGTGTATACATATATGGCAAATTTGGAGGACAATACAGTGGCCAACAAATTGGAAAAGATCCATCTACACTCCAGTACTAACAAATGGACATAACAACGTGTGCAAATTATTGTATAATATCCTTAACTTCACATGCTAGCAAAATATGGATCATGCAACACGGATTAGAGCTCTAATGGAAAAAGAGATGCCAGATGTTCAAGCTGGTTTTAGGAAACGCCAAGGAACATGAGACATTATGCTGAAGCATCATGGATAATTGAGAATGCCAAAGAATAACCCCCCAAAAGTCACTATGTGCTTCGTTGATCACAAAAATGCCTTTAATTGCATTGATCATATCAAGCTGAAAATGCCCAGATTAATGGGAATCCCAGAGCATCTCAGTGTTCTCATGAGAAACATACAGAAATCAGGAAGCTACAGTACATATGGAACATAATGACTGACCTCAGATTGGCAAAGGAATGTTAGAAGGCTGTATACTCTAAATAAATAAATCTAAATAAATAAATATCTTATTTATTCAACCTATATGGCAAATATAAATTAAAAGAAGCTGGAAGAAGAAGATGAATGCGGTTTTAAAATTGGAGGAAGAAACATCAATAACCTGTATTGTGTTGATGAAATAATCCTGATGGCAGAAAAGCAAAGGATCTGCAAGCTCTGGTAATAAATGTTAAGGAGCAAAGTAAAACAGGGGGACTAAAATTGTGTACACACACACACACACACACACACACACAATTATTTACAAACTAATGATAAGTAGAACCAGTGATTTTTTTGTAAAAAAAAAAAAAAAAAAGGCGCCGGAACTCACACATGTCATACAACCTGCCTTACCTACCCTACAAGGTTCCATCCAAAAAAGGTGCCAGAACTCCGTTCTGGGCGTTCTATGAGAAAAAAAGCCCTGGGTAGAACAACCAGACTTAAAATTGGCAAAAAAAGAGACTGAAGTGGTGGTTATCTTCTGCCTTTTTGGAACAGCCATTAGAAGTGAGGGAACAAGCAGTTAAGATAGGGGTCTTCAAACTTGGCCCTTTTATGACTTGTGGACTTCAACTCCCAGAATTCCTCAGCCAGAAATACATTGCAGACTAGCATTTGGTAAAGCAGCCATGAAGGCCTTGGAAAAAAATATTGAAATACTGTAGTGCTTCTTCCCCTACAAAGATAAGAATTGTGTAAGCCATGGCATTTATTGCCTGTGAATATCTATAAAAACAAAAGTTAGTTTTTGAAGAAGCCAGATATATCCAGCCTCAAATTATTCTACTTCAGACACATTATGTGAACTCTCTCTACAAAAGGCTTTAATGTTAGGAAGGTGGAAGGAAAGAGAAGAAGACAGCAGCAAGGTTGATGGACTCAGTTATAGTGGCAATGTTGAAAGACTGAAAGACCAGGTTAGGAACAGATCTTGTAAATAATGTGATAATTAATAGCTACATATAACAACAAAACAGGTCATCCTCAACGACCACAATTGAGCCCAAATTTCTGTTGCTAAGCGAGACAGTTGAGTTTTGTCCTATTTTATGACCTTTCTTGCCACAGTTGTTAAGAGAATCACTGCAGTTGTTAAGTTAGCAATATAGTTGTTAAGTGAATCTGTCTTCCCCATTGACTTTGCTTATCAGAAGGTTGCAAAAGGTGATCACATGATCCTGGGACACTGCAGGCGTCATAAATATGAGTCAGTTGCCATGCATTTAAATTTTGGTCACGTGACTCTGGGGATGGTGCAATAGTCGTAAACATGAAAAATGGTCGTAAGTCACTTTTTTCAGTGTCATTGTAACTATGAACGGTCACTAAATGAACTGTTGTAAGTGGAGGAATACCTATCCAGAGAAATCATAATCACTGAAAAATCTGTTTTCAGTATTCTTTGAATACTGGCTGAGGAATTCTGGAAGTTGAAGTCCACAAGTCTTAAAGTTGCCAAGGTTGAGAACCCCTGCTATAGAATGAAAAAAAATGCATCAAAAGAAAAGTGTGATGTGTGTGTCAGGTAACTGTGGCAAAGCTGTATGACATCAGAAATGTTTGATCAGCTCCCTTTCAATCTGGGAAGGAGGAATTTTAATGGCACCTGTGATGCTAGTGACTGGTTTACATTAACTAATATTAGCTGGAAATTAATTTAAACAAAGAAATGGAGTAGAGGTAAAGAACTGAAAATGGATCAAATAGAAAAGTTCAAAATAAAACAAAATGTATCCGAAAAATTCTGTCCTATAACCACAGATCCAATCTAAATTATAGTTCTAGAGTTATTTTTAGACAAAGAAAAAGCAATGGGAACATCTAGTTGCATCATAATTTGTTGCTTCCTCATTCCCCCATATTCTTAAAACAACTATCTAGATAATGTTTGCACTGAAATGATATGTAAACCTTCTTTCCTGACCAAGTTTGCAAACCTAAGAAGTTAAGCCCCTTGGTTCCAAGATGATTTGCTTTAGACACATAATCAGGCAGATGCTTGCGTTGAAGAAGGAGGCTAGTCTGCTTACTGGGAAATTTGGTCTGGCTCAGTCTAGACACATAACTAAACTGTATACCATGGACATTATTTGATTTTTTTTTGTAACGGGCTTTTTGCAAAGCTAAAATCAGACTAATATGTATTATAATATGCACACAAAACAAGAATAAAAAAGAAAAAGTTCAAGGGGAATCAGAAGGAGCTTAAGTATACCACATTGATAGATGGTGCATACTTTACAATTAACACCTTATAAAGTGCAATATTAAATGCATCTGAGCTCTCACACACATTTATGCTAGTTTTGTTTCTCTTGGAAGCAACCCTAATCCCTTCCCAGCAAATGAAAGAGAGTGTTTTTCTATTATTTTACAAGTAAACTTTAGAACTTATACAAATAATAAACATCACACTTAATGGATTTATTTTTATACCATCCTAAAGAAATAGTAGTTAAGTGGAAGTATATAACTCTTTTTAAAAAATATGATTAAAACAGATGTGCGTGTGCACACATTCAATTTGCAGACAACTGTAAGTAGTTCTGTGTAATAATCAAGGATAGGCACATGTAAGTAATTGTTTAACAAACAAACCTTCATTAGTTTGTCAACTTGCTACACTTTAGGCTATTCACTGGTACAGCCTTTCCCAAGCTGGTACCCTTGAAGTTGTTGGTCCTCTCCTCCCCAGACATTGTTTGTATTGAATGGAAATGAGGGAAGAGGGACTGCAAAGCAACAGTTTAGGGTTGGCAGGAAGTAGGTCAAATATATTTTATTGTGTGTAGCAGGTACTATTAAAACCAAATAGGCGCTGATATATAAGGAAGGAAGGAATATATACCCTCTATGGCCATGAAAGATAATAAAAAAATTCATTGACCCATTTGAAGTTTTAGTTGGTGGTTATTGGTTTGTGTGTGTGTGTGTGTGTGTGTGTGTGTGTGTGTGTGTGTGTGTGCAACTTTATATAACCGTAGGACATATAAGTGTGGACTTTTCTTAAAGAAGGAACCAATTATATATCAACTAAAGAAATCAACTTAAAAATGAGGAAAATTAATATGAATGGTATTTATTGATTTAGTTGGTATAGATTTTTACCAAGTTGCTTATTTTTACAATTGCCAAGGCAACCTTGGTTCTTTTATGACTCGTGGACTTCAACTCCCAGAATTCCTGAGCCAGCACAGCTGGTATATACCATATCTACATTAACCTAGGTGTACATTAAAGGCTATGGAATATAATAGTTTTTTGAGTGATCTATGAAATAACATGTAAGGGGTAACAGATTAGATTCTATTATTTCTCGTGCTAGATTACAACCAAACCCAACCAATAGCATAGATGTTATTCTATAGGATTCAAACCCCCTAGTGGGAACTAAAGTTCAGTTCCTTTCAACTTTTTAAAATAGGTGATTATACACAGTGCCTTCTCTAAGGTTTCTTCTATGCCCTGGGACAAACCCCAAATAGGTTAAAACTAGTCACATATTGCCTCCTGGTGGTCACTGTAACTGAAATATCACACAGGATATATACACTGAGAAAACAGGTATTTTGCCTCCTTCGAAGGAGGATAGAGTGGGAGTCTTATGAAACCCTATAGAAGAGAGTATAACACATTTTATTTCTCTACTCTGAGAGCTTAAGGAAGAGTTTACCATATAGACTAGTGTTTCTCAACACTGACAACTTGAGGATGTATGGACTTCAACTCCCAGAATTGCTGGCTGGGGAATTCTGCTAGTTGAGAAGTACTGGTATACAGTAGACAATTGTGATAGGTTCTATATATTTCTTCCTGCAGTACTGCTAAGTGCTAGGATCTAAATGGGTTCTAAAACTAATGCATTGAATTTAGTCCTCTAAAACGCAAAGGTCCATAAGTTCAAATCCTAGCAGAGAGTTTGAACCCACAAAATAACATCTGGCTACTTACATCTGATGAGTTCCAAATAAGGCAAAACTGTTATCATAGTGTCTCCTGGTGGTCAGTATCTCAAACATATTGTTTAAGTAATATTCTCAAATCCACTTTTTTATATTCACTTTTTTAGGGAAGCATGAAGCAAATGTCACATGGAGCAAAATCATGGACCTTAGAAACATAGGCTTCTTTTTTGCACCATGAATTATGAGTCTTATCAGTACCACATTTATATCTGATTGTAAGGTATGCAGTGCTTTTTTTCTTAAAAAAAAAAAGGTGCCGGAATTCACACACATCATACAACCCGCCTTGCCTGCCCTACAAGGTTCCATCCAAAAAAGGTGCCGGAACTCCATTATGGGCGTTCTATGAGAAAAAAAGCCCTGAAGATATGTATATATTAGATAAAACCTCCATTATTGTGTTTCTGTGTCCCATAGTCATCATTTTTGAAAAACAAGTTTTAATTTGCTTGTCCTATCAATGTTTTATTCTTTGGAATAAGCAATATACAATTTGCTGAGATCAGTCACCTTGAAATGAGATGCATTTTACTTCTGTTTTTAATAAAATAAGAAGTGGAGAAGAAGTCAAAGATATGCTGCCTGTATTTCACTGTCTAGAATTTTGAGCTTGGAATTATCTTCTTTATAGAATTTTGCAAGACCTGATGATAACTTAGATTGCCACAAAATTGCTGATTACACTTTCTGAAAATTGCAGTAGTCCCACATTTAGTTTTTAAACTTAGTAACTACATTTTTATCTTTCACTCCCCTTTCTTCTCCCCTTTTTAAATCTTGATTTTCATTGTATTTTACTATAATAAACTTTAACAAAACATTAAAAAAGAAGAATCATTTCAACAGTGGGGAAAGAACTGAATTCATATGGTAGATGTCTAGCAAATCTATTTTGAACCATCACTACTACCTTCCCATAGTTCTTTGCTCTTTGGTTTAGCAGTGGCCTAACTAACCTTTGCTTCTCTGAAGAATGGATTTATTTTTTAGCCTTAATCCTTATATCTTAAATGGTTCTTGAAATTATTTTCCCATTGTAGAAATATTGGAATAATATCTTTTTTTTCTTTTTATTGAATTTTATTATAATATAAAATACAAATGAGTTCTCCGGAATAGGGCGGCATAGAAATTAAATAAATAATAAAATAATAATAATAAAACAAAAGTAATAAGAGAATAGAGGAAGGAAAAGTGGGGAAAGTTAAAAAAAAGTGCAAGATATGAGAGGAAGAAAAAAAGCAATGGCTTCCAACATTTTCAGTACAATAGAATATAAAATACAATTACAACCTCAAGTTTTTGTTTTAGCTATTTAGTAAGTACTAGCCATTTCTATATTAACAAGCTAATCTAATCATCAAAACCTAAAATTTCATTTTTCTGCCTCGAGCATGAAGTCCAGAAATGCTCTCCAAAAAGAAATAAAACTAGAGACATTCTTTAATTAGAGCACTAATCTTTCCATCTCTGCCAATTCCATCACTTTTTAATCCATTCTTCCATTGTGGGAATTGATGAATCTTTTCATTTTTCTAAATATAGAATTCTCACTGTAGTCAACATGTATAATAATAAAGCTCCAATTTTTTTTTCAAGTTCCTTATCCAATAGTCCTAATATCTGGATGTATTATCAAGGAGTGTTTGTGAAGATTTCGTGTATTTAAGCTTGCCCATTTCAAACAACATGTTCAATAAATGATATTGGTGTACTAGTATAGTCATCATTAAAAGTCTCAATGACAACAAATATTCCATGACATCATCACACCAATTATATAAATGATGTAATTTGCATCAATTATAACATCAGAATGCAAATGACATACAGTATATAACTCACATAGGCTATATGGTGACATTAGTGTTATATACAAGGTCAATGTTCCCCTTAAGACATAAGCTGCATGATTGCAACAAATGTAATAGAAAGATCGACAAGATGCAAGAAAATTAATCCAATTCCCCATAACCCTGTAGGATAGTCATAGCAGAAAATACGCTGCTTACATTAATTATATATAACAGAAACATACTAATTTATATTTCAGTTATTGAAAATATTAACTGTTCTTGACTTTACTAGAGGCTTATAATTGAAGTTTTTTATTGCATACTGTTGAAAAGTGCATTTTAACTTTTACTGATCTTCACACTTGTGACCCAGCCCAGTTCCATATAGTACTTTTTCATTCTTTCTAATAGAAAATTATTTGTATTAATCTCATCTTGTTTAATGGAAACTTTATGTAACACTTTATATAAGAATCATAAATTCTTTTGCCCAAAGGATATGATTTTTTCATGAATGCACAAATAAAAGTACCTTTTGTTCAACAAAGTGGCATGTGAAAACCCTTTCAAGTAGATTGAGATTACTGAAGCGATATTGCTGAAAGCTTTTAAAAATGAGTTTGGTAATTGTAGCATTGCAACACCCAATCCAAGCCACAGAAGTGAGTGTGTTATTCATGGGTACTATTAACAGGTTTTTGTCTTTTGTGTTGAGGTGAACAACTGTAGCTCAGCTTTACCATGAAAAGATCTACCTAGCTATTATCTACTGTAGCAACGCTTTCTATAAAATCAAACATAGGACAGCCAATTTTAGCACATAATTTCACAAAGGAGAGGACAATATTTTGTTTTTATCTTCAGTATATATCTAGTATAATGTACTATTTTATTCGTACAGCAGTATATTGCATTTTACAAATCTGAGCTATCTACTTTTCATGTGCTGAAGGGAAAAAAAAGAAGCGTTTTCTTTTCCAGTTACTGAAGAACTGCTTTCCAAGATACTCTAGCACAGTGATGGCAAAACTTTTAGTGACCGGGTGTCCAAACTGCAACCCAAAACCCATGTATGTATTGTCGGGTGCTGAGTGGGCGTGGCCCATTGGGTGGGTGTGGCCAAATGGGTAGGCGTGGCCCATTGGGTGGGCATGGCTGCAGTGGTAATGGCAGACTGGGTGGGACTAAAAAGTTCAATCAATCAATTCCGACTTTGCGAGATTTTTTTTTTCCCCATGAGAAGTTGAAATTGATTGATTGATTAAACCTTTTTCTTTTGTTTGCACACGGCAGCAGAGGCCTAAAGTGAAAAGGTTTTATAAAACCCAGGTGAAGGCCTAGGACTGGGGCGACAGCACGCGTGCCCACAGAGAGGGCTCTGCGTGCCACCTGTGGCATGTGTGCCATAGGTTCACCACCACAGCGCTAGCATTTCTGAATTTTACCATTCAACCCAAAACATTTGGTTTACACACTGAAATAAACTGTAATGAAATTTATTGGGTTGTGGATTGTTGTTCAGTACTGTGATTTGGATTGGTATATTGTATGAACCCAGCCACTTTTTTTTGTAAGCCATGGCTTGTGCCTCAGCATGTTATATAATCTCAGCCTGTTATCGTTTATTTAATAATATTAATCAAATCTTAGCTTAATGTGACATGAAAACAGTTCAAATGGTATTTTTTATTTTGTTTTCTTCAAATGTGACAAATCATTTTTTCTGGGGTAAATCACTCTAATATAGTTTCTGTGCAGAATTTTGAAATGCCTCAAACTTGCTACATCTGTTTATCTAGTTGAGAATGATGGTATGAATTGTACTACATACTTATAACGTACATTATTAGTTTCATCTCATTTGAAATTACTGTCTTCAACTCCAGAAAACCTATCTGCTTGAAATGGTTGTAATGAAATGTTATCTTCACTATGACAATATGAAGGGTTTTTCAGAATCTTCTGAAACAGGATCCCCCAAAACTCATAAAATATTGTTCATAGAAATTTTGTTCATTAGTTAGCTTGGTTGAAAAGTAGCTTGTTAAACATAGCACGTTCTATTCTGTTTTGTCTTGTGAAGTTAGTTTATTTATATTTTTAAAATCCTGCTGCCAGATCTATTCAAAATAAACTAAATGAATTGTTCTGATGTTTTTTATCCCTGCCCCTTTCCTTCCCAATTTCATGTTAACAGGATGGACAGTATCTATGTATGGAAGTGGAAGGAAGACAGAATATAGGTTGTATATAAAATAAATATTTTCCAAGATGTAGAAGTGGTGTTAATGTATTTAAATCACATTAGTTTTTCAGGTGTTTATAATATTTTAATTTGTGGAACAGCTAAAAATTAAAGCACACTACACATACGTAGCTTAGAATATTGTAGCAGATGGTTGTATTTGGATGTAACTCCAGGGATACCTGTTAAGATGTATGCCAGGGAGAGAACAAGAGACAAGACCACCTGGAAATGATTAATTTGAACTTCTAAAAACAGCACATCTTAATGTAAAAGTATCCAGATAGTTAGTTTTACCACTTCATTTATTTTTATGCAAAAGGCATCTAGAACAAGGAATTGTGGAAACGGCATGATCCTATCTTTTATAGCAATATCTGTTTCCTTCCATTATATTGCCAACAGTTATCAAATTACTGGATCAGGCCTAGGGGTACCAGAAGAAGACAATACTGTAGCTCTTAGTGCTCTATAAAAATAATTGAATTGATAATACAAGGGGAGGACTGAACAAAAGTTAATAGGCTACATGACAAACTACATAGTCTTTAAACAATGCTGAAACCTATCAGCTCATGGTTCAGCAATGAATCTTGGTTATACCAACTCTAATCTTCATTATTTCAACCATTATATATATTTTTACTAACCCGTCCAACATAAGCAACTTTGAGTCTTTGGAAATAGAATAGCATATATGCCAAGGCAATTATTATCTAAATTTAAATTAAGATTTAACAATTATATATAAATATTTGGTTGCATCTGCAGGAAGCTGCAACAACACCATTATTTGCCCCTTGTGGATGACTTTGGAAACATCCTTAATTTGCCTGGTAAGATTATTCTGTTTTACTGTTATTTGCCTTAAATTAGTATTAATAAATGTGGTTTTTCTTTCCATTGGCTCATCCCAGCCTAAGATGATTTCCAGTGCAGAAGTAACCACAGGATAGCATTACATAGAGAAACTGTGTTTGCGTATTTTAATAGGGTTAAGGAGGAGCAGTTGTGAATCCATAACCCAATCAGAAAGGGTTAGCTATAGATTGTATTTGGTTTCCTAACTTCTTGCCAGCAGCCATATTCATGCAAACAGTAAAGAGAGAATAAATGGAATGCTAACCTTTTTGCCAAGCGCTAGTATTAAGACAAGAGTAGCCCTGAACTTAAAATAGAGCTGCTCTAGGCAAACATCTCTCTGACCTTTGTATTTCTCATTTCTCCTCTCTATTGTGGCCATAACAATAAAACAGAGACAAAGAAGTGGGATAGTTAATTCTCCACATCTTTCAATGGTGCCAGTCAGAACATTTTCTGTTGTGCTGAAAGCATGCGTCACATGGAAGCCGTGCTCACTCCAGCTCTGGCAAGGTGAAAAAAGTCACGATACGTCATCACGTGACACAGCGAGTTTGACACCCCTGTCCTAGAGGAAGGCTGCTAAACCAATCTCTTGGATCCCTGATTGTCCTGTGAATTCACAGTGATTCCATAAAGCAACATTTTACAGTATTAATGCATAGCTTTTCCAAGTAGGTAAAAAAATCTTCAATTTATTTATAGGAAGGTGGGGAGAGACAAGGATATCCTCTGAATTATTATAGTTCACAACCATGAGAGCACTTCCTTATTCCAACTGTGTAGCTAGAAAACAGGAAAACAGCAAAAGTGTATTCATTTTTTTAAAAAAAATCCCTCCAGCTGTCATATGGAAATGCTAAAATTATTACTATTCTTTCCATGAAAATGCCCTAGATATATGCACTCATACTTTAAAAATCTTAAAGCTATCCAGTGAAATTATAGGCACAAGTGCAAAAGTTCTCACACTTTTTGAACATTTTACTAAAACTCATTCCTGCAGCACTGCGGTGTTTGGCGACCCCCGTGAAATGGTCGTTCGGCCCCAAATGGGGTCGCAACCCACAGGTTGAGAACCGCTGAGCTAGAGCTTGTGTCGGGAGCTCACCCTGCCATTCAGCAGCACTCGGGTCTTGAATATGAGCTTGCTAATCTCCAACCCAGTGTCCTAACCACATGAGCTACTGCACTCCATCCTTTTAGGTTTGGTGGACAAAGAACCTTAAAGAAAATTTGGAACTTTGTTATTATACATGTTGACACTAGCAAGAATCTTATATGCACAAAGACAGAAAGACACATTCATTTCCACAATGGAAGAGTAGATGGTAAAGGTGTTAGCAAAGATGATGAAACTGACTGTTTTAATCATAGAGAAGAATTTATCAAGTTGTGTTTCTGTTTGGAAACTGCTTCTGAACGTTTTGTTCAAAACTGAAAAACTAAAACTTTGCTTTTAGGTTTTTATTATTATTATTATTATTATTATTATTATTATTATTATTATTATTATTATTATTATTATTATTATTATTTATTGGGTTTCTATGCCGCCCTATTCCAAGAACTCAGGGCGGCTCACAACATGAAATGAATGATTTTGTTATTATAGAAATGGCTTCAAATGTTGTGAAATGAAAAGCAAAAGGTTGGGGGGGGTCTTTGTATTTTACTGCACTGAAGAAAGTCAGAAGTCACTTCTTCTTTTCTCATTCTTTGCACTTACCTCCTTTCTTTTAGTTCTCTTACTTTTGTTTCTGTCTGTATTTTTATTTTATAATAGAACTTTATAATTTTTTTTAAAAAAAGAATTCTTGAACTTTAAAAACATTCTGAATTTGAGGGGGATTCTTCATTTCAAGACCCCAGGTTTGTGACTGGAGGTTCAGCATTAGTAACACCATTCTTAATCAAAGGAATGAAATTACACCATTTTTTTAGCAGATAAAAAAATAGATTTTTAAAAAAAGAGTTGTATCCTAAATAATGTTCAACAGTTCAAAACCAGTTCTCAGGTAACTTTTGTGGGATATTTTTCACTTGAAATACAGTAGTGAAATCAGAAGCTCTCAAACACAAAAAGGACTGTGGATCCTCCCCACAAGAACATTGCCCTAGTTCTCAAATGGGAGGTTCATCATGGTTTCTCATGTGGTCTGTGGTTTCCTGGATTATCATTACAGTGTGGGGAAAAAGCAATTCTGCAGTAACTTCAGTGCTTGAAATTTAAATATGAGCCCTTAGACATGAAAGCTAAAACCTCAGGCAATGTAAACTTTTTTCTTTAAATATTTAAGAATATTCTTGGAATATATTGTTTGATTTTGGAAGATTATTAAAACGTATTAAATCATAAATGTTAAATTTCCTTTTATATCAATTTACTAATGTTTCCCAGCCTTGGCAACTTTAAGATATGTGGACTTCAACTCCCAAAATTCCCCAGCCAGCCATGCTTGCCAAAATTGGAAAACCCTGCTCTATGTAGTCCTTTCTCACGTCACACTGGCCTTTGTATAGAGGTTTCCAACTATCTTATTATTATCTTTTTCGCCCCCGAGGAAAAGTCGTTTTTTTCCCCTAGGCATTTGTTTCCTAATAAATATTATGCATTATTTTCATAAATACATAAGAAATGTTATAAATATTATTATATATCAAATATATGATCAATTTATCATATATTGTTATTTATGTTGTATTACTATTTTGTTTCTGGTGGTTTTCTTATTTTAGTACTGAATAATAGTTATATAATTACTCAGGGCTTTTTTTCTCATAGAACGCCCAGAACAGAGTTCCAGCACCTTTTTGGGATGGAACCTTGTAGGGTAGGCAAGGCAGGTTGCATGACATGGGTGAATTCCAGCACCTTTTTTTTTTTTTAGAAAAAAAGCATTGTTTTACTGAATAGTATACAAAAGTTGCTTTCAAAAACCTAAATAGATTTAATGTGTCATTCAAAACAGAACCCTACTACAAAC
The DNA here is from genome assembly GCA_034064705.1 of Bothrops alternatus. Taxonomy (NCBI): domain Eukaryota; kingdom Metazoa; phylum Chordata; class Lepidosauria; order Squamata; family Viperidae; genus Bothrops; species Bothrops alternatus. The sequence continues at coordinate 11,085,048 of JARGCV010000009.1, forward strand.
AATGGATCACTTTTTCTTTAGCTTGGCAATGTTAAAATTGGTGGGCTTCAACTCCCAGAATTCCCATCCTTTGCCAGCCTCTTTCTTTCCTATGAGCAAGAATTTATTTATTTATGCAATATGTATGTATGTATGTATTGTAACTCACATATATATATATATATTATATGTTTAATACACATACACAAACGTGCATAAAATATATACAAAGTTAAATTTATATATACAAATGTGTGTGTGTGTGTGTGTTTTCTGAGGTTTTCGCGGGTGTTTGTATGTAGGTCTTTGGTTATTCGGGTTTTCTCCTGTGTAAAATTGGAAGTGTCTTGGCGATGTTTCTACGAAGTACCATTCGTCATCTTCAGGCTGATGTTTTCAGCTTCGTGCTTCTAGGAACAATGTTTCTTCCTTTTAACTGCCAGTGGTGGTATGAACTGATTGGGTGGGAGCTTGGCTGTGTTCTGACACATCTATTCCCTCCCTGATACTGCTAACAAAGTGAGACAGAGCCTGTGGCTTAGAGGTTAATACAACTGCCTAACATGCAGACAGCCCAGGTTCGAATCTCATAAGGGTAAGTTCTGGCTGAAGAGAGTTAAGAAACTCGAAATAGCTATACCAGTTCTCCCTTATTCTTTGTTAGCAATTTAAATAAAAACATATATATATTTGTTCCTGTGGATGGCTCTGGGTTGAGCTGAAACAGGTAAAAGAAAGAAAGATTTCTTTCTCCCATATTTGGGTTTACAGGGTGCAATTTAAAAAAAGAAACACTCATTACACACACACACACACACACACACACACACATATATATATGTGTGTGTTTTTAAAATTGTTAACAAAGAAATAAGGGATTTCTGAGATAGCTATTTCGAGTTATTTAACTCTCTTCAGTCAGAACTCACCCTTCCGGGATTCGAACCTGGGCAGTCTGCACACTAGGCAGATGCTTAAACCTCTAAGCCACAGGCTCTCTCCCGCTTTGTCAGTAATCAGGGAGGGAAGATGTGTAAATAGTGTTTCTTTTTTAGATAGCACCCTTAAAAACATATATATATTTGTGCTTGCAGATGGCTCTGGGTTGAGCTGAAACAGGCAAAGGAAAGAATGATTTCTTCCTCCCATATTTGGGTTTACAGGGTGCTATCTAAAAAAGAAACACTATATACACATCTTCCCTCCCTGATTACTGACAAAGCAGGAGAGAGCCTGTGGCTTAGAGGTTTAAGCATCTGCCTAGTGTGCAGACTGCCCAGGTTCGAATCCCGGAAGGGTGAGTTCTGACTGAAGAGAGTTAAATAACTCAAAATAGCTATCTCAGAAATCCCTTATTTCTTTGTTAACAATTTTAAAAACATATATATATTTGTGCTTGCAGATGGCTCTGGGTTGAGCTGAAACAGGCAAAGGAAAGAATGATTTCTTCCTCCCATATTTGGGTTTACAGGGTGCAATCTAAAAAATAAACACTTGACACATATCCTTACTCCCTGACTACTGACAAAGCGGGAGAGAACTTGTGGCTCAATAGGTTAAAGCATCTGCTTAGCATGCAGACTGCCCAGGTTCGAATCCCGGAAGGGTGAGTTCTGACTGAAGAGAGTTAAGAAACTCGAAATAGCTATATCAGAAATCCCTTATTTCTTTGTCAACAATTTTAAACAACATATATTTGTATTTCCACAGCTACCCATATTGTTTTATGTACCTCTAACTCTAGAGCAATGGTCTCCATCCTTTCCAGCTAGGTGGACTAGCTGAAATGGTGGTGGCGGGGTGAGGGGTGGAAAAGGGATGGTTTCACACACACACGTGCCATTTTCAGAAAATGCAGCTTTGCATAAGCTGTTCCACTGATTAATGAATTATTCAGAATTGATTAACTGAGTTAATTGGTTAATTGAGTGATTAACCAACATATCAGTGAGTTGCTTTTCTGTGGGTCTCCAAGCAGCAGATAGTTCAGCAACTTATCAAAATTTACTAGATAACCATACTGTCTCACTGCCTTCCCCAATATAACAGCATGTTGATATGTTGGAATACGGTTCCGATGTGACCTTGATAATGAGAGTATCTTACTACTTTTTGAATTTTTTTCAAATGATATCTTGACATGGAGTTAAATAATTTAAGGTCCTTAATAGATCTGCTATATGGGATTTTGCTCATAGCTAACAGATAGTCTGCATTAGATTATAAGTAAATAAATAAAATGATTCTCTTTACTAATTATCTTAGTTACTTTTGAACTGTGTGTATTGTTTAGGAATAGGCTTATTATAGAAAAGAACAGGATGCTTTTAAAATGATAATGCATCTGAAATGTATTTTTAAAAAATAACTAGAAGAAAACCCTGCTGAAATTATCACTATCAGTTCCACTGGATCCTGACATATCCAATTATCATGAGAATTGATGTTGGCCCATTTACTGCTGCTTCACATTATCAAATAATTCAAACAAGCCAACTGTTAATTTGGAGGTCTCTTAACTTTGAATTTTAGTTCTGAGGTTAGGACTCAGCTATGACACTAGAAATTCTGTTCTAACTTAATTGAAGGGAACCCAGTTGAGAAAAACTGGAAAACAGATGCGGCAGGTTATATTTGCACATAAGCAGTAGATGTTGGCATTTATTCTTATATGCAGATTTTGTTAATATTGCATTTTTAGGGCAACATTACTTAGTATATGCATTTGTGTGCATACTTTTTAATGCAAGATTGCCTTAATGTGCAGTATTTAATGGATCACTGCTTTCCAATAGGTATATCATTCCAAGAAATATAACTGAGTTCACTTAAGAATAAGAACCAAACAAATTCTCCCTATCCAACTATAGGTAACCATAGTTTCTCATCTAGATACAGAGTTAGGCTTCCTGAAAATGCATAAAAATATCTTAAGAATATACCAGGATTCACTTTATTTTAGGTGCCTCTAGATTCTTTTTGGTTCTTCTGAAAGAAATTTAAATGGAAATGGCAGTTATGCTTCTCTTTATAGCAGAGGTTTTTTTTAAGGGTGGGGGAAATAATAAAAATCTATTTCATAAATTACCATGGAAACCTGATATAACCATGCATTCAATTTTACTTAGTAAAAAGAACTAAAAAACTTTTGAAAGATGGAAAGAAACCGAGAGGAACATGCTACCTTTGGGTGCGCTGAGGAGAAAGCAGGGAAGGAAAGCGGTGAGGCCAAGCAAGTTGCTTGGAATCAGTAATGTCTTGCTTACATTCCAGTTCTCCCTCTTCTGTCTTCTCTTCTGTCTTTTAACTTTTATTTCTTTTTTTATTTTATTTATTTTTTATTTGTCCTTTAAAACAATGAATAAAGTTGCATGGAAAAAAAAGTGCAGTCTTTTTGATAAAAAATTCTTCCTGCAGCTCAGGAATGGGGCTGCCAAAGCTGACCATGTAGCACTTACCGGTAATCGTTAAATTATCTGGTCTGGCATAAGCAACTTTTTATTTTGCGATAATTTGAATTGAATTATGCATTCATAAATTTGAACACGGGATCTCTAAAGACCAAGAGCTGCTCCTCTCCTTTATTTCATTGTCAGTTCCGTTCAGCCTCCACTTTTGCAAAGGCTTCGGTGGAGACTTTGATGCCACTGGTTATGCCCTCAAGTTGCAGGTAATCTTCGATAGGACCATAATTGAGCCTGGAATTGCAGTCATAAGTCATGCTGGTGGTTAAGCAAATTTTCAAGTGACTGCACCCTATTTTACGATCTTTTTTTTGCAACAGTCATTAAGCAAGCACTATAGTCACTAAACAAATGCTGTGATCTTTAATTTAATACTATGTTAAGCTAACCCAGCGGTGTCAAACTCAATTTCACTGAGGGCCGCATCAGCATTGTGGTTGCCCTTGGGGGGGCCAGGTGGGTGTGGCCAGAGTGGGTGCAGCCTACTGGGTGGGCATGGATGGAGTGGGTGTGACCTACTGAGCGTGGCCAGTTCTACATCATTCGCGTCAAGGGTGCCTGTGGGGGCCTGGGCGGGAATGGGACAGATCTGAGGGTCTCTGGCAGAAGGGGGTGGGACCAGGGCAAGTGCCAAGGCATGGTCAACCGGGGCAAGTGCAAGATGGCCACCACAAAATTGTACATTGGCTCCCGGATGGCTTGGGCCAGGGCCAAGGCAGTGGGGGCCATTCCCTTACTGTTTCCAGGATGGGTTCGCAGGCCACAGGAAACCACTTCACGGGACGCATCCGGGCCCCGGGCCTTGTGTTTGACATGTCTGAGCTAACCCATTTTAGCCAACAGGTTAGCCAATATACCAGTTTTTGTCAAAAACATTGTAAATTAAAGTCACAGACCAGAAGATGCAGTAAACAATCATAAATAACAAGCATCCAAAAATGCAGTCACATGACCTTGAGGGGGAGATGGCCATAAGAACTCCGAAACCTGGTTATAACTACAATTTGGAAGATTTAGCTTAATTTCAAATGGTAACTAAGCAACTGGTCATAAGTCAAGGAGAGAATATCAGTGCTACAACAATATATTTTCATATTCCCTGTCTTCTCCAGAGAAAACCAAATCTAAACTAGATTCTGCTTGTTGGAAGTTAGCACGTAGCATGATTTTTTTTATTTTAGCATAAACTTATCAGTTTTAGAAACACAACATGCCAACCCACATATATTTGTGAAGAGTTCCTCCACTTCACTGTTTTTTGAACCATCTCTGGAAAAGTTTCTTTTTGACATAGAGAGGTTTTTTTAAGTTAGACCTTTCCTTCAATTCCACACGGAAGCACTAATATTCTGTTCATTTATAGATCATAGTTCCCTCACCACATTTAAGGTGGTGAGGGAAGTGAGCATTTAAAGTAAACAACATATACGTAGCTTTCAAGCTAAATTTTAGAAAGTGAGGATAACAAGTAACAGTCCTGAATAATGCATGGAATAACACACTCTAAAAGTTTTAAAGATTCAAAAGTTTAAAAAAAGGGGGGGGGTGAGTGATAACAGAGTAAAATGTAAGGTCTAATAGATTGCTGAAGGCTCCTTTCCTTGACTTGTGATAAATACTGAATTACAAAGTGTGCAGTTACAACATATTAAATGTGACATGTGGATGCCATCAAACTGTTTCCCGTTTAAAAAAAAATCCAGCCAAAGAACCCCCATATTAATCATAACAGAGCATGTGTGGAATTTTGGTAAAGAATTAGCAGACTTGTTAAACCTAAAAAGCATATGTTTTGAATTAAGAAGTTAGAAACGTTTACACTTTTCTGACCTAAACAGTTTCTCTACATGAATATGGCTCCCATTAAAAGCAAACATAAAAATTTCTTCTTATTGACAGAAGAGTGACAAGTATATTACATAGTGTCCTTTAGTGCATGAATGAGGAAAAGCATTCTTGCCATATGTGAGGAATAACACCGAATGTGAGTTTTAGAGGAGTCTGTTCATCAAGAAATGGAAAATAGGAACTTACCAGCCGACATTTTATGTAATAAATCTTGTCTTATTCCCCCTCTGTCTTGCCAAAAAAGTGAAGTGGCCTGTTCAAGTTGCAATAGTTGAATGGGATTTTTTGAGAACTATTTAGAACCACTCAAAGATGAATGAAACAAAAATAAAAATAAAATAACAAAAAGGGGGGGGATGAGACAATTTTATCATAGGTGAGTCTCTTTGGTCCAACAAGATCACAGGATGGAGATTCATCCTGCCTTAGAAACAGAGGTTTCGCAAGCTGGGTTTCTCATTCCTGCAACTGGAACTGTCTTCTTCTGCATTCCAACCAAAAATACCAACATTATTCCCATTTCTTCTCACAATCATTTGCAATCCTTTTCACCCTCCACTTAATTAATCACATTCTTCAAAAATCAGGGTTTTTTTGGCTGAAGTTACTTCTGTCCAAGTATGAAAAATAGTAACTTTGGTTTCCCAAACACAGTGGTGTATAACAGCACCTCATCTAAATTTTACTATTTTATTCATCACAACCCCATCCCTTTGCAATAAAACAACTCTTGGTGGTTTACACAAAAAGTAAAAATATCCAAAGTCCACTAATATCCATCAATAGATAACAACGATGAATAAGTCTAGGGCTGGAAATATTCATTAGTAGCTCTGCAGGCTTTTCCAACTTGATGTCCACTAGAAACTGGGAATTTAACTTCTTGAGCCTGAGTCAGTGTAACCAACAGCCATTCTCTGCAGGAATTATATTGTTCCATTTTCAGACTTTTAGACTTAAATATGTTGTTTAAAGATGCTGAGTGCGTACTCATAACCATCATTAAGAATTCCTCCCTGGAAAAGCTATGATGTTGAAATGTTTTGTGAGATTGTCCTCAGTAAGGAAAGGACATCCATTTGTAATATGGTTGTGCTTGTCTTCCTCAACTTCCCAACATTTGCATGCTGTCAGATAGGTGAGCCAAATTTTAAAAGCTACAGATAAAAGAGCTTAAATGACTGAGAAGGTGATGAAGAAGAGCAATTATTTATTCAAATCCAAATATTATTGTCAATTTTTTTAGCTGCAAATAAGATACTGTTTTTTAATGAAACAGACCTACTTTTCTGTCACAGGCTTAACTTAGTTTGCTCATGCTTTCAAATATAAACAACATGAAGTACTTAAAATACTAATTACAATAATTATTAACTCAGTAAGCTGGATCCAGTCTAATAAATGTTTCAGGATCTTTAGATCCTCTGTAATCAATGTGAAAAGTGAACCAGGGCTGAATTCTACTGATATAGATCAGATCCAGAAGTCTATTTTTGTGTAGAATGTGCAAAAACACATTTCATTCAAATACAATTCTCTATATTTTATGAATTACAATTGCCATCAACTCAACCATCAAAATGACTGACCAGGGTACATGTAAGTTGAAAATTTGGAGGACACCAGGATGCTCAAGTGTAGCATTCAAATAGAATAGAATAGAATAGAATAGAATAGAATAGAATAGAATAGAATAGAATAGAATAGAATAGAATAGAATAGAATAGAATAGAATAGGAAGGGACCTTGAAGGTCTTCTAATCCAGCCCCCTGCTCAAGCAGGAGAGCCTATACCATTTCAGAGAAGTGAATTTCTGAAGACAAGCTGTTCCACTGGTTAATCGTCCTCACTTAGATAGAGCACACCTGGGTATTTGCAGAAGATTAAACATTATTCTATCACTCAGCAATGACTCGTTATTACTTGTCAGTTTGGTTCTTGGAATTCAGTGCATTTGGCAATAAACTAACACAATGCATTGTAAAACAATGGACTGGAGAAGAGTACTTCCAAATTTGTTCTTTAACTCCCTGGGCCAGCCCTTCATTGAAATCTACAGTACCCTCCTATTCATATTTTAACAGAGACTGCAATTAATATTTCAACCCAATTTGTTAAAATAAATAGAAACATAATCACCCTTCTAATTGCTTTTCTGCTACACAAATCCTTTCTTAAAATATGTGCTGACATTTCATGAATACTTACAGTGTACATATTATAGCCTCAGTTGTTAATTTCTTCCACATTGTGAAAATTTAGCAGTTTACATATTAATACATTTTTTTATTTTTTAAACAGCCTGTGACTTTCTTTTGACTTTGAGTATTATTACATGGTTTCCTAAATAAGAGCGAAGGACATTCAAAATGACCATTTAGAAATCATCAAGTTTTGTGATATACATTAGTTGTCACAAAAGAGCTTTGGGTCTGTTTATATAATTAATATAATTTGATGTGATGCAGAATATATTAGGGATGTCAACATTTGAGATAGATGGACTGAAATACATAGTTGTCCACTTAAACTTCAATGATTTATTGAGATTTGAGTTTTTTATTGTAGATTTTGATTGATTTATATCTATGCATGCTATTTTGTTAAAAAAAATCTTCATCTTTCACTTAAGGACATCAAATAATGGTTTACATTATTTCTCGTTATCCTCCATAAACAGCAACTGGCAGAGAATAGAAACATTTAGGGTGAAGAAGAAAAAGAAATTGATGCTTTTGGCCCTACCATTGATATTTATTTGACAAATTTATACAGCCACTCATCTCACAAAGTGAGACTCTGGCTAGCAAACAATAAATAAAAACAACAAACAGCACTTAAAATACTAAGTATAAATAGAAAAATAAAAAAGATAAAATCTCAGTATTGCTTTCCATCAGCCCTGTGGTAAGGATGACTATATAACAAGCCAAATCCAACTGAACGTGCGCTGAATTTTTTCTCCAAAGATGCATTTCAGGAGTAGAATATATCTTCTTCTTGTTATTGTTGTTTGTGTTGTTGTTGTTCTGCTAAAGCAGTGGTTCTCAACCTTTTTTAGGTTGAGCCTGGCAGGCGGAGCGCTGCAATCTGGACGCCAGTCCGGAGCGCGGACTTGGGGGCCGGAGGCGGCCGCCGGGCGCCTCTCGCCACAGCCGAGCCGGTCTCGGTGAAGTGCGGGCCCGCCTCGAGGTCCGGCTGCCCGTAGCGGAGCGGGAAGGAGGCAGCTTTGCGCCCGCCTGCTCCGGACCGCTCCTCGGTGTGCCTACCGGAGTCTCTGAGGCAGCGGTGGGAGGCATGCGCAGATCGGGTCATCGTACATGCCGCACATGCGTGGTTCAGCCTGTCGCATGCACGCGACGGGCCGAACTGCGCATGCACCGGCCGAAAAAAATGGAAAAAAATGAAAAAAAATTTTAAAAAATGAAAAAAAATGGCGGACGGCAGCGTTTGGCGACCCCCGTGAAATGGTCGTTTGACCCCAAATGGGGTCGCGACCCATAGGTTGAGAACCGCTGTGCTAAAGGCAGTGTAATGTTCTCCAATGTTTAGATTTCTTTTTCAAAACTTTCAATGGCTGAGCACTTTGGCATTCCCTACCCTCTCTCAGCAATCGTCACATTCCTCACCAGGCTAAAATTAAAATTCTATCATTCCTCCATGTTATAACCCCTCCCTTATTGTGCAATCTTTCCAGAGAAACCTAAAGAAGCCATAAGCCAAGAGAGAAGGCACAAACTACTGCTTTATGGAAGTCTTTTGGGTATTGTAAAACTAGGTTTCTGTAGATTTAGGGAAAGATTTCACCACTTGTCTCTAGTGGGATGTTAGCTAAGAGCAAAATGGGCTGCTCAGATTAAAATAAGGAAAACATTGATGCCTTATAAATTGGTAATCAACTCAGGTTTGCCCAAATTTTGGATATTCAAAATCCAAATGCCTGGATTTATTATTTGTTTTTATGTTATTTATCAAATTTATTTGCTGCCCATCTAGTGGTTCAATGGCTCTGAGTTGCTTACATCAAAATAAAACATTTAATGATTATAAATGTAAAAATGTATTAAAGTTACAAAAATTAAAACAAACTAAAAGAGAAGGGTTTGGAAGAAAAAGATGGGGTGCCTTCTCTGTTCTTGTACCAACCACCTCCAGCCAGCAACTTCTCCTTCAGGACCCCAGTGGGGCAGGCCACTGGGGAAAGACACTTCCACAGATGTCCTGGACCATGTCATAAAGGGCTTTAAAAGTAATAACAACATCTTAAATTGCACTTGGAAGCAGATCAGATCACTGTTATGCAGTGCTTCAATAATCCAAGCGGGAGATAACCAGAGTGTGAGTAACTGAACTCAGAGCCTCACAGTTCAGAAAAGGGCCCAGTTGGTACACCACATAAAGTTGTGCAAGCACTCTCCTAGCCACAACTGCTACGTGCTCTTCGAGCAAGAGTTGCAAGTCTAGGAGAACCCGCAAGTTGTGTAACAGATCTGTCTGGTGTAATGTCACTCCATCCAGAACTAAAGATGATAAGCCTCCAGATTCCAAGACTCTGCCTACCCATAGCCTCTCAGTCCTACCAAGGTTCAATTGAAACCTGTTGTCCCCCATCCATGCCCCCAAAGCCAATAGGCACCATAAGAGGGCAGCCATAGAATCACTAGGATCACCAGTAATGGAGATACAAAGCTGAATATTATCAGCCTATTGATGGTCTCACACCATTGTGTTAGTGTCAAAATCCAATTATATTTCATCGTTAGTTATCGACTATGGAAAACCACATTTCTGTCCTCTCTGGATTTTGTCGTACGATGAAGGGGAAAGGGAGTGAACAAAGGGGTTTTATGGCCCTCACTTCCTTCAGTACAACTTCAAAGGGATTGAATGTGGATACCACTAAAAGGACAAACCATAACAATGGGGCCATCAGCTTTCATCTATTCCTCTCTGAAGTCTCCCTTCCACCGGCAGTGAGAAAAAAGGGGGTGGAAATGTAACGCCTGGGATTGTCGCTGGAAAGATGGTGGGGTGGGGCTGCTGGGGACCCCTTAAAACCTTGAACCATAGGGCTTGGGCCCCAGGTCCTGTCTAGAATGCCTGCAACCATTTTCTCTTAATAAAGATGCCTGTTGGAAGGAATATTCCAAGAGTTCTGTCTTCTTAAGATGCAAAGTGGGGTGGGTCCTTGCATTAGACAGGACCTACAGAATTAGTCCACTGGAAGGTAGAACCTTGCCGGGGGACTTTGCAAAAATTACCATGTCAGACGACGGAGCAGGGAAAGGAGAAAACTCCCCGGGAAGGGAGCCGCTGCCCCGACTGAAACCCTGCCAGATGTCGGGATCTGAGAGGTCAGATTCCTCAGAAGAAGAGGTGGTGGAGACACGGGACCACAAACCTCGGTGGTCAATGGGCATTGGAAAGAAAGGCGAATGGGGAAAAAAATCAAGAAAGGTGACTCTGAGACGGGGGGGCCAACCAACCAGAATGGAAGTAGGAGATGGAGAAATCCCTGCATGCAAGTGAAGAGGAAGGGAGCTGGGCACCGTACTCGGACTGGATCCTAGAGAAAGCTATCAACCTGATGAAGAGAACTCTCAGCTCCCTAGGAGAGGAGATTTCTCAGCCCTACGGCCGCCCCAGCTCCTGGAGCCGCAAAGGGAAAGACACCGAAGGGGAAGGGGAACCTGCAGCCCTGGGGACATCTGCTGATTCAGTAGCACCCACTCCCCACCAACCCACAGATGGCGATCTGGATGGAAGACACTACCACCGACAACGAAGGCACCGATCCATTCAAAGACTCCCGCTGCTGGACGTGAGATTCAAGAGGGAGCCAACATGCTTGGGATTTTGCCTAACCCAAGTCCTCAGCTACATGGAGGAATACGGGTGGCACATCCCCAGCGACAAAGCCCATATCTGGATCATGCAATCTGCCCTGGACGGGCCGGCCGCAGATTGGGTGGTGAACTTGCACGACTCCAATGCCCCAGAGCTCAACGACTTCAACCATTTCATGTCCTCTCTGAGAAGGCAATTTGAGGACCCTCTGGCTGATCGCAAAGCCCGTGAAAGGATAAAAACGATGAGGCAAGGCAAACGCCCGGTAGCCGAATATACGCAAGAATTCCGGGCCATTGCCAACAAACTGAACTGGCTGGAAGACATTCTCCTTAGCCATTTCAAAGATGGACTAAATTATAACCTATATGACACTTGCCTGCCCCGAGGGGACCCACGCCAACCTGAGGAATGGTACATCTTGACAGAGGAAGCAGAAATCGACATACTGAAGAGGCACCGCCGAGTAAAACAAGGGAACCGCTTACCGCCTGAGTTGACACGTGAACCAGTGAAACCATCGGCTATGGCCAAGAAGTAAATGGGGTGTTTCAAGTATGAGAGTGAAGGGCATCGGGCTGTAGAATGCCACTCAAAAGCCCCCCAGCACAACCCAGACAGATCACCGGCCAGCAAATCCAGAAAGTCTCTGGCTAAGCCAATGAGAATGATAGAGTCTGTGGAATCCCCCACCTCTGCTCATCAGGGGGAAAGAACTCCAGCTTACACTGCAGGACCGGTGGAAGCCTCAGACGACAGCTCGGAAGGCGAACCCCTGGTAAGTGGACGCATCACACCCATCCTCAAGACAGTGACTATATTAATTCCCCCCATGCCTGAAGCCGTGAAGGTGAAAGCCTTAATAGACTCTGGCTGCACCCGCTGCCTCATTAGCCCGACACTAGTGGGGAATCTGGGCATTCCATCAAGGAGACTGGAACAACCAATCTCTTTTAGCCAGTTAGATGGGTCCATAGCAGGGGGGGTGCCAGCTACCCTAGCCACTTTACCAATACATCTCTCCCTGGGCAAACATGAGGAAGACATAACGTTTGTAGTGACCCCAGGCATGGAATGCCCGATGATCCTAGGGATGGAATGATTAAAAAAATGGAACCCCTGGGTGAATTGGAGGATGGCAGAAATCAAATTCCCGAAGGGGACCCTATGAAATTACCAGAATCAAGAACAGAAAAAGCATCCATGGGAGAGGAAAAGGGAGTACCAGAAATACCAGAGGAATACAGAGACCTTGCTGAAGTTTTCAGTGAGGAGAGGGCGGATGAGCTCCCCCCCCGACCCACGGACTGTGCCATTGAATTCAAGTCTGGAGCAAAACTCCCGAAGCCCAGATTATACTCCATGAGCCCAAAGGAGAAGGAGAAAATGGAAAGATTCATAAAGAAAAACTTAGAAAGGGGGTTCACTGAACCAGCCAAGCCTAAAGTGGCTACCCTGGTCCTCTTTAGAGAGAAGAAGGACGGCTCTTTACACTTATGCGTGGATTATAGGGCCCTGAATACAATCAGTGAAAGCAACCTATACCCTCTGCCCCTCATGAAAGACATGTTGTCACACCTCTCGAAAGGGATTTTTTTTCTAAACTAGACCTAAGGGAAGCTTACTATCGCGTGAGAATTAAGGAAGGGGATGAATGGAAGACCGCATTTAACTATCCCATGGGGTGCTACCAATTCAAAGTCTTGCCATGTGGATTACAAGAGGGCCCCGCAGTATTTATGCAATTAATCAATGACGTTCTAAGGGAACACCTATTTAAGGGGGTCCTGGTTTACTTAGACGACATTCTTATGTTCACCGAATCAAAAGAGGAACATGTCAACCTAGTCAGAGCGGTCTTAAAGAAACTGCGAGCCACCCACCTATATGCCAAACTCTCGAAATGCGAATTCCACCAGGAAAGGATAGACTACCTAGGTTATTGCATATCCCCACAGGGCATTAAAATGGACCCTAAGAAGGTCAGAGCAGTATTAGAATGGGCACCACCCTGCACAAGAAAGCAACTGCAAAGTTTCCTGGGCTTCGCAAACTTTTACCGCCAATTCATCCCCTCATTTGCCCAGATAGCCCTGCCCCTCACAAACTAGCTAAAACTGAAGGGAGCATCCTCAGTAAAACCTAGCCAGCCACTAACATGGACAATGGAGTGCCAAGCAGCGTTTGGGAGATTAAAGAGACTTTTTTCTGCCGAACCAGTACTGAGGCACTCAAACATGGATAAGCCTTTCGTAATACAGGTGGATGCAAGTGATGTGGCAGTGGGGGCTGTACTATTACAAGAAAATGATGAAGGGGTATTGCAACCCTGTGCGTATACATCCAAGAAACTAACGGAAATGGAACAGCGCTGGCCCATATGGGAGAAAGAGGCATACGGGATATGTTGGTCATTACGTGGCACCAGTTCCTTGAAGGCAACAAAATCCCTTTCCAGGTATGGACTGACCACAAAAATTTGGAAGCCCTGAAAACACCCAGGAAGCTCAACCCCAAGCAAGCCCCCTGGTCCCAGCATTTTCACCAGTTCCAATTTACCCTCAAGCATTTGCAGGGGGGAAAGAACTTCCTGGCAGATGCACTATCTCGCATGCCCCAATATAACAGCATGCAAGCCACCGACTTTAAACCGATGATGGTAGAATCACAACTGGCACTGCCAGTAACCACCAGAGCCCAAGCTAAATTAAAACCACAGCTGGGCAGCCAAACTGGAATTGAATTCCAGAAAAGTTTGGAAACAGATATGTTGGAATATTCATGAGCAGGAAGAGTCATGTGGTAACTCAGTCAGCCAATGTGAGTAAAGTGCTACTGAGTCTGTGCAAAAAGGGTATTGAGTTAGGAGCTGGATTTTCCAGTCTCAGGTTTGTCTCTGTATCTCTCTGTAAGAAGTCTTCATTAAGCTATGTTGCTGTAAAGAAGAATGTATGATATCGTAAATATTTTGATATAAATATAATGAAGTTATTTTGAATCAGCTAAATGCAGTCAACTGTGAGAGCTTCTGATTTATTTTTCACCAACAGAGAAATTAAAATTCTCTAACAAGATGAATGGTTCCAGAAAAACAAAAATGTGTGCACAATGAAAGACGGACTGCCTTGGGTGGGGGAAAAGTTATATATACCAACAACCCAAAGAGTCACATTCATGCAGCTTTGCCACGACACAAAATCAGCAGGGCATTTTGGATTTGTAAAAACATTACACTTAATTAAACGGCAATTTTGGTGGCCATCCATAAAAAAGGACATAGAAAGTTACGTGGCCAGCTGCCCAAAGTGTGCAACTGCAAAGAGGTTGCAAGGGAAATCGCCCGGACTGTTACAAACAGTTGGAAATCCCTCAGTCCCCTGGAGGGAAATAGCCATAGATTTTATAGTGGAATTACCAGAAAGCAATGGGAATACTGTTGTCTGGACGGTCACGGACTTGTTTTCTAAACAGGTGCACTTTATCCCTTGCCAAAAGATTCCCACCGCAAAAACCTTAGCGAAACTTTTCATCCAGCATATTTACAGATTGCATGGGGCACCCCAACACATCATCTCTGATAGGGGAGTGCAATTTATGTCTGCATTTTGGAAGTAATTTTTATCCCTCTTACGGACCACTCAGGGACTGACATCTAGCCATCATCCACAAGGGGATGGACAAACAGAACGCTGTCACTCAGTACTTGAGCAATATTTAAGACACTTTATTAATTTTCAGCAAACAAATTGGATGGACCTAATGGCTTATTTTACTGGCTTGCTGCCTTTTATGTAGTATTGTTGATTTTTCTAGCTCAAATAATTTGAATTCATGCTATTCCCCCCACCAAGAAAAAAAACATTGAATACTTTGATTCTCTGTGCATTATATATCTTTGACAATAAACAATTTTTCTTTGGAAAAGACATAGTAGGGGCAGTAAACATTTTTTTATTGTAAGCCAGAGCCACTTTTCAGTATAGGATTGGTGGTGTATAAATTAAATTAAATAAATAATAAACTGAGTTTAATTTGTCCACTGTTGAATGCCAGTTTGGTCTACTGGTGAATGCATCAGGCTAGAGACTGGGAGATCATTTCATGAATCAGCGCCTTGTCATGGTAAAAGGGCTTGCACAGCTCAAAGAAAGAATGGAGCGACTGGGCCAAATCCAAAATTGATGTTTCTGGCAATGAGAGGAAAGTCCAGTGCTGTAAAGAATAGGAATCTGGAATGTAAGATCTATGAATCAAGGTAAGCTGGATGTGGTCAAACATGAGATGGCAAGATTGAACATTGACATCTTGGATATCAATGAACTAAAGTGGACAGGAATGGACAAATTTAATTCACATGGCCATTATATCTACTCCCATAGGCAAGATTCCTTTTGAAGAAATGGAGTAGCCCTCATAATCAATAAAAGAGCAGGAAAAGCAGTACTGAGGTACAATCTCAAAAAACTACAGAATGATCTTAATTTGAATCCAAGGCAAACCATTCAATATCACAGTAATCCAAGTCTATGTTCCAACCACAGATGCTGAAGAGGGTGAAATTGACCTGTTCTATGAAGACCTACAACACCTTCTAGAACACCAAAAAAGATGTCCTTTTCATCAGAGGTCATTGAAATGCTAAAGTGGGAAGTCAAGAGATTACTAGAAGAATAGGCAAGTTTGGCCTTCAAGTACAAAGTCCATATGGCCAAAGCTATGGTTTCCCCAGTAGCAATGTATGGCTGTGAGAGTTGGACCATAAGGAAGGCTAAGAGCTGAAGAACTGATGCTTTTGAATTGTAGTGTTGGAGAGGATTCTTCAGAGTCCCTTGGACTGCAAGGAGATCAAATCAATCCAATTTTAATGTTATTCCTTGATCGATGGTCTTCTTCCTCCATCTTTTAATTTGATTTTGTTCTTGTATACCCTCAGGAATTATTATTCTTGCCATAAAGCTGTTCCTAGATCTGAGTCGGTGGGCTTGGGGCATGTGTCCATTCAGAGGATGTTGAGGGTCATTCTCTTGCTTAGTTCTCTCGGCATCTGCTACTTCTCTCCTGATCTTAGATGGAGCAATGCCAGCGAGAGAATAACTTTTCTCAATAGGTGTAGGTTTGAGAGAAGCTGTCACTAAGCATACTGCTTCACTGACAATATCAATTTGTTTCATGTGTGCAGATATGCCCCATACTAGGGCAACATACTCTGCTGCAGAGACACTCAGAGCCAAAGCTGATGTGTGCAACATAGATGGTTGAGCTCCCCACGTGTAGTTTTAGTTTGCATGGATTACCTATAGAGGGCAGTCTACAATCTAGCCTTTAAGTCCCAACAGGACTCTACAGGCAGTCAGATGGATAGTTAAAACTTGCAAAAACCAAGGATTGATCCATTTTCTGGTTCAGTTTTTAGAGTTGACTAAAGAATCGCCCAGTAAGCCACATATAAATTGGCTTATGCCTTATGCTACGTTAAATCTTTGTTAGCTGTAGTCAATAAAAGCCCTTCATCATTAAAAACTCAGTGCTTGATTGTGGGGTGATTTGCCCTCTCTCCTGCCTCAGGGAAACGTTATATCCTGCATGTCTTACATGCTTTTTTTCTTTTATGAAATGTTTTAAACTATGATACTTTCATTATTACATACACTATGCATTTTCTCTGCTGGATAAATGACAAACATGAGGGAACAGCTGATGAGTTTTCAGCAAGTATTCAAGTGCCGGAAAAGCAATAAGGTTAGCAAGAACCAGTCAATAAATTATTCACAAGTATATTAGGTCAAAAATCACCTCTTATTGTTGTTGCTATTAGTATTATGTATATATTGTGTTTCCCAATATTTTCAATTTATTAGTTTCCTTTCAGGGGGTTGTTTGGTTTAAGTTTTGCTCACCATGCTTTTAACTTTTTGTACATTTCTGTGATCATTCTAATTAATATAGCAATAGCACTTACATACCTCTTTATAGTGCTTTACAACCCTCTCTAAGCAGTTTACAGAGTCAGCATATTGTCCCCAACAATCTGGGTCCTCATTTTACCAATCTCAGAAGGATGGAAGGCTGAGTCAACCTTGAGCCAGTGAGAATTGAACTGCTGGCAGTTGGCAAAGTTAGCCTGCAATACTGCATTCTAACCACTGCGCCACCACAGCTCTTGCTTTATATATTTATACATTTAATAAAAAAATAAATAGGTTACAATACTTTTCTGGTTTCGTCCTCAATTCTCAAGGCTCTTAAACGTTTATATCTCTTTTTGTTCTTGGCTCCAGCAATTAAATCCAGCAATTAAAACAAGTAAAACCAGAACAAAATTGCTCTGAAACATTATTAAGTGTAGTTGGTTATCAGCAGGAACCTCTTTCCACAATGCAGAACTTTTAGAATATCTCAGGTTTGAGAAAGCAATGTTCAGCCTCACCCCCCCTTCACAGCTTCACAAAAATGAATAAAGAGATTAACAGTCAATGCAGATTATGTTGTTCCAACTTGAAGCTAAAGTAGTACATGGAAGATTACTCTGAGGTCATAGCTTCATCAACTGGGAAGGAATATAAGAACTTATCGACTAAACTAAAGAAAAAAGCCATATTACATTTGCATCTGTTTGAAATCTCTTTCCATGGAGACACCACAAATGCTTGGTAGACTTAGAAAACAATGTAAGATTCTATAAATGATTCTCAAAGCTTGGTGCCTTCATATAATTATTTTCATTTGCTTGTGTTTTCATGCTATTTTAAATGTAGCATCATCCTGTCTTCAGAGTAAACGTTGCAATCTTTAATGAAGCAGTACAATAACCAAAAGTCCCATTTGGTCCTTTCTACGATTCATTGTATATCCCTTGACCATTGTCATGACTAGTCATATCTTTCCTGATAACAGCCAAACATTTATTCTTTGAGCAAATAAGTTTTGTTCAAATAAGTTTGGCACATCTGCAACTTGAGATTTCAAAATCCCAGAGCAAGCTGCAATTTTTTTTATTAGGAGGGACTTGGGTCCAAAATTTAATGGAAGTGTCAAATATAGAAATATTTATTAGGAAACTACTTTTCATGCTTTGTCTTGCTTTCACTTGACAGCTCAGCTACCTAGCAGAGATAGCTGTCTTTTCTGTTGAATAGTTTCAAAAACTGTAAAGCAAACATACTCTACAATGTAGATGTTTGTCAACAGCACGCAGTTCAATCATATCTACACAAGATGACAAGTATAGCCACATCATTACTCTATAGCAGAGATGGGTCTTTTCATTTGTGCCACAAAGTCTCATTCTAGAAAACAATGACTTGCTTGCATTTTGATCACAAGTCTGAAAGGAAAAAAAATATATTGAATAGAAAATGTTTGGAATTTGGATGAATATAACTAACAAAAATATATAACAATTTTACAAGCCTCTATGCTAGCCTACCAAATGATCAGAATTGCTCCACAATAGAGATCTGAACAAGGAAACAGATGTTAAAATGACCTTTATCACTCAGATGTGGTCTGATGCTCTTTTGGACATTTCTCCTGAGACCAAAGAATTATCCAGTTAATCCCCTGCCCTATGTGTAGAAGGAGAGGGCTGACTTTGGAGAAGACAATTTGACATTATATCACCCATCCTGTTTTTCTGTCAGGCTCAATGGCTGGTTCAATGGCTTCTGAATCCTGGAAAGTTGTAAAAGATGTATGGTGCAAACTCAGAAGGTGTGACAAAAAGTACCCCTTGAAATACCTGATAAATTTATCTTATGCTGAAACTTTTGAAAGCAGGTCTCCAAGTTAAGGACACCCTGGTTTAAGGATGAATCCTACTTAAGAATGAGCCTATGATAGCAAAATTGTTGGTTATTCACAGTGATTTATGTTAAATATACAATGGTTCATGACACAATACTGCTTATGCAATATTATACAATAATACTGTTCCACCTTATATATAAATTTGACTTAAGGACAGACCTTGGGAACAGAACTTGTTTTTAAACTGGGGAATACCCATAACTGATAGAAGAGAATATTTGTAGCTCAGGGTTGAACTGCAGGGTTCTTGGTGCTCTCTGAGCTTGGTTATTGTTTTGCAGACATTTCATTATCAAACTAGATAATATCATCAGTGTAAGGAGTGGGTTTGCTCTCATTTTATATAGTAGAGGCTTGCCCTGTCAGTGTTGATGGGAATGGTCTTAGTGTTCCCTTGAATGGGATATTTGTTTGCTTCTTGGTTGTTAGTCTAATCTTAATCTTGGAGTTAACCTCTGTTCACCTGGGTGTCGATTGCTAGTAGGGTGGTGTTTTGGTCTTTTAGTTTTCTTTTTGCTTTTTAATTGTCTCTTTTGAATAGTGTGTAGATGTTCTTTTTGTCTATGAGCCTGTTGACAGCTGATTTGTCTGAGTGCCAGGTTTCCAGGAATTCTCTTGTGTTATGTGTCAACACTGCAAACGAATTTGGGACTTGGCTTGGTGTAGGATGCTCACAGTTTCCCAGTTGAAATTATTATGTCCATTTTCATGAAATTAAGGAGTTTTCATCATATCTTCTGAGTGCTAGTTAAAGACTTAATTGCATCCTAGACCAAGCCAAATCTAAAAACCTCAGTCCATCAAGTAAATCTAGATGATTTGTATCTAATCATTCTCTGCAATGAACTCTAAATATATGCTGAGATCTAAGTTCTTATTCAAGTAGGTAATAACCATCAATTTAACTAGACTAATTATATTGATTTTATTTAGAATTTTCTCTGTGTGGTTGTTTTTCCTCTATAAGGAAAAGGACAATAGAGGGGAAAACAATCACACAAAGAAAATTAAAATAAAAGTATCCTCTTTTGTATACCTTAATATGTGGCTCCAGTAGTTTGAAAATGGAATTTCTAACTAAAGCCATTTTTCACATGCAACACTATAGAATTGGCCTGGGATTTGTTCTGTATTGCTAGCTTTCGACAGAAAGATCCAAAACACCTTCACTGTCTTTCTTTGAAATTCTTGGGAGAATAGCTAAGAACAGCCCAGCAAGACAAACTACAGGATGTCAAGAAGCCAAGCTTACAGTATTTGGTATCAGCCTATATAGTTATCTTTTACTCTTGGAAAAAGAGGTCTCTAGTGAGATTTTAAATTATTTCCTAACTCATAACCAAAGGGGATGGGCTGACAGGAACATGACAAAGCATTTAACAATTTCAGTTTGCAGTCAACTTGCTATGCAAATATATCAGTACATTTTAATTTTACACCCAGAAAACAGACCAATTGTATTGACTTTTTTGTTTTAAGCTCTCTTTCTAGCAGCATCTACTACTGTGGCTTTCCCAATATTGTATATGCTTTTACCTATATATGTAAGGTATGCAGCCCATAAGCCATTAGTTGTAAGTCCCCAGGCTTTGCAAATCACAGCAGGGAATAGTAGCACAAACATCCCAGCTGTTTTGGTTCGAAAAATGAAATAGATGTATAAAGTTTGTAATAGCTTGAATGCATCTAGAAAATATGATGACTCATGCACATGCCAAAAACAAAAAGGGAGGGAAATATTACCAATAGCTGAAACCCTGCTTCTCTCTGCTGACCTGTCCATTGCAGCCTTCATTGGGCAAAACAATAGTTTTAAAAGTGCATCCTCTATCTTGAGCTATACTGAACAATTATACCATGTTCTTCTCCTTTTGAGAGAGAGAGGGGGAGACAGAGAGAGATAGGCAGATAGATAATACTATAGGATGTGCTTGTGGAGTGGGCATATTTAAAATATAGCTAAACTGATTCTGAAGAAGTCTATGATTTGACCTTTTTATAACTGATGAGCTTTGGAAGAATTCAGCCTGTAGTTGATTGCATAATAAGAATGACTTATTTCAATGGCTCTACAAAACTTTGAGTAATTGGATTCCAAAGAGATTTCACTGAATTACTCCGTAAGTTGAATTCTGGAACACACCACACATTCGGAGCCACTTACAAGTAGATTAAGTCTTCGTTTGAGTTCTTCTTCCCAATTAGTGGGACAGGAGAATTACTTCTTCCACTGAACCTAAGGGGCTTAAGAGGATAAAGAAATAGTTCCAGAATTTTATTCACGAAGCATAGAAGGATCAGTGCTTGGAAACACTTCAACCAGGATTTGTTTCCTTTTACCCATTGCAAGTGTAATAAGCAGAGGTAAGGATGCAAATTATCCAAGTATGATGCCAGTCCTTTTAAAAGAACAAATTCCTCTTACTCTGGCATTTCTGTGGGCTAGTATACCCTTGCCCCATTCATAATCTCTTCTTCCCCAGGAAATGAAACAAGCCAGATTGTACTTTGGGGATTTGTGACAAAGGACAGAATATCTTCCAGGCAAAAAAGTGACCCAGAAGATGGGGGAGATTTGGATTTAAATAATCAATCTTTCATTCTGTCCAAAAATGAAAAGTCTTCTTCCCTAATGGAACTAGTGGCCATCATGTCCTCACATAGTTATTTCAGGAAAATGGTCTTATCCACATAAGTAGGCACAGAAAAAACATATGAATGATATACTTTGGAATGCAGTGCCATGGAAAACCCTAGTGCCTCTGTAGAGAAAACATTTTTTCCTTTATTCAGTTCCCACTCTCCACCCTGAACCCATGAAGAATCATAAAAGCATCACAGCACATGTGCAGTTCACCTGTCACCATCCTTCCACATGAACAGGAACAAGCCACAGTGAGTTATACATTCCCCCCATCGCATTTTCTCCGATGTGTTTTGCAAAGAGTAATTTGTAGATTTCTCTATTTCTTATTAAATGCAGCTTTTAATGTTGTCTAGATCTGGAAGTGCAGGTCATTTAGTTTAAATAAGTCTTTAAAAATAATGTGGCAGGCAAAAAAAAACCCCCCAATATCTTGGATATAGCAGAGGCTTCTGCAAATGAAAGTGATAGAAGGGGGCAAATGTTCATACATACTCTGGGGAGAACATCCTGAGCTGTTCTCCGAGCATTTCTCATCTTTCTGACATACCGGTAGCTGTGCCATTTCTTGTAAGGATGGATGAGTTTATTCTCAAAAAGCTGAAGCAGGGGCTGTTCAGAATCCTGATCCCCATGTTTTCAGGCTTCATCCATGTGTATCCAGAATAACCTGGCAAAAAGATGTGACAAACCTTTGTAATAAAACAAGGCAGCCACCTAATTTGGCTATTTGCTCCTGTGTACTGTCTGCCTCTCTTGGGTTAATCCTATTATGTCCTGAAGGTAATATCCTGCTTCCCTGGGGCTGTGGCTGACTGCTATGCCCTGTGTTGGATTTTTTTGGGTGAGGGGTTGTTGGTTCTACGGATCTTTGTCTTTCTAATCCTGTCAGCTCCAAGCTTCCTGGCTACAGTCTTTCTGAAAGGATTATCAAATCTGCATTTCTAAAAGCTGGCTTGCTTGGTTTCTGTTTGAGGGAGGGAGACTTGGGGCTGTCTTTGCCTAAGATTTTCCATTTCTCCTTTGGGGAAATATAATATTTTGTCCTTTTTAATATCTCCCCAAAATATTTCCTTCTCTAGGAGGGTGGATAGGTGCTGATTTCCAACAACACTAAAGCATAGGTTTGCACAGTAAATTCAGGATAAAAGGAAGGTCTTTGAACAATCCCATGAAATTTATCATCCCTGCACCACAAACTCTGATTGCTGCCATTTTATTTTAAAACATGCATTAAGCAAATAAATAGCTCTGCAGGTATCCAGCTGCGTATAGCATCAGGCTTTTTTTTTCTGGGCAACCATGATTCCATGAGCAGCTTTTTTATTAATTCAAAGCAATTGGAAATAAATTGAATATCCAATATAAACTTCAGTCAAGTGAAAAAACTTGCTCGGACGTCCTTCATCTATTTTCATGTGTTCATTACAAGTAAAATTGCTTTCCTAATTGATCCTTCATTACAGTAAACTTAAGCAATCATAATACACATTGCAGCCTACAACATCTTGCCAAAATGTACCTGGCATATGGGGATTAATGCAAGGTTCCCCAGCCGCACACTTCAAGCCACAGAAGGAGATTGGTGACTTCATGTGTAAACAATTTCTCTTCTCCCCTATATCCACAGTCATGATACTGTGAAAACCATAAGAGAAAATGTTGAAATAACCCTTGCTGTAATATGCAGTTCATGCATATTTAGCAAAGAATATATGTGAGAATAGAACTAAGCCTTTCCGAAATAGCTAAAGACTCTTAAGGCCCAAGCAACACATTATTTTATTAGGAAAGTCTACATGTTTTGATAGAAAATCTGTGATTCTGAACCTGCTGTGCTTATGGCAGAAGAAACGAGAAGACAGAAGAAGTAATGTAGAATACAACTAAAGGGAAGAATCCAGTAGTCTTCCAATCAGAGAAAATAGAGCAAAGGAAAGAAAAATAAAGAGAAGGTGTATCCTTACTTACAATTTTATTCTTACTGCCCCAAGTGGTCAATAGAATAAAAGGGGTACAGATGCTTCTGCAACTGCAGAAATTGTTTGAAACTACATGCTCACTTCTTATCCGCACCAAAACTAGGGCAGTGGTGGCAAATCTATGGCACGTGTGCCAGAGGCAGAACTCTGAGCCCTCTCTGTGGGCATGCACACCGTGCCCCAGAGATGGCAACCGTCGCTCTTCAACCAGCTGCCCACTAACTCGCCGAAGTCCCACGTGGCTGGATGCATCCCAGCATGGCTGGTTTCCCTCCCCCCCCGACTCATCCCTCCTGGCCTCGCATGCTCTCCTTTTCCCGGGCATGACCCACTGCATTGCCTCCTCAGCTGTCAGTAGGCCATCCAGCTCAGAGGCAGCTTCTTTGAACTGCTGGCGGCTGACTGCAGAGCCCCAGAGTGTGCCGATCGAGGGGCCAGCAGGCTGTGGCTGCCGATGGACACCATCGCCCCATGCGTTTGCTGGCCTCTGTGTGCGGGGGCCAATGGTGTCAAGCAGCAGCCACCCTGGCCCCTGCCTCCCCTTGCCCTGTGACAATGGCACCCCTGCCCTGCCTCACCTCACCCTGCAGGACGAGTCTCCTGCCCACCGCCCCATCTGCCAGAAACCCCCTGGAACTCCCCCAACCCTGCCTGGCCCCCACAGGCATCCCTCCCGAAGAGCAACATTGAAGTGACCACACCTACCTTGGCCACACCCACCCAGTCTGCCATGACCACCACAGCCGCGCCCACCCAGTGGGCCACACCCACCTGGCACCTGGTGATAAATAAGTGGGTTTTGGGTTGCAGTTTGAGCACTCGGTCTCTAAAACGTTCGCCATCACTGGACTAGGGATTATTTTAACTATGTTACTCTAGCATCCTTATGTATTGGAGGTGAATACAATAAACATCAGCATAAAACAGTTAAAACCTATCAACATTCCATTAACATCAATATAAATTAAGGTATTTTTATTTATTTAATATATCAATATCCTAATTCTGAATATACTATCTGAAGCTGTTCTTTTACAACTGGCAAAGAGAAAGGGAGAGAGATGTTAAACACATTCAGGCCCTTACTATATATATATAGTAGCGGCAGCGGCAGCAGTGGCAGTGGCAGCGGCAGCATCCGGGCCAGTAAACCAGCAACAAGCCCTGATTTATAATAGGCAGCGGCAGCAGCGGTAGCAGCAGCAGCGGCGGCGGCGGCGGCAGTGGCAGCGGCAGCAGTGGCAGCAGCAGCAGCCGGGCCAGTAAACCAGCAAACCAGTAAACCAGCCGGGCCAGTAAACCAGCCGGGCCAGTAGACCAGCAAACCAGTAAACTAGTAAACCAGCAACAAGCCCTGACTTATAACAGGCAGCAGCAGCAGCAGCAGCCGGGCTAGTAGACCAGCAACAAGCCCTGGTTTACAACGGGCAGCAGTCCGGTAGCAGCAGCAGCGGCAGCAGTGGCAGCAGCGGCAGCGGCGGCAGCAGCGGCAGCAGCGGCAGCAGCGGCAGCAGCGGCAGCAGCAGCAGCCGGGCCAGTAAACCAGCAACAAGCCCAGACTTGTTGTGGAATTGTGGAAGTGGTTATTGTGGCTAACGGGCCTGCTCCGTCGCTGGATGTTTTTCCCTAAATTGTAAGACCTGTGGGTGAGGCCTTTGTTGCTGCTGCCATTATGTTGAACTTATATGAAGGCCTTATCTCTATCTTTGGGACGTTGGGTTCCACAATCATTGTTATTGTTAGTATAATTATTTTGGTTAGTATAATGGTTTTAGAAAGCTCTTGATCCTGACTGGGTATCCATCCAGAGCAATTGTTTGTTAGCTATTGTTTGTATAAATTTTAAATTTTAAATATTTAAATTGTTTAATACTATTTTAATTAATTGTTAGATGCTATGAATGATGGGGGGGACTGATGTTAGTGGAAAGAATCGGGTTGAATGGATGGTTAGTTTATTGTTTTTAATGTGTTTAGTTTAAAGAGTGGGAGGGATAAATTGGTCTTATGGATGAAGTTGTGGCTGAGTGGAATGAATGTGATGAACTGGCTAGCCTGCCTGGCATGGCAGAGGCGGAGGGGAGGGGAGACGCTGGCTCTGGGGTGATAGAGGGCCAAAGTATACCGGTCTTGCTGGGGAGAGGCAGATATGGGGGGAGCCATAGGGTAGGCCATTCTCGGGGAACAAGAGCTCGCTGTCTAAAAGCGATCCCTTGCTCCGACCCTGTGAGTTCAACCCGAAGTACTGGTAATGGGCGAAATCCGGACCCTGGGCTCAGGTTGTTGCTGCTCAATGCCAGGTCGGTTGTAAATAAAGCTCCCCTCATCCATGATCTTCTCCTGGATGAGGAGGCCGACCTCGCATGTGTTACCGAGACCTGGCTGGGCACGGAGGGAGGAGTTCCTCTCTCTGAGATGTGTCCAGCCGGGTTTCAGGTATGGCACCAGCCACGACCCCAGGGAAGGGGGGGAGGAGTGGCTATTATAGCCAAGAAGACTTTTAGCCTACGCAGGCTCGCTGTTTCTGAGATTGTGGGTTGTGAGTTGCTCCTTGTGAAGTTGGACCTAGGGGTTCAGGTGGGCTTGTTGCTCACGTACCTGCCTCCCAGCTGCGTGTCAACAGCCCTGCCTGCGCTACTTGAGGGGGTTGCTGGGCTGGCGGTTGAGTTTCCCAGGCTTATTGTCTTGGGGGACTTAAACCTTCCATCGCTCGGCGGATCCTCTGGGTTGGCGCAGGAGTTCATGGCCACCATGGCAACCATGAACCTGACTCAAGTAGTTCAGGGACCGACTCACGAGAGGGGACACACTCCCGACATGGTATTCCTCTCAGAACAGTTGAGTAATGATCTGAATTTAAGGGGCTTAGATATCTTGCCTATGTCATGGTCAGACCATTTTCTGTTACGGCTTGTTTTCAAGGCTCCAATCCTCCCCTGCAGGGAGGCGGAACCGATTAGGTGGTTCCGCCCCAGACGTCTGATGGACCCAGAGAGTTTTCAGAGGACGCTTGGGGAAATACCGGATTCTCTCATTCTCGGTTCGGCAGAGTCCCTGGTTACGGCCTGGAATATGGCTGCGAAGGGGGCTCTTGACCGGATCGCGCCGCTGCGACCTCTCTGTGGTAGCAGACCCAGGAGATCTCCTTGGTTCACTGAGGAACTCAGGGGGATGAAGCGCCAGAAGAGACGTCTAGAGAAGCGATGGAGGAAAAGTAAATCCGTATCTGACCGAACACTTTTAAGATCTTATATCAAGACTTATCAGGTGGCGCTCAAGGCGGCAAGATGCGCGTATCATTCCGCCTTGATTGCATCTGCGGAATCCCGCCCAGCCGCCCTGTTTAGGGTAACTCGCTCCCTCCTTAATCAGGGGGGGGGTTGATGCACCCTTGCAGGGTAGTGCTGAGGACTTTAATAAGTTTTTTGCGGATAAAATCGCCCAGATTCGGATGGACCTTGACTCCAATTGGAATGCAGTGTCGGCTGATAATGATTCAGTCGAGATGACAGGGACTCGTCTTGATCCTGTTGTGTGGACAGAGTTTGACCCGGTGGCACCCGATGAAGTCGACAAGGCCATTGGAGCTGTGAGCTCCGCCACCTGTTTATTGGACCCGTGCCCCTCCTGGCTGGTTTCGGCAAGCAGGGAGGTGACGCGGGGCTGGGTTCAGGAGATTGTTAACGCTTCTTTGAGGGAGGGGTCCTTTCCGGCTCCCTGCAAGGAGGCAATTGTGCGCCCCCTCCTCAAGATGCCTTCCCTGGACCCAGCTGTATTAAACAACTACCGTCCTGTCTCCAATCTTCCCTTTATAGGGAAGGTTGTTGAGAAGGTGGTGTCACTCCAGCTCCAGCGGTCCTTGGATGAGGCCGATTATCTGGGCCCTCAACAGTCAGGATTCAGGCTCGGCTACTCCACGGAAACTGCTTTGGTCGCGCTGACGGATGATCTCTGGCGGGCCCGGGATAGGGGATTTTCCACTATCCTGGTGCTACTTGACCTCTCAGCGGCTTTCGATACCATTGACCATGGTATCCTTCTGCACCGACTGGGGGGGTTGGGGGTTGGGGGCACTGTTTTGCAGTGGTTCACCTCCTACCTCACTGGTCGGTCACAGTCGGTGTTGGCGGGGGGTCAGAGGTCGACCCCTAGGTTCCTCCCTTGTGGGGTCCCTCAGGGGTCGGTCCTCTCCCCTCTGCTGTTTAATATCTACATGAAACCACTGGGTGAGATCATCCGACAACACGGGGTGAGATATCATCAGTATGCTGATGATACCCAGCTTTACATCTCCACCCCGTGTCATTTCAGTGAAGCAGCGGAAGTGATGTGCCGATGTCTGGAGGCTGTTAGGGTTTGGATGGGTGCCAACAGGCTCAAACTCAACCCCGACAAGACGGAGTGGCTATGGGTTCTGCCTCCCAAAGATAATTCAATCTATCCGTCCATCAGCCTGGGGGGGGAGCTTTTGACCCCCTCGGAGAAGGTCCGCAACTTGGGCGTCCTCCTCGACCCACAGCTAAACTTGGAACATCATTTGTCGGCTGTGGCGAGGAGGACATTTGCCCAGGTTCGCCTGGTGCACCAGTTGCGGCCCTATTTGGACCGGGAGTCTCTGCTCACAGTCACTCATGCCCTTATCACCTCGAGGCTCGACTACTGCAATGCTCTCTACATGGGGCTACCTTTGAAAAACGTTCGGAGACTTCAGGTAATGCAGAATGCAGCCGCGCGAGCAGTGTTGGGCCTGCCCAGAAATGCCCACATCTCAGCATCACTCCGTGAGCTGCATTGGCTGCCTATTGGTCTCCGAACGCAATTCAAAGTGTTGGTTATGACCTATAAAGCCCTACATGGCATCGGACCAGGTTACTTACGGGACCGCCTGCTGCCTCACGAAACCCAGCGACCGGTTAGGGCCCACAGAGTCGGCCTTCTCCAGGTCCCGTCGGCCAGACAGTGTCGCCTGGCGGGGCCTAGGGGAAGGGCCTTTTCTGTTGCGGCCCCGGCCCTCTGGAATCAACTCCCCCCGGAGATCCGTATCGCCCCTACCCTCTCCGCCTTTCGTAAACTACTAAAGACCCATCTCTGCCGGCAGGCCTGGGGCGGTTGACATCTTGCCCCTAGCCAGTGTATGTCTGTGTGTACGTTTGCTGAATGAATGGTTCTTAATTTAGGGGTTCTTCTTTTTTATATTTTTATATATGTACAGTTTAGTTTTTATTGGATTTCTATTTATGCTGTAAGCCGCCCTGAGTTCCCGGAATAGGGCGGCATAGAAATTTAATAAATAATAATAATAATAATAATAATAATATATCCAAACTGAATCTCAACATAAATATTGCATAGCTTCAGTTATTAACTGTGTATACATATTTGTGAACTCATCCAAAAGGACTATTTTGAAATACATTCATCTGGGGACATGTGACACTGAACTCAGTGGACAACTTCAAAATAACATTAAGAGACTTAGATTAACAAAGAGATTAAATGTATACCATTTCATTTTGTCATTCAGCATATTTTTCTTTAACTGTATGCCATGGACTGAAGCTTCAGCATCAGGCTGATAGAAAGTGCTGTTTGTTCAGCATATCACATCTATATTAGCTCAAATTCAGAGGGAAATGAAAATAAATGTTATAAGAGGTTGATTATTTAAGGTAGTGACACAAGGAACCAGTACATATCAATTTAGATAACAATTTTGGAGCAACTAATTCAACAAACATCAACTAGTGGCATGTTTTCCTGGCTTCCCAGTAGTGTTCTTTCTTGATGTCTGCTATCTGATTTTCTGAGATATTCTGGAAATATCTTGGAGATATTGGTAGATTCTCGTTTGGATTATTTATCTTTTGTGTGCTATAGAAAAACTAGATTTATTAGAAAAATCCTTACCTTTTTAATGTACTCTCGTAATGTCATTATATCATATGTATTCCATGCACCTTCTGTGGATAAAATTGTATATAATTGTTGCAATTAAAACACAAATACAGCATAAGGATTTCACAATATCTCCAAATTCAAAAAGACTGTAGTTCATTCCAAATTTGATTAGTTTCTGCCACCATACCTATAATTATGGCAATTAGAGCTAGGAGCAAAATGAATCTCAAACTAAGGCAAATTCATTCATGCAAAACAATTCAATCTATCTTGGAGGGGGTAATGAAAGAAATTGCAGTACTTGGGGATCATAGGTTCATTATAAATATGTGTCACCTTATCTACTGGAAATAAAGGAAAATCTAATATAATTGTTTATAAAATCCCTCCTCAGCACACAATTTCATATCTTATATCTCCATTTAGTGATGAGACACACTGAAAGCAAGATAAATGTTTATCATTTAATTGTCACATTTAGAGTAGATAGGTAGATGCCTTACAGGAAATAATTAGCATAAAGGGGGAAGATTAACTAAAAGATCTATATTTCTATTATCGATAGAGGTATTTCTTGTTTTTTTTCTGCCCCATATCAATGTCTTCCCTGGCTTCCTTAGTATACAAGATTTAAAAACAAAAACAAAACCTTGGCTCATTTCAGTGTACTATCTGTATCTGAACTATGCATTAAAATGTACTTCGGCTTAATATGTATTTTTTTTAAGTAATCCCAAAATCATAAATCTATAAATAAGAAAATCCTGGAGAAATGTGACATAAAAACATGCTCAAACAGTGAACATAACACATATTATGCCCTAAATAGCTGATTTAAAATCAAAAGATCGTTTGGTTATATTTGTAATAAAACATCTAACAACAGCTTGATCAAACCCTCAAATATTATTTGTTCAAAAAGAGAAAAATGAATACATACATATGGTTAAAAGATCTGGAAACTAGGCCACACAAAAGAGGATCTGAATTCTTTTAATAACTCACTGAAATTCAATGAGTATTACATTATGGTCTAATTTGCTATTCCACATTCAGTAATATAAGACAAAAAGCAGCACAGTATGATTATTTTTAAAGAGAAATATATCATAAAAATTAACATACTATGCAAAATGAACTTATATACTCCGCAAATTCATAACAAAATCTGCCTGGTTTTGGTTTATTGTGTTGTAATTTTTGAGTTATTGACAGCTGCAAAACAATTTGACTTACATTGTAGTACTTGGTCATTTAACTGAATTTTATAAAAATTAAGGATATAGCTCTGAGCATAAGTAACTGAAATCAAAGATGCTTACTTCAGACAAGGTAGAGAAAAAAAAATGCAAAACAGGACTTCTGCAATTTTGTCCTTCATAATTGTTTATAACTTTGCTTTACAAATGAAAATCCAAGAGCAAAACTAATTGCAAAAATGCATAAGAATAAGACTTCTTAAAATTAGATATTCCAAAAAGAATATCTAAAATCAAAGAGTATATATAAATTTATTTTTAAAAGGCAATTCAATTTCCATATTTTTCACATGAATGTGAAATACTGCATCAAGTGATACCATTTGTATGGTAAAAATTAAATGTCAAAAATAAAGAACAAAATTATTTTTTTGAAAAATAAGTAAATCTAAAGGGCACTTTTGTGAAATAAAAGGCTGTCCTTTAAAGTAAAGGACAAGTGGTGACTGTAAATATGAGGAGGAGAAGAGGCTGAGAGCAGTTACCACCATTTCCAGATACTGCCCAGCTTTGTGGCCCACTACCAGACTCAGGGTAATAGGGACATAATATGAAATGACAAAAAAAGCCTGCTCATGTATTTTCAACTACTTGCAGCTTCCAACACAGCAGCTCTGTGTTCCATGTGCTAGAGTAAGTCAAATAGGAGGTGATTAAGACATACGTCACTTTGAGAAAGGCCTCTCAATCCAGGAATGGGCACATTTGGTGCTAAGTTTCCTGGTGAGCATGCGCAAGATGGACGCTTATCTCTGAGCGTCTGATGCTTGGGTCCTGGAGATGAGGTCTGAGGGAGCCCACCCAGGGGGTAGAATTCCATCAAACACCCCTGGGTGGGTACCGGAGGACGCTGCCGACCATCTGGCGGCGTGATAGGGCTTCCAGGAGTCCGGTTTGAGTTGGGGCAGCGGAGGCGTCAGCGCATCTCTGAAAATGCCGAGGCCTCGAGAATTACAGGGATTGAAGCCCGGGGCTGGCGTGGCTGAGAAGACCTGGAGTGGTGGAGTTGTGGTGGATTGAGAGCTCCGCTGGTCTCCCTCCCCCTTGAGAGGAGGAGTGCTCGGAGCAATGGAGCAACGGGGTGACGAGGGGGAGAGCCTCGTGGGGGAGAGCCGGCTGGCCCCCCCTCAATGACAGCTGAGGAGCCCTGTAGGAGAAGAGACGGCTGCCCGGCTGGCCCCCCTCCCCCTGAGAGGAGGAGAGCTTGGAGCAGCAGAGCGATGACGGGGCGACGAGGGTGAGAGCCTCGTGGGGGAGCGACAGTTGGCCCCCCCTCAATGACTGCTGAGGAGCCCTGTAGGGGGAGAGCCGGCTGCCCCCCTCGAGAGGAAGAGAGCTTGGAGCAGTAGAGCGATGGGGTGACGAGGGTGAGAGCCTCGTGGGGGAGAGCCGGCTGGCCTCCCCCCTCTTTTTCCCTCCCCCGCCTTCTCCCCCCTCAATGACTGCTGAGGAAATGGTGAGGCTCCACCCCAAGACCACATGGAAAGGAGACGGCTCTTCGAGCAGGACACCGGCAGGTGAGAGCCGTCTGCATGGAATATCTGGGGGGATTTTTTTACCCTCCACCAACCTGATGGTTGTGGTTGTGATCCAAGGCCCAGGGAAAAACTGAACCATCCGGCCAAATGGATATTATATCTGCCCAAAGATGGACAGACTCTCATCACTGTTTGTACCCAAGCTGTGACTATGCTGTATAAACGCTGGATAGGACGTACCTTCTTGCACTGCGAGATGCCCCCCTCTCGCGGAGATGGCCTGCATGTCTCTCAAAGGCCTGCCTTGATGACGGATTTTGGAATCCCGAGAGGTGGCATGCTCAAAAAAAGGGGTTATGGAGGTTTTTAAGTAGGGGTTTTAAATGTTTTAAGGGGTTCCAGGGAGGGGGGTGGCAAGATTAGTAATGGAGTAGGCCTGGGGGGGAGGTCTACGGGATAGGGGAGGGTTAGGGGGAGGGAATAGGGAGGAGGAGACACATGGGCCAGGCAACGGGTGGGACCGGAACCACGAGGGTGCGGATTATGGAGGGGGCAGAGGTGATTCCGTTCCCATCAGCTCTGTAAGTGGGAGGGGCAGATATGGCGGGAGCAGGGGGCCATATTCATTCATGGGAGCGCGTACCCGCTATCTTCGAGCGGTGCCGCGCTCCGACCCCCATGGCTCCACTTGTGATCTGGGTTGCTTAGAGCCAAATGGCCCGGGCTGTAGGCTGGTATTGTGCAACGCCAGGTCAGTGGTAAATAAGGCCCCCTTGATACAAGATCTAATTTTGGAGGGGGCCGCAGACCTGGCGGGTATTACGGAGACCTGGTTGGGTCCAGAGGAAGGTGTCCCTCTGGTGGAGATGTGCCCTCTGGGCTTCCTTGCATTTCACCAGCTGAGAGCTCTGGGCAGGGGTGGGGGAGTGGCGGTTGTGATTAGGGAAGGTCTCAGGCCAAGGGAGGTCACTGTTCCTCAGACGGCAGGCTGTGAATCCCTCCTTGTGAGGTGGGACCTTGGGGGTCCGAGGGCTGTGTTGCTCACGTATCTGGCTCCCTGCCACGTGTCAACCGCCCTGCCCGAGCTCCTGGGCGTCATCGCGGCGATGGCGGTTGAGGTCCCGAGGCTGGTAGTCATGGGTGACTTCAATCTGCCATCTGCTGGCGAGGCGTCTGGGGAGGTTCGGGAGTTCATGGCTTCCATGGCAGCCATGGACCTGACCCAGGTAATTCAAGGTCCCACTCACACGGGGGGAAACACGCTTGACCTGGTTTTTGTCTCTGGTCAGTGTTTGAGTGATCTGGATATGGGAAATATAGTTATTACTCCTCTGTCATGGTCTGATCACTCTCTCCTACACTTGGACTTTCTGACCGCCACACCCCGCCGCAGGGAGGCGGAACCAATTATTTGGTACCGCCCCAGGCGACTGATGGAACCCGATACGTTCCAGATGGAGCTTGGGCCAATACCGGAGGCTCTAACACACAACTCGGTTGGGGCACTGGTAGCAGCCTGGGATAGGGCGGCTGCTGGTGCCTTGGATCGGGTTGTGCCTTTGCGGCCTCTGAGCCGGCGTGGTTCTCGATCAGCTCCCTGGTTCAACGGGGAGCTGAGGGAAATGAAGCACCGGAAAAGACGCCTAGAGAGGAGTTGGAGGGCGAGCCGCTCTGACCGAACACGGGTAAGAGACCATATTAGGACTTACTTAGTGGCAATAAGGGCAGAGAAATGTTCTTATGTCACTGCCCTTATTGCATCATCAGATAACCGCCCAGCCTCCCTGTTTAGGGTAACCCGCTCCCTCCTTCATCGGGAGGTGAGGGGGGACCCCTTGGAGGGAAGAGCTGAGGATTTTGTGCAATATCTACATGACAAAATCGCTCAGATTTGGGAAGGCTTTAACTTCAACGAAGGCGGTCCAGCAGAAGTGGCTGAGGCCGGTCTTGAGACTGCTATCTGGGCTGAGTTTCACTACGTGACACCTGATGACGTGGACAGGTTGCTGGGAGGTCTTAGAGCAACCACATGTTTATTGGACCCGTGTCCCTCCTGGTTGGTACTGGCCTCCAGTGAGGTGACGCGAGGCTGGCTCCAGGCAATTATCAATGCTTCGTTGAGTGAGGGTGTCTTCCCCGCCGCCCTGAAAGAGGCGGTGGTGCGACCCCTCCTCAAGAAGCCCGCCTTGGACCCGGCTGTTCTATCTAATTACCGTCCTGTCTCCAACCTTCGCTTTGTTGCGAAGGTTGTTGAGAGTGTGGTTGCTCGACAGTTCCCTCAGCACCTGGAGGAATCGTCGTACCTGGACCCATTCCAGTCGGGCTTCAGGCCGGGTTACAGCACGGAAACAGCTTTGGTCGCATTGGTGGATGATCTCTGGCGGGCCCGGGACAGGGGTTGCTCCTCTGTCCTGGTGCTATTGGACCTCTCAGCGGCTTTTGATACCATCGACCATGGTATCATGCTGCGCCGGCTGGCGGGGCTGGGTATAGGGGGCACTGTGCTTCTGTGGTTCTCTTCCTTTCTCTCTGGCCGGACGCAGTTTGTGTTGACAGGGGGTCAGAGGTCGACCCCAAGGCCACTTGATTGTGGGGTACCTCAGGGTTCGGTCCTCTCGCCCTTGTTGTTCAATATTTATGTGAAGCCGCTGGGTGAGATCATCCGAGGTTTTGGGGTGGAATTCCATCAGTACGCTGATGATACTCAGCTATACATTTCCACCCCGAACCACCCAAATGAAGCTCTTGACATACTGACCCAGTGCCTGGAGGCCATGCGGATCTGGATGGGGAAGAACGGTCTCAAGCTCAACCCCTCCAAGACCGAGTGGCTGTGGTTACCATCGTCCCGGTACAACCAGCTGACTCCATCGCTGTCTATTGGGGGCGAGTCAGTGGCCCCCAGGGGAAGGGCTTGCAACTTGGGAGTCCTCCTAGATTCACGGCTGTCCCTTTGAGGACCATCTGACGGCCGTGGCCGGGAGGATGTTTTACCAGATTCATCTGGTACGCCAGTCGCACCCCTTCCTAGATAGGGACGTGTTACGCACGGTCACCCATGCCTTCGTCACTTCCAGACTGGACTATTGTAATGCTCTCTACATGGGGCTTCCCTTGAAGTGCACGCGGAGGCTTCAACTGGCGCAGAATGCGGCCGCACGGGTGGTAGTGGGGGCACCCTGGCGGGTACGAATGGCCCCCATCCTGCGCAAGCTGCACTGGTTGCCGGTGGCTTTCCGGGTGCGCTTCAAGGTACTGGTTACCACTTTTAAAACGCTCCATGGCATAGGACCCAGTTATTTACAAGACCGCCTTCTGCCAGTAAATACCTCCCATCAACCAGTTCGCTCCCATAGAGAGGGCCTCCTCAGGGTGCCATCGGCTAAGCAGTGTCGGCTGGTGGCGCCCAGGGGGAGAGCCTTTTCTGTGGGGGCACCGACGATGTGGAACGAGCTCCCCCCAGAACTCCGGACATGTCATGATCTCCGCACCTTCAGAAGAGAATTGAAGACTCATCTCTTCAATCAAGCCGGCCTGGCCTAGATCTCCTCGGGTTTTAAATTTTTTAAACAAGGCTGTTCGGGTTTTAGAATTGGGTTTTTTAATAGGTTTTAGTAACAGCCTTGTGTTAATATTAATTTAGTTTAATTTATTTTTAAATATTTATTGTTATTATATGTTTTTATTGGGTTGTAAACCGCCCCGAGTCCTACGGGAGAGGGGCGGTATAGAAATTTAATAAACTAAACTAATAATAAACTAAACTAACAATTAACCTAACATATTCCTAGATTGGGAGGGTGTTTCATACAGCTGTTCCATGAGCTTGACTTGCTCCCAATAGAGCAAGCATGTCAAACTGCTGGCCCGCAGGCCGGATGCATCACAACGAAACCACACCCACCCCATTGCCGGCAATGGGGAAAAAGTCACGATACATCATGCGATGTCACGTGATGTCATGAGTGTGACATGCCTGCAATAGACTATCAGGTGTAGTGGCTGTCACTTATAAAGCCCTACATGGTATAAGGCCAGGCAACTTATGGCAATATTTCCATCCCATTGTTTCTGCTTGCCCTATTGGTGTACCCAAGAGGACATGCTTGGGGTTTCCTCCATGAAAAAAAACACCATCATGTTGGACCCCAGAGCGTGCCTTCTCTTTGGCAGCACCTGACCTGAGGAACAGCATACTGCCAGAGATCTGGATGTCCCCAATTGTTTCATGTGGAGTAAGCAAATACAACACAAGCTATCACTGTGCAAAGCCATCTTATTAGTGAGAGAGAGAGAATATAACAGGAACAGAAAATACATCACAGGAACAATAGAGCAGCAATGTAGGAAACAAATACAATAGAGATGAATGATAGAACTGCATATAAGGTAAACATAACACCCAAAAACACCAACCTCATTAGGCTTTTGTAAGGCTCTGAAGACCTGGCTGGTGGAGAAGGAGAAGGAGGTTGAGTCAGCTCTGATGTTTATATGTTTTTTATCTGATTTGCCTTAGGCATAATGGGTCATTGCTTGTAACCAATTGCTTTAATCCTTACAGGTCATCCAAATTCACTGTGGTGAAATGGGTGAAATAGTCAGATCTTCCCTCAGTAGTTCCATTATTTTATCCTGCCTTGGCTGTTCTTACAAGGCACATCAGCCATGTATGGCACAAATTACAAGTAAATTACTTCCCTGATAGTCCAGCTCCAGTTCATCGTAAACCAATGACTGACCATCGTTGATAGCATCACTATCTCTTCTGAAGTGGCTGGTCATGTATTTTTTATTTATTTGTTTATTGGCATTAAAAAAAAATCTGGTGGATGGACTGGGTCAGAATCACCATAGTAGGAATGAAAGAGGATTTAGCTTCCCCATTTTTCTTTTACTTCTATTTCACTGCTAAAGACATTGACAATAAAACAGATCATTTTCTTCATTTTTTCCTAGTCCTCTTTTCTGGATATTCCAGGAATGCTGGAATAGTTATGTGTAAATAAGCAATTCATCTTGAGCACTTACTCTGAGCAGTTTCTTTACCGTCTCAGTTAGTTCAAAAAAGACCTGGCTGCTAAGTTCAAACAACAAGCTAAATCTTTAACTGTTCTAATTCGATATGTTGTATAAAAACAGTCACGGTTCAGAAAGGGTTCTGATCTTCTGGACAGGCTTTCGGGATCTTACAAGTGAGTGCAGAGAAGACAGTACATTTTCTTTCCATGAACATCCTTAAGAACTACCGTATGCCACAAAATCCAAACCTGTGTGTTTAATGAACCGTGGCTTATTGCCCTTTCACCTTTGGTGAATTAGAAGGTTGGTTCTGTGATCTTCAAGATGAAGTTCATAGATAACATGCCTACAATTCTACATATAGCTGACTCACCATATTTTAAACTTGCTGTCAGCCAATATTAAGGTTGTCAGTTCTGGCACTTTTCTTGCTAGACTGAGAAACTATACTTCAAAGGCAAGAAAGGGAATTGCACGACAAGGAAATAATGGCTCTGCATCTTTTACTTGTGGACTATTGCCAACTAATGAGACAACAAACTATGTTGTGTTGATATTCTCTCTTGGGTAACTATTATTCAGAGCAACAGATAATTCAGTATATATTTTTAAAAGATTGTTGTCTGCCTTTTGTAATTTCTAATGAAATTGCAGCTTAGAATGGCTTGAAATTAAAGATCTGTTCTTCAACACAGATAGATTGGAGAACTTATTAGGTTGTACATATTTCCATTAATACAGTGCCTTGAGAGTAATATTTTTGAAATGGACTGTCATCATTTAAATGAACTATTGAGCTGTCCCAGTACTGCAGCAAATGTCACTGCATTATTGCTCAGCATTTGGAAAACCTACAAAGTAGATGTCAAGAAGTTACCGGTACTGTTAGAAGTTATTCAGAAATTTGAGTGTGAATGCATATAAGGGTAGAATCTTCATAGTACAAAAAAACAACAAGTGCTTCTCAAAAATGATAGGGACAATCACTTTTGTATCAGATATAGATAACCAGAGTGTGTGTACATTTAATGTCCAGTCTTAATTCCCCAACATTTTATATTAAAATAAGCTACAAAGTGTTCCAGAGTAAAAATATAATCACTCCTTTTGTACAAAAGAAAGGATGGGAGAAATCATTCTAGAACATAAATAAGCAGAATTATCTCCTTTCAGCTAGCAATAAAGCCGATTAAACAAAGAGAAAGAGGAAATATTCTACAACCAGTTGGATGCGCTCAGTGGTTCATTCCATATCATGATCTATGCATTTGCATATGGAAGGAATTAAATAGCAATAAAAGATAAGACTGGGAAAGTCTCCTTTGGGTACACTTTGTGTTAAATGGTGCATTAGTGAAGTAAATTCAAAATGGACTAGGCGTATGAATTGTTGGGTTGTATAGCAGGCTAAATTCAGGGCAATCAATGTTACTTTTCATTGAAAAGGCAAAGTTCTTCAAATCTTAAATAGGAATCACAGTAACTTATCATTCATTATCACAGCGGTTCTCAACCTATGGGTCATTTGGGGTCGAACAACCGTATCGCGGGGGTCGCTGGACACCGCGGTCCGCCATTTTGTTTTTGGTTTTTGTTTTGTTTTTTGTCGCGGTTCGGGCCGTCGCGCGCGCGCCACGCATGCACGGATCGGCCCATCGCAGTCCGCCATTTTGTTTGTTTTTTTTTGTCGCATGCCGCGCATGCGCGGATCGGCCCGTCGTGGTCCGCCATTTTTTTTTGTTTTTTTGTTTGTTTTTTGTCACGCGCGCGCCGCGCATGCACAAATCGGCCTGACATGTGCGAGCGTGTGCACGCATGGGCGGGGCAAGTGGGGTCTCAACCTGAAAAAGGTTGAGAACCACTGCATTATCAGAAGCATAAAATAATTAAAGGTTCTACTTAGAAAAAAATGGCTTAAGTGATGTGGAGATGGAGAAGTCAACATACACAACTATTCACAAGCTAGCCAGTTCTAGCAATATATGCCATGTTATATAATAATGGCACAGTAATTACAAACTCCTTTGATTCTAGCATAACAGGTGTCAAGCTGTTGAGATAAAGAAGTGATAATTCTTATCCTGTAAATAAGTAAGTAAGTAAGTAAGTAAGTAAGCAGTGGTAAGTAAGAGGTAAGCAGTGGAGTATCACAAGATTCTGTCTTGGGTCCAGTATTCTTCAGTATCATCATACATGATTTAGATGAAGGAATACAAATTTGCAATGATGCTAAGCTGCAGGAATAGCCAACATCCCAGAAGATAACAAAAGGATCCAAAAGAATCTTGACAGACTTGAACAATGGGCCCTATCCAACAAAATAAAATTTAATGTAGAAAAACATTAAAGTTTTATACATAACTGAAAAAACCAAAAGTACAAGTACAGATTACGTGAAACCTGGCTCAGAAACAGTAAAAGAGATCTTGGGGTCCTAGTGGATGATCACTTAAATATGAACCAGGAGCGTGCACCAACAGCCAAAAAAGCTAATGCAATCCTTGGTTGCATAAACAGAGGCATAGAGTTAAGATCATGTGAAGTATTAGTACCACTTTATAAAACCTTAGTAAGACCATGTCCAGTTTTGCCCACCATGTTACAAAAAAGATACTGAGATTTTGGAAAAAGTGCAGAGAAGAGCAACTAAGATGATAAGGGCCTGGAGACTAAAACATATGAAGAACAGTTGCAAAAATTGGGTATGTCTAGTCTAGAGAAAACAAGGAGGTGACATGATAGCAGTGTTCCAGTATTTGAGGAGCTGCCACAAAAAAGAGGGAGTCAACTTATTTGCCATAGCACCAGAAGGCAAGACAAGAAACAATGGATGAAAACTTATCAAGGAGACAAGCAACTTAGAATTAAGGAGAAACTTCCTAACAGTGAGAACAATTAACCAATTGAACAGCTTTCTTTCAGAAGTTGGTGGTTCAGCACTGAGGGGGTTTAAGGGGTCACTAGACAGCCACTTGTTTGAAATGGTATAGGGTCTCCTGCTTGAGCAGAGGAGTTGGACCTCCAAGGTCCCTTCCAACTCTATTCTATTCTAAATTCTGTCACCACTGATATAGGGGTTAAGGCAGTGATCCCCAACCTTTGTGGTTTGGCGGCCCGATGGGGGAGGCGGGAGAGAGGACTGGCGCATAGGTGCATGCAGCTCAACTTGTACAAGTGGTGGGCCAACACACATGTGCATGTGTCCACAGCTCAACTTGCACAAATTGAGAAGTGCACCCATGTGCACATGCACCAGCCCACTGCTTGCACAAGTTGAGCTGCATGTACTCGTGTGCACACCAGCCTACCACTAGCAATGCCCGGTTTCAAATAGGCCACAGCCTGGTAGTGGGCTGCGGCCCAGGGGTTGGGGTCCCTGGGTTAAGGTATTGGATTAGAAGGTTTTAGTTGACTCTCAGGTATGGAAGTTTATTTTGTATGAGTCACTTTCTTTCAGTTCAACTTGCCTCAGAGCACTTTTAGTAAGTCTATCATTTAACTCCAGATGGTATTTCATTCTACATTTTTACTCTTAATAAAGAGTAAAAATGAACTTGAACTTGAGCTGGCAACTGTGTCCAACTAGCAAGAGAATATTAATTAATAGCACTATATTTCTCATGTGGCAACACTGGAATCTGGGTTATTGTTTCCAGGATGGGTCAACAGACTAATTTCCAGATCTCCCAGGCTACTTTCTTCAACATTTCTTGCACTTCATTTCTGTAAAGCTGAAACATATCTGATCTGAAACTAGCCACTGAAATGTAGAGGAAAATAGTACATTCTTCTGCAAGAAGTCACTTTAAAAATGCATGATCCATTAACTAAAGAATGTACCCAACTGTAATGGCATAAATCAATATAGCTGAAGTCTCTGTTGAACCATCATTCTGTCAACCTTCTCCCCTAGATTCTCAGAACTGTGGGATACTTGTCAGTAAAACATAATAAAACAGCTGGAACATAAATAAAATACAGTTCTTGACCCTTGAAGGTTTGGTGTGTTTCCTTGCATTCTTTAGTTTTTATACTTTCTCTCTATGCATATATCTCCATTTTCTTTATTCTCTGATATCACAAACATCACCCTCCCAGTTTAGAAAAATATGTCTAATTCTGAAGTGAATTGAGTATTTTAAAATAGTATGAATATAATTATTGTTTGGGTATTTAGCATTGTGTGAATCCAAGCCCCAAATAAGGGTTCTATAGGAAGGGGCCTCAATTATTAATCTAGTCATTTTTGGTCCATGCCTTCCAAATTATGGGCACTACAGTTAAACAAGTGTTAATTTTTCAAGGTAGTCCAGACTAAATCTACCTTTATTGTAAGGTTTATTCGTTTGTTTAATTTGTTTGCCACCCATTTCTAAATAACTGAAATGTTTGCTTTTGTACCATTTCTATTGGAAATTATATGTGTGAATGATGACTTTCTTTTAAAAAAATCTTTGATGATTAGTAACACTACATCTTATACAGCTTAGATAATTCTAAAGTGAGTTTCCCTTTTTTGCTGTTGTTGGAACATTACTCTACCCAGCTTTATAAAAATAAGTGTGGCTAGTGGCAATTCTTTATGACAAGAGTTCAATTTGCCGTTGGGAAACAGAGCAAAAAGGATGGCAATTCACTTGACTTTGTTGTCATACAACTGCCACAACTATATTCTTTTTCCAGATATCGAGACGTGAGGATGGTGTTTATGTGATCTTGTATGCATGGCATCATTGTGGCATCACTATGTTTTGTTACAGATGTTGCTGCGCATACATTCACACTTATTTCAGACTGACAATTGTCAATCTATCAGCACTCTGACTGTTATATCAACTGTTGGGGCTTCCTAAACATCATACACAAAAGTACAACATAACTGTATATGGATGCACACTTATGTTTGTGTGCAGATTTATATTACAGATTTTATAAACCACCTCAATCTTCAGATTTGGGGCAGCATACAAAATAATAAATAGTTAAAAATCAGCACAAGCATAATAAAACTGACTGGCACTTAAAGTTTTCATCCAAGGCCAAAAGCCTACTAAACAATAATGGTTTCCAGCAAACCCAAAATATCAGAAGGTTGGGAAATGTGCTTATTCCCAGTGGGGCAGTGTGTTCCACAATGGTTTCTGATCCACAATGTTCTTCTTTCACATGTGGGTGGGATCTCCAGCAAGACCTCTTTTGAAGACTAGCTTAGAGAGGCAGTGTCAATTTATACTGTATATGCTAAGATGTAAATTTATAACAGATGGGACTGAAAGCTCCTGGAAAAAAAACCCAACTACCTGGAGTATACATTTATGCATGTGAAAATATTTACATGGAAAACATTTAAACTCATTTTTCAAAATATACAACTAGATGCATTTCTACCAATGGAACTAGATGAATGTGATCTAATGACACCATTTCCCACAGCTGGTATCACTGATAGATGCTTTGGAACTATAACTACCAAAATCTC
The DNA here is from genome assembly GCA_034064705.1 of Bothrops alternatus. Classification (NCBI taxonomy): domain Eukaryota; kingdom Metazoa; phylum Chordata; class Lepidosauria; order Squamata; family Viperidae; genus Bothrops; species Bothrops alternatus. The sequence continues at coordinate 11,127,755 of JARGCV010000009.1, forward strand.
CAGCCACTATAACTGAACAAGCTGACAGAATATCCTAGGACTTCTACTCCTAATGTCTCTGGACTCTAGGAGGAAGGTTGGGATCCAAAACTGATCTGAACATGATTATTGACATAGAATGCTTGCTGGCCTGGGGTACATCATGTGTACATATATTTCTTTATTATAATCACTATCTGAATACAAAAACCAATGGTGGATAGGGTATATCTGCACTTACCATTAAAGCTGTCTCAATCCCAGCTTAAAGCATCTTAACTCTAAACCAGACATTCTAACAGCAATTTGCAAAGGATTGGATATGGATTGCAACTAACATATACAGTCATTGGCAATTCCCCTGATCTATCTTTCTATCTATCTATCTACCTACCTATCCAAGCACCCATACTTACACATACACACACACTCAAAAAATCATCAAAATGCAGATAACTAGGCACACACAACAAACACCTTTTAGACCTCGCTTTTTAATCATAAATACTAAAATAGCATAATGGCTTAAGACTTTGCCTCCAATGTATAAGATGCTAGTTCCAGACTCAGATGAATTCTTTTTGTTTTAAATTACTATTGTGTTTCCTTCAGCTAGCTAGCTAGTTATCCCTCTTTAGCAGTTGAGGGTTTTCTAAAACAGAATAAGTTCAGTGTTGCACTATTTCATCATTTCTATAGACACTTGAAGAAAAAGTGTTTTCACATTGCTGAAAAGAAAAAAATAGCACTATTTGTTTTAAAATATATCTGGTAGGTTTTGAATCAATCACCTTTTGCTATGAGGCAATGCACTTAACCACCCACACTAGTTTAATCTACAGAGGTCTTAGAAGTTCTTAAAGATCAGGGTAACTATTGGCTCAGTTGAAGAGGAAAGGTAGTTGATGAATTGCTGGGGTCAACCTGCAAAGAAGTCAAGTGGTCCAACCAAGACAAAACATAAGAAGAAAAGATTGCTCTCCAGCTGCATCAGGAAAATACACGGAGGTTGAATTTGTGATAAGAGGGTCATCAGTAAAGACTGATGTCCTTTTCTATTCTCCAGAAATAGTTTCTGTTCCATTCTAGTGACAGAACAGTTAAGCAGCACAGAAAAACCCATGAGCAGAATAAAAGAAAATAGGGAAGGACATAAAGAGAATGAAATGTTGGGGGGAAAGAAGTAAAGAATGGTTTGCAGATTTTAAGTTGTAAGTGATGACAAGGCCTATTCAAGTTAGTATTTAGAAAGCTTTTTCCTGAATTCTTATTTTTCATAACACAATTCAACATTGAAACTCAGAATTTCTAAAATCAGGGTGTATGTTCACCTCAGTTGTATAACCATAATTTATTTCCACCCATTTAAAATTTGGAAGAATGGCAACTAATCCAGAAGATGCTTGCTCTGAACACATTACAGTGCTAAAACCCTAATCAATCGGAAGATAATACTTTCCCTGTCATTTATCTACCTAATATTTAAAGATTAATCTGTTGACAGCATTTACAAAAATATGCTATTTAAAAGCAAGGAGTATAACAAAAAGATTATACTGAAAGGTGGGTTGAATTTTGGCTTACTGTATTCAGATATTGTTTGGTAAGCAGTGAATAAAGGAGACTAGGTCCCATACATACTTGCATTTTACCATGGAACAATTGCATTCTGATCACCCTAATCTTCTCCTTGGTCACATGATATTGTTTTAATTTTATTCTTAGCTGCTTGGAACACACTCTTGAGTTGTCACAAGGTGAAGCAGTTTTAAACTACATTTTTCTCCCTTAAACTGACACAATCTCATCCTAACTTCAAGCAGTATAAATAAAATGTGTAATGCTTTTCACCCGCTGTCCTGGAGGCTAGGTCAGCAGGCCTGTTTGTAAGTATGATCAGAGATGTTTTGGGAGGGGATTAGTTACTAACCATCCACCAAAACTCTTTCTTTTCCACAATTTGCCCTCTACATCAGCACTTTATTTCCTCAATTTCCTGCATATCCAACTCATTTTCTTCTTCCACTTTTTCATATGTCTCTCCAGGTTCCAATTTATTTTAACAGTGTTCTCTGCTGCACTTTTGCCTTATCATGCAGCAGCCCCACTTTTTTTCATTGCAATGTACAGAAAATAATGAAGAATGAGGAATGGCTGTTGTTTTTTGTATGCCAAGTTTCCTGTCTTTCTCACTATAATTTCTCACTATCTTCTGGCCATCTAAAGAGATCTGATTGTGCAGTAGTTAATCAGTTTTATTTAATCTGTCCAAAGGACCTAGATAGTTGCCCAAACAAGACAAGACTTCCTACCCTTATCTATGGAACTATTTCAACTATGTCTCCATAAGTTTCTTCATTCTAATTTGGGAGAATGGAGTGTAGTAGAAGAGGGCACAGAAACCAGATGGAAAAGCTCAGATACTGGCTAAAAGTAAGGCCTTGCCCATTTCTCCAAGTACCTCGATTGGTGGATGTTTTCCCTCCTAGCTAATGATATGCTGAACAGAAATGGCAGCAAAGAAAAAAAGAAATTTCAATTCACCGTGTTTATGATAATTGACACACAGTATCCTCTGATTGGGACACCACTTGGCAGTAACTTAAAACTTAGGTGGTATAGCAAGGACTGGCAATGGGGCAGCAAGTTTTATCTCAGAATTGTTTCACGCCAACTCAACAGTTGGTTGATTTAATTCAATAGTGGGAAAAGGATTTGTTTCATCTAGCAATATTCATTCCTGATCAATGTGCAGAGGGACTTCTTTTAGGTGAGGGGGTAAAAATTAAACTGTAAGCTAAGTTACGGGACAATTTAAATGTTTAATAAATCATAATAAGAGAAGTCTATAAAAACTAATCAGTTAGTTTCCTCGCTACTGTATATAAAAAAACTCTTACAAGATATGTTTCTCTTTTTAACTTTGAGGTTTAATTTCTCCCTAAAGCAATCTTGCAAATATCGCTATTAATTAGAAAATTGAAGTACCCAAATATTCTTTGGGGTATTCTTCTTATATGTACTGCCACATGTTTTCTAGGCCTAAATTTTGAGTTAACTAAACTCTAGGCTCGTTGAATGTCCCATGAAACACTGGGGAACAGCAGCGGTTTTATATTAAGATGATGCCAAGCCAAAATCCCAGTTCAGTTTTTCATTTCTGTAAAGCTGAATTAAAGCCAAATGACAGAGGTGAGGGACATACAGAAAAAAAACTCAAGAATCAGGAAAAGCCTACTGCCAACTCAAATAGGAAGCTAAATATAGCACTTCCTGTTTGGAAAGTTCCAAAGTCCAGCTTGAATGGCTGGCATTAGTGTGCAACCTCTTTTCTAATTAATATGTATTCCAAAGTCAGCCAGATGGGCTCTGACCTGAAATGGGGCCTACAGCTATGGGGAAGGAGATTTAAATCTTCCTTCCTGGAAAGCTGGTTTTCAGAAATGTGACTACTCTGTCAATATAGTTCTTTTGGTTTGGATTTTGTTTTTGAAGAGTAGGAAGAGCTGCCCTGGAGCTTTGGAGTTGTAACTATTTTTTTCATGACAAAAGTATCAGAACTAATCACGGAAAGATTTCCATCTGATACCATAGAAGAGGGAAGTGCAACTGAGCCTAGTTCAGATCAAACATGAAATGTAATGTAATATTAATAAATTATACATATTTAATATGAATATTTCTTATGCACTTAATGATGGCCTCTTACAAGTACACTAACTGTTATAATTTTAAGAACTTTCAGAAGCTCTCACTCAACTCAAATCAAACACTCTCAAGTTACTTTCTTGTTCTTCAGAAGAAAATATAAAATTAATCAGTTGGCTGAAATGTTAAGTCAGAGACCGCAATACAGAAAAATTCCTTCACGTAGAACTTGATTGCATTGAGTGACTACCCCATTCTAGGACATAGTAGACTTTAAAAAGAATGAAAAAATTAAAGTGATGAAATCATCCTATTCTATCACAAGGTTATGTGCTCTTCTGGTGTAATATTTCAGCAGAGAAAAATGGAAGGAATAAGAGAAGCAAGATCTATCTACATCGAATCTCACAAATATCTCAAGTGAATATCCAAGATCCTTTGAAATAATGTCTGTAGTAGTTTCAATATTTGTTAACCTCTATATTAAGGGTTAGAGGGTGAGTTTGGTGCAGTAGTTAAGGCATCAGGCTAGAAATGTGGCGTTGTCTTACCTGAACGCCTTTTCTCAGCATGGTGGTGTAGAATCCACTGATTGGGTTATTTCAGCCTTCCTGCTCAGAAAGTCAGAGCTTTAGTCACGCCTCCCTCTGGGCGTGGCTCCCCAGTTTTGACGAGGTGAAGGATCCTGACGAAGTCTGTCGCAATGACTCCAAAAATAAAAAAAGACAACAACACACAAGCCTATACACCTTAAAAAAGGGGAGGGTGTGGATTCTACACCACCATGCTGAGAAAAGGCGTTCAGGTAAGACAACGTCCCTTCTCCAGCATGGTGGATGTAGAATCCACTGATTGGGACATACCAAAGTACCCCATGTCCCTAAGGGAGGGAAAGTCTAGGCTGGTGTCTCCCTAGAGGAAACAACCTGTCCGCCGCGACAAACTTATCAATCTTATAATGAGTAATGAAAGAAGACGGAGATGACCAAGTCGCCGCCCTGCAAATCTCCTCTACAGAAGCCTGGGTAGACCAGGCCGCAGATGTCGCTGCACTGCGTGTCGAGTGAGCTGTAATACGTGCAGGAACTGGGAGTGACTGTGAAACATAGGCCTTAGTAATGCAAGCCCTAATCCATCTACCAATGGTGGAAGAAGAGACCTTCCTGCCCATGGCAGAGGGCTGAAAGGAGACAAACAAGGCCTCCGACTTGCGAAAGGCCGAAGTACGCTTGATGTAAAGACGCAAAGCCCTGCATACATCCAGCTTGTGCCACTGTCATTCTAGACGATGAGAAGGATTGGGACAGAAACTTGGAAGGACTAGATCCAAGGGAATAAAGGAGGGGTCTAATCTAAGGACCACCCTGTCCTCATGGAAAGTACAGAGATCATCTCTGACTGAGAGTGCAGCCAATTCCGAAATCCTCCTGGCCGATGTGATGGCAACTAAGAATGCCACCTTCAAGGAAAGAAAATGCAGAGAGCAAGACTCGAGAGGCTCGAACGGAGAAGTGGTTAAGGCCTGCAATACAGTAGATAAATCCCAAGATGGATACCAATGTACTGTGGGAGGACAGGAATTGGCCGCCCCCTTGAGAAAGGTGGTGATAGCTGGGTATTGTGAAAGCGGACTCAGATTGTCACAGGTGAGAACCGTGGACAAAGCCGCAACCTGCCTACGGATGGTGTTGGTTGACAACCCTTTGGAAATGCCCTCCAGCAGATAATCCAAAATATTGGGAACAGTAACTGAAAGAGGGTCAAGTTTGTGTGTGATGCACCACTGGCAGAAATTTCTCCACATGGCGTCATAGATCCGATTTGTTGAAGGGTGTCTTGAGGCCTGAATCATAGAGATCACTCCCGAGAAATAGGCCTGCTTCGCTAAACTCTCCTGCTCAAGTGCCAAGTGGCTAATTGAAGCCACTGAGGGTCCGGGTGCTGAAGATCCCCCTGGTTGAGAGCTACTTTGTCCGGGGGAAACCTCCACGGAGGCGAGAGCAACAGATCCACGAGGTCGGCAAACCACGGGCGTCGCGGCCAATGTGGAGCAACCAATATTACTTCCGCCTGCTCCAGAATCAGCTTGCGAATGGTGGCCTGCAACAACGGAAGGGGAGGGAAGGCGTAAAGCAAACCCTCTGGCCACTTGCACTGAAGGGCATCCATCCCCTCGGCCCCCCGTGTCGGAAATCTGGTGAAGAACCTGGGAAGTTGGGCATTGGACAGGGAGGCAAACAGATCCAGGCATGACCTGCCAAACCTGTTCATGATCATGTCGAACAGCTTTGGGTCCAGGCACCACTCTGAGTGGTCCACAGTTGCCCTGCTCAGTGAGTCTGCCTGTCAATTTGCCTCCCCCAAAATGTGTTCTGCTCTGATTGAGCCCAGGTTGGACTCTGCCCACAGACCTAGCTCCAGGGCCTCCTGCATGAGAGCCCAAGAACGTGTCCCTCCCTGCTTGTTGATGTGAGCCTTGGCTGCCACATTGTCTGTCAGGATCAACACATGCTTCCCTGACACTATTGAGGAGAAATGAAGGAGACCTAAGTGAGCTGCCCTTAGTTCCAGCCAGTTTATGTTTTGTTTGAGATCCGCCCGGGACCATCGTCCCTGGGCCAATTGATTCTGGAGATGAACTCCCCAACCAACAGATTGGCATCTGTGGTCAGGATGAGCCTGAGAGGCTCCTTGAAGATGGACCCCATGGCCATGGCTGAAGAAACCCACCACTGGAGGGATGACAGTGTGTGATGTGGAACCTTGACTCTCCTGGAGGAGGCACTGAGGTTCCGCCTCTGGAAAGGGAGAAGGAACCACTGAAGGCTCTTCGAGTGCAGTCTTGCCCACGGGACTATCCCCATGCAAGAAACCATCTTTCCCAGGAGCTGGGACAGCTGGGCCAGAGGAACCATCTTTGCTCTCCGAACCTGGGATACTAGTTTCCGGATGCTTACCCGGTGCTCCTGGGAAAGGTAGACCTTGCAAAGGTCGGAATCTATCAAGGCTCCCAGATGGAGGAGCCGCTTTGTGGGATTTGTGTGACTCTTTTTGAAGTTTACTGAAAAGCCGTGATCTTGTAGGGTCCGTATGATGATTAACAGGTCTGACTGTGCTGATTTGAGTGACCGGGACTGCACTAGAAAGTCATCCAGGTAACATTGCACGTGCACCGGCATCATTTGAAGGTGGGCCGCCAATACCGCTAAGACCTTCGTGAAAACCCTTGGGGCCGAAGACAGACCAAATGGGAGAGCCCTGTATTGGTAATGCTGGTGTGCGTAACAGAAGCGCAGGAACCTGCGATGACCCGGGGAAATTCGAATGTGGAGGTAAGCCTCCGTGAGATCTATGGAGGAGAGGAAATCTCCCCTCCTGATGCTGGCTAGGATGGACTTTAGGATCTGCATCTTGAATCTTCTGTATACTAAGAAGCGATTTAGACCCTTTAAGTCCAGTATCGCCCTCCATCCTCCTGATGATTTGGGAACCACAAACAGGATGGTGTAGAACCCCTTGCCAACTTGATCCCGTGGAATGGCTTCTATGGCCCTGATCTCTAGAAGGTGTTTGATGGCCATGGTGACCAGTTGCGCTTTTGTCGGGTTTCGCGATACTGGACTACTACCTTCTCTGCAAATAAAGGATTAGATTCCTGCTCAGTGGAGGTAGATGGTTTCTCCTCCTGTATTGAGGTTAAGTTAGCAGTGTTGCAAGCCTTCAAAAGAAGGGATCTGAATAGGGAAGGGTCAAACAATCCCGAGGATGAAGCCTGTTCGGGTGCGGCCTCCTCGTCCTCTGACATGGGCATGTCAGCTATGCCCAAATCTACAGATTTCTCCTCCCCTAATTGAGAGGAAGTCTCAGAAATGCCTGAACCAGGCACCGTGTCACCGTGTCACGTCCCGCCTGTGAAGGGGGACTAGTGGGAGGAGGCAATTGTTATGGAGGAGGACATAAATTGCACAAAGGCATGATGCATAAACGCCTGAAATTGGCTCTGAGACCACATATCGCCTTGGTCCTTGGAAGTAGCTCCAACCACCGTTGGAGCATGTACAATTTCGGGGCTCTGATGGATGGAGGAAGAAGAGGAGTGAGGAGGAGTGGTCTTCCCTGGCGACTATAAAGGCTACAAAATGGCGACCGCCAGAAGACCACACGGTCAAAATGGCGGCCACGCCTGCCCGTACCTCTAAAAGCGAGGGAAAACAGAGTAAATTGGAAGAAAATGACGAAAATGGGTCCAGGGCACCGATTAGAACACCCACTTTCCCCCCCCCCCCGTAACGAGAACTTGCGTTTCGAGAAAGGAGGCTCCACTGTAAGTCTGGAGGAAAAAAACGCCGATTGAAGCCTTGTGGCGAAGATCCTCTCGGGGAAAGCCAAACAAGCCTGCAGCTGATGAGCGGCTGATCGCTGTGATCGCGATCCGCAATTCAGATTGGGTGTGAAAGAAACCCTCAAGGAGCCTGCACTGAGAAGGCCAAGAGGCCAGGGAGGGGGGGAGTGGGCCCGGTGAGAGCCAAAAGGCTCAAATCCTCAAAGAAGGACAGAGTCCTTATCAATCAGCCAAAACCACAAGTAGCTATTTGAATTTGAGAAATAGAGTTGAATTTAAGAGAAAATTACCAAATTAGTCCAAATCAATAAAAACTATCTACGGAGTCAAAATTTTGCGTCCTGCTGAGCCTAAGACTAAGTCAAAACTGGGGAGCCATGCCCAGAGGGAGGTGTGACTAAAGCTCTGACTTAGTCTTTCTGAGCAGGAAGGCTGAAATAACCCAATCAGTGGATTCTACATCCACCATGCTGGAGAACAGGAGTCTGTGAGTTCTAGTCCCATGTTAGGCACAAAAGCCAGATGGGTGATCAATCGCTTTCTCCCAGGCTCAGGAAGGGCAATGGCAAACCACTTCTGTGAAAAAAACCCTAGAGGTAAATCACTTCTTTAATAATTTTCTTCTGCCACAGTGACAATCACAATTGGGTAACTATTTTTTAAAGTTTTAGAGGAATACATTCAAAACTTTTGGATGACTGTTTGTTTGGAAGAGTTTGTATAAGTCTATTTTTGATGAAGGCGGTAAGCATCTTAATATTAGCTGTCAGCCCTTCAAATCAGGTAAGGTCTGGAAACACACTTTGGATAAACTCAGGAATGTTACTTTATTATTGTAGGATGTACTGGAATCTTGAAAGCCTGCCAGCATCTCCTTCTTATACCAAACAGAATCAAGATAGGATTATTTTGAGGGTATGTTGTAGATCCCATCAATTAAAGAATTTTAGCTGGTGGGATCCTTGAAGAGAGCCTTCTTTGCCGTTACTCACGCCCTTTTGAACATCCTAACCCCTAACCCCACTCTTTTGGCCTTCCAAAAGAGCCTCAGGCAGAGTTATTGTTTACTTTCTCTTAATGGCATGCATAATGATTCTTGCATTCCTTTGGTCCTGGTATCTCTGAAACCTTCTACATTAGTAACTTAATATACCTTTTGTTCATTATTTGTTTCATCATTAAATGGTGTTTGTGACTCTGATCCATTGCAGCTTATACAATTTTTTTTACATTTATTATGACATTTATATGCTTTCCATCTTGCCAAACATCAACAATCAAAACTAATTGCAAAAAACACACCTCACCTACAAACTTTTTTGAAACCTGTTGAGACTGATTAGTTCTCACACTAAATAGCATGATGAAATTTGGGTAAAGAGCAGAATACAAGAACTGGTTGAGATTAGGGTAAAACATATCCATTTGGTATTTAAAATAAGATATTTTTATTTAGGGTGGAAAAAGCAACATATAGCCGTAGAACTAATTGAGTCAGTTCTAATCCCGCTCTTACATTGTTGAAGGAGGCAACATAATCATTTCTTTATCTTTAGTACATTCCCCTCTTCCCCCCAAAAAATGAAAGTAGCACAATGAAACACATTTTGATAAAACAACAGCAAATTATAAAGGTTCACTAATGTACTAAGGCATCCCTTTTTAAAAACTATATCCACCAGAACTCTACATGGCATAAATTTAGCAGAACTGAACCTGTTGCAAATTTTTTGTTACTACAACAGACAAACAGAACAACTTTTTCACAAAAGTAACCATTTAGATCACAACCATTGATACATTAGCGCCACCTTTTGTTCTTTAGAGAAAAATGAAATTATCTAAAAAAAAACCCATCTAGGAAACCCATCCTTAAACTCCCATAACTAAATGTTTGTTCATTAAAAAAACCTCCTAATTTCCAAAAACGCTAAAAAGAATATCTTCTTACATGTGTTGGCTAAAATCAATGCAGTTCAAGTGCTATGAGCAAAGAAGACTTTGCTAAAATGTATATTTTATAATAACATTCCTTACAATTGTAAACTTAACCTTTTAAGATTACCAAGAAAATTATTTAATATATTTTACAGTTTGTATTAGCTAACATTAGGTACCTAGCTAGGTAAAAAGACAGGTAGAATGAGCTACTGTGTGGATAACTCACAAACACCTTTCAGACATAATTATTTTGTATATTATGTTAGTATTTAAATAATAACTGGGGGAAAGAGATGATGATGTGTCAACAACAAATTTTGCCTGTTATTTTTTTTCATACAGGCTAGTTTTCTTTGTAAAGGGCTATAGTGGATTCGATCACTGTGTTTCTGAAGTAATGCTATTTAGACATTGTTGTATTGCCCTAGTGTGAACGAGGCAAATTGTTTCCCAGCATGAGATGCAGTTGCGGTCAACTTGTCAGAATAGCTCAGGGATGAAACCATAAAGTATAGCAATTATACTGAGAGAATTAGAAATTGCAGCTTCTCCCCTCAAAAAAGATAGCCTGAACAAATAAGGTTTCAGTTGTACGCCTGGAAAAAGAATTTCAGCAACTGGAGTGCAGCAAATGAAAAGGCTCTGCCTCTAATTACCAAGGGATTCCCTTGAGGCCTACAGCCTATTCTCAATTTCTTAGCAGATTTGTGTGAAAGTAGACAATTTCTAAACTATTCTGGTCACAATCTATTTTGGATTTTGGACTTTGAAGCCAGCATTTTTCCATTGCTTCTGGAATATTATTATTATTTATTATTATTATTTATTTAATTTCTATGCCGCCCTATTCCGGAGAACTCAGGGCGGCTCACAACATGATAGAAATCACAATAAAATACATAAATATAAATATATAAATATAAAAACCCCGAAGTTAAAAAAAGAAAAACCAATCATTGCACAAACATACACACAAACATACACTGGCTAGGGGCAAGGTGTTAGCTGCCCCAGGCCTGCCGGCAAAGGTATGTTTTAAGCAATTTACGAAAGGCGGAGAGGGTGGGGGCGACACATGTTGAAAATCAGTGTAACTATAAAACCTGCAAAATATTTCCCATATATTCACGGCTTTGAAGACATGTTGCTTCTAAAATAAAATATATGATAGTGCTATCTCTTCATCTTGGGTCCAAAATTCATTGGGCTCAGCAAGCAAATCCAACACTGGCGATGGACAGGATCCTTTATCACAACAAAGTACTACTGGAACTGAGTTACAGATAGGCAATAGCCCTTATGTAATTTCAGGCCCTTCAAGTGAGGGAATGGCTGAAGGATTCAGGAAGAAAAGCTGGAGGGTTGCTAGAGTGGTTATTGTACTTTGCCTAATAGTACTTTTTGGGAACGATGCAGACCATATGACAATGACAGATGCAATTGGTCTGATATGCTAAAACACTGTAATTTTTCTTATGCAGATTAGACATTATAAAATTGGCTCTGTTTCATTCCATATTCCAAAGATACTTATGCATAAGTATCTTTGGAATATGGAATGAAACAGAGCCAATTTTATAATGTCTAATCTGCATAAGAAAAATCAGCACACGCTACAGTAATCTTTACATTGAAGGTATTTAGATTCTCTGCAAAGAGCTAGCTGAAAGTCTTTGCAAATAAGAAAAGGAACTATTATACCACATTGTTCAGCAAGAAAATTCTTTTTTTTTTAAATTTTTAAATAAGTTTTTATTGAATACAAAGAAAAAAAGGATTAAAAACATTGAACATAGTAAATCGTCTTTGACTGACATCTCAGTCCATATTGTACATTAATTACATATAATATATCTATATACAAACTATACATTTCTGGTCTCTATCTTAACTTATCTCTTTATTTGTGACCTCCATTTTTTTCCCTCCATCTATAAAATTTATTCCATATTTGATAAAATTCTGTTTCTTCCTGATTTTTTAATCTTTTAGTTAACCTATCTAGTTCTGCGCAATACATAATTTAGCAAGAAAATTCTTTTTATAATGTTCAACTACCACACTGCGGTGATTAGTTCCTGGAACAACCTATTTAACATCTTAGCAGATTCCCTACTGTTCGCAGCAAGACATTCTTCAAGGGAATTCTTACCAGATGGCTTCAAAGATCTCCTGGAGTTAAACCCATCTTTCTATTTTGTACCAACATATTAGGCACTGCTATGTACTTTGCTTTGGGGTGCGATATACTAATAAGTAACCCTGTTGCCTGTATTGCTTTCACAATATAAGCTGAACAGTTTTATATAAAGAATTTTACTCATGTAAAGATTATATGGAATGACTTGGCTTGATTCAAATTTTCATATTGAACTTATTACAGATGCCCAATCAGAATGATAATAAAGAATAACTAAATAATATCAGTACAATTTCCTCTCAATCCATTCTTATATGACAGTGAAGTTAAATTTCTTTGCAGAAAGGGTTATGATTATAATTGCAGAGAAATCAATGGATCTATCAATATATGGATGATTAAGCTCATATACTACTCATGATAAATAAAACAGAATCTAAAGGAGAAGGAAGTTTCTTGGGAAGGATCTTATTATTTTGCCATCTTATAAGGCACCCTGGCTGAGGAATTCTGGGAGTTGAAGTCCACAAGTCATAAAAGGGCCAAGTTTGAAGAGCCCTACTATAACACATCTGATGAAGCCATAAGGAATACATCTTTCCAATGATGCAATTGAAGGAATAATGGAACTCCTGGTACCATAGTAATGGAGCTTTTCAAGAGAGTTTAAGGGTCTTCTGGAGATATGGATGCCACTTTGCCCTCAAGTTAACTTTTCACTCTGTCAGAGCATTTACATTACTCTTGAGGCCCTTCAGGCAATCTCTTGGCAAAAATAAGATTCTTCTCCCAATTAATTGTAATAGTTGTTCTTTTGAAATGATGACAAGTCTTTGTGAATGAACTGCTGTCTATCATCTATCATTGAGTTATATAACAACTTTCTTTGAATGTAATCCTAAATAAATCTTCTAGTTCTCCACATTCTAGTACTTGATAATTTTTAGGAAAACTGCTGTCATTTCCATAAAGGAATTAGTCTCCTCTCTTGCATTAAATGTTAAAATAAAGAATAGCCAAGAAAGAATAGCCAAGATATCCATAAGAACTGCAGGTTGTGCACCAGTTACACCTTTTCCTGGATCAACAATCCCTGCTCACCGTCACTGCCTGTCTTCACTATTGCTCTACATGGGACTGCCCTTGAAAGCATCCAGAAGCTCCAGTTGGTTCAAAATGCGCAGACCCAGATGTGCATGTGTCACCTGTCCTCGGGAGCTGCATTGGCTGCCAATTTGCTTCCAGGTGCAATTTAAGCTGCTCATTGTCACCTTTAAAGCCCTTCATAGTTTGGATCTGTGTTATCTCTTCCCAGTTATATCTATCCAACCCACTAGAGCAGGAAGGCAAGGAATGTTGAGGGTCCCATCTCCTAAGGAGATACATCTGGTGCTATCCTGAAGAGATGGGACCCTCAACATTCCTTGCCTTCCTGCTCTAGTGGGTTGGATAGATATAACTGGGAAGAGATAACACAGACCCAAACTATGAAGGGCTTTAAAGGTGACAATGAGCAGCTTAAATTGCAGAAGGGCCTTCTCCATGGCTCCTTCTTTTTGGAATATCATCCCTGCAGAGACTGGACTGGCCCTCACTTTGACTTTCTTTTGTAAGGCCCTGGAGATCTGGTTCTACCGAGGAGCCTGGGGAACCCAAAGTAGGAAGGAGCCCATCAAGTGACTTGTTTGATTGCATGTTGTCACTGGAGGGTGGGGGGGCTATTGTTTTTTATTCTTTTATATTGGGTTTTTATTGTTTGTAAGCTTCCCAAAGTCACTGAGAGTGAGTGGGCAGCCATATAAGGGAAAAAATGGATCCAGGAAATTACAGAACTATCAGCCTGACCTCAATACCTGGGAAGATTCTGGAAAAGATGATCAAACCACGAATCAGCAAACACCTAGAGGCAAACAAAATCACTACTAAAGCCAACATGGGTTTGTCAAAAACAGATCATGCCAGACAAACCTTATTGCATTCTTTGACCAAGTGACAAAATTAGTGGATCAGAGGAATGGTGTGGATATAATCTACTTGTACTTCAGTAAGGCATTTGATAAAGTAGATCACAACCTACTACTCGATAAGATAGAAAAATGTGGGTTAGACAGCATCACCACCAGATGGATTCGTAACTGGCTGATCGGCCGCACTCAGCATGTGATCCTCAATGGAACTGCATCTACATGGAGGGAAGTGTGTAGTGGGGTGCCCCAGGGCTCTGTTCTAGGCCCAATGCTCTTCAACATCTTCATCAATGATTTGGACAAGAGGATAGATGGGGAACTCATCAAATTTGCAGATGACACCAAGCTGGCAGGAATAGCCAACACTCCAGAAGACAGGCTTAAGCTACAGGAGGACCTGGACAGATTTGAACACTGGGCACTATCTAACAAAATGAAATTCAATGGTGAAAAAAGTAAGGTTCTACATTTAGGCAAGAAAAACTAAATTTACAAGTACAGTATAGGGGCACCTTGCTCAATAGTAGTAACTGTGAGAGGGATCTTGGAGTCCTAGTGGACAATCACTTAAATATGAGCCAGCAGTGTGCTGCAGCTGCCAAAAAAGCCAACTCAGTGCTGGGCTGCATTAACAGAGGGATAGAATCAAGATCACATAAAGTATTAATACCACTTTACAAGACCACACTTGGAATAGTGCATCCAGTTTTGGTCACCACGTTGTAAAAAAGATGCTGAGACTCTAGAAAGAGCACAGAGAAGAGCAACAAAGATGATTAGGGGACTGGAGGCTAAAACATATGAGGAATGGTTGCTGGAATTGGGTATGTCTAGTTTAATGAAGAGAAGTACAAAGGGGGACATGATAGTAGTGTTCCAATATCTCAGGGGCTGCCACAAAGAAGAGGGAGTGAAGCTATTCTCCAAAGTGCCTGAAGGCAGGACAAAAAGCAACAGATGGAAACTAACCAAGGAGAGAAGCAACCTAGAACTAAGGAGAAACTTCCTGACAGTTAGAACAATTAACCGATGGAACAACCTGCTTTCAGAAGCAGTGAATGCTCCAACACTGGAAGTTTTTAAGAAAAGACTGGACAGCCATTTGTCCGAAATGGTGTAGGGTTTCCTGCCTGAACAGGGGGTTGGACTCGATGACCTCCAAGGTCCCTTCCAACTTTATTATTATTATTATTATTATTATTATTATTATTATTATTATTATTATTATTATTATTATTATTATTACTACTACTACTACTACTACTGCTACTACTACTACTACTACTACTACTACTACTGTAAATAAAATAAAATAAAATAAAATAAAATAAAAAGCCACCATAAGATCATGGCATCATCACAAAAAATATAATTTGTGTCAATTATGCAATGATTTTATGTTATATGATGTTATTGCCATATCATTCCATGTGGGGTACCCATGTAGTACAGCAACCCACAAAATGTAATTTAGAGGAACTTTAATAGTCTTACATCCCTACAAATTTCAGCTGAATTTGAAAAAGAAATAAAATAAAATAATTTTGAACTAAAGTATCCTGAGTTCACTAAAACCTACAAAAAAGTAAAATTTGGTTTCTCTCTTAAGGAAGCAAATTATTAAACAAGCTAATGAAACAAGTCATGTTAACACAGGAAACAAAAAATAAATACAACATATTTTGACATTCCAGCGTTTGTATGTACTTCACTAGAAAATATTAATTGCATCTAAATACGAGCAATGCCTGCCTCGCCTGTACTTGTTCAGTGTAATTTCAATTATCTCTCCCAGAAATCGAATGTATAAACTTGTATTTTCTGACAGATGAAAAAGTCCTGGTTTTCCTCTAGGCAAGGTGTCATAGTATGGAATTATTAGCTTTCTTTAAGCATAATGGCCAACCAGAAACAAAATAGTGTGGAATGAAATGGATGCCAGCTAATCATGAAGTTTGCTATTGCAGGTCTGCATTTTACATCTATGAATAGGTGTTTGATGTTTCATTATTATATGCCATCTATTATAATATTTTCTTTTTCATTTGTTTTCGGCGAAAGAATGTACTGTAGAGTCTTTGAAATTAAAATCACATACGTAGGCTTTTGAATTATGACATGCAAATTAAATAGCTACAATGTAAAAAAAAATTTTTGATGTTTTAGGTAGGAAAAAATAATGTGTCAACATCCATTAAAAACAATTAAGAAACTAATCTTTAAAAAGTTTAAGGTTGTCTGACAGAAATGCTGTCCTTTTAGGACATCTGGTAGGCTGTACAGAATTTGGAGGTGTAGTTCAGAGGTATAGAAGAATTTTGAATACTGAAATATACATTCAGGAATAAATCTTATAGCCTTGAGAGTGTTACTAAGATAAGGATTGATGTACCATGTTTTGGTAATGTTTGTCACTTGAGGGTTGCCATCTAGTTTTCCCTCAATTATGTCCAGTGTTCCTTCAATTACTAGCTTATTACTGGCCAACAAGAAGTACTTTCTAAATACATTCATTTGTTGATATAGGACAGGGGTCTTCAAACGTGGCCCTTTTATGACTTGTGGACTTCAACTCCCAGAATTCCTCAGCCAGGCACGCTGGCTGAGGAATTCTAGGAGTTGAAGTTCACAAGTCATAAAAGGGCTAAGTTTGAAGACCCCTGATATAGGATGTATTTATTCATTTGTTTCCTTTGTAAATTATATTTAAACTCTGTTTCAAGGAGCATTGCCCTCACAAAATGGTGTCCTTGATTGATGTATTTTTAGTCATCAAAAGAAAACTATGTTATATTATTTTATACAGGATAATAAAGATTATTCAGTAGCAAATGTTGATTGCAATAAAAATGTCTTAAATATCAGAGAGGGAGAGGATATTCTTAAAAAGCAATTCTAACAATGAAACTATTGCTAGGATCCATATCATCATCATCATCACCATCATCAACAACAACAACTGTATTTATATTCTACCTTTTCTAACTCTAACCCTAACCTCAAGGAGGCTTATAAGACACCCCTGCCTTTTTCCTCCTCTAATTAAAGTTTCTTCCAAGTGAAAATACAGCAGAATTGCTTATAAAAGCTGCAACCTTGAAACAGGTGAGGAGATGAGATAGGTGTTATTTAGAAACTCTGCAGTAGCAAAAAAAAAACAAAAAACAGAAAAAACAGCCAAATAAAATAAGTTTTCGAAAAATTTCTAAGCTTTTTTTGTTTTCGTTTTTCTTCACAGGCATTGAAAGGTGTGGAAAAATAAGAATAGGTATAGTGAGTCCAGGAACAATATTGGTTACTTGCTGCACATTAATAAAGAAAAAACAATTGAAAAAATCCACACAGAAAGAGAGATTTAAAAGCAGACCAAAATCTGCAAGAATAAAACACTGTTGAATTATTGGTAATAGTACCGGTAGTATAATAGTATGCTAGTAATAGACTTGGTATAATATAGCAAAGAAATACTATAAAGTACAGAATAATAGAATATAGAATAATGAACATTGTGTAGCAGTGGTCCCCAACCCTGGGCTGTGGCCCACTACCGGGCCACGGCCTATTTGGAATGGGCCGTGCAAGTGGCTGGCTGGAGTGTGCACACATGTGCACAACTCAGCTTGTGAAAGTGGCAGGCTGGTGGGCACTTGCAAGCATTTGCATCGGCCTACCACTTGTGCAAGTCAAATTATGCACATGCATGCCAGGCTGCCACTTGTGCAAGGGCTGCATGCACACCGGCCCACCACTCAAACGCCCCAGTTCCCTTCTTCCCTTCCAGCCAGGCTGCCAATACTGCTGTTGTATAGAAATCATAGAAATAAAATATAGCATAATATAGTAGACACAGAACCTGCACATACATGTTTATATGATTCGGTTTTTGTACATTGGATATGTTTTAGATGGAGATATGGGTCAGGTGCTTTGGTGGATCTTTTAAGCTTGAAGCAATCAAACTGGGTATATGATGCTCCCCTGACCTTTTCAATTACTACAGACATGTCAAACTCATGACATCACATGACATCGTGCAACGTATCAGTACGGTTTTGACATTGCCAGTAATGGGGTGGGTGCAGCTTCCAGATGACGCGTCCGGCCCGCAGGCCGGCAGTTTGACACCCCTGCACTACTACAACAACCTTCTTAATAGATTGGTAAATCCATGGTAAATTGGAGTAAGAGAAAATGACCGACCCAAAGATATCTTACAGAATTATTTTCAAACATAAATGATCACAGAACAGGCTTTCCAAGTCCTCCTTGAGTCAAGATTGAGCCCTGGTTACTTCACGAACATGATTATGAAGCTCATCTTTTTTGGGTAGGATCTAGGGAATGTACACAGTCCTTTTATTTATTTGTTTATTTTATTTATTTTACGATTTTTATACCGCCCCCCTCCCGAAGGACTCGGGGCGGTGTACAGCCCAATTAAAAACGACAACATACAAAAATTAAAATTATTAAAAATAAATTAAATAATTTGGCCCAATCATTTAAAAACCCAATACATAATCTAAAAACTCAATCCCCTAAAAACAATTATGGCCATTGTTGGAACCAGAGCTACTATCCCAGGCCGGCTTGTCGGAATAAATATGTTTTTAATTCTCGACGAAAGGAACGCAATTCCGTCATCGTACGGAGTTCGGGGGGGAGCTCGTTCCAAAGCGTTCAGTCCTTCAGATAACATAAGAATCATCTTGAGTATTGAAGAGTACATCAGCACCTTAAATTGTGCTTTAAAACAATTTACTGTAATATGTTATAAACATAAATGAACACTGATAAAATAATGCTAGCTACGGTCACTGCCATTGAAAAACAATAATGTCAACAGAATACCTGTTATAGAAAAACCAATAACATGGCCAAACAGCTTGAAAGAACAGTGTTTCCCAGTTTTGGCAACTTCCAAGCATGTGGACCTAAAATTCCAGAATTCTGATCATTAGCCATGCTCTTGTGGAATTATGAGATTTGAAGTCCACACAGTTGGAAATTGTCATAGTTGGGAAACACTGTGGTAGAAGATGACCTCCAAATAAGCATATCCTATGGTGAGCAAAGAGATATTGAAGCACCTGTTGCCCTCCAGCTGTTATCTTGATTTTTCCAGCACAGATATAGTAGCCTACCTTTTACCTCTAATATCTATGACTACATCAAAGTGACCTTTTAAAATAAGTTCAGAAAAAGTTCTCAAATAAACACCAAGCAAAAAAATTGATTACAATATATTGAGTTTATATAGCATCAATAATTAACAAAACAAAACAACCATAATCTTTGCAACCAGACTATGAAGAGCAGGATGAAAAATGGGGAAGGGAAACATTTTCTTTCACTGAGGTATTATGAAAATGACATACTTTTAAAAGATAAATTCAGTAGTATGGGGCTTCCTTGTCATCTCCATGTGTGAATACAGGGATTCTAAAATATATTGTGGCAGGCACAACCACACATCTCTGTGCACCAATGATTCACCTGTGGAGATGGTTACCAGCATCAAATTCCTGGGTGTGCAGCTAACGAGTAGGCTGGCTTGGTCGCTCAACAGTGAGAAAGTGGTAAAGCGGGCACAGCAGCGCCTGCATTTTCTGCGTCGCATGAGAAAAGCACATCTTCCTTCCGCTGTCCTGACCATTTTCTACAGGGGGACGATCGAGAGCATCCTGTCATACAGCATCACAGTCTGGTTTGGAAGCATCACTGCTTCAGATAGGAAGGCGGTGCAGAGAGTGGTGAGAATGGCCGAAAAGATCATTGGCAGTCCCCTCCCTCCCATCCAGGACATAGCACAGAAGCGCTGCTTGAGCAGGGTCCGTAAGATTATCTGGGATACTACACATTCTCTTCATGACCTGTTTTCCTTGTTACCTTCTGGAAGGAGGCTTCGTGGTATCCACAGCAGAACATCCAGATTCAGCCTTAGTTTCATTCCATATAGCATTAACCTTGTGAACTCTCAAGCTTCCTCCTTCCATTATATATTCAAGATGGACAGTATTTAATATTTATTTGTTATGTACATGTAGGGGTGTGAGTCTATACATATGTTGTTCATAGTATGTTTTAGGTATGTGTCATGTATGTGTTTCACTTTGAGAGCCAGCAACTAAATTTCATTTTTGATGTGTGCCATTGTGCCCACAGTAAAAAAATGTCAATAAATCTTGTCTTGTCTTGTCTTGTCTTGTCTTGTCTTATCTTATCTGAAGACAAATTCTTTTTAAGTGCTGCACTGTTATATAGTAATTGAAGACTTTTCAACAACCTGCCAGATTTCTTCTCTAATATGAAGAAATGTGTAAGGTTAAATTATATATATTTAGATTATATCTTAGATGATACAGTATTGTGGAAATGAATCTGCCTGCTTCCTCCTTGTTACAGAAGCACTGGAAGCAGCCATGGCCTTCTTTAAACTGACAGTGTTGTATCATTTTGTCTCAACTAAGAACTGAGGTTACTTTAAACCGTGATTTACTAGAACAAGGCAGGATATTAAACTGCAGACTATATTGGATGACAGGCATTATGAAATGGAAAACATGAATTAGTTAACAAAAAAGCAAAACTTTTTAAGGATGACAACTGCTCTTTGTATCATTTTAATACATAGGTGGAGCCAGTACTAAAAATTTCACTTAAGGATTGAAGAAAACTTACCTGGTGTTGCCAAAAACCAGTTAACAAGCAAATCCCAAGTGTCATTAGAAAAGGAAGTATGACAGCCCAGTGTCCTTTTGACTGTAGTTTGAGCAAAATGACTGTTTCCTCATCTCCCAAAGCTCTAAGCCTGCCTTTAATCATTGAGATCCCTACACAATCCCAGATACCTGAAAATCTGAAGCACATAAAGTAGTCTTTGCCTACAAAGACATCTGAAATATATGGAGCTTCTCAGAGTAGCAGGACAACAAATATGTGGTTAAAAATCTTATTTTGGAATAGATAGAAGAAATGTATAAATATGCTACAGGTGTCAAATAAGTTAGGGCCATGTTTGATCATAGGAGAGGTCCACCAACTCCTGGATATCAGTGTCCCTTGCACTTTCTTCCATATCTACTATAACCTTGTTCAGCAATATAGTTCTCCTCTAAATGGGTATTTCTAGTTAATTACATTTTCTTTGAAGTTTTAAATTCTATTCACTCGATTCCATGCTCTGGCAAACTTACATATATACAGGGCTTTTTTTCTCATAGAACGCCCAGAACGGAGTTCCAGCACCTTTTTTGGATGGAACCTTGTAGGGTAAGCAAGGCAGGTTGTGTGTGTGTTAGGAAACAGTGCTATCTACCCAACAACTATTGAAACAGAAGGAGGGAAAATTATATGCTACCATGGGTTTTCTCCCATTCACTTCCCATGTGTACAAGTGGAGAAAGAGAGAGAAATCCAAGTAAGAATTAGACATCTATTGAATCATCTTGATTTTCTTCAACTTCTACATAAGAAATACCATGATAGCACATTTGATTGCATCATTATGTTTCCCCCTTCATTCAATCAAGAGATATTTGTTTTATTTTCGAGTGAAAGAGGGTGTTGATGTGCAACCCTCTATTTTTAGGTGCATTAAGATTATTTATTGACTTAACTTTCTCAAGGAAAACTTGAGGGAGCTGAATAAGCACAAGCCATATGATTTGCATAGGTCAGTTTTTTTAAAAAAAAATTAAAAATATTCATAATATAGTGGTAATTCAATACTTTGCATTCTTTTGGAATACAGCAGCCATTGATTAATTATAATTACCAATGATTGGTTACAGATGCAGTAAAACAAATATTCTTATATAAGCTCCACTGAATAAAAATTTAACATTTTGTAAAGAATAGACCTCTTTCATGTGCCTCATATTTCAAGAAGTTTTATAGCCTCATTAACATGGAGGTTGCATCCGTTTGTTCTGATGGATGCAATTAAAAATATCCCTTGGCATAAAATAATTTCTCCCCAGTGGAAGAATGCAATTTTTGAAACATGTTCTTAACTAAAAGTCGTAGAAGCATGGTGACTTGCGTGGTTAGAATGCTGGGTTGTCAAGCAGCAAGCCCACATTCGAGAACCCAAATGTTGCCATGGGGCAGGGTGAGCTCCCATCCTTTCCTCCAGGTCCTGCCAGAGACATGAAAGGAGCCCCAACTGGGCATCCCTTAGGCAATTGTGATGTCACTGGCTAATCCTTATAACCTGGAACCGCTTCAGTGCTTCTGACAGGAGTGCAATATGAACTAAAAGCAGTATAAATTATTCTGCACAAGATAAATATTGGTTTCTCCTTGGCAGAGCGTATGAGAAACTTGAACATGATACTACTATGTTCTTTCAACAATGATGGAATGAAGGGGGTTCATCAAAACTCAATCATGAGTGTCACCATCCTGATTGCAACTTTGGTTGGATGTAATGCTGTATTCTCTACCTTCCCCTTTCAGAGGGAGTAATCCTAGACCCTTCTTCAAATTAAAAAAAAATGATGCCATTTTTTTGTTTTTTAAATTATTGAAACAAGATGCAACTAAGATATGTAACACTGACAGAACTATGTTTGGGAATAGGGAGAGGCAGCATAGTTTTCTAGCACACTAATTATTCCTGCAAACAAAGTAAGTTTCCTCATTTTGTTGCAGAAAAAATTAAATCACATGCAGCTTTCAAGTTGCAAAGAATACAACTGTTTGTTCATGGGATACTTAGCCAAATCCGTATTACAGCAAACTCTGGAAATTAACTTTTAAAAGCAAATAACTGATACTATCGTCTATGAATAACATTAAGATCCAAATTGAAATACAAAATACACTACATATTTTCTTTTTAAAATGAAAAAAACCTCCATGATATTTTTATGAAAGGAAAACCAGAAAAGAAAAAAAGACTCAGAGCAACAAATGATTTTTAGAACATTCAGAATGATATAGTATTGTTGGTTTTGTTTTTTTAAAAATTTATTATTAGATATCCATTTGTACATGCAAAAATAGAAAAAATTCAAGTTAAAGCCATTCAACTTAATACAATCATTTTAAATTTGTAGACCTTCTTCACTCCGTATATCAAAGTTTAACTATAAGCCAACTACATTTTAAAAATTTTAAGTTTCACTTCTTTTCAGATCTATCCATTGTACATCAAACAAATAAGTCTTCTTATTAAAGTTAATAATTTTCATGTCGTACATTCTTAGTCTATTTAATATATACCTTCCATTAATCACCCTCTCATGTCTCTTGCTCTTACACTTAGTCCTTAAATCAGTCCATAATTCTTTGCCTTTAATTCCTTGCATAAAATATTAAGTTTCTCTTCTTTTCAGTCGAATTCTGGGTTTCTTCCTCTGCCAGGTGGATTTCCATAACACAGCTTCCCTTCCAAGTAATAAGTCTCTCTTTATTGCTTGCAATGTCCCTTGTTTCTCCTCTGCCAGGTGGATTTCCATAACACAGCTTCCCTTCCAAGTAATAAGTCTCTCTTTATTGCTTGCAATGTCCCTTGTTTCTCATTTGGGGATTTTTCCAGTCTCTTGCCCCTAATTGCTGTCATCATCTGGCGATGGTACCTCATAGTTGAGCGGTTTTGCACTTCACTTTTCATTTCAGTAAGTTGTCTCTCTTCTTGTCTCTCCACCTCTTCCATCTTTTCTTCAACCCCTTCCCAGACCCTCTTCGAATTTCTCCCAGTATCTTCTCTCATTTTCCCACTGTGCGTTTGTACTGTTTCTCCGGTTTGGTCCAAGTCCTCAATAACTGCTTTGCTTTGATCTTCCACCATCTTCTCCACTTCTCTGCTTTGTTCCACTGCCTCCAACGTCCTCGTCCTTTCTTCCCACCTTTTCTCATATATGTCTATTATCATGTCCATCTTTCTCCTTATTTTTTCAAAAGTTGTTGACATTGCATCTGTTAATTCTTTCATCATCATTTCTGGAGAGCTTATATACATCCTTAGGTTTATTTTGCAAAGTTTTTTAAGTTATGCGTCTCTGCTGCCCTCTAGAGGTCTCTTTCGCATTACAGCTTCTCCTTCGCCTTCCTCTTCCAGTAGCTATCACTTTAAATTAAAAGCAGTCGCCATCTTGGGTGCATCTTGCCTATTGTGAATGTATTTGATCCGAGGTAAAATATAAGAAATACTTGCTTTTTAAGCTCCTGCGTTCAGTCTGTCAATCTCTGTGCTTCTTTGAAATGTTTTCCTCGAGTGGTGGCTGGTCTCAGCGTCTTGGTCTGTCAGCTGACAGATGCTGCGCCGGGCTGGAGCTATTGTGAGCTCACGGGGAGTCCTCTTTCTTCCCCCCCAAACGTTTTTTCAGAGGATCTCAACCCACACTCACTGCTCTTCGCCCCTTCTCCTACCGAGGAGGGGTTTTTTCCACCGCGAAAAACAGCTGTTTTGTGCTGTTTTGGCGGCTTTACAGGTCCCGTGTCGCAGAGCCTCCGAACAAGGCTATTTCAACCCTCTTTGTTGTTGTTTTTTTTAAAAAAAATACTATTATACATATATAATATATAAAATACAATAGTAACAATGCAATTTAAATGCAGTCATTAACAGATATTAAAAAGTCACCAAGAGTCATTAAAAAAAAGAAAAAAATATTAATTTCTACAATAGCCATCTAAAATATAAAGAGAAAAGGGACTTAATAAATATTTCTTAACAAGACATTGTACAATTTTGTTACTTCTTTAAAATAAAAGATGATTGAAGTACCTGCTGATCAGATAGTAAGCAACTGAATATAAAGAACAGAATGCTTGGAATCATGCAGAGAAAATACTGACAGTTTCAAACCACATATTCAGACTGTGAATCTTTGGTCCATCTATAGTACACAGACTGTGAAGGAGGAGCTGGTGTGATGGGCTACAGTGAAGTGGCAGTTTCCCAGGAAGAAGGGGGTTGAGACAAAAGAGAACACAGCCTGGAATTGAACTGGGGATCGAAGAAGAGAGTTAGGATATCTTAAGGTCAAAGGTTTACTCCCTAGACTCTCCCAGGGTATATCTGTTAGGATTAGATTGTTATAGATTTAGTCTGGTAAATTTCTATCAGAACTGAACTTTGGCTGGATTATTTCATATCTATCTTGGGCTGGATGGGCCCAACACAGACAGTTTCTTCCTTAACTTAAATATGAAATTGAGATTTTGGAAGCCATACTTGCAGAGAAAGAAATTTTCATGGGAACACTGGAGCTTACAAATGCAGAATACAGTACCTGAGTCAGAGATGCCTAGAAAATATTTGTTTGTTTGTTCATCCATCCCTCCATTCATCCATCTTATAAGGCTACCTGACTCCACAGCACCTCATACAAATAATAGTATGGAAACAATATAATAATGAAAAAGGGAACCATGACTTTTGACCAGAGCAATAAAACATACAATCTAATATATATATTCCCATATGATATCTGTCATCCAATTAAATCAGAATAATGATCCCCGATATATGATTAAAGAGGAATCAATCAACTAATTGCAAATATATGTTACTCATACAGTCTATCTCCAAATGACTTTTGCAAAAACAACATTAGTTATGAATATGCAGTATAACATAAAGAACTGTTCCATTGTGTGTTCTTATTGGATCATTTTAATGGTGCTATTATGGTGGAAAGACTTTTTTGAGTCTACTATAAAGTTCTCTAATTTCCAAAGTACATCCGTAAGGCAGTCATCTTAACTTAATTTTTTTTTTATCCACAAAACTATGACATCTATCAATAGCTATTTAGAAATATTGTCTATGTCCTAGAAACAGAAGATTTTTCAAAACACAATCATCATTCCATTTTCAGATTTACTCAATAATTACTCAGTATTATTGTGTCAGAAAGGAAATAACTTCTTTAAAAATCAGAAACGATTCATAAGAGACAATTCAACATAATTAGCTTATTCATAAATCTGAGTAATGGCATGGAAGTAGTATTTCAACAGTGCAGAGGAGTTGCACATGCTATTGGTCCATTAGTGGGTGAAAGTGGCAAGAAGGTGACAAGCAATAGGGAGAAAGCTATTTTTTAAAATCAACCTTATCTGGTGTCTGGGGAAGAAAATTATTGATGCCAGGATGGAATTTTATGCATAAAAATGTGCTGATTGCTGTTTTTTAAAATCAACCAAATAGGGTACGCAGGGAACAAAAGTCCTGATGCTGGGGTTGTAGCATTGGTGCCCAGGACAGTGAAAAAAAATTCAAAACAGAC
Source organism: Bothrops alternatus (assembly GCA_034064705.1). Taxonomy (NCBI): domain Eukaryota; kingdom Metazoa; phylum Chordata; class Lepidosauria; order Squamata; family Viperidae; genus Bothrops; species Bothrops alternatus. The sequence goes on from JARGCV010000009.1 coordinate 11,154,014, forward strand.
GTTAGGAATAGACTTGGGCCAGAATTTCGTTCTTAAAAATGGTGCTAGTTGCTGATTTTAAAAATCGCCCTATCAGGTTCCCATGAAAAAAAATTCCCAATGCCAGATATATGGACACTTGTGACTGGGTGATGATTTTTTTTTCCACCCAAACACAAAAACTGATGCCAGAATGAGATTCAGGGAAGAATTTCATGCTTTAAAATGATGCTGGTTGTTTTAAAAAATCAACCCTATTGGGTTGATCATTCTTGCTGCCAGGGTCAGGGACCTAGCTGTTCAAGAGGCCAAACTTTTTTTCCGAACACAAATGCAAAAAAGGATATTGGGATAAGATTCTGGGTGGAATTTCATGCTTAAAAGTAGTACTAGTTACTGTTTTTAAAAATCAACCATATTGATTTGATTTTTGATTATGGAAGGTATTATTTGCTATTTGGGGCATTTTAATGGAAAGATAGATATAAATGTCAAATTCAATTTGGAATGGTCTACGAGTGAAAGAAGAATATATGGAAAAAGAATGACATCATGTTACTGTAATTCCCTCTTCCTGGGCTTAAACTGTTTTTTGTTTATTTATTTTTTTATTTGTTTCTTTGTTTTATTACCAAAAGAGAAGACACTTTGCTTTCTTCCTCTAGTCCAGTGTTTTTCAAACCTAACAATTTTAAGATGTCTGGGGGATTCTGGGAATTGAAATCCACACATCTTAAAGTTGCAAAGTTTAAAATGTTGTTGTAGCCTATCTACCTGGTTGCAGATGGGAGGGATAAAAATGGGTAGAAGTAGAAAGAATCTCCTAGATTCACCCTGAGCGGTAGGGTGAGATCTTTAGCTTTTATGTTGTGACTTCTCCACATGGGACACATTCCAAAACTATGTTCATAACAAAATCTTTTTTGCTCTTATTTTTAAGCTCTTCTATCGCTTATTGATGTTGGTGTGTTCTTTCAAGTAAGCATTTCCATAGCTTCTGCTAAAACTCAGCTGTTATTCTGAGTGAGTGAACATGATTGTTTTGTATAAACAAAGCTGTTTAGAATGTCTGTTATCCATAAAACAAACACAGGGATCTCTTAATAGACTTTCCCTGGTCAATGCAACAATTAAGTGGATTCTTATTTGATAGAATATAGAAGTGTATGATAGGGAGAAAATCTTGGGCTGAAATAAAGGCATTGCTGCTAATTCATTTGCTATTCAAACTACTTTTCATTCTTTTTGGCTTCTTCTCAAATTCCCCCCCCCCCCAGATAATAAATATCTCAAAGGTCTATTCAGAGATCTAGCCAATATAGGCAATGGATCTTTAGCAACAGCATACTGTATTTACTGATAGGTCTCATACAATGTGCTGAGTTAATTTCAACATTAGCCATAGTTTTGGTGACAGAGTTGCCAAATATTGGAGCACAGGAGTGTAAGTGTGGAGTTAGCCCTGCAATCATTGTTCAAATGCATTTTTCAGTCATTGTGGAAGCTATGGATACCTGTGATTTCAATCCACCAAGAACTATCAAAAGGACAACTTGAGTTGTCTACCTTGAATAGTTAGCTGAAGTACCCAACTGGTAGCTTTTCTTCTTACTAAGTTGCCAACAATGTCCAAGCAGGTCTATGACAATTTGTCATGGCCAACTCGCCATAGCCAACTCACAATGGGACAGCTCACTATGGCCAATTTGCCACGGGACAATTTGGTGCAGGACAAGAGATATATTAATATCTAAGAACTGGTGGAATACAATCATTAAAGAAAGGAAGCAAAAGAGACTTCCGGTTTGATGTTGCGGCATAACGGATGCAGGAAGATGGCGTTCAATTTTGCCCCTGTGGGGACCCTAAAAAGGGTCAAAAGTCACCCTGGAGAGGCAAGGAAGAAGGAGGGGACCCTTGTTGATTACGGAGGGGTGGCGGCCCTTCCGTCTGATCTGAGGAAGCCCTCCAAATTGGCGGGGGAAAGACTGGCTACATTCATGTAGCCAGTCAGAAGCTGCTGACAACTGAAGGAAATAAGCACTAACGAGGAACTTTTGAGCAATGTGGATGAAACTGCGTAAGACTCTATCCTCTCTTTATAACTTTAAGACTTTTTCCTGGGAAAAAAACATCCAGAATCCTCCCTGATGAGAGAGGGAAAGGGAATTTCTGCCCAATTCCCTCAGGAAAAAAAATCGGCAAACTAACTACTTGGGGGGAAACGGAGAAAATTATAAGATTAATTTGGAATCAATATAGATATATAAACTTGAAATTTTGGGACTAAAGGTGCTTTTGATACTTTTTTAGAAAAGAGACTTTAAAAGTTTGCAATATAAGTTTGAAGCTGGAAGAAGGCATTAACGACATCAAGTGGCAAACCATGGCACTTCAATTTATTATGCTTAAAGGAAATTTGGCCTGAAGCCCAGACTCAGATACCGTAAGACTGTGTGTCCTTGGAAACTTTCACTTTTGAAGACTGCTGCTGGAGAAGAAAAAAAACAACAAATCTTGGGCTGCTTCATCTGCGTGGGGAGATGATAAACTATTTTGAAATTGGCCTGCTTGAATTATGAATATAAATCCTAACTGACTTTTAGAGCTGTTTCATGGAACTATTCCCCTGTAGAAGAAACAGGCATGACTGATCGAGAAGATGGAACACTTTGGATTATAAACTTTTGATTGATGAATAACTTTTAATTGTTTCTTTTTTCACTGGGCAGAAAGGATAAGTTTTTCACTGGACAGAAAAACCTGGACTTTGCTTATATTTGTTTAGGTGAGGCCTAAGGACAGACTGACAGGCTGGCTGGATAATTTGGAGTTCAAATGACAATTGACTGAAACTTTTTAAATCTCAAAATATATTGGACTATAAAGACCACATACAAAAACAAAATGGATGTTCCACACTTAGTCTTAAATGATAAAAACCCATCTCTAACATTTGTCTCCAAAACCCCCAGCTTCACATACCAATAAGAAAATGTTGATGAATCTCAGAAAGAAATTCTTTCTATGTTGAAGTCAATACAAGAGACAATAGTCTTAGCTCATGATAAGACTTAAAATAACACAAAGGAGATAAAAGAACAACTTTCTAATCTAAACTTACAAATTCAGAAAATGACTACAAGGAAGGAACCAATAACCCAGAAAATAAAAGGAAAATTAGAGGAAGCAGATCCAAAGATGGAGGATCTAAAGGAAGGAATTAACAGACAGACTCAGACAAATGAAGAATTAGAAGATGCAGTGATAATACCAGAAATGGAAAAGATATCTTACTTATCAAGATCTCAGAACACATTTGAGGATAAGAAAGAAGAGCTGATTGAACGGAAGATAAAGCTGTCAGGAGAATTGTGGAAAATTGGAGAACGAGGGAGGCTGTTTAATTAATATAAATGGGCTAAGGGTTCTTCCAAAAATACTTTTAATAAAATTGCCTTTCTTATTTCAAACAATATACACAAAAAGAGGGGAAGAACTACTTGAGGACTCAAATGCATTGACTTGGAAAGTTAGTTGGCAAAGGAAGAAAGCCAGAGTAAGACTGAATAAAATAGGGGTTTTGACCCATTAGATTGGACATTATATTATGAAATAGATGTTTGAACGTGGTTAAGAAAATAGATAACTATTAGAAATAAAAGTATTATTATAATTGGAAGGATAAGATTTCTAATTAGAATATTATATTTTGTTATGAGATGGGAAATATGAAATTTCTAAAAGGGTTTGAATAAGGGAAGCTTTTGGTTACCCAAATATAATATATTATGATAAAATTATAAGCAATAGAGATATTTTAAACATTGATGGGAAATTTTAAAAAGCAGGAAAAACAGGATACTGATTGAACAAATGGATTTTAAGTGCAAATGCAATTGAGATATGTTTTGGCTAGAAAAGATATTAGAAACTGATATTATTGATATTATGTATAATACCAGAAAAATGTGATGAAGATGTCTATATTTAATTGTATATGTATTAACAGTAACAAGAACTGTATTTGCCCAGTGTGGAAAAATACATACCACCAGAAGAAGAGATGATCAAGGAAGCACTGGATGGTGTAGTATTGGAACTAAACTGAGAAAATTAATATGTACCACTGAATTACCAATGGACCCAGACAATATGTTGTTTATTGAGTATTTATGATTGTAAAATTAGAAAATTAATAAAATGTTTACAAAAAAAGAAAAAGAAAGGAGGCAAAAGGATGGACAGAATGAAATGTGAATGACAAAAATTAAAACAATGAAATTAATAATGAAATTAAATTGAATTGTTAAATTGTCTCGTGGTGAAATATCCTATGGCGAATTGGTTGTGGTGAGTGGGTTGTGGCAAGTTGGTCGTGGTGAGTTGGCCGCAGTGAGTTGGCTGCAGCAAGTTGTCCCATTCCAGCTGGCCACTGTCTTCACTGGCTTTTTCCCCTACTTGTGGGTAGAGAATACTTCAGAAATGACAACTGAAATCAGAAGAGAATATTACTATTTAACCTTTGGAATAGATTAGGATCATCTCTCTTAAATAAGCAGACCAAGAATGTTCTCTGGGTTTTGGGCCACTGCGTAGCAGGCTACCTAAAAGCAGGGTAATTTGTTTCAAGTGATATTATTGATTTAACATTTTTGTACCACGAACACTTACCTGGAGGAATTTGTATACTATACGTTACATGCTTTCCCCCCCCTCTAGAAACATCTATGTATACAGTGCTACAGCAGTCAGAATCAACATAAATTACACTTGATATTTCTTTCCAAACTTATAGTTATTCACAAAAAGATCAATATATTTTCCCTGCAGTAAATTACGGCCATGTATACAGTTGAACTAATTGAACTACAGCAGAAATGAAATAGAGACGCTGCCTCATGGCAAAATGAACAGTTTATCTAGGTAAACACTGTTTCCATGTTGATTAGAAATGTTCTGCTTTGAGCAGAAATAACCCATTCACAGACAGCAAAATCAAAGATAGTCCAAGAAAGACTCAAAATGTAATAACTGCCATGCATAGGCTACCAAAATCCAGACAAACATTAAATGACAACACAACAAGAGCATTTTCTCTATTTGTTGTCATAAATTCAAAGAGAAGAGAATGGCTAAAGTATTTTAGCAAGATGGTTATTCTAATTCTTACCACCCTCCATCTTATGATGGACATGGCTAGTGTCCTCAAACTGAAAATGATAAAGGCTGAGCTACAGGATATCTTAAGAGTTCTACTTCATTATTTATATATAACTCCTTACTCCTAAAAAGTTGGTAATATGGGCATTGTTTTCTGCATCTTCTGCTGCTTGGTGGTGGCTAAAGTTATCTACAGAGTCAGAGAAGAAGCTCTCTAGATTTCAAGAAGTGTGCCTAAAAGCATTTCCTATGACAGATGAAGAGCTCCCAAATCAACCTCTGAATCTTTTACTAATCATTTCCAGCAGACATGCAATAACCTTCTGTTATTTGACCATTCACTTGCTGCTGAGGACATCTTTAAGGGCTCCATTCTAAAAGTGTTTTCTCAATTACATTGCCTATGTCCCGCCAATAGGCAATGTGCAGTGCCTTGGGGCAAATGAGGGAAGCAACCTGAAACGATGACTTTTCTTTCTCGCCAACTTCTAATTCAACTGATTCCCAGTTCCTATTTCATTTGATCTGTACTCCTGCTCCTCAATTTTCTTTTGGCTGTGAAGAAGAGTGAAATCCCAACTTCTCTAGCTATTTTTTCTTTTAACGGATTGGTGGACCAGTTGACTAGTCAACCTAGAAAGTATGGAATTAATTTTGCTTGCACCTGCTTTAACATATACTAAATATAACTGAAGGGTTGACATAAGTGGAGAGGTAGCTTGGTCTAATGGTTAAGGCACCAGGCTAGAAAACAATTCTCTTGCCAGTGGCTGTTGCTTCCAGGGCGTCTAGGATATTTTGCCATGGCTGGCTTGCCACTGCCGAGTTGCCTCTGTCAACTCACGGCCACCAAGTCATTGCAGGACAAGTCAGCATGGCCAATTCGCCATGGGAACAGCTTGCTGCGGGCAGCCAGAGGGAGAGCTGGGCAAGCAAGCAGGCAGGCACAGAATGGTGGCAGTGGATGGGATCTTTTCATTTTCACTCTGCCTGCTGTTGCCACTGACACCAAGCTAAGCTCTGGGCCATTCAGAGGTCAGGCCATTCAGGGGTGGCACTGGTGTTTGGGCTGTTTGATGTTGGCAACGGGGTATGTGAAAATGGGACATGCCCGGCCTCTGCTTCCTCCCGACCACCCACCCCATCCCACCCCACCCCCTGAACAGTCTGATGTAGAGTTCCCCATTCAAACAAAACTTTTTCTAGTGAGACTCCCCTACAGAGTTTCTGCACTTCACAGCAAGACTCTCTTACAGAGTCTCCTGCACTTCCAACAGTTTTTAAATTGCTCATGTCTGGGAGGACTCTGTATTCTACTAACTAGAGTAAGTACCCCTTCTTCTAGCAAAAAGCAAAAGGGATTAGGTGGCAATTGCCCAGGTGCGGGTCTCTTTCTTTCCGTGTTCCCCTCATACACAGCTCCTTTCCTCCTTATAATAGTCCCTGCACTCCAGTTAAAACCCCTTGCTTTCAAGACTCTCTCGGTTAAAGCTGTTTGGGGCTTGCAAGAGGCTGGGGGCAACTAGGAATGGCGTGGAGGAAAGTCAGCAATGAGCAGTTCAGGAAAGGCAGGGGAATCTTTCTTTTATTCTTACGGAGGATTTCTTCTTATTCTTGGGGATTTTTGTTTCTAATGAAGGGTTACCTTTTTGAACTTCAGAAGAGGGGAGGTCGTTTGTGAAACCCTGCATACATACATTTTTGTTTGCATTCTCTTTGAATGATGGAATTAAACACTGGCAGTAGAGTTTGACAATATCTCATTTATCTCTGACAGAGTTTTCATTTGGTACTGCTCATCTGTGAAATATGTTCCTTCTCTAAAACATGCTTGGGTAAATATACTGAAAAGAGATCACCTATATTAAAGCTTTCCATCTCAAAAGACCAGTTGATTTTATTGATAGATAAAAACCTGATATTTGGGGCAATTATAAGGGATCTCAGACCAAAGCCATGTTGCTGGTGGCAGTGCTTTCATCTCTAATAATTTTATCATAAAGAAAGGATGGAAGGCAAGGATGCATGTCAATGCAGATTAACATCTGCATGATTCTCTCATCCATACAAAGCTGGGGGGGGGGCTTCTGCCTAAGATTTTCTCCATTATTCCTTTGGCAGAATATAATATTCTACCTTTTTAATATTCCCCAAAATATTTTTCTCAGGGGGGGTTGCTGTCTTCCTACAATATACTCATCAACTGTATTAACAAATAGCTCTTGAAATCTGATACTATATTTACTGTACAGGATGCTTGCTAGTAAACTATGCTGCACTTTATTTTTTGTAGTAAAAGAAACCTGCATACTGCTGCAGCATAAAAAAAAGATATATCAAGCAATGGCTCCATGACTGAATGATACAGACAAAATTTAAGAATAAAGTCTCTCTCTCATATTACTAAAGTTATCCAAATGGATAATCTTTGATGTAGGATTTCACTATCCTAATGCTCATTTCCCAACTAATGAATTTTGGCTTCTTTCCTGGTCATGTAACTACTGCTGTGCCAAAATAATAATGAAGGCAGGGATAACATTTCAGTGATAACAGAGTAGTATTACAAAAATACTGTAAGTCACTAGTGGATAAAAGGTTATTAACCATGAACTTATCAATTTATCATTCTCATTTTAAATGGAATTATTATGTAAAAAATCTTTGCATTAAGAGAATCTGCTTTTGCTATAAAGCCATGATTTTATCTTTGAGAAAACAAATTGCTCTCAATTCTCCAAGAAGGTAAACCTCCAAATGGTTTCAAAGACTAAAGGATGCAAATAACCAGATGCCTGCAAGGAATATAAATCCTTCCATTTCCCACAAGCTAGTCAGAGCTGAAGAAGCTTCTTGGATGAGAAGTGAAACATCTTCAAAAAAGAAAGTCCAATTACCTCCTGAAAAAGCACCTTTGAGATTGACACTGGATAGATTCCTTAGACTAGAGCAGAGGTGGGGGAGCCATGGCCCCTTTATGACTTGGAGATTACAACTCCCAGAATTCCTGAGCCAGCGAGGCTGGCGCAGGAATTCTGGGAGCTAAAGTCCCCAAGTCATAAAAGGGCCATCGTTCCCCACCCCTGGACTAGTGGCCAAGGTTGAGAACCCCTGGCTAGAACCTCAAAAGCAGGCTGGCTAGGGAATTCTGGGATTTGAAGTTCCCACATCTTAAAGTTGTTGAGGTTAAGAAATACTGGCTTACAGTTTTCTTAAATCATTTTCACAGGGTCCCCAGCGTCCCACAAATAGATCGGAGTGCTACTAAAATTCTTAAGAACAAGTTCACACACAAAAAACAATCGCTTCTAATTTTTTGTATCAATTCTATTTTAGCTTTCCCGGATATTTTAAGCTACTGCCTAAAGCGACAAGCAGAATCTCTAAATCTCTGCAATTGATGACGTCTCTCGGGGCAGTGGGGGGGGGGGAAACCTGTTCGCTTGGCAAGTAATTCTGACTTCTCAAGGACCCCGTAGGGAAGTGAGCAGAGCGAGTGAATCGCTTAGCTAGCGAGGCGTTGCTAAGAGACGGAGGGACGCGGCGGCGCGTGGCGCTTGAAATTGCTCCCGGCGTTAGTGGCGATCCCGACCCGGAGCGTCTCGGAAGCGAAGTGGAGGGAGGTCCGGTTAGTACCGGCGCAGGAGCGAGTGGAGACGGTGCTGGACTGGCCTTCGGGGGCGGGAAGGGCTGAAGAAGACACCGAAGGGAGCGGCAGGAGAGCTGATGAGGCATCGTTTGGGAGCAATCCCAGCAGATAACGTCTGTGTGTGACAGTGAAAAGGTACGCCTGTGTGTCCGTGTGAATGTATGGGGATAGATGCACATCTATAGGGATAGATGCACATGCACACACATGCACACAAACGTAGATATAACTGCTCCTCAAATAAGCTCCAAGTAACCAACCTGACTGATATGATTCATACTTTGCAAAATTTGTTATAGATTTGCCACTGGATGGCGTATTTCTCATCCTTTATATCGTTAGCAGCCAACAATAGGATGACATAAACCAGATTTTTACACAGCATTCAAAACAGATAATAAAAAAGCTAAGGAGGAAACAAAGAAACAAAGATTAACATCAGGCAAACAATTAAGTAGAAGATAATATCCTAATCAAGGAACAAAATCCCGATCAAAGAACCACCAAGGACATAACTCAGAGTTGAACTGCGGTGTTCTTAGTGCTTTCTGAGCTTAGCTGTTTTCTTGCAGACATTTAATTACCCAACTAAGTAACCTCCTCAGTGCAAATGAGTGTGTAACACTGACTCTATATAGGCAGGGAGCAAACCCCACACTCACAGCTAAGCTCAGAAAGCACTAAGAACACCGCAGTTCAACTCTGAGTTATGAAACGTCTGCAAGAAAACAACTAAGCTAAGAGCACCAAGAACTCCACAGTTCAATTCTGAGCTATACACACATATATTCTTTTGTAGTGGAACTATATATGGTTACTCAAAAAAGCAGCCAGGTCTCAATTAGCGCAGATACTGAATCCCAAATAATCTCGCAAAATGTCTGAATGTTTCCTGGTAAAAGAACCTAAAATATTATTTTGCTTTTCATCCTGGATTGTTTTTTTTCCAGCGAATTCTGAACAAAGTCTGAATAAATAGCTGAAAAGGCATGGAGATATTGATTAGGCAGCAGCTGTCAGACGCTGAAAAAGAACAAAGTAAATGGTTTTAAATTCTTTTTAGTATTTATTGTGTGGACTGTTAAAGTTTTCTTCCAGATATTTAAAGAAATGGGTGTTTTCCTATAATCAAACAAATTAAAGTTAACAAAGTAAGATCCAGGTACTTATTTATTCTTGGATGAGGTTGGCTTTCCCTGGACTTTTTTTGCATAAGCTCTTTTGTCCAAGTTAATAGTGCTTTGCACCATATAAATATATGGTATATGAGGAGGTGGAAGATGAGGAGAATATTTGACAGTTAAGATGGTGATCATTTGTCATGGACAGCTGAGTATCTATTTACATGATGAATATACAAACTATTTTTTATTTTCTTATATGCAAAACATTGTTCCCAACTGTCAACATTCTTGGAAAACTCCTTTAGTCCCATTGCTACTTGACAGAAAAGGTTAGATTTGTTTTCAGTAATTATTTTCAGTCTATGTATTGGTCATACAAATTCCCCTTGAGATAGATCAATGTCTATAGCAGTTTTTTGATTAGGTTACTTGCGGGACCGTCTGCTGCCGCATGAAACCCAGCGACCGGTTAGGGCCCACAGGGTCGGCCTTGTCCAGGTCCCGTCAGCCAGACAGTGTCGCCTGGTGGGGCCTAGGGAAAGAGCCTTCTCTGTTGCGGCCCCGGCCCTCTGGAATCAACTCCCCCCAGAGGTCCGTATTGCCCCCAGCCTCTCCGCCTTTCGCAAACTGTTAAAGACACATCTTTGCTGGCAGGCCTGGGGCAGTTGACATCTTGCCCCAGCCAGGGTATGCTTGTTGTAAGTTTGTTTCGGATGATTGGTTTTAATCTAGGGGTTTTATAATGTATTTGATTTCTATATGCTACTGATTATGTTGTAAGCCGCCCTGAGTTTTCAGAATAGGGTGGCATAGAAATCAAAACAAATAAAATAAATAAATAAATTAGGCAAAGCTCCTAATGAAGAATAATGCTATATGTCTATCTTTGCACGACACAACTGAACCAGTAACTTGCCAACCACATTTTAGTTCAGTGTAGTTTGTAGGCCCAGATGATAGTTTTAGTTTATGCTTCAGTGCATGGTACAAATCCTGAAAATCAGTTGAACTGATTTTAATTTTAAAATTGTTATTGTATTCTTGTTGTGAGCCGCCCTGGGTCTTCGGAGAAGGGCGGCATATAAGTGTGAATAAACTAAACTAAACTAAACTAAACCGATTAAGGCTGTGCAAAGCTTCAAAGAATGCATTGATGCTGCTGCAAGCAAGCATCCCTTCAAAGTTGCTGGGCAACAGCTAAAAAGTAAATGTTCTTGTTGTTACTGTGTTTTGTGTGGCATTTGAGTATCCTCTGGCTTTTCTAGAAGGCTACTAGAAGAAAGCTTTGAAATGAAGGTTAATGAAAAAAAACTCACCAGTGTTCTTGTTAGATAAAAACCATAATGTTGCTTCTGTGGCCCAAAGCACGACATCAAGGGAAAGCACAACTATCTCTCGGGCTTATTCCTCAGGCTTCTAATTACTCTTACCCAAAATTATTTTCATTATCGATATAACTAAATGCAAAAAAATACTTTTTACCTAATTTATTTTTTTAAAGATGTTGATGCTTTGAAAAGTACTTACAAATTGATCAAATCAGCACATGACGGAAAATCTGCCCTTGATGCCTTGGAGAGTTTCTCTTCTGACTTATATGTCTTATGTGCAGAACAAGCGTATCAGGTAACAGCCCATTCATTTTCTTTGGGATAGCATGCCATTTATTAATATTGTGTAGGTCTTCTTTAAAAAATGAAATATGTTTAATTTTAGATGGGTCTTCCTGAAATAAGCCATGACTGTCTGCAAATGTATTTTAAAGGAAAAGCTCCTGTTAACCAATTCTTGGGTAGAGCATATTTGTGCCAGAGCCAGTTATATACTCCTGTATCTACTGACAATTTGGTGAGTATAAGACTGATTTTGATATTGTTAATCTAGAGCAGGGGTGTTAGTCTGCTGGCTCGCGGGTCAGTTGCATCATTCAGAGACCACACCCACCCCAGCTCTGGCAGTGCAAAAAAAGTCGTGATACGTCATGACACGTCACGTGACGCAGCGAGTTTGACACCCGTGATCTAGATCAGTGGTTCTCAACCTGTGGGTCGCGACCCCATTTGGGGTCGAACGACCATTTTACGGGGGTCGTCAAACAATGCAGTCCGCCATTTTTTCCCCTTTTCCCCTTGGCCGGCGCAGGGGGCAGCACCGCGCATGCATGATGCGGGCTGTCGCACCGCACATGCGCGATGCACATGGTCACACATGCCCGATGCGCATGGTCATGCCGCGCATGCGCGATGCGGGCCGTCCACCGCGCAAGCACAATGTGGGCCGTCGCGCCGCGCATGCGCAATGCGGGCTGTCGCACATGCACGATGCGGGCCGACGCGCCGCGCATGCGCGGTGCAGGTCGGGGTCGCGCCACGCATGCGCGGCGCAGGTCGGGGTCACAGCCTGAGAAAGGTTGAGAACCACTGATCTAGATCTTCTTTTGAAAGGGAAATTAAAGGCAATGGTAGTTGTAATGCTGGCTGGAGAATTCTGGGAGTTGAAGTCCACGCATCTTAAAGTGGCTAAGGTTGAGAAACAGTGGTGTAATGATTATAGTAAACACAGCTTGGTTCTTAATTCAAGGACATTCATAAAAAAAATTATTTATGCATTTTGTTCTGCTGCCTCTTATATCCCTGAGAAATCTCTCCCATCGTTTATATGGTAACATCTGGAAGCAACAACGTTTCTTTTAAGATCATTATGTCTTCCAGTGGATGCCCATGATTCTGTATTATTAGATTTAGAACTTGGGCTATGCAAAGCATTCGAAAAGAACCCTTTTCAAAGTGTGTTGGGACTTCAAGGCCATAAAGCAAAGTATGGTGCATGGACAACACCCACAGACTTTTGTGGACAGCCTTGGAGGAGCCACAAAAGTCTGGAAGAACAAACTTGCTTTAGTGCTTGCAATGTCATACTTTGCAAAGTGTCCCATTCAAATACTTCACAAAGCCCTACTCTGAATGAGATTGTGGTAACTTAAGTGTATTAAATAGTTTTTATTATACACAATTAGCAGACTTGGGATACTTTGCGCAGTGTCAAGTTCTGCACATGTATAAAATTATATTTACAATTTACACAGGTATAAAGTAATACAAGATGCATCCAAAGATTCCATTCAGATATAATGGACATTCTGCTGTAATCTATACCTCTCCCCCATTTAAATCATTAAATAAAGAGTTTACTTTATTACCTACCAACTCATGCAATATAATATACATGTATACATATTATAAATAGAAAAAGAATAATACATATATTTGAAGTATGTAGAAGTTGTGAGTTCTTAATTAATAATAGTTTGGGAATTGTTGGTACTAGAAGAGCAATATATTGTAGAGTTTTTATTTTATTTCAAAGTGAAATACTTGCATTTCCTTTTAGGAACAATTTGAAAAATTCAATATAAACTTGCTGAAAACCATTGATTTTGCATTAAGTGATTCAAGGTAAGATTTTTCTCATTCTTTTCTTTTTGAAGATCATCTTCCTGATTTTATTCAATAATGAGCTGGAAACAATTGTTGTGCCTAACTAAATAAATAAGAATTACTTCATAGCATAAAAAGTATTGTCCTTTTGTTGGCTTCTTGGTGCCCTCTGAGCATGGTTGTTTTGTTGCAGACATTTTAATACCTCCCTAGGTAGCATCATCAGTAACAAGGAGAGTGGGGTTTAATGGCTGCTAACCACTTAATGTGCTTTGCCTTAATGTGGCTATCTATTTTATATGCTAAGGCATGGAGCAATAACCAGAATACTTTAAAAAACCTTGGCAAGATTGAATGCCTGATTTTTAATCACATTCCTACCTATCATATGTTACTGGCTTATATTACTTAGCTAGCCTTCAGGTTTTATTTATTTATTTAGAGTATGACATCTGCACAGGTCATGCAATCACTGATATACAAATTTAGTGATATGTAGAGAATACAATACAGGAGATAAGATATTAAGATAAAACCATAATAAAATCGTGATAATATAGAGCCACAGAATTGCAAGGGGTTGAATGTTATAATTCAATATCTAAGGAAGCTAACCATCTAACTGCTTCTAGTGTGGCTGCAATAAGATCATCCCAGGTGCTTTGAAATTGTTTTCAATTTTTGTCCAATTACTTCAAAGTGTTTTCCAAATGTAAAGGATTCTGCATCAAAAGAAGATGCTGTGAGCAAGGTCTGGCTCTCACTTCATTTATTGAAGTTGGTTTTCAAAAAGGACTAAAACCTCTGTGGCTTTTATTAATTTGACTGCAGCTTATGACATGGGGTAGCTTGACAGTTTGCTGCTCAAGCTGAAGAAAACTAAAAGTTTAAAAGTAACAAGGCTTCTGGAGAACATGCTTAAAATTGATACTTCAAGGTCACTGTAAGAGGCACTACTAGTAAATCCTTTTCCATTAAGAATGGCTTGCCACAAGGATCGGTTCTAGCCCAACTTCTATTTAATCTATATACTAGTGATTTACCAGAATCCAACAGAAAAATTGGCCAATGATATGGCACTTGCTATCCAAACCAAGGATACTGAGGAAGCAGAATATATTCTTACTAAGGATCTGAGTTCATTAAACCAATATTATGAGAAATGGATGCTATGCTCTAACCCAAATAAAACCGAAATACGCGTCTTCCATCTAAGCTATCGTGCAGCAAAGAGAGAGTTAAACATATCTTTTTGTGGAAAGAGGATAAAACACAACTGCCATCCAAAATATCTTGGAATAATCCTTGACCAATCCCTTACATTTGGCTTCAGGTTATCCATGAATAAAAAAACCAATATAATAATCTGATGGTGGAAAGTCTTGATAGGAGAATGTCCTATATCCATTTCTTGCTTATTTCTATTTCAGGCCAGCTAATCTTAATGAATAATAATACGTTTTATTCCAGATACTATTTTTTGATATATAATGCTTCAGTTATTTATTGGAAAAATATAAGACCATTTTTAAAGCCCGGGTTCCGCTACTTTCTTATACCAAGTCTCTCTCAGATTGTGCCTGCATTGAACCATCCAAATGAGGAAGACAAAGATTGGACAGCAGAACTTATGATGTAAGGTGAATTCTTATTTAGGGAATAGGAATATCTGTAAAATCAATATGATAATTTCTTTGGTTGCAGTAATGATGGCTTTTCCTATGTTATAAATATCTCCACAGGAAGAAAAGAAGCTGTCCAAGAATTTCTAGTCAATGAGATGCTGGCTCAAATGTAAATTTAATGTTCTATTGTTAACATTCACCAAAGAGTTGTTAAGTTACAATTTAATATTGATTATTAATATTATGTATGAAATGCTACATAATGTCAAGATTTTGAATCAGAAATCAAGTTGTTTGATTTGACAATAGGGTTTTTTTTTAATACCAGTCATTAATTTAGTGCTTTGAATATAACCTAAGAAAGTATAGGAGCCTGAAGGAGGGTCAAACATATCACAAGTTATGAGTCCCTGCGCGCCAACAAGAGATCTAATTTCAGCCCACCTTGAATGCCTCTCTTATCTCCTGCTCATTTCCCTTAATGGCCAGTTGCTCAGATTCTTATAGAATGCTTAAGTTTGCAATAAATCTTTATACTCATTTGAACTTCCTGAATCTCCTGATTTTATTGGCATTTGACAAAAAGAATATTGATGTTTTCATGATATTCTAAAATAACTTTTAAATGATTATGGAAACTGATCTAATGGTTTTTGGAAAACCTCATAAAACCTATTTATGCAAGTCATAGACTCACTAAATGACTGGTTTAAAATTAACTTAATAGGAGACTTAAGGACCTACACTTTTTGTTGTGATAATTTTTTCTAATGGGACATGATTTTCAGTTCAGGGGAATACAAGCATATCTCTCTATATATACTGTGTATCTGTTTTGAGGACCTTAGCATCTCAAATACATATTACTCCACTTCATATTGGTAGTCCTTACTTAATGACCGCAGTTGGGACTGGCAACTCCATAGCTAAGCAAATGCAGTTGTTAGGCGAGACTTCATGTGATCACGATGGACTTACAATCTCACTTCTGCTGTGGTCATTAAACAAGTCACCCATGGATATTAAGTGTGCAATCACGTGATCACCACTTGTAATTTTACTTCTTCATTGACTCTGCTTGTCAAAAGCCAGCTGTGAAGCATGCAAATGGCAATCATGTGATTATCACAAATGCCTGCCAGTTGTGGAGCCTCTGGATGTCAGTTATATGATCATCGAGGAACTGTGAGGACCAGTTGTAGTTACTTTTTCAGCACTATTGAATGTCCATTAAGCAGGGCAATTGTGAGGACTACTTGTATATGCTTCAGTTCTACATCTACACATACAAAAATTGCATAATGGCTACAGTGTCCTAAAGTTTTGGTAAATGTAATATATGGACAGAGAGGTCATCCTTTTTGTCCTAACAAAAATGCAGATTATTGGACAGATTTCTCAGTAAGAGAAAATGAAAGAAAAGCACATTTAATTTTATTCTGCTACACTGGACAGATTATCAGTTTTTTAAAACATTATCTGATGTATAGCTCAAATGGTTTTAAAAAGCATGTTTGATAGGATTGCATTTTTCTTATTTTTTCTTTTTTACTATTGTGCATCTGATTAATTGAGTAATATTTTTTTCTATTTTCTTATCTTCAAAATGAGTGATCATGTAACATATACATGATGTAAAATATACACAGCAAACATAGCAACTAAATTCTTTAGGCTTATTAGTTAAGATTATTTTACTTGAATGTTCTATTTTAAAAAGTCTGGAATAAAAGCTAAAGATTTTTCATCCAGTAGATAAGGCAGAAGATCATGCATGGGTTTCACATGTGCTTTTTGAAAAATAATAGCCTTTAAATAGCTTTCAAATGAGACATATGATTATTTGGCAATATTTTTATTCGTACAGAAACCAAAGTATTAGTTACAATAATTTCAAAATAGTATCTTCATTTTCACTCAAGATTATAAAATAAAGAACTTTCAAGTTTTCAAAGGCTTTTGTCAAAAAATAATAGTAAATCATATATTGTTTACCAATACTTTTCCAAAGGATATTTAATATAACCATTTTTTCCATCCCAGAGAATTGCTGGAGTGTTTCCTGGATGCTTCCAGAATGGAAGAAGCCGCAACCTTTTCATCCACTGCAGCCACATTCATTGAAGAAAATGTTCCAAGTAGATATCAGAATTTATTTTCAATAATGGTAACTTTTGAAAATGTTACATACAACTTATATCTTTCCCTTGATGCTAACAGAATGCTAGAAAAGTTACATGTATGAAAGTTGGTGTTTCATCTGAATGAGTAATCTCGCTTTATACCCTTCTAATAATATGGATAGTTTATGATAAAATAAAAATAATATAATAAAAAAATGAGAAGGATATATTGCAATAGGAAACAAAAGATGAAATAAAAATATAAGAAGAAAAAGACACTGCTATCTAGCAGTTTATTTACCAGTTAGATTTATAGCCTTTAGAAGCTCAAGAAGTTCCATTTTTTCCTGTCTGAGCAGAGGGTTGGACTAAGGTCCCTTCCAACAGGGGAGTTGAGTTGAGCAAAGTATTTGGTAATCGTGTATAGTTTGATGACCTACATAATTTCACTCAAGGAACCATTTTACCCTTAGGGAGATCTTTGTGCTAGATTGAAATCTAATTGTTTTGTACTTTAAGAATGACTATAATGAAAAGTCAAATCTGTTTTTAAAAATGGGGAAATCTTCCGCTGTACACAGTTATCATATAGAGCCTATAATGAAAATACCAGGAATCTACATTGAATTTCAATGTTGGAAATTCTGATGGTTTTCTTTTTTCTATAATCTGATAATATAGTTGTTGTAATTGTTTACAGGTGCGTAACAAACTAGTGGATGTTTTAGATATAGAAAACAAACTTGAAAGCTCTCTTAATTTGAATATCATATATAAAATTCAAACAATCAAAGGGTAAGTATCAGCTTTTACGCATGTACTTCTTTGATGTTTATATATCTAAAGATAGACCAGTATCGTGGAAATCATAAGTAAAAGAAAATGCACAAATTGAATGTATTGATCTGTTAGAATTACATCCTGTTTTAAGTTCAGTAACTCAAGGCAGCATAGGTTCCATTTTTCCCTCTATTTTTTTTTACCTCTTATATATCCTAAACTGCATTTGTAATGTTTTATAAAAAGCAGTCTTCTTGCTTAAAGTACAATTGACTATTTAAATCTAATGAATGAGCAATGTGCAGAAATATCTCAACATAAGCAATTTCCATAGATACATAAATCATTGATAATACAATAATAAAAAAGAATAAAATGCCCACTTTCTTTCCTTGTGAAGGATCAAAGTCATTACGTATCTTCAGAATGATACACATATTCCATTTTTGGGATTGTTACTGACCCAAATCCTTCTAAATTCTTGTGGGAGCAAGAACTTATGTAGACCTACTCTAGATGATTTTACAAGATGACTTTATTTGGCCTAAAAGTACCTAATATGGCTGGCGATGGATACATAGAGATAGATAGAAAATTTGCAAAATATTATTAATCTTCTACTTATAAAATAATTGCAGGCAATTAGATAAAAATCAGATTCCAGAAGATGCTGCTACAGATTTGAATAACATATTTGAAATTTTGAAAGGATCTAGAAAACAAGTAAAACGTAATGAAAGGTGAGTTTCATATTTAACAACATTCTGGAAACTTTAAAAACATCAGTATTTATTGTATCCAGATCTAAAAAATAAAATTGATATATTTTCTTTGTTCAGATATTTACTTTGTTCAGATTTATTTTAATGTTTGGTGAATGAGTCAGGTGATAATGAGTTATTTAGCCAAATTCTGTTTTCCCCCCATCTGTTAGTGTTCAGATGATATATTTATTTATTATTTATTTGTTTGTTTCAATTTCTATGCCGCCCTATTCCGAAAACTCAGGGCGGCTTACAACATAATCAGTAGCATATAGAAATCAAATATATTATAAAACCCCTAGATTAAAACCAAACTTACAACAAACATACACTGGCTGGGGCCCCAGGCCTGCCGGCAAAGATGTGTCTTTAATAGTTTGCGAAAGGCGATATATCAAACTTCCTAATAGCAATGAAGAAATTTTCTTTTTTGTTGGTATACTTGTTCTATTTTTCTTCTTCTTTCTTCAAGTCTATTGTAGTGACTTCTGGTTTTTTGCCTTTTTAAATGTAAAATGTGTATTTTGCATGTTTATGTATGTATTACTTACATAGCTTTGGATATGTATATTTTTGGTATTTATTTTTGATGTTCTAAAACACGGTCCCCAACCTTTGTGGCTTGGCGGCCCATCGGGGGGGGTGCACAACTGGTAGGCTGGCACATAGCCCTTGCGCAAGTGGCGGGCTGGTACGCCTGCGCACAGCCCAACTTGCACAAGCGGTGGGCCGGCTTGCACGTACGTGACTGCCCACCAGCCTGCGCAAGTTGAGCTGTGTGCTCACACTCCAGCCAGCAGGTTAAGCAGCCCAGTACCGAATAGATCACAGCCTGGTAGTGGGCGATGACCCAGGAGTTGGGGACCCCTGTTCTAAAGGATTTATTTGAGGTGGATGAGCATTCATGGAACTGTTTCATTTATTTTTTATTCAAAATTTATGCTTTGTTGTATGGTGGGTTGTTTCTCTTTCCCGGTACAGGATTTTGTATTTTGTTTTACAGATTTATGATTATGTTTTATATTTCCTGGTTTTATTGCTGTTGTGAACCACCTGGAGTTATTTAAGATGGGCAGCCGATGCAAATGTTTTAAATTTTTTAAACTTATCTGGCAAGAATTCATAGTTTTTTTTAAACACTCAACAACCCTTCAAATTCAAGGACACCAAGAACTGTGCAAAAGGTCCATTCATTCATGAGAAGTTGCTGGAGCTACAATTTTAATAACTGATGCACTTTCACCTTTAACACTGGCAATGGGCCATTAGCTGTTTCATTGGGATTCATTTCTCTGCTATAAGAGACTCTTATCTGAAGACCTCTGACTTTGTCAGTATTTCTCAAATACTGACCTAGACATTAAGGATTCACCCAATGGCTACTGGCTGTCTGGCTCCTTCGCTGATTGTCAAAATAACTGTCCAGTGCCTCACTCCAATATCAAAACTAAGTGGCTACCCCAGATGAGCCAGCAACCCTAGATGACGGACAAAGTAGCCCAGCACATGGTACAGAATCAATTATTACAGGAAAGCTTCTCCAAGTAGGACTCCATCACTGTTGATTCAGCTACACCCAAGGACCATTCTGCATTGAATAGTCTCTTCCCTGCCAAACACGTATGAGAATCCAAGTAAATTTAATACCTTCTGTGCTCAGTGTGAACTATTTATCCCCCGATACCAAATGACTTCCCCACACAATAAATGATAATTCTCTGTATTATTTATCACACAAATCGACTCCTTGTTATAGCTCTGATTTAGCTCTTTTTCCTAACACAGGCTTCCAAGCATTCTGAAATATGTTCATGATTGAATGAGATTTGTCTCTTTCAAATAATGAGCACCATAGAGAAAATACTAATGTTGTTTCATGCCATAAATATTAGGGAAAGCCTGATGGAAAAATAAGGCTTTATTCCCCTGTGGCGCCCCATATTAGGGCAGCTAATCCTTCTCTGTGTGGTGGCAGATCCTCAACAGCTCCTTATAACAAGATTGTAGTTGTCAACTTGAAACCTAGAACTATTTATTTAACTAATATAGTAGGAAAAAAGAAGATAGGATTCCTTCCTTTTCTTTTCTCTCAGTTTTGTGACACCTTTTCTTAGTTGCTGTGACAGCTTGACATGCTATTTAGCAAGAGAAGTAGATGGGCAGATGAATGATCTACCTTTCTAACTAAATCTTCAAAAAAATCTATCAGATTTTATTTATATTACTGCTCCCTGTACTTCTATCTTACAATAAACCAACTGGGATACTAAACTTACAACCACTCTCCTATATTTTTGTTCATAACTAGTTGAAATTACTTCTGAGTAAGCAAGGTAATTGTTGGAATATTCATGAGCAGGAAGAGGCATGTGGTAACTCAGTCAGCCAATGTGAAGAAAGTGCTACTGTGCAAAAGGGTATTGAGTTAGGAGCTGAATTTTCAGTCTCAGGTTTGTCTCTGTATCTCTCTGTAAGAAGTCTTCATTGAGTTATATTGCTATAAAGAAGAATGTATGGTATTGTAAATATTTTGATATGAATATAAAGAAATTTATTTGAATCAGCTAAATGCAGTCAACTGTGAGAGCTTCTGATTTATTTTTTCACCAACAGAGAAACTAAAATTCTCTTAACAGTAATTATTAGTCTTTAGTGCAGTGGTTCTCAACCTTTTTCAGGCCGTGACCCCGACCCGCATCGCGCATGCGCGGCATGATGGCATGCATCGTGCATGCGTGCCGCAATGGCCTGCATTGCGCATGTGCGTCGCGACAGCCCGCATCGCGCATGCGCGGCGCTACCCCGCGCATGCGCGGTGCTGCCCCCTGCGCCGGCCGAGGGGAAAGGGGGGGAAAATGGCAGACTGCGTTGTTTGGCGACCCCTGTGAAATGGTCGTTCGACCCCAAATGGGGTCGTGACCCACAGGTTGAGAACCGCTGCTTTAGTGCATAAAAGTCACTGTTACTTGCTAGTTTTATTCTGATTCTGTTTTTTTTTACTTTTGCAGAATTTCTTTGCTGCTGGAACTAGCACGACTTTCTTTGAGGTTAAATTGTATAAATATTGCAATGTTATGTTTAAAAGAGTTGAAGAATTATAAAATTCATGTGAGTGTTAAGAAATCCTAGCTTGAATTATATTGTCATGACGCATGATTATTACAAAAGATTAACTTTTTAAACTTGTATATAAAGGTGGAAAGGTGTATATGGAAAGGTGCCATATAAACAAAAGAAACAAATAAAAAAATCATTCCAAAATTACTTTGTTAAAACAGTGATCAAAGTCCATGAAACACATTGTTCCCTAGAAGCACCATTCTCTTAAAACAATAATTAGAAATAGAATGTAGAGGAATGTATTATTGAAAACATAAAGAAATCACATTATATATGTCCATAATAATAGGAAGTTGATGTCATGGTTCCGACTAATGAAACACTTCAAAGAACTTCCAGGCATGTTTATCCTAAAGCCTTTATTAACAGTGTTACAAATTGACAGCAATCATAGAGGTTTATGCCAGAATCTGAATTCCTCTTGCTGGCATCTAACTTTTCTTGCTAAACCCCTCCCTTATCTTGCAGTCACAAGCCACATCTTCCAATTAGCCCAGAGGGCAAAGATTCACTTCCCTTCCTTTTCCCAGGCTTTTGTTATTATTCCCCTCCCTTTTCTCTGTCATCTGAATTAACTCTAAAAATACCAAACAGTTCTGCATATTTTGTCAAAGCAAGAATATTCAATATTAGCAGTGTTAACAGTTATATTACCGCTTGTCTGCTTGTGTATGCTACTTTCAGCTGAATGAATAAGATTTTAATTTTTTTATTGGGATATTCAAATCTTTTTAAAGAGTGGTTTGGAAAGTGTTATAAGTGCATGTGAATATTTTTGATGAACCTTAAAATAATTAAAACCACCATTTTCCCCCAAGTGCTTAAAAAGGACTTCATATGACCACCTGCACAGTCCCCTTTTAAAGCAGGGATCCCCAACTCCCCGTTTGTGGACTGGCACTGGTCCATGGCATGCCAGAAACTGGGCCACACAAACAAGTGAAGCCCCATTCGCAGGATGCAAGCAGTACATGAAACCATGCTCTCTCCGGTCCATGGAAAAATCTCTCTCCATGGAACCGGTCTCTGGTGCCCAAAAAGTTGAGGTGCCGCTGTTTTAAAGGATATGCATTCTCTAATAAATATTGTTTGTGCCGGTGCTTTGGAACCACTCCACTGTTATAATCGCAATAGTCACATTATAAATGAAATGATATGTTTTCAAGTAGTGAAATATCTGGAAAGTTTTACCTGGATAAGTACATTCATTTTGGGGGGGGCAACATGGTCAGAAGTGGCTTTCCCTTGCTTTCTCCTAGGGCAGAGAGAGAGTGGCTGGCTTGAAGAGGCCTAGTTGATTAGAACTTCATTCTCCAGGAAGGCTGGGTAAACGTTATATGTAAATTAGGCCTATACAATATCTACAAGCATTATAGAACATTATAAGTAAATAATTGAAAGCAACAGAGATTGTTCCTGATTATTTATCTTTAATTAAATTTTGCTTATATTAATAGGATCCAGAAAGAGAAATTGAATTAGATTGCTTGGAATGTGACTGTGAAGTCCAAACACTTGGGCCTAAAATTGAAACTTATACTAAAAGTGTTGTCGAGGTATGTTGATTTCTTAATTAATATTATTTTGTAAAGGCAGACACACCCTCCACTTTAGATCTATAAATCCAATGTCTGACTCTTTTGAAAGTAAGAGAATCAAGTTAGAAAGCATAAGAATGATCTCTTAATTCAGGAGTATGTTGCTTGTGCAGATCATAAATTGTGCTTCCAGATGTAGCTACCAATAAAAAGGCACAAACTATAAAAGTGAAAAAATTGAATAGTGTTAACAGATCAGTCAGTTATGCTATCCCAATTATGAGAGAGCTTTCAGACTAGGTTCATTAAAGTATTGCTTCCATAATAATTGGAAACCATATTTTATTCCTACAGGCTCAATTAAAAGTTATACAGAAACTTGATTTAATTTTGAACCGTGCAATTCGGCTGAGGGATCCTAATATTATTCAGGTAGTATGTACTACTCAGTGGAATATCTGCTTACCACTGTTGCAACACAATTTGCAACATCATATACGAAAATCCCTGCTAGCAATTGCTGAAGTCCTTGAGAAGATCGACAGGTAAATTGTCTTGGTCTATCTTTCATTTTGTTTTAGATAGCATAATACCTCTTAGTTTAATAGATTTACTGATTTATAGGATGTCAGCCTGATATCAGGAAATTTTGAAAAAAAAATCATAGGGATGTTTACATTACTGTTATAGGTTATAATAATAGAATTGTGAACCTGTCTGCCCCCTCTTATACCAAAAGGAATCGAAGTGGGTCTGCTTTGAGTCTTTTTCTCAACTCCACCCCTTTCCCAAGACTGAGTTGTCATTTATTTTCTCTTAATGGCTCCTGTATATCTCCAAACTTATTTCCATGTTCTCCTGCATCTGAGCACTCAAGACAGTTAACAAACATTGAAAAAGCAGAATATAAAAACATACTGTAAATTAAAATTAACATATATTTGATACTAAAATTATGTAACAATCAAAAACCTGGTGAAAGAGATGCATGTTTTTTTCAAATATTGAAAGATAGGATCAATTCCTGAAGAAAGGCATCCCATCATCTGAGGGTATGCCAGAAAGAAGGTCCTCTGACCATAGAAGGTTGTTCAGAAATGTTTTTTCTGCATCTTTCCAGACAGGTTGTAACAGGAGAGGCTTACCTTAGATAAGTCCTAGGCCACTTAGGTCTTTAAATACTTAAATACCTGTTTAAATGTGAGCACCTGATATAACAATACCAATAAGGTATCAACTGGCATATATTTTAATAAAGGCACCATATGATAACTGTGCCTAATGCAGGTTAACAGCCTACATGCCACATTTGTGGACACTTTTCAAGGAGAGTCCTGCAGAGAAAATACTGCAGTAGTGATGACAGGATATAACCGAGGTGAGGAATAACCAATGACAAATCAGCTGGCTCAGGACAGATTGTAGCTGGCAAATAGTGAATCAAATGAGGAACAAGATGTGCAGTGTTCACTATTGCAGACTTTTAATATTCTAAATCTTATTATTCACCAAGAGCATCCTTTATCTTGTCTGGGTCTAATTTAAGCTTGTTCTCCCTCATCTAGCCCATTAGCAATATTCAAGGGTATCAATTGTTTTGTTGGAGGTAAATGATAAGAAGTAGACCTGGTGTCATTGGCATGCACTCCAAAACTCATTCCTTTAGCAGTTTCATATAGATACTAAATATATGTTAGATAGGATGGAAACCTGTGAGATACTATCGGGTCACAGGATAGGTATCAGGAGTTCCCCAGCACCCCTTTCTGGATTTAATCAAACAGGTAGGATAAATGCCCAAAGATCACTCATTGGTTGGTGGTATTAAAAACCACTGAGAAGTCTAGGACAACTAGCAGAGCCTCACTTTCTCCATCCTTTTCTCAGAATAGGTTCAGAGTGACTGAAGTAGGTAGCAAAAAATAATATATCAGATTAACCAAAGCAATGAAATCCCAGTTGAAATGATCCAAGTAATTAGTATCATTCAGGGATGTTTTGAACTGCAAGGGTCCCATTGCCTGATCATCTTTCCTGTAATTAGCCTGTTGGAAACTAGTCTAATTCACCTTTAAATAACATTTATAGTATATAGGTTAAACAATGTAGATGGATCCTTGAAAACCTGTGAATCACTATTCTTAAAAAGCAATTACTATATAGGCCAACACCGGCTAATGAACTGGCAGCTGTGATTTCACATTGTGTGTAATAATAATAAACCTAATTGTAATAGGTATGTATTGCATAAGGAGAAAGTTTTTACAGAATATCTTAATCTGTGTACTTAAACAGTTATGGTTACTTCCTAGCATGTTGATTTTATTGCGTTGTCAAGTACATATGGAAATTGCTCGTATTGAAGAAAAAGCAGACAGAGTAGAGACTGCAATGCAGCATCTAGAGAAGGCCATCAACCTTGATAACAATGGGCAGTACCATGAATACCTCAAAATGGCTTTCCATCGGCTTAGCTTAAACACCATGCTGTATAAGTCATTGGAGCGTCTAGAAGACCAAGCAAGTTTGATGATTGAACAGGTAACTGTTGGATATATTAGAGCAGGATGTGTTATTAGAGCATCAGTACAATTGGAAAAAGCAGGATTGCACATGTCTTGAAAAGCTTTCATTTTAAGTGTTGGAGTGCCACCACCTCCCCCCCCCCTTGTTAAACATTAATGTCATGGTTCTGATAGATGAAACCAATTAAAAGAACTTCAAGGCAAAGATTTCTTCCTGAGAGAACATTTTATTCAGGAAACAAAGTATCAGCATAGTTGAACCCAAGATTAAAGTTCCCTCCCCCCTGCTACAAAGTAACAATTTGCAATTCCCACCCCAGAAAGGCTGTCATAAATCACATTCATCAATTAATGTAAAACAACGGTTCTCCTCCCAACTTTTCAGCCCGCCAAAACTTTATCTAGAATTGACTTTGATGCTTATACAGGTGCAATTGTTACCACTAGCTAAACCAGCTCAAGTATTCCCTCTTCCCCCTCCTTTCTCATCTGAAATACCAAACAACAGGAAAAAAACACAATGAAAGCAAAAGATGAAAATGGCTACAGTTTCTCAGTTGTCTTATCAGTATGATACACCTTATATTGTTGGGGAACTAATAAATGCCACCTATCTTCTTGTTTGCCACAGAAATGCCAAAAGCCTTGGGTAGAGAAGTGGTTGCTTCCTCGGTTTGTTGCTTAGCCAACAGTGATAGGTTGCAGCAAAAAATCAAAGCTCATCATCTGGAAAGAAAAAAAAAACATGAAGGGGAAAAATATCTTGGAGGGGACATAGCTAATTGGGGTGGAGTCCTGAACCCAAGCGTATCTTCTTCATTGATCATATTTTCTTGCATTTTTACCAATATAATTAGTCCTTTTTCTCTCCAGGCTAAAAAAGGAACCGCAAATGATAGTGTAAGGAAAAAACGCTCTCTGTTGGTGAATGCTGGTCTTGCACTAGCACCAGAAGCTTTTCAGGTTGTTCTTGATAGTGAAAACGAGGCTAAAGGTAATTTAAGTTTTTGGTAATGGCAAAACTAAGATATTTCATCTCCCTTTGACTAACCACTTTGGCTTCAATGATTCCTTATTGCAACTGGAAAAATTAAATAACTTCCATGTCAGATAATTAATTTTTGAGAAAGCTCCATTAATAGTGACCTCCTCTTCCCTCAATAATCAGTGACAGCTTCTCACATCTAAAGTTGCACTGCACAACATAATAATTATGAGAACAGGAGCCATTTTCCTGCCTCTGGTCTTCACTTCGGGTGGAGCTATTTTACCACAGAACAGATCAGTTTTAGTTAAAAGCAAACATCAAAGGTAATACATCACATTTGCATGAGGTTTTTTTTTCCTTCACACTCATGAACTTAATTTGAGACTTCATTTAAGATTCTTATGGGCAAAAAGTATTTTCAAAATATTCCACTTAAATTGTTTATGGTAGTTCAATGCTGCAGAAAAACTTTATTCCCTGAAGCTATAAGAAATCCACAGCTTTTCAACAAACAGTTTTTAAACTTTCTATATAAATTAGAGATGAACATTAATTAAAGAAAGCTGGTAAAAATGTAGATTGGGAAGACCTGAAAAGATGCTACTTTAAATATTTGTACCATTTAACAGAGGATTGCTTGACTTCTGAAATACATCAATGTTTTGTTTGTGTGTGTGGGTATGTCAACTTTTCAATGTTTTGTAGTTACAAAAACATCTTGTCCTTTGAATTGTTTATTATTTACTTATTTGATTTTATTTATATGGCTGACACTCTTGCAAAAGCGACTCTGGCAGTGTACAAAATTGAAGAATTAAAGCAATATAAATAATGTAAAAACTCAAACCCTAATCTAAACAAAAAAAAATGGCATTTTTGTTACAACAAACCACCTGCACCTTACTAACTTCTCAGTTCTCGTCCCTGGGCACGCAGCCAGGTTTTAAGTGCTTTCTAAAAATCAAGAAAGTTTAAGACTTATTCTCAGAGAATATAGCAGATGACACTAGGGAAATGATTAAAATCAGTTCCTGTCACCTTAGTTTCTCTGAAAATAAGACTTATTCTGAAAATAAGCCCTAGCTTGATTTTTACATGCATGTCTAATATAAGACCTACCACCAAAATAAGCCTAGTTAAGACCCCACCCACTCCTTCTGGTTGTATGAGGTGGGGCAAGGCACACACTTAAAAATCAAGCTAGCGTGGGGGTGGGAGGATGGAGCTGCCCCATGCGCCCTGCACTTGCTTACCTCAGAGCCCCCACAGCCAGGCCAACATACCAACACCTGCCTTGCCTCACGGCGGCAATACCAGCAGCAGCAGCCCCATCCAGCAGGACCCTGTGTGGCTGCTGGCCCACTTCTTCTGGTTGCTGATGACTGCTTGCGGCAGGACACCACCTGGCACATTGCAGCCACAGGTAGTCCTCGACTTACAACCACAATTGAGCCCAAAATTATTGTTGCTAAGTGAAACAGTTGTTAAGTGAGTTTTGCCCCATTTTATAACCTTTCTTGCCCTAGTTATTAAGTGAATCACTGCAGTTCTTAAATTAGTAACACACTTGTAAAGTGAACCTAGCTTTCCCATTGACTTTGTTTTTCAGAAGGTCACAAAAGATGATCACATGACCCCGGAGACATTGCAACTGTTATAAATATGAGTTAGTTGCCAAGCATCTGAATTTTGATTACATGACCATGGAGACGTTGTAACGGCTTTAAGTGTGAAAGATTGTCATAGGTCAATTTTTAAGGACTACCTGTACTATACGATAGTTTCTACAGAACTTTTATTTACCGATCATTATCCAATACCTCAACTAACTATTGTGAAATAATTGTAATAATACCATGAAACTAATCCAAACTATATTAAATTTTCTTCCTTCCTATTTAGTGCCCCCAAGTAAATATAAAGATCAAATTAGCCATCTCTGTGCAAAAGCAGAGCACCATGCTAGAAATGTAGAGAAAGCACATGGACATTTGAAGAGACTAGGACACGAAAATGAAAAAGAAAGGTAATTACGGTTGTAGACAAATATTTAAAAATAAGCTATTTTGTTTCTTAAAAACTATTTTTTCTTGATAAAACTACACCCTGGTGGCCACAATTTCCCTCAGTTTAAATATCAGTAGAGTGTTAATAAATATTGTTCCTCTTTTTTGATATTTTTTTTCAATCTAATGTAATATTGCAAAGAAATTCTATAAAGGGACCCAGAATACTGAGCCGAGGTATTGGAAAGGGAACACAAATGGGATCAAATCTGTTGTATGGGGAGAATACAACAAAAGAAAGATCAATGGACTGAATTTAGCTATGTCATGGATCCACCCCTACCCTTCTCCAGATGCAAGTTCAGAGGAGGAGGGTAAGTTTCAGTCTTTAGAGAAAAGCATGGAGCCAAGTACTGGTCAAAATCGGGGCTCAGAAGATGCTAGCCTGATGGAGCAGCCTCAGCTGGGTCAATCGGACGAGGGACAGGCTAAGGCTGAGGGAGGCAAGCCGCAGCTGCAGCAAGTTGGCCAGGATGATCCAGGCAAGGACCAGGAGCAGCTGCTGTCCATTAGTAATGAGGAGGAGTCCAGACCTTCTCCTGATCCAAGGACACATACAGCAGAGAGGAGGCAGGCACAATGCTGGTCAGCTAGATT
Source organism: Bothrops alternatus (assembly GCA_034064705.1). Lineage (NCBI taxonomy): Eukaryota > Metazoa > Chordata > Lepidosauria > Squamata > Viperidae > Bothrops > Bothrops alternatus. Next base: position 11,183,492 of record JARGCV010000009.1, read on the forward strand.
ATTCATCAGGAGGCAACCTCACCTCTCATGAAGGTCTGCACTAGCATTGCCTTCTTAACCCTCCCTGAGGACTTGAGTGTTGCTGGAGCAATGTTTTGTGCCTTGTGCACTTGTGCCTTGAATCCTGGTCTGTTTGACTCCTGGACTGCTTTCCTGGGCTTCATGTGTGCCCATTGGACTCAGTTGCCCAGTGACACTTGGCTGTACTGAGCTTGGAATCCTGTGCATCAGGGGTGCTTTCTGAGGACCTGTTTGGTGGGCTTGAATAAACACCTGTAGAACTTTTACCACAGAATGGGACAACTTGCCACGGCCAACTTGCTACAGCCAACTTGCTATGGGAAAACCTGCTGCAGGATAAGTTAACAATTCTATTTAATTACTTAAAATAAAGAAAAAAATATTTTAATTTTTGCCATTCACATTTCATTCTCTCTCTCCTTTTGCATCCTTTCTTTAATGGTTCTGTTCCACTATTTCTTTGATATTACTGTCCTTGCAAAGAGTTGTCCCATGGCAGGTTGGCTGTGGTGAGTTGTCCCACAGTGAGTTGGCTGTGACAAGTTGGCCAGGGTGAGTTGTCATAGACCCCTCTTGCCATACGTGGGGAGGGGAGGGAGCAGGGTAGTACAAACTGGGAATGCAGAGAAAATATTCCTGCAGTGCCTCCCTATGGCAGATGCAGTTGCTCAGTGGCTCAGAGGCTCAGATCAGTGTCTGACTATACAATTCTAAGTTTCCTTCCTTTCTTCACATGAGGGAAGTCTATAAGAGAGTGATAAATTTTCCTATACACACAGATATACATACAAATGCAGAATATGAAAACAGAACAGACACTTACAGAAGTATATTTGTCCTCTTTGTTACCTGGATACCTCCTTTGGCCCCTAATGGTGAACAGATTGAGAAAAAAATTCAGCACATTATTTCTAGGAGTTCTATGTTTATATTTATTGTGCTCTTAAAAGAAAATGAATTTTTATTTTAAATCATTGCTACAGAATCCGCCTATGGTCAGAAATAGCAAAAACAGCACGGAAGCAAAGCGTATGGGATGTTTGTCGGGCTGCATGTAGGTTCTGCCTTTTGTATGATGATAATCAAGTGGTAAAGGTATCAAAACGTAAAAAATGTAAGTCTTGGTATTTGTGTGCAACATTATTTCATAATCAAGGCAAATAATAGAATCTCTTTTTCTTTATAGATGCAAGGGCAGAACCTATTCACTCCTATCCATTCAAATACTCAATTGCTTGGACTATTAAGATCTGCAGATTATTTTATTAGTTGCCATATAAATGAATATCTCCAATATTCCAAACAATTTATAGATACCCCAAGGAGATTCAACTGATATCCCAAGCTTGTCCATTTACCTTAACAATCATCTTCCCTTCTACTTTTTTCAGTCTTGCCAATAATAGTTTTTTTAGTCCATCGTCTATTTATATCACATGTCCAAAATATGTGAATTTCTGCTTGCTAATAATATCCTCAATCAAGTAGTTAGTTGGGGGGAGGGTGCTTGTACTGTAAGCCTCATTTTACTTTGCAGATGTTTGAAAGATATAGAAAGCCTGACACCTGTGAGAATGGGCTTCCTTCCCATGGTTAAGCAATCATGCAGATTTTTCAAATCTTATTGTTAAAGACAAACAATTGAAATGAGCAGCAATTTTCTCATGCTGAAAAGTGATGCCTCTCCTTAGAGCAAATTTAGCAATAGGCTACATGTGTGTAGACAATTGTATTTCCTGAACTAGTACCAAGTACATCTGAAATAGACAAGCAATTAGTGGTTGTCTTAATTTCCATTACCATCAGGTTCTTATGCTTTTCTGGCACCAATACAGAGTTGGTTTGCCAGTGACTTCATCTTGTGTATTTTAGGGTTCCCTTTCCTAGATGAGTTAGTTTCCCTCATGTCTTTGGAGCCACACTTACCTCGACTTAGGATCACAATTGAGCCCAAAATTTCTGTTGCTAAGTGGGACATTTCTGAAGTGAGTTGTAAAGTGAATCTGGCTCCCTCATTGACTTTGCTTGTCAGAAGGTCACAAAAGGGGATCACATGACTCTGGGACACGGCAACAGTCGTAAATATGAGTCAGTTGCCAAGCGTCTGAATTCTGATCACATGGAGATGGCAATGCTGCAACGGTCATAAGTGTGAAAAATGATCAGAAGTCCCTTTTTTCAGTCCCATTGTAACTTCAAACAGTCACTAAATGAACTGTGGTAAGTGGAGGACCGCCTGTATAGCCTACCCCCCCTCCAACCAGCAGAACTGTGCTTCTTTCAAATTCTAAGTGAGCCAATCTTTCACAAAGAATTTCTAAATTGTAAGAGTTTCACTAAATGTTCACACAAAATGTTGTTAAATTAATGCATTTCATGTGTCTCTTAGTGGTGAAGAAAAAAGGTAGTGCAACTACATCTGATGATTCTGAAGGAAACATATTAAGAGAGTCACCGGTGCCGATCAAAGTATTTTCTTTAGAAAGAGATCTGCTTAGAACCTTAGCAGAAGTAAGATGTATCAATGCAGAGGTTAGTAAATTTATACAACTATGAGATAATTTTAAAGTCCTTTTAATGCAGCGGTTCTCAACCTGTGGGTCATGACCCCATTTGGGGTCGAACGACCATTTCACGGGGGTCACCAAACAATGCAGTCCACCATTTTTTCCCCTTTTCCCCTTGACCGGAGCAGGGGGCAGTATCGCGCAATGCGGGACGTCGGGACGTGCATGCGCGATGCAGGCCATCGGGCCGCCCATGCGCGATGCGGGCCGTCACGCTGTGCATGCGTGATGCGGGCCGTCGCACCGCGCATGCGCAGCGCAGGTCGGGGTCACAGCCTGAAAAAGGTTGAGAACCACTGTTTTAATGCATTTGACATAGGATACTGATCTTCATTATTCTAGCTTGTTTGCATATGGCTGCTTTTTATTGAGAAAGGGTCTCTAAGAAACTGTCCAACAGTAAAAAAAATTATGCTTATAATGTTTGTCTCCTCTATGCATGTAGTTTTGTATTAAAGAAATTACACCAATTAGGTTTTTTATTTCTCATTAACTACTGTTTCATGGGGATCATGCTTTTCAAACAGACTGTCTTGAGCCTTAACATAGGACAGGCATGTAAAAACTCGTGACGTCATATGATGTCGTGTGACGTATCGGGACTTTTCCCCCATTGCCGGCAATGGGGTGGGCAGGGTTTTGGTGTGACGCATCTGGCCCACAGGCCGGCAATTTGACATGACTGCCTGAATTGAAAGGTTAATCTCATAAAATTTTACATGTTCTGCGTACAAGGAAATATCTTTTCCAGTGTAAAAAACAGGAGTATGGACTCATATTTTGCTACACTTCAACTCTTAGAAGTCCCATTCAGCGTGACCAACAACAGACAATGCAGGGAGCTTATTTATTCATTTATTTTTATTCTGCCCTTATTTTTACAAATAACTTAAGGCATCCAACATGTCCAACATACTTTCTTCCTGTTATTTTTTCCACAACAACAATCCTGTGAGGTGAGTTGGGCTAAGAAAGTATGACTGGCCCAAGGTCACCCAGCTGGCTTTCATGGCCATAGTGAGACTTGAACTCATGATCTCTTGATTTCTAGCCCTGTGCCTTCACCACTAGACTAAACTGGTACTAGACCAAACTGGAGTTACATACCAATATCTGTGGAATGCAAGTTCCATTACTATTTAGTCTACATAAGAGCTTTTATAACTGAGGGTTTTTTTCTTAGCATCTGAACTATTCATACAAAATGTATCGGAGGATACAGCTGAAATTAAGCTTCTATTGCATTTAATATTAAGAAACAAAGACTAAAATTCTTATTTTGTCATAATATAGGTTTAATTCAAATATAAAGTTTTTTTTAAATATTTCATTTATGTTTTTCAACCAATTTGGTTCTCTGTAATGTGTGAATATGAACTGATTTGCTGAAACTCAATCATTTAGGATTAAATGAGGGTTTTAGATCCTGAAATATTCTCTAAGTGAAATAAAATAACCCAAAACCTCCACAATTGGAATGATTATTTCTTGGAACTAATTTAAAATTAATCATGGAAATATTTTTTTTTCCCCCTACAGGCAATGTAATTGGAGAAGTAAGCATCCAGCTTTAGCTTTGCTGTGGCATCTGTGCATAGGAAGAAAACATAAGAATAAGAGTAGTCTATGTCTATCACTAAGAACTTTATACAGTTTTGATCTTTTTATATTAGTGCATTGATAGTTGTTTTCTTCTCCTGGTGTTTGTATTTAGGCTACCATTCAGTTATTAAGAACAGAAGGCGTCCAGCTCAATAATTATCCTGTCCTCCCTGTAGAAGCAAATATACACACTTCAGGATATTCTCAACATTCAACACGAATTGGAAAAGAATCAGAGTGGAATATATACAGGTTGTTTTGAAGTACTATTACTCCTTTTAGTGTTTTTTTTAAATACCGGTTTGCTTAGAACTTTATAGGTATTTTTTTTTCTTCCATTCAATTGTGCCCAATCCTTGAAGACTGCCTGGAAAAGTCCCTGCAATTTTCTTGGGAGCGTTTTTCAGAAATGATTTCCCATTACCTCGTTCGTAGGGCTGAGGAAAACAAACTGGTCCAAGGTCACTCAACCAGTTTTGTGCCCGAGACAGGACTAAAATGTACAGTCACTGGGTTTCTAGCCTAATTCCTTAACCAATTGAGTCCATAGAACAAAACCAGCACTTTAAATTGTACCCTTAAATGTTGTGCCAATCAACAACCATTGCAGGACCTACAAAATTTGTACTACATGTTCCCAGTGCCAAAAGCCAGTAAGTACATGGGACACAACATTTTGGATCAATTGTGATTGTAGCATTTGTGAGTTAAATATGTGGGTTCACAAGATCCAAAGAGTGAGCATTTTCTGTATCTCTTTGTTGACATCTAGTGGTTACCAAGGTATTTGCCATCCCTAACTGGAATAACAGAATAACAGAGTTGGAAGGGATCTTGGAGATCCTCCAGTCCAACCCTCCGCAGAATCAGGAAACCCCACCCCATCCCAGACAAATGGCTGTCCAATCTCCCCTTAGTCTCCTTTCTCCTGGAGCCTGGAGGTTGAAGTCTCATGATCTATTATGAGATTACTTTCTAAGTAAACTTGTAAGATTACATTATAAAAGAACCTTAGAACAATAAGCAGTGAATTTATTTTCACAATTCTATGGAACGATCAAAGACTTTTGCAGTTTACATGTAATATAAAAACATTTAAAACACTGATTGTATAGATTGAAATGTAACTATTTTCAAATAATGTACTGTCATAAAGTTCTTCTATAGACTAACCTTAGGATTTCTGTTTCCTCTGATGTCTTTTGGAGATCTTACTGAGTGACCTCTTTATATGCAGGATAGAAAAGCCAGGTGTCAATGGGAAATGTTTTTTAATGAAATAAACTATTAATAATATGTGAAAATGGGGTGATTATATATGCATGTATGCAAATTTATGTGTGTAAATATAGGAGAACATAATGTTGCATGTTTAAGATCTCCAAAAGACATCAGAGGAAACAGAAATCCTAAGGCTAGTCTATAGAATAACTTTATGATAGTACATTATTTGAAAATAGTTACATTTCATAGATTTCCCTAATAATTTTAAAAATGCGAAAAAAAATTCATAGATTGAAAAAATAATTATGTTTCAGATATTTTCCTGACCATACTGTATATGATGGATTGTTTTCTGTTTCTTTTCCTCTTCTTTTTGGTAATTTAATAATTCAAATTTCTACTGGTTAAGCAACTGGATAAACCACTTATCTCAATATGCTATGGAAAACTTTCTACGAGCCGTCAAAATTGGAGAGGAGTTAAATGAAGCCTGGATTGTACATAATACGGTAGCGTATGTGTTAAATCACAATAAGCATCTGATTATTTCAAAAAGGCAAAGAGAACTTGTTGACCCCCTTCAAATTCTTTTCAATGCTGTTAAGAATATTGGGAACTTTCGGTAAGTTCTAGAAGAGTTTAGTTGAATGTTTGATATTTTTAAGGTTCTTAATAAGAAAGTATAACTTTTAACGGCCTGTTGATGTAAGAACATTATCAGTTTTAGATACATAACAATGACATTAACAAGTCAATCTTCTTTTACTAAGGCAAGCCTTTATAGTTCTCCATTTTGAAATAATGCCGTGTTATTATTGCTGGCTGATACACTGGATGTTTCTGCACAGTGTAGATCCTTAACTGCTCAGATCTCTCATACTATATATTATTTGTGATACAAATACTTTTAATACATATATTTACATAAATAATTTTAGTTCTTTTTCTTTAAAATTAAAGGTTATTAACATTCAGTTGTTTAAACAGCTAAGAGTATTGAGTATTGAGAAGAGAGGAGAGAAAGAAAAATATTCTATTGTTATTAGTTACAATTTAGGAGTTGAGTTTAGAAGTTGAGCATAAAAATGTATTTATTGCATAATAAAGTTTTGATCTTAAACTATTACTTAATATTGAAGTATTCAACAATTTTGAAATCCTGTGTGTGTGTCTGTGTGTTTCTTCGTGTGTGTATGTGTATGAAAGGGGAAAAAATAGATAAATGAGCAAAAGTGAAAAGACTATTGGATTTCTGACTTCCCCTTTTTAGGCACCTGCTAATTTGCAAGCAATATTTGTAGACATTTAGGTCTCCTTAGAAGCCAAGGGAATATGTGTTTCTTGCAACATAGTATCTAGTTATAATTTTTTTCATCTCGTCCCTCCTTTCTTTTCAAGCTGAATCTGTTTACATTCCAGCTGATTACTGTAAGTGCCATGCCTCCATGTAGACAAAATATTTTTTCAATTTTTACTATACATCTTATGCTGTACTAGGCTTAATAAGTAGCAGATACATAAATAGAAAATATTTACATAATGAACATGGATCTAAATTAAAAATAATTAAAAAGCTATAAAAAAGAAAATATCCAACTACCAATATCCTGGTACTGCTAGTGTACCAACATAACCAAGTAAGAAAAAAGGAAGGAAGGAAGGAAGGAAGGAAGGAAGGAAGGAAGGAAGGAAGGAAGGAAGGAAGGAAGGAAGGAAGGAAGGAAAATCTCTACTTATAACTTCGTTTGGTTTAAGTTACTTCTCCCAACACTTGGAAATAAAATCAAAAAATAAGTTTTATACTAACAACATCTGTTAAAATAAAAATAAAAATAGGAAGTTTGTTATTTATCTGATTAGCACAGAGTCTTTGAGAACCACGAAAAACGAACTTGTAAATTTTCATCCACAAAAGAAAGATAGAAGATTATTGGATACAATCCTATTTCTTGCCAAAATACATTCCAAATCAAAATATTTTCTTAAATTTAGTTCATGCAAAGGCAGATCTGAGTAAATCGTTATTTTTATCTCCAGGATATTTCAAGCAGGTAGTTTGTCTTAAAAGTTGTAAAAAGTGGTGTCTGATGCTGAATTTCAAAAACTATTAGTTGTCTATGAGACATTTTTGCTATTTAGCTGTGAGTCCTGAGTATCTCAAGTCTAACATTGGTTGACAGTGAGCCAATATCCTGAATATATACTTCTGTGTAAATTAACAAAAGTTTCTGCTGCACCCCCTCCAGAAGTGAATTATTTGGCAAGTGGTTTCTGCTAATCTACTGGTGTGGTTTTAGTTTAATTTGCCGATTTGTAATTATTTATTGTGAAATTGTTCTTTTACTTAAGGTTTAATTCTGAGTTCACGAGAAATGCTAATAATTCTTTTCCTTGCTTCCATATGTTTAATAAATTAAAGAGCTTGAGGTCATGTACTTTCCAAGATATGCCAACATCCAGATTTGCTTCATCATTAATTCAAGACTGATTACTTCTGTCAACTGAGATAACAAGCATCAGGGCTCAGTATAGCTCTATATAATCTGGCAAAAAACCATTGACCCCTCTTCTCTGTCCAGAATTTCAGTTAAATGCATAAGAGTAAAGCTGGAATAGAGCTCTTGGCTCAAGATGACTGAGAAGAACCATCTTCTTTATTTTACATAGCATATCATTAAAATAATGCTATATCCCAGTTAAAGCAAACTGAGGGTTTGGGCATAAATCACTCACTAATTTGCTATTTATATGAGCAGATTCACCTACAGCAGGGTTAGGCAACCTTGGCTCTTTTATGCAGTGCTTTTTTTGTAAAAAAGAAAAAAAAAGTGCAGGGACTCACACACGTCATACAACCGGCCTTGCCTACCCTACAAGGTTCCATCCAAAAAAGGTACCGGAACTCCGTTCTGGGCGTTCTATGACAAAAAAAGCCCTGTTTTTATGACTTGTGAACTTCAATACCCAGAATTCCTGAACCAGCCATGCTGACTCAGGAATTCTGGGAGTTGAAGTCCACAAGTCATAAAAGAGCCAAGGTTGCCTACCCCTGACCTACAGAGTAAGAGCAAGGTTAAGATGAAGCCCAAGCATTTTTAATTCACTATTTTATTTATAAATAGTATTTTAAAATATTTAATAAGTCTAATGTCTTTCTATTTGCAGACTCTTAAGTCTGGAAAAGAAAGATGAGTTTTCCTGTTTTTTTCCATCTCCAAATTGTTTCCATATTAATTACTCAAAAGGAGGAAAATACTTTGTATTTCAACCCAAATGCTACTGCTGTTTAATTGCTGTTAAAAAAATTGAATTACTATACAGTACATGTCTCTACATCGAAATGTCTAAGTGACTTACACCAGCAAATAGATTTTACTTGATATCAATAAAGGATGGTTCCTGGATACTTTATCATAGCCAGCTCTCCCTCTTCACCAGTGAAGGATTTACTCTTGTCCCAAGAATTGAGAATATTGACTAGAACTCAGTGTTTGTTCCATTCATTTCTTTAGGGCTATAGTTTATTAATTTGTTCAACTTCTATTCCACAGGTGTTAACTGATTACTATTATACCATTTTTTTCTTTTTGTTTTTTCCTCACTTTTTGGTTAAAACACTTTCTATCTTTTACTCTTTTTAATTATTGAAGAAGTGCTCTGAATCATTCAATTTTACCATCAATTGTTCCTAGCTGTGATATATTATTTTTGGACCGGGAGTCTCTGCTCACAGTCACTCATGCCCTTATCACCTCGAGGTTCGACTACTGCAATGCTCTCTACATGGGGCTACCTTTGAAAAATGTTCGGAGACTTCAGGTAATGCAGAATGCAGCCGCGCGAGCAGTGTTGGGCTTGCCTAGAAATGCCCACATTTCGGCATCACTCCGCGAGCTGCATTGGCTGCCAATTGGTCTCTGAACCCAATTCAAAGTGTTGGTTATGACCTATAAAGCCCTACATGGCATTGGACCAGGTTATTTACGGGACCGTCTGCTGCCCCATGAATCTCAGCGGCCGGTTAGGGCCCACAGAGTGGGCCTTCTCCAGGTCCCGTCAGCCAGACAGTGTCGCCTGGCGGGGCCTAGGGGAAGGGCCTTCTCTGTTGCGGCCCCGGCCCTCTGGAACCAACTTCCCCCGGAGATCCATGTCGCCCCCACCCTCTTCGCCTTTCGTAGATTGCTTAAAACATACTTTTGCCGGCAGGCCTGGGGCAGCTAACACCTTGCCCCTAGCCAGTGTATGTTTCTGTGTATGTTTGTGGAGTGATTGGTTTCTTTTAGCTTAAGGGTTTTTTATAGATATGTGTTTATTGTAATTTCTATCATGCTGTGAGCCGCCCTGAGTTCTTTGGAATAGGGCGGCATAGAAATTAAATAAATAATAATAATAATAATAATAATAATAATTTTTATTGGAAAATTGTCTATACTGTTTTTGCATGATGGAGTTTCCTTTTTTTTCTTTTTGTAACTATTGGCAATATATTAGGTCTGTCGAGCGTACATGACAGGGCAGGAACACTATGATATTACTTGAAATATAAATACTAATTATGGAATTGAAGGCTGTACAAATAGGCAGTATTCAGAGACTTACGGTATATTCTGAGGATGGATCTACCTAAACAAAATAAATAAATACTGTTTGCATATCTGTTACATGTTTGGTACTAATGAATGCATATCTTAATTTGGCACAGTAAAGCACTGGTTTATAACATTAACTTTAAACAATTTTTCTTCCTCTTGTTTTGTTTTGTTTCAGCAATACTACTGTTTTAGTAACTTTATGCAATGCTCTGGCAAGAGGGCTGATTCTTCCTTGGATTCCCAAAATGGTTTCCAAAACTGATGAAAAGAAAGTTAATGAGGAAGGGCCCACCAAACGTAAAAAGACTGCTTTAAAAGGACATGATAAATCATTCACTGCTCTAATTATACCTGTGGATCCAGCTGGAATCCATGATATTAAAGCAGCTGTAGAGGTATATTTTTTATCATAGTGGCTTTCTATATAAGAATAAGTTATACGTGATTAAACCTATGTGGACAGACTGAAGATGTATGGTTGACTGCCAGTTCATTAAAGGTTGACTTCATGAAGTAGCCTCAGTGTTAATGGGTATTCTTTCTTTCATGGAATGTGTAAGCATTTTTATTGGAAGCAGAAGAAAGGGCCAAATGACAAAGATATCTCTTACAAATCTAAGAATTTGAACTTTGGCTTAAGCCAAGCAAGACTGAGTGGCTTTGGTTGTTTGGTGCTGGGAAACTTCCACCAGAGGTGTATTACTACTTCATATAGATCCAGTAGGTAATCTGGGAATCCTGAACTCAAAGAGCAAGATGCGATGACTAGGAAGACTTTTTTATACCTTCAGATGGTGTACTAGCTGCGCACATTCCTAAACCAAGAAGTCTTGCTCACTGTCACTCATGCCCTCATGCCCTCTCATCTGGATTACTACAATGCCCTCTGTGTTGAAGAGCATTCAGAAGTTTCAACTTGGGCAGAATGCAGCAACACATGCATTAGATAGCATTTGTTATTTGGCACATGTACCAACACTATCCATGAGCTGCATTGGTTGCCAGTGTGCTTTCAGATGCAATTCAAGGTGCTGGTTGTCACCTTTAAAGCTTCATGGCTTAGGACCAGGTTACTTGAGGGCCCATGTCTTTTCTCAGTTGTTTCTACCATCCACTCTAATCAAGCCCAATGGCTTGTTTAGCATCCTGCTGGCTAAAGAATGCCTGTTGGTGGGCCAAGGAGACATGCCTTTTTTGTCATAGCCCCCATCATGGAGAATTCACCCTCCAGAGACCTCCAATCCTGCTGGCCATTCATAAGGTCCTAAAGATCTGGTTCTGTGCCCAGGCCTGAGGCCCCAATGTGTGCAGGGACCCACTTCTTGGATGTATAAGCTATTTGGGTGGATGTTTCTTGGAGGCTTTGTATTTAACTTTTGTAATGTTTGTCATTTTTATTTTATTTTAATTCTGTTTGCTGCTCGGAGTTATATGTTGACATTGGCTATATAAATTGGATGGATGGATGAATAAAAGAATGTTATTACTTATTGGCAAACCAACAATGCTAGTTTATTTGATGGGAGAGCTTTTTTATCAGTAATACAGATATCCCCTTCTCCATCTCATGCTCCCCCAAATTTGTTAATATGCCTCTGCATTAGTTTTGTTTTTAAAATAGCATTTATAAAATAATTTCTTTTAGGTCTGTGAATTTGCTATGCGTTTGCCTAATGGAAGTGCACCTGATGAGCCTGTTCCTATTGCTATGCGTCAACAGATTATTGCAACTTGGGTAAAAGCCAAACAATTACTTCAGCAGCAGATTGGGAGGTGGCATGGATCTGAGGAGGAGGTATTTCTGTCACAGCATAAAAAGGCAGCCTTTTGAAGGCTGAGAGTCACAGGAGAGACATGGTGGATGATGATACAGAGTAGTCAGAAGCAGTATTTATTTTCTTTCTCATTCTAATTTATCTAGTTTTCTTTCTTTTTTGTTGGAGGAAGGTGTCCTTTGTAGTATAAATTACCTTAAGCACATAAACCACGCTTTAGTGCTTCTCATTTCAGAACAGAAGGAAACTATGTCAAGTATTTTTTGACAAGGTGGCTACCAGAAAGGGGATTTGGGGGACTGCATGCTGCTTGTGAATATTAAATTGCTCATCCTCATAACACCAGGGAGAACCAGTTTGAAAAACAGAACTCCAGTTTGGGAATTTCATTTTATATAGATAGAAGACCTTAAGCTTGGCTCTATTCTCACGCAGTCAGTATAAAAAAAGGTAAATGCTTCCCTGTCCAGTCGTTTCCAATTCTAGGGCACCGGGCTCATGTCCGTTTCTTGGCTGAGTGAGCCAGCATTGCCTGCAGACATTTTCCATGGTCATGTGGCCAGCATGGCCAGATGCCAAAGACACTCTTTCCTTCCCACCAAAGTGGTACCTATTAATCTACTCACATATGCATGCTTTCGAACTGCTAGGTGGGCAGACATACATACATATATATGCCCTGCTAAATATGAATATCAGTGAACTTGAGGATTCCAACCAGGATTATCTCAACTTTCTCCCAATGTGATCCTCATAACACCAGTTATCTTAATTTTTGGTAAAAAAAATAGCATGCCTTAAGCCATGCTTAATCTTCACATGTCACCCAAATTACAAAAAACCCCAACAAAATAAGTCCTATTATATTAGTGCCATGTGCTCTGTGACTCAGATGCCAAACATTATTTTTAGAAAAGCACAAAAAGATTGCCCATTCCTATAGTAGAATCTATTTTTTCAGAATCTGAGGCCGAGTTCTCACAAAGGGGAGATGTATTTGTTAATCTTCATTTGGGTAATATCATTTTAGATTGCAATTGAGTTGGATGATAGATTGTTCTATGAAGTATGTTAGAGAAGCTAGGTTGTGCCTGAGTTTGTCATAGATTGTTCTACAAAGCATGTTAGAGAAGCTAGGTTGAGCCTGAGTTTGAGATGTCTATAAAAATGTAAAGTGTATATTTGTACTTATTTAATATGATGCCTTGTTATCTGTTGAATTAGTGTTTCTTTCTATTCAGGGTAATGATGATGGGACAAGTCCCATGACAAAAGTTTTTATTGGCCTGGAAATGTATTCGTGCAATGGTTTGAGCCTTATGGACTTTTTACTTCCCAATTTGTCTCAGGTATATATATTTCTTCCTCCTTTTTCTCCTCCTCATCCCTTTGCCATAATAGTAGTAGCAGTAGTAGCTTTTTATAAATTAGTTAGAAGGCCATATCAAACTCAAAACACAGGGGCACATCCAAAACAATAATTCTTCTTCGGTGTATTTATTGTGCCCACAAATAGAATAACCAACATTCATGTTAAATATATGAAAAAGAATTAAACTTCAGTTTCTCAGACTGCTATTTTACTGTGCTTCAAGTTAACTAAAGCTTTTTTGGAATACAAAGAAAGGGGATGAAGGGTAGGGAAGAAAAATAGATCTGGGTGAAAAGAGCAAAAGATTCCAGACAGATGACTAATATGAATAGTACAATCAGACCATGGTTCTAATGAATGTTAGTATTGTCATAACCTTGGTCTAATTGCAGACCCACTCTCATACAGATAGGATAGTAGAAAAGAGATGTTTTCCCTTTCTTCTTTCTTTTCTCTTCCATAAAGGGATTAATAGCAATCCCTTGGGTTTCCATGACTCAAAGGATCAAGAGAGTGGTTTTACATTTTATCAATATTTTGAACCTCTTCAAAAAAACATACTGAAACTTTCCTTTTTAAAACCTAAAAACATTTTCTCCTCTTTGAAACTGGAATACAGTACAATTCAAAGGATATATTTTCCAAGTACTTACTTCGCTCATGTCTTAAATTTGTTTGGTTTATGGTAATTGTACCCCATACCTATAAAAGATTGCTAATGACCTGCAACACAGATTCCCAAGCCAGAAGCAGTTACTGTATCAATATCAATTTTTTTCCTGTGTCATTCTTTAGAAAAAGGTACAAGTTATTATTCTGAAACATTGTAGACTGGAGGTGCTGAATATTAATGTAATCAATTCATGAACACATACATATATATATATATATATATATATTTATCCACTTACTTGTAGTTGGTAAAAATGGCTCTGGAATGCAGTTGGTCAGACTCGCTTGTACAGCTTCAGACGCTGACTAGACTTATGCATTTTGCACATAATCTCCATGACCATGAGCTGGTGATAACTTGTTCTGAGAAGATTTTGGAATTAGGTAAAGTGCCATTTAACACAGATCCAAAGAAAAAGGGAATGTAAGTAGACAATACTGAATTATAAAAAAAATTTGCATAATTCTTGCCTAGAGAGAGGGGTGTGTGTGTGTGTGTGTGTGTGTGTGTGTGTATAAAATATCTGATCTCTTAGCTGCAGGTTTCCATCCACCCCTCAAAAAAACTCTTCACAATGATCCCTATTTCATTTGTAACTATAATTAAATAATGTGTCACTACCAGCATTGACTTGGATTAAGGCAGTTAGGTTTCTAGGAGTTACGATCAGAATTTGAAGTTAGTATAAGAAACTTGAGTAAATGTGGAGTCTGATTTGCCTTCCCTACCATGTTTGTGGTCATTGTCCTTTAACCCGACCTCCTGAAGTGGGGATCCCATTGGAAAGAGTGGGACCATTTTTCATGTGATTTGGGGAAAATGGAGCAATTTGCACAACAAATTTTGTTCTTATTCCCTCTCTTAAAAATGCCTTCTTCCCCAAAAGAAGGAAGGATTGTGATATTCAGCTCAATCATTTCGCCTACCATATTTAGGTGAAGTGAATTCAGGCTTCTTTTTAGAGTTCTAGAGGGCTAAACGGCCCTCCTAATTTGCCTAAAGAGAGATAAGAAAGGAGGAATTAATTTTCTCTGGCGATGCACTCAGATGTAGACACTAACTCTGAAATCTTATGTCTAATTACCAGCATCTTACTATTAGTTAGGATCTCCCTCATTACAGCTGCAACAGTTCTTTTCTCTGATCTCCATAGTGTTATTTTGATAGTTTGCTCTTTAATATTATTTTGTGTGAAATACTTTGGAGCTTTCAATTAAATTTCTAGATGGAAAGCATCTCCAGATTTTTATAACTTTTAAAATTCACTTTTAATTCAAGAGGGCTTTTTATTCTGTTTATCACCTTAATACATAGTGAATCTTTCCATTAAAATAGCAGTACTTGAGGAGGAAAACTGGTTTCAGACTTCTTTTTAAAGAAACTAATTAAATAGAGCAATACTGACCTCTAATGGTTATAATTATTATACCATTCTATTGATGTACAGTAATGTTAAAAGCAGTTTTTTTGCCGGTTCCACATGCTACATACAGTAGTTGTGTAACTCTGCACTGGCGATATCTTAAAATGAAAGCAAGATTCAGACTAAAAGTCTGAGTTAGAAGGGACTATATAAATCATGAAGTCCACCTTTTTGCTCAGTGCAGGAATCCAGTAAACCATTCCTGGCAACTGGCCATCCAGACCTTAAAAATCTTCATCAAGAAGGAGCGTATGATATCACTGTTCTAGGCAGACTGTTCCATTGTTTAATATAATGTTTTCAACTTCAGCCTGTTGATTCTTACCAGTTGTATTGTTTGTTTCAACAGAGAATACGTCCACATGTGACCACTTTTTAAAAATTTTCTCTGTCTTTTGCAAGCTAACTGTGCTTACCTTCTTTAACTATTCTTCACGGAATTTAATTTCGGATTCCTTATCATCCTTTAGTTGTCCTCTAAACATGTTACAGTTTCTCCATGCTTCTTTTAAGATACATAGGTGTGAAAAATGGTCATAAGTCACTTTTTTTTCAGTGCCATTGCAACTACAAATGATCACTGAACGAACTGTTGTAAGTCGAAGACTACCTGTAGTTCATCTGAGATTCTTTGTACAAAGAATTAGACAAAGCAATTCAATCAGAATAGAGCTGGACGGGACCTTGGAGGTCTTCTAGTCCAACTCCCTGCTCAAGCAGGACACTCTATACCAGTGGTTCTCAACCTTTTTCAGGTTGAGACCCCACTTGCCCCGCCCATGCGCGCCGGGCCGATCCGCGCATGCGTGGCGCGCATGTGATGAAAAAAAAAGCAAAAACAAAATGGCGGACCGCGACGGCCGATCTGCGCATGCACGGCGCGTGCGCGACAGCCCAAACCGCACATGCGCGGCGCGCACGCGACGAAAAAAACAAAACAAAAAAAACAAAATGGCAGACCGCAGTGTCCGGCGACCCCCGCGAAACGGTCGTTCAACCCCAAATGGGGTCGCAACCCATAGGTTGAGAACCGCTGCTCTATACCATTTCAGACAAGTGACTGTCCAGTCGCTTCTTAAAAACTCCAGTGATGAAGCGCCCACAACTTCTAACCACAAGCTGTTCCACTGATTAATTGTCCTCACTGCCAGGAAGTTTCTCCTTAGTTCCGGGTTGCTTCTCTCCTTGATTGATTTCCATCCATTGTTTCTTGTCCTGCCTTCAGGTGCTTTGGTAAATAAGTTGACCCCCCTCTTCTTTGTGGCTGCCCCTCAAATGCTGGACTGCTGCTATCATGTCACCCCTAGTCCTTCTTTTCTCTAAACTAGCCAAACCCAAATCCTGCAACTGTTCTTCATACATTTTAGTCTCCAGGCCTTTAATCATCTTAGCTGCTGTTCTTTGCCTGTGATGACATTAGCTGATAAAATGAGAAGTGGCTTTTAGTTCCAATAAGTAAAAAATAACTCTCCCCCTTTAGCCTGCCCAAATGTGAGAATGGAAAGCTTAGGTTGTCTGTTTCTCAATTCCTAAAGCACTGCTCTATTCTGGCAGGATCTTGAAAACTGAGTTATTAGTCAAAAGTTTGTTTTTGACGTCTTTATGACTTCTTTATGTAGAAATGATTACAGTGCCAGACAAGAAATGCTGAGTATAGCTACTTGTACTCAAGGAAAGAGTATAATGGAAAACCTGGCTGGCCAAAAACATTTGCGAGTTATAGCATCAAAATCCTTTGTTGAAAGTGCAAGGTATGTTGTAATCTTTTTTTGGAACACTTTTTTTATTTTAATGAAATCTGAATATTAATACCAGCAAATGTATAAATTCCAGGAAAATAGCAACTGTGTATTGAACGCACTGAAATAAACTAATAAAATCAGAATGTTAGAATAGAAACTTTTATTCTTTTTTTTTTTCTTACTTTCTCTTTCTGTCTCTCAACCATTAGCAAGTTGCAGGGAAGATCTCATGTTGAATTTTTAAAAAATTAAAGCAAGAGCGCCATAAAATGTAGTTTGGCATCATTTAATGTTTGTTTCTGGATATTTATTTTTAAAAAAATATTTAGTTTTTTTTAAAAAAGAGAGATCAATAGCTTTCTGAATTAGCTCTAGGCTTTATTTTTAGACTGATAGTAATAATCATTTCCACACTGTATTAATTTTAAAGAAACTGACATTTCTGCCTGCAGTAGTATCTAGCTAAGAGTCTGAGATAATCCTGGATGAAATTTTGTCTGTGGCTTTTGATAACTTTACTTTTCACTTTTAATAAAATATAAAGTTAGTCAAATGAAGATGAAATATAAAAATATTAAAAATTAAATCTAAATCTAAAAATGTATTTAAAACATGTGACATGGATAAATTTTAATAGCTCTTCGGCAAGAGGACAAAGTTTTTAAAAAGGCATTTTAAATAGAAAATATGAACAAGTAACTGGCTTAGCTAATGCAAAGTTTCCAAAATTGTACATAATGCTCCCATTTCTTCTTTTTTCCACAACAACCCTATGAGGTAGGTTGGGCTGAGACCATGTGGTTGCCCAAAAACCACCCCATCAGCTTTCATGTCTAAAGAAAGACTAGAACTCACAATATCCTGGTTCCTAATCCAGCAGCTTAACCATCACACCAAACATTTTTATTTCAGGAAACAGACACAAACATAATAATGTTTATTTATTTATTTATTTTGTTCAGACTTATATGCCGCCCTTCTCCTCAGATCCAGGGCGGCTCACAACAATAATACAAGTAAAAAACAAAACATAGGATCAGTTAAAGCTTCTACTTAAAATACTATATAAAAACAGAATAATTTATAACACTCATACCACACACAATCACAATCAAAGGCCCAGGGGCAGAGTGCAGCTCACACGCCCCAAACCTGTCTGCATAAATGTGTCTTTAATAGTTTTCGGAAAGCTAGGAGGGAGGAAGCAGTACGAACCTCTGAGGGAAGCTGGTTCCAGAGGGCTGGGGCAGCAACGGAGAAGGCCCTAGCCCTAGGCCCCGCCAGATGGCATTGTCTAACAGACGGGACCCGTAGGAGGCCAACCCTATGTGCCCTAACCGGTCGCTGGGATTGACAGGAAACATTTAGTTTCAGAAATCTTTGAAGTGCTGTTGAAATAAAGCTGCAGTTCTGTGTAAGATAAATGGAGTGCAAGAGATACGTCACCCCATAACATAACTTTTTAAAAATATTATATTCATCTAAGGGAAAGTTATGAAATTAAGAACAGATGACATAAATAAGCATAACAGACTAATTTATAAATTTGTAGAATCTCCTGTTCTGAGAATATAAAATAATAATGGGAATTGATTGTAATTATGGAATACTTGATTCTTTGGGAAGAGCAATATCACCTAATATTATTAAACATTTATTATGGTAATGAAAAAGAAAAAGAGAATGAAAGCTTTACTGTTTGTGTTGATGTGTAAAACTTATAAATAATTTTGACAATTGTTGTCAACATCCAACAAACAGCAAGTTATGGGGGAAACTAACAAATTGGCTTAACAAGCACATTATGCTTATTTACTTTGCTAATTTTTAAATAATCAGGATAATTAATAATTACTAACTTGTTAGAACAGCAGAAACATTAAAACATTAACCTTACAATTAATTCATTGGAGAATTTTGTTATTTTATTTTATACAGCAAATATTATGTGGGTGTATATGGCTTTTCTTTCCGGATAGGTAGGTAGGTAGGTAGGTAGGTAGGTAGGTAGGTAGGTAGGTAGGTAGATAGATAGATAGATAGATAGATAGATAGATAGATAGATAGATAGATAGATAGATAGATAGATAGATAGAGAAATCAAGAGATAAAACCCATCCATTGTTTTTATTAATGGATCAGCCCTTTAATTTAAAAAAATCAATGTCTTAATGTTGAAATATGTCCAAGAGGGTAGTTAATCAGAATCATTGCAATTGCATTACATACTGCTTACAGCAGGCCTGTGGGTTTTATTTTATTTTTCCACTTTCTTAGATATGCAGGAGAAGCAGGAAATCTTAGCATTGCCATGGTAGCAGCCCGGCATTTCTGGAATGCATGCTTACCTTTCATTGGTTGTTCAGCAGATAGGCAGCATCTCAAAGCACCTACTGAAGTCATTCTCAAGAGCATCATTAAAGCATCAGAGGCCAAAAGTAAGCAGGTAAGGAATAGGACTTTCATACCGGATTCGTGACTGATTTGACTTCCAATGCTCAAAACAGAAGCGAAACCCAATGAGGAAAATAATAATGTACATCTTACTTACACTATAATGTAAAAAGGTAAATAAATAAATATAGTTGATAATAAATGATTATAAATAAATGGATTTACATAATAAAATAACAAGTGAATATCTTTGGACAACCTGACTTTCCCAGCACAAACGGCATTTTTGGAAAGGATTTCAAACCTCCTACGTCTCATTCTTCTTGATATTGCTGTTTTCTGCCATTAGATAATAGATCCTACTACTAATAATAATAATAAAGTTGGAAAGGACCTTGGAGGTCAGCTAGTCCAAACCCCTGCTCAAGCAGGGAACCCTATACCATTTCAGACAAATGGCTGTCCAGTCTCTTCTTAAAAACTTCCAGTGTTGAAGCATTCACAGCTTCTGGAGGCAGATTGTTTTACTGGTTAATTGTTCTAACTGTCAGGAAGTTTCTCCTTAGTTCTAGGTTGCTTCTCTCCTTGATTAGTTTCCATCCTTTGCTTCTTGTCCTGCCTTCAGTTGCTTAGCTTGACTCCCTCTTCTTTGTGGCAGCCCCTGAGATATTGGAACACTGCTATCATGTCACCCCTAGTCCTTCTCTTCATTAAACTAGACATACCCAATTCCAGCAGCCTTTCCTTATGTGCTTTAGCCTCCAGTCCCCTAATCAGCTTTGTTGCTGTTCTCTGTACTCTTTCTAGAATCTCAACATCTTTTTTACATCGTGGTGACCAAAACTGGATGCAGTATTCCAAGTGTGGCCTTACCAAGGCATTGTAAAGTCTTGGTTTCCCCCCCCCCTCATTTTTATTTTAAAACTTTATTTTGTTATAATCACAACATTATAATTCAAATGTCAATGACATCTTTTCTACTACAATCAGGACCTCGTTTTTTTTTTTTTTTTAAGGAAGCAGATAATATGTTACAGCTGCACCAGTGGCCTACAGTAGATTTTCGGAGCAGCAGCCCATCAGATGGGCATTTTTTTCCGGGTAAGTTTTTTACCATTTCATCTTTTTAAATATCCTCTCCCTCTTTATATTTGCTGATGATCTCTACCTGAATGGATTTTGTAAGATTTGAGATTTTGTGTTAATGTCTTTCAAAGGTGCTGAGGAAGATTTGACTTTAAGAACATTCTTGTATGTGTTACTGTTCCAAGCACATGCTGATAAAAATGATTGGGAGACAGGCCTTAAGGTTTTAGATGAAGCGGTTCAGATTCTCCCTCGCACAAAGCACAGACTGTAAGTTATTTGGATAGTTTGCAAAATATTTCAGTTAATATGCAATGCTATGGCTGTGGTTATCATAAGTAATTACGATAATCAGAATTAACCCAGAGAGAAACATTCCACTTAGATGGTTGTCTTTTACCTCCAAGCCACAACTTTTAATAATAATAATCAGAATAGAGCTGGAGTTCTTCTAGTCCAGCCCCCTGCTCAAGCAGGAGTCCCTATACCTTTTCAGACAAGTGACTGTCCAGTCTCTTCTTAAAAACCTCCAGTGATGAAGCACCCACAATGTCTGAAGGCAAGTTCTTCCACTGGTTAATTGTCCTCATTGTTAGGAAGTTTCTCCTTAATTCCAGGTTGCTTCTCTCCTTGATTAGTTTCCATCCATTGTTTCTTTTTTTGATAGTAAGAGAAATCTGATTTTCTTATTTATTTATTTGATGTCTATAGCCACCTATCTCAACAAGTGCCCCTGGCAGCATATATCATTAAAAGTATTTAAAACAAAATAAATATATATATATACCGGTAGTTGTCAAGTAAAGCTATTGCTGTCAATGCTAATATAGCCAACAAAATGGAGCCTTAAAGACACTTAGGGCTATAGGCCTGGGCACATAACCAGGTCTTCATAGCCTTACAAAAGACCAATAGGGTCAGGGTCATCCTAATATCTGAAAGGAGAATCTTCTAGATGGCAGGGGCTTTGATGGAGAATTGACAGGCACATTTCTTGGCTTAGGGACCTGTAACATGCCCAATCTACTATTCCTTCCCCAGTTTTGCTTTTTTTTCCCTCCAGTTTTTTTCTTCATTATGAAACATACAGTCTATAAAATGTTCTAGTAACCCACTAACCAAGGGGGTTCCAATATTGTTTACTTAAGGTCTTCTAATTAACCCTATTCCTGGGGACAGTGCCTAACTACCTGATATTTGAATGAAAGGAACAGTTCTTTGAAACTAGGATGCTTCCAGAACACTATTAATACCAATAAAGGAGAATATTTGTAGCTCATAGTTGAAATGAAGGTTGCTGTCTGAACTTGGTTGTTATATAGCAGACATTTCATTACCCAAACTAGGTTTCACCATCAGTGAACACCAAGGACCCCCTCATACTATTAATAATTGCAAGTATATGTGAAATACAAAAGACGTTCATTAGACACATGTGGCAGAAGATCATTAACAAGCTTCACCACTTTCTAATGGTGAATTGCAGCAAGTGGCAGGCTGGAGACAGCTTGCACCAACTGGCAAGAGTCCTGGTTCTGAAATTTTGCGAACTGGTTGATGGCAGAGGGGAGCCTCAATGCCTTGCACACAAATCAGCTCTTCCGCAGTTGATGGTGTTGGGTGGCAGCAGTGGGGCCAAAAGAGGTTGTCCTTAGCATGTAGCAGCACATCACTGGTTGCAACTCAGTCACAGTATTTAATAGTCACGTATACATATTCCTATAAACACATTCCCACTTTTATTTCCTTTTCACTCCAATATCTTGAAGTGAAAATGATTACTAATTGCATTTCGGCAAGCATTTGTAGCTCAACAGTTGCCTAAAATGTTCTACATTGCCATTTTTTCTACTGGGTTTGTTGAAACAGTTCTTATTTTCCTCAATGTGGATATATTACTTAGTGCTAACATTAAATTCTACAAATGGGTACATTTGGAGGCAGCCTTTGTTAACCTCTACCAGTAATAGCCTCCTCTGAATATTAAATTAGTTTGTATTCATCCCACTGTTGGAATTCTGCTGTGTGTAATCCTGAATGCAATATATTAAAATTTCTTATGTACTATTATGCTAAAGTTTGGATATGAGTGAACTTCATTCCATCATGGAGGTAAATATTCCTGCAACTCAAATAGTGCTTTCTGACTTCAAAATACTTTATAAAAAAGTTTTGAAATAACCATTTTGTCAGCTTATTAAGTCATTCATAAATACTGACGAAATAAATTTTTCCTTCATAGCCCAATTTTTAAGCATATGGTCATGGTAAAGGCAAGACTAGGACGTAATTATATAATGGAAATTCAGAAATTCCGTGATGAAACTGAGGATTACATGTCAGATATGTGGCATCGTTTGGCATCTGTCTCCTTTGATATTGTGGGACAATTGTCTTGCTACCAAAATGCAATTGAAGTTTTAAAGGTTTGTACGTATCTTCTTTTTAAAAGATGCTATTAGTTTGCAGTTCTTGATGAAAAATTAATATCTGACAATGGTAATAAGAATATAAGCTTTATGTAATTCCTAATTCTTGTTTTGGATCTTCCTTTCGAGAAGATTAGTAGTCTTTTGTGATTCTCCATCTAAACATCTGGGGAGACCTAAGACTGAATTAATATGGTTAAGGATTTTAAGTATATTTCTGACTTTAAGTAGCTGTCCTTGAGACACCTTTGGCGTACCAGATGTTAGAGGCATCTGAAACACAAAGTTCAAGTGAATGATGTAAATTTCAATTTTGAAATCTTGCTTTTGATATTTATCATGTCATTCATAGCTTTCCCTTCCTCCAAATTCCTAGTACTATCTCTGAATTAAAAAAAAAAGTATGTGTCTTCTAGAGATATATCAAAGCTAGGCTTATATCCCTGTTGCTACATAACTTAATCAAGGCTTTTGGTCCTACAGGTGTAGAAAATGCCTTCTTTCCCCCCAGTATTTGCTTAGAGCCACCAATAATCTGCAGACGGTTAGGCTAGATTAATTTTCTGATCCCTTCCAAATCTATAATTCTTTGACTCTCTGATCTGAAATTGTACTTTCCTAAAAGCAATGTAGGCTTTTGTATATTTATATTACTTTGTTTTCCTCTGAATGGGAATGTGTATCAAGAACTAGTCTAAATATGTGCTCATTGTTTTTATGTAGAAAAAGGAATCTGAATTAAAGAAAGTGAATAATATCTTAGGATTTGCAGAATGGCTGTATTGCAAGCAGTTTCCTCTTAGTGAGGCTATTAAACACCTGGAATGGGCAATAAATATGTTATTGTATCTCAGACCTCTCCAAAAAAGTCCTGAGGAAGAAGGTATGTTTTTCAAGCTATGTTCCAAAAATAGCTGTGTTTATTTTAGCATTGGGGGTGTCGTGTGATATAATATTTTTGCCTTTGACATTAAAAAACATTTAGATTTTTTCCTGTGGTCTTCTAAAGATGATATTTTCATTTAAACAAAATGTTGTTTTATGCCTTAATGATTTTTTTTAAATTAAGGGGTGAGGAAGATAAAATTAATGCTTGAGACTTTGGGGACTACCCAGGAGCTATTATTCAGCTACACCTGGAGCTTACGAGTTATACAAAACATTCTGTTACATAAAACGTATCAATAATGTGTTTATATTGTTATATAAAACATTTTCAACAATATTGACTGATTCTTCATATTTTCTTTGTAGAATTAAGAAACCAAATTAGTATTGGAGAATTGAGAAGCATAAAACAGTTAGAAGCTTTATTTAGAGCTTATACAATAATGGCAGTCATTTCTGGCCATGGTTCAACTTTTTATGAGCAGTACTGTTTGATGGCGTATGCTTTTGTGATTCGCATGTGGCAGGTGAGATAAGAACATGGTAACTAGAAGGCTGCTAAATGCATAGTACAAGTATATTAGGTTTTTTTTTAATGAGCAATGGCTTGAATTCAAAGCACTTACCGAAATCACGTTGATCTTCCAAAAAGAATTATTGTAGCTTTTAATGAAGATAAGTTATATGCAAGTGATTTCTTGATACACTTGAATGTTAAGTCTGTTCCAAAAACTTGTTCAAAAGAAATTCCCACTTGTATAGAATTATAGAATCTGTAATGCTATTAGTCTGAACAGAAATGTATCTCATTTTCTGCTGTGTGCTGATATTATAACAACATTTAATTGGAAACAAAATTAATCTGTTTCTTTTATATTTTTATAAGTGCAATTATATTCCACACAAATATATTTACAGTGAATCAGGCATCTTGTCAAGGTTAAGGCAATGAAGCTTTCAGAATCTCTGTCTAAGCATGTTTTATAGAAAAAAGTGCAACCTGAATTGGAACATATCAAAATGAGTAAATCAGCGCAAATATAACAATATATATTAGCAGGAAAGTGGTAGATCACTTATTACTTTACAAGCCTTATTGGCACATCCCAACCAAGGAAGAAAAACAGTCATAGTTTACAGGTTTTTTAACCAATGTATTTTTTGATGCTCTGCTCTTCATAGAAACCAATGTTCCCCGCCATTTTAAAAAAAGATTTTTTTAAAAAAGTTGCCCCTTAAAAGTACTAAAAATTTAGGGATACAAAGTACATTAGACTGTATTCGTTGGCTCAATTAAGTTTTTAAAAAAGAAGTTTACTTTTCTAGGAATTTTATTAAGCTAGCTTGTATTATGATACATGACATTAACTTTTATGTATAAAAACTTTTTTCGTACAGAAAGTAAAAGCAATCTGTAAAAAAAGCCTTTTTTAGTAATATTATGTTTTATTTTTTATAACAAAAAAGTCAACATTTAATTGAATTAAGAATTGTACTTCTTGGTTTTTTTCTTCCCAAAAGCAAGTGTAATTATTTTTCAGATGTCATTCACAACAGCAGGATTGCTTTTAAAGACCAAAGTTTCACCAGCCCAATCAACAACTCCAAAGTCAAAAGATAAAAAAGATGCAAAAAAGGTAAGGCACTCAAAAGCTGACGTCTTCATATCCAAACATTTCCTCCCATCATTGGGGTGGGGAACAATCATACATATGCCATAATGTCAATGACATAGCAAACAGATATGACACAATTTCATAATTATGTTACGGCTGTGATGACATCATGAAGCATATGGCTTGTTACAAATATTGTCATGTTCTATCAATGTTACTTTATTAAGTAAGGGTACTGTTAATACCGGTACTTCTAATCCATGGATAGAGAACATCTGGATTTTCAGATTTGTTGGTCTACCAGCATGTATCAACATCAATTAGCAGAGAGGGTGCTCAGGACCATAAGGGTGATAATGTAATAGTATCTAGAGAGGCTAAACCTTGACACCTCTGTTACTACCTTTCTATCTGAGAATATATTAGTAGGGAAATGAATGCTTTTTGCTTGGAAACAAATATATACATCACACAAATACTGCCACATATCTTTAAATTGTCAAAACATTCATGAGTAATCATCACAATTTCTGTAGCAGTGATCATTTATAAGACAAGGTGAGAGGGATGCACAGAATCTTATTTATGTAGACACATCTGTCTAAAATTAAACTGATGACTGATTGTCACTTTCCTGCTGTTTTTAAGCATCTTTTAATTTGTGGTGCATACAATAATTGTTTTATAATTCCTTATTTTGTTGCTATTCATAGTATTGTAAGTATTGGCAGAGGGATGGGTGGCATAGAAATTTAATAAATAAACAGTGGCTCTTTCCTTCCTCATTATAATTAGACTGAATGATAAAACATTATCTCCTTCCCAAATTTGTTCCCAGATTTGGAAATTCTATCTGTTGAAGAAACAAGACAGTGAGCAAAGTCATTTTCACATATCTGAAATATTATAGTGTTTTTTTAATTATTATTTCTGCTTGGAAGTCCAAGACTAAACCCATGAGAAGAGCTGAGACTTGTTTGAAGAAAAAAAATTATTAGGACTGAATGTATTATTACAGAAATATCGATCATTATTTCTTTTTTTCCCCTAAAGCCTGATCCTACTCAGGGTTCACCTACAAGCCCTCCTAAAAAAGATAAAGAGAAATCCCCAAAAGATGTAAAAAAGGTACATTTCCTTTAGTGCATGTATTTTGATTTCATTTATGTTAACAAAAAGGAAACTTTGTTAAAAATAAAGAGTCCAATTTTCAGACACACTCAGCCATTAAAGAGAAGGTGAAAAGGAAGGGGCCAATTGATGTCTTGCCTGGAAATGTGGAGGAATGGGCTAACTATGAGTGTCCTGATGAGATGAGAGAAGCCTTTAAACAGGACTCAAGTGGCTGTACTGTGAACAGAGAAACCATTTTAGCACCTGTGAGTAATGTCTTGAATAGACCATAATTGAAATTATCTATTCCTCTCACTTTTTTACTTCCAGCTGTGACTTGTTTCTGGCTTCTTTTCTTCAATATTATTACATATTGAAATTACAGGTAGTCCTTGTACAGTTCTTAACAACCCTAATTAGAACTGATAACTACACCATTAAGTGAAGCATTCATTAAGTAGGAAATCACTTGACCATGACTCCTTTCAGATTGAACAGAAATAAGACTAATAATTTTCAGCTTTTTGCTTGCCTCCTAACTGTGCCCATGCTCTTTGGAAGGCTTGAAAGCCTGATTGCTGTTTTGTACACATTGAAAACAATGCAATTGTGCTGTTAGTCAAGGGACTGGAAGCCAGACATTCTTTATAAACAGCTTACGGTACTCACTTGAAATCTCTTCCTTTCCAATCTCTCCCCTTTCTGGAAGGGGGAAGCAATTTCTATAGGCAATGTCTCCTTTGCCTGACTCCTTCATGCCTCTCCTCACAGAGCAGAGAGATCGAAGAGAAAGAGATTTCAAAAGAGTACTGTAAGTTGTTTGAGTAGAGTACCCAGCTGTCAGCCCCAGGGCAGCTAGTGTGATTGCATTGCTATTGATGTATAGAAGAGCAAACAGTTTACTTTCTTGCAATCCCTTTCTCTCCAATCAATCTGTTCAGCAAGGGGAGAAAAAAAGAATAAAAATATAGGCACAGGATAACTACTGTCCTTATTAGCGATCACATGATTGAGGGATGCTGCAATGGTCAGAAATGAGTGTAAAGTTATTTTTTCAGCACTATTGTAACTTCAAATGGTCTCTGAATGAATGGTCAGGAAGCAAGGACTACCTGTATTTGGGGTATTTTTTGTTGAAATATCTGCAAGTTGGTCCAAAGTGTTACATGTACAAGTAAGCAGCAAAGATAGTTTATTTAGTAGCTCAAAATATGAAATGTTATTATCCTCACATAGCTTAGCAGTTTGCAAACACTTACATTCTTAGTAGTACTGTATAGAAATCTGTCTTTGGGGATTTTATTTCAGAGGGCTTTTTTGAAGAATTGAAAATGAACACAAGAGACAAGTATTGCCATCGGAGTGAACTTGTTTGTCATGTATTCTTTTAATTTTAGACACGCACCTTGTATTACTTAGACCTTTTATTTAAGGAACTACAGTCAATGTTATGTACTCATATGACTCTTCCACTTTTTCACTTGGCTGAAATCATTGCTCATGATGTTGTTGAAAGCAAAAGTCTGTCAAATCTCTACCATCTCAGGTTTGTATTCATTATTTTTTAGTCAATGTGAAACATTTCAATATCTTTTCTGCCCACTGATAAAGTTATGTTTGGGTTGTTGTTTTTTATGGTGGAACATCTCAGCTCATGCTACGTTTTTCATTGCTCCAAAGCCCCTTAGATTATATTGCATGCCAATAGAATATTTCTGTAAGTTTGAAGAGATTGGAATTGAAATATCTTCCCCCAGAAGTATTTGTTTAGAAATATTTATATTGAATATATACTCAGTATATATACCCATTTTGATTGTTTATGACAGTCATCGCTCTGTAGGACCAGAAGCTATTTCAAAATAACAATAGCAATATTACTTAGACTTATATACCCTTCACAGTGGTTTACAGCTCTCTCTAAGTGGTTTACAGAGTAAGCATATTGCCCCAACAATCTGGGTCCTCATTTTACTGACCTTGGAAGGATGGAAGGCTGAGTCAACTTTGAGCCGGTAAGAATCGAACTGCTGGCAGTTGGCAGAATTAGCCTGCAATACTGCAATTCTAACCACTGCGCCATGGTTCTTGATACAGGTTGTCTTTTATGCATCTAAGACAGAAATTTCTTGGTTCATGGTGCTCCTAGCAGTTTTCAAACTGGCTTGCAGTGACTGACAAGCTGTTCCCTTTTTAAGTAGTAAGTTCCCTGCAGCTATAGTTTATTAACTAGAAATAAACCGCTTTGAAAATAGTAGGAATAAACATGTACTGTATAGGGTTGTTCTGTAAGCTAACTGTATGTGGAACAAAGCATAAAAGCTAAATTTATGGAATATCTATGTGAAATGAAAGAAGTTCTTTTTTTATTCTTTATCATTTGAATGTGAAATTTTTGAAGAGACTCCAGGTTGCATGAAACATACAGCTTATTGAACATTTACAGAAAACAAATACCGAGATAGCTGTGCATAGAGTACAATACAGTGCAAATAGTCCTTGACTTATGACAATTGGAACTGGAACTTCTGTTGCTAAATGATGGAATCATTAAGCGCATCACAACTGATTTTATTACCTATTTTGCTGCAGTCCTTAAGGAAATCATGTTGTCATTAAGCAAGTTGTTAATTCACAGAGTTGTTGAGCAGGGTCAGTTTCCCCTACTGAAACTTTGCTTGTTTGAAGCCTCCAGGAAAAGTCACAAATGGCGATCAGATGACTCCAGGATGCTGCAGTTGTCATAAATACATGCTGGTCACCAAGTGCTTGAATTTTGACCATGTGACCATGGGTACTACAACAGTACATCAGTATAAGACCTTTTTTTTTCAGTGCTTTGAACAATCATTAAATGAATGGTCATAATCTGACCATAATTTAATAGTTACAATAGCTGTAGATCAGGGGTTCTCAACCTTGGCAACTTTAAGACTTGTGGACTTCAACTCCCAGAATTCCTCAGCCAGCAAAGCTGGCTGAGGAATTCTGGGAGTTGAAGTCCACAAGTCTTAAAGTTGCCAAGGTTGAGAACCCCTGCGTGTAGATAAAACAAAATTCAAACTTAGTTTATTTTTCCTTATATAGTGAATAGATTGGCATGAGGACAGAGGTTATTCCTGTACCAATTTTCTCCCTGGAAAATACTTTTTTTCAAGTAGAGTACCAGCAAATACTTACTGGACCAATTCCAGTTTAGAATTAAATCTGCAGAAGCATCTTGGCTCTCTTTTTCTCCTTCACATTACACCTTGTTCCTTTTCTCTTAGTGTCTTAATTCAGATTTTTAAAAGGCAAAGCATTTCTTCAGCTGAAGAACACAGCAGCTAAGGGAATCTCTTCCTGCTGATGTGAGCAATAGCATGTCTCCTTCTGGAAGGTTCTTGGGAATTTTGTGTATGCCTTCTCTTTCATGCTGGGGAAGCAAATGTCAATTTTGTAAATTTACAACATAGCTTGATTTAAAAAGAAACTTAAAATATTGCACTGGATGATATCAGAGATTAATCTTGTTTCTTCCAACACAAGAGAATTGAAAAGTAGCCTCGGCATATTTAAAAGATTTAACTTGCTCTAGATATTCATATTTGTTGGCCATTATTTCAGACCTGCATCCAGCTATCATCTTGATTTTTTTATTAGAAGTAATAATCAGCAGGCCATAGAGAAGAGTGTTAAATTCTTCCAGAGTTTTTCACTAGAAATCAAATCAAACCCTGATTTAAGATCCAAAATTAAACACTAAGTTTCCTGGAAGGATAGGGAGCTATTAATTTATTTCATTTTATTATGTTGGTCTAAAATTGATTCATTTGAACCCTATTTGCTCCTTTGACAAAATATTTTCCTGAATTAATTCATCTAACAGTTTCCAATGCAAACAATGTAACTATAATTTACTGATCGTACTTTGTAAATTGATCGAATGATCATTGATTGGATTAAATCCAGTCTGGGTTTTTTTTTAAAAAAAAATTGTTGCAATAATAGATCAGCTGAGTCCTCGGGGATCTGAAAGAAGCAGTCTAGAAAAATGAATAAGGTCACCAAAGTTGGGGCTTACCAATCAATGTTAATTTTCAGTAGTCCAGTAGAATCATATATTCCCAGGTGGCCTTTCCATTTTTCAATTGCAAGATTAATTTAGAAATGTCAAAGGAGGATATTAGTGGCTGGCCATGAATACATTCTTGACTTAATTCAAAGATCAATATATTAGCTGAGTCATCACCAAAAAATAGTTCAATAAATGCTTTTTCCAAACAGATAGTGGGAGTGTTTATAATAGGTAGCTTTTAGGGGTTAGCCATAGGGTAGCCCTCAGAGGATTCAGCTATAAATTGCCAGAAAGCCACAGAGCTTTGCTTTTTTAATGATTTGAATTAATCACTGCCAACTGTATTATTGTGTTTCCTACTTTGTTTTATACACACACATATGCAGATACAGATATATTTCTCAGGCTTAATATAATTAAATTGGCTTTGATCCTGACATAATCATAAGTTAGCTTTTACAATTGTCCTATTGTTACTGCTTTAGAGAATGAAACACTATCATAGGCTGGATATTAACAATTGGTTCTTGATATATGTGTATACCATCTCATGACTCTTCTTATCCACATTCATTTAATGAACGACCACTCAAAGTTGCAATAGCACTGAATGAGTGGTATTTATGAGGGGTCCTCAAAGTTCTGACCATACCACCACCACTAAGGTCATGTGATTGTGATTGTGATGCTTGACA
The DNA here is from genome assembly GCA_034064705.1 of Bothrops alternatus. Taxonomy (NCBI): domain Eukaryota; kingdom Metazoa; phylum Chordata; class Lepidosauria; order Squamata; family Viperidae; genus Bothrops; species Bothrops alternatus. The sequence goes on from JARGCV010000009.1 coordinate 11,214,761, forward strand.
ACCAGATTACATACCTTTCCCCACCCAGTAGCAGCCATCCCTGTCTCCGGTGCACTCATGCTTCACCACCATAAGCACTTACCTGTTTGCCAGCCTGCCGGTGAGCCTCCTGGAACTTGTGATTTCCTGCTGGCTTCCCCGTTGACTTTGTTTGTTGGAAACCAATAGGAAATTCCAAGGTGGTCTCCACTTAACAACCCATGATCTTCACTTAGCAAAGCAACAGGAATTGTGAGGATTGTCGTCACTAAGTGATGCTGTTATATGACATCACACTTTATGACCACAACTGCTAGCAACAGAAATTCAGGTCCCCAATTACTGTAATTAAATGAGGATTACCTGTACTGGGGACAAGCCACTATAATTAGATATAAAGTTAATTCTGATAATATAGTAAAGAAAACACTTACATTGACCTTGCAATGCAGAAAAAAATTGTTAGGATACAATAAGTATTTTGTGGTGGAAAAACATGCTATTGTGATGACTCCCATGAATGATTCCACAGATACCTCTCTAGACCAGCGGCTCTCAACCTGTGGGTCACGACCCCATTTGGGATCGAACGACCATTTCACAGGGGTCGCCAAACAACGCAGTCCGCCATTTTTCCCCCTTTTCCTTAGCTGTGCTACTCCCTCTTATTCTATTGGCTTTTGAAAGCCAATAGAATAGACTCTCTTTAATACAGTCTAATTCTATTGGCTTTCAAAAGCCAATAGGAATTGTCCAGGCTGTCTCTGCACTGCTGAGCCCGCCAAAAGTCCCAGTCTGCAAACGGTGCTGCAAGTTGTCTGCAGCAAAGGCGAGCTGTCTGGAAGTTTCCACCCCTCCCTGCTGAGCAACTACTAAAAATGTAAGTAAAAGAGGGCCAGGGGTGGGAGGTGGGAGGCCGGCGGGTGCAGGGAGGGTTGCTGGCGCGTGTGGGGCCCGGCGGGTGCCTTACCTCCCTTGGGCTGGGCCAGCTGGTGGCCCAGCCAGTGGTCACCCTGCGCCAGCTACGCCTTGGCCAGTGCAGGGGGCAGCACCATGCATGTGTGGCGCTCCCGGGCAGGGAAATAGTCCTCGACTTATGACCGGTTGGGTAGTCCTTGACTTACGACTGGTTGGGTAGTCCTTGACTTATGACCGGTTGGGGGTCGCGGCATTAAAAAGGTTGAGAACCACTGCTCTAGATGTTAGCTCGTGGGAGGATGAACTGGTTCTTGGCATGTCAGGAGCTGAGTTAATTGATGGCTCCAAGCAGCCGTCTGGAAGGGATTTGGCTGACTCTCCAGTTGGGGAAAGCATGCAGTTGCAGATAGTTAGTGAGGAGGAGGAAGAGCTGCCTTCTGCACCTGATCCAAGAACATGTAGGGCAGAAAAAAGGCAGGAACAGAGAAGGTCAGCCAGACTACTCGAGAAGAAAAAGCCTCATCCTTGCATCAGAAGCTGGATATTTAGCACAGCAGACAGAGGGAGGTGTTGCTGGGAACAAAGTGTTTGTTTCCTAGCTATGTGTTTTCTGGTTGTTGTGATTCCTGCCTAGCTTTGGATTGACACCGTGCCTTGACTTGTGTTTTCTGGTTGTTGTGATTACTGCCTAGCTTTGGATTGACACTGTGCCTTGACTTGAATTGTGCCTTGGAAACTCTGGATTTTTCTTGACTCCTGAGCTCTATTGTGTTTTGGATTTAAGTTTGCCTGGTGGATTTATTTTGTTTGAGAAACTTTCAAGGGTTTTGTGGACTCTTTGGCCATTGCTATGTAGATTAACATTGGTCTGCTCATGGCTGGACTTTATTGGGACAGTTCTGGGGGTTTTGGTGAAAAGAATTGCTGGGCAATGTTAATAAATTCATAAACTAGAGGTCGCCAACCTATGGGCTGTAGCCCACTTCCAGGCCATGGTGTCTTGGCCACCAGGCCGCATGAGTGGTTGGCCAGTGCGTGTGAGTGTACTCACTCTTCCATGTGCTGGTGCTAGCCAAGCTGCGAGCTTCATGCCGGTTGTAGCCGAGCTGTGAGCCTAACACTGGAGCTAGCCAAGCCATGAGCTGTGCACCGGCACTAGCCGAGCCACGAGTCTCATGCCGGCGCTAGCTGTGAGCCGGCACTAGCGTGCATGCTCGCAGCCCCGTTTGCGAGCACATGCGCACAGCCACATTAGCATGTGTGCATAAAGGTGCCTGCTCCTCCTTTTCCCACTGGGCCGCCAACACAGGAAGGTTGGGGCCCTGCACTAAACCACAGTTACATGTGTGTGCGTGAGTGAGTGAGTGAGAGAGGTAGTATCAAAACAATGTAATCATTAAGAAAGGTGACCTTATTTATCAAGTTATTGCAGAGCACAATATAACCAATGCAGTAATACTTACTCTGGCTCCTTAGTCCCCATTCTGATTCCTATCAACCACTTCATGTATAGAATTTGATCAAGCTTTTTAGAAAAATGAGTTAATTACTACCTGTGAAAACTGATACCCTTAGACCAATGATGGCAACATAATCTGTTTAGCAATGGCAATTGAAGTGATTAATTGAGGCACTTATTCTAGTGTTGAAATTGCCCAGAAGTATGATTACAGTCCTAGAATGTATGATTGCACTATATTCAGGCTGATCACATATATAATTTACTTGAAATAGCAACACTTGTAGGTAAGCATTTATCACCAAATAGCTTCATTCTAACTACACAATTTTGGCCATCTTAAGCAAGTTGCATAAAATAAACTTACTTCTTAATCCCCAAACTTTATTTGAGAGGAGAACAGCAAGATCTTTCCACGCCTGACTTTATTGTGGAACAAATAATGTTTGAGATTAGGGTCTCCTAAGTAATACATTGTTTTTTATATATGCCAAACATATTCCTTCACAAACTATAGTATAGTTTGAGAAATGATAAGAGGATAGTATGTATGTAGCAGTAGAAACCAGTACTTGGAAGTTGCTTCTTCCATCTTTCGCTGCTTTTAATGGGACAAAAGCATATACAGAAACTCCACCATCAATGGGTGTGGAGTCCTTTGCTGGGAGATGTAACAGGTAAAAGAGCATTAAATATCTGCTTTTCCAGCCACCATCCTTCCACTCCATTTGTAATCACAGCTATCATTGGCTACTTTGGATAAGTTTCATCTGAGTTTTCCAGGTAGGCAGAGATCTCTATGTGATTCTAGCTGTATGAACTAATTTTGAAATTGTTGAAAGTTTTGTGCTGAATAATTTTCCAGTTCACTGAAGGTCAAGTTATATTGCTTCTTTTAAGCAATGGTGGATAATTCAACCTATTACATTGCTGCTTTAAAATATGAAGTCTAACTTAAATACAATTCTAAATGGATCTAGGAGTAATCCATTTTTCAATTAGGCTTCACAATTGAACTTCTCTTTGCATCTTCTCCTTTTGATGTTTAAAAGCACTATTGGTTGAGGAAATTTTACCTTAAACTTGTTTTTACTGCAAACATCACTTGCTCTTTTATGTGGATTTGAATCAGATTTTTCTTTGTCAGTATGTATGTATGCTTGCATGTGAATTATATGTATGATATCAGTGTTATACTACAAAAAGATATGTCATTTGCTTTCACAGGCTTGCCAAAATATGTTTAGATTTAAAAATGTATCAAGCAGCATCTTTCCATGAAAAGGCAGTGGGTGATGTCTTTATTAATGAAAAGGAACAAGGAAGGTATGTAACAAATAGCCTAATTAAGTGTCAGGTTTGTATACATAACAAATTGCTGTATATTACAGTCTAAAGCAGCCTATGTGGAGTACTTGGAGCATTCATAGATACCTTTCCAAAATTTGTTAGAATCCCATCAACCAGTTCAATTCTCTTTCATGCAGTTCCAAAATTGATTGCAGTAATAAATTTCATAAATATATAGATTACTAGGCTGGCATAACAAAGTTGAAGATAATTCCATGCTTAACAATAGGCTAATATATTTTATGTCTATGTTAACCAATTACATTAATATTTTCTTTCCCTGTTTCAGATTCAGACAAGAGATTGCATTTAAAAATGAGAATGCCATACAGGATAACCAAATGGAAAATAAAAATTTTGATTGGACAACACTAGATATAGAGCAAAGAAAGAATCTGTTTACTGCAAAAGATAAGGTAACCAATATTCCTCTTGTATATATGTATGAAAGTTGCAAGGCAGCTCAACCCATTTTTTCTGTCTGTATATGTTCTATTGCTCTCATAATAAAAAAGGCAACCTATAAAATTAACTATATCTATACTTTGCTATGTTCCCTGATTGAGCTTTTAAGTTCATATATTTTTAGCATAATTAATTTTAATTTATAATTAATGATTTAAAAAATAGACATTTTAAAAAGGATACTTTCTATAATAAATTATTTCCAGATTTTGGAACTCAATGCAGTTACTGAAAAAGAATTAAATGGGCTTTCTCTCCCCTACTTGTGGATAAAAAAAGCAGAAGTCTTAATCCAACTATGCTTATATCAACCAGCAAGGTTATTACTCTCCGAAGCTCACCAAGCAACTCAGGTAACTTAAAAAATTTTTTTGTTAAAAGTGCATGTCTCCAGCTGTTTCTGTTTATTTGTCACTTCTAGGAAATATATATCTTATAACTATGAATAAGAGGAAAAACTGTGGCTAGTTTTACAATAGTAGGTGCGCAACTCTTGATCAGCAATAGCATAATTGTCAGAAACTCAAGTGACTTGGTCTTAGCCTAAAGTGTAAAATACATAGACTATTTAAATTTCATTGTTGAATTTCCAAAAACAACGCTTATATGGATTCATTAAAAGAGCAATGCCAACCCTTTGAAATACCATGCCTCTTAAGATTTTATTTGTCTTGACCCAGTCAGCTTTCCAGAAAAACTTAGTTGTGTTTCCAGGTGTGATGGCCTAAGATGTAGCTTTTGTTGTTGGTATTGCTGTTAATGACTTTTTAGGATCTTTCTTCCTATCAATCTTGTTAAACTCAGAAAAACTTCTTATACTAGATAAGAGAAACTTGCTTGCTTACCTAGCCCATAATATTTTGACAGGCCACAAAAAAGAAGTGAAACGTATAGTCTTAAAAGTCTTTTGTATTCCTTTTCCTGATACAGAGGATGACTTGCACCATTTCTGATCTTTTAACACTTTTTGGAACAGATTACACAGTGTAACTCTTTTGCAATTATATGGGAGGACATCCTATGTTTTTCCTTAGATCAGGGGTGGGGAACGATGGCCCTTTTAATGACTTGTGGACCAACTCCCAGAAATCCTGAACCAGCCATGACTTAGCAGTTATTACTCAAATTATTCAAATGTGAACTCTTAGTTTAAAAACTAAGCAAAATATTGAGCAAGGTTATCTAGTAGTTTTAGTGCAGCGGTTCTCAACCTATTGGGTCGAACGACCGTTTCGCGGGGGTCGCAGGACACCGCGGTCCGCCATTTTGTGTTTTTTTTGGTTTTTTTTGTTGCGCGTGCGCTGCGCATGCGCGGTTCAGGCCGGCGCGCGCGCCGTGCATGCGCGGATCGGCCCGTCGCGGTCCGCCATTTTGTGTTTTTTTTGGTTTTTTTGTTTTTTTGTCGCGTGCCGTGCATGTGCGGATCGGCCCGGCGCGCGCGCGCGCACGCCACGGTTGCGCCGGGGTCGCGCCGTGCATGGGCGGGGCAAGTGGGGTCTCAACCTGAAAAAGGTTGAGAACCACTGTTTTAGTGCAATGCAGATGTAAGACCCTCTGAATTCAGTGAGTCTTACTTCAAGGTAAGCGTACAGAAAATTGCAGCTTAAGAAGTCTGCCTTTTTATGACTCAGGATTCAGAAAGAGCAAAGTCTGTGATAATTTGTCTTAGTTTAAGTAAGCTCTTCTTCATTTCCTGATTGAATTTAATTGAAATTATTCTGAAAAAGTTTTTCATGTCATAAATAACAGAAACTTAAAGGATAGATTCTGAAATCTGTTTTTCACAATATATAAAGACCTGGAATGGAATGGAATGGAATGGAATAGAATGGAATGGAATGTTCTGGCATATTATCAATCATAATGTTCCAACTTACATTTGAAAACATATTTGAAATTTCTTCTTTTTAGGAAATGAATGATCCATGTGGTATATCACGATGCCTTTATCTTCTAGCTGTACTAGCTAATTTAGAAAAAAACCATGGGCAAGCGAAGGCACTGCTTGAAAAGGCCCGCTTGATAGGTGGAAATGAACAGTTTTGGCATGATAGCACTTTTGCTCTCGCTGATGCAATTTTAGGAGATGACCAGGAAATAAATGATAAAATGGTAAGTAAACCAGCAATTACAAACCTTTCCAGTTTGGTGGCCCGACCTGGTGTGTGGGGTGTGTGTGTGTGTGTGGGTATCAGGCAAACGTGCACACGGGCACCTTCCGCTCACACAAATGGAGTTTTGTAGAGTGGAGGGTGTTTGCACTCATGCATGAAGCTCCACTTGCTTGAGCTGCAGGCTTATAAGCTCACATACAAAGCTTGAGGTCACTCAAGAGCTTGTGAGGGTGGAACTTTGCACATATGCGTGCACTTGTGCACTACTTATGCAAGTGGAGCTTCATGTGCATGCACTTGCCCATTTCTTCTACAGCCTGGTTTTGAACGGACTATGGACCGCTAGTGGGCAATGACCCGGGGGTTGGGGACTCCTAAAGTAATTCATTTATTTAATTGAAATATCCAGTAGTACATTACTCTTTTAATACTAGCGATCAATATAGGCAGCCCTCTTACAGTAACCTCAATTGTAGCGAAGTGGTAACTAAGTGAAAATTATGTGACCACAACTGTGTTTACAATTTTACTCCAGCTTTCCTTTGCTTCACAGAATCCGAAGGATATACAGTTTATCCTGAAATACTTTGTTAGTATTTTTGACAACCTGTTTTCTCATAGATGCAGGCTTGCCATTTTCTACAAAAAAACATAAATGTCTTGAGGCCATTATTGAAGGAAAGACCCAACCGAGAATCTGAATTGGGTTTTATAATTGCATGCTTTGAAGCCAGGTAATTATTACAAGTTAAAATAGTATTGTAGTTTGGGTTTACTTTTGTAATCAAGTAATAATGCAATCCTCCACATGTCTCTCCAAAAATAACATTGCAGCCTCCTCAATCTATTAATCTAGTTTAATAAGATCATGCATGCTTTGAAAATGCTCCAGTTGTTTTTTAGGTCTTGTGTGAGCAGATGATCTCTTTGTTTTTCATTAAATCAATTCAACTTTTTTTTTTCAGAATTCCACACAGACCTAGAAAAAATATTCTACTGCTTTAAGGAGATAAAGCCATGCAACTGTGAAAACAGTAGCATCTGAATTGAATAACATCTTTGTGGACCCCTCCTAAATTATAATAAGCAAGGAGGCAATGCAATCACCAGCATCTAAGGGGGGGGGAAAGGTTTTAAAAAAGCTAAGATGGCAGTTGCAGTTGTATGGGTGAAGGACTGCTGCTTTTGTACATTGAATTTTTTTCTGGGTGCCATAGGAGTAATTTTTTAAAAAACTTCTGGTGCCTGCCTGGATTAGTTCCTATAGATTTTTTTTGGCATTTACCATTGCCACTTTCCTAGGGCTAAGAGAAAATGATTGGTCCAAGGTCACCCAGCAGGCTTTGTGGCTAAGGTGGAACTAGAACTCATGATCTCCCAGTTTCTAGCCTGATGCTTTAATCCCCACACCAAGCTGGGCATCTACATTGCAGATACAGTATGCATAAAGGGGAAGGACTTTATGACACTGTCTTATCACTTTTGATCCCTCCTCCAAAGGATCCTGTTGATTGCAGTAACAACTTTTTTTATTACACAAGTCGTTGTATAGAGATATTATTTCTATACAGGTAGTCTTCAACTTATGACCACAATTGAGCCCAGAATTTAAGTTACTAAGTGAGAAATTCATTAAATAAATTTTGCCCCATTTTATGACTTTTCTTGCCACATTTGTTAAGCGAATCACTGCAATTGTTAAATTAGTAACATGGTTGTGAAGCGAATCGACTTCCCCATTTATTTTACTTGTTAGAAAGTCGCAGAAGATGATCACATGACCCCGTACTTTTTTCAGTGCAGTTGTAACTTTGAACGGTCACTAAATGAACTGTTATAAGTTGAGGACTACCTCTATAGAGAAACTATAAATAAAAGGACTGCCCAACATTCACTTTTTGGTCATAGATTTATTTGATATTTATTTATTCAATTTTTTACAAACAAGCTGAAATTTATTCTTTGATACTGAGTGTAACATTAGATTTTTCTGCTTTTCTGATTTGTTCTAATAATTAACTAATTAATTAAATGTTAGTCAAGGATCTATTTTTATAGCAATAAGAAAAGTTGCTTAAATATATGTGCTACTGTGGAGGAAATCTCTGACTTTATGTTGTTCATATACTCTCCTATGCAGGAAAGCATATATACAGATAGATTTGGTTAAATATCTCATTAACACTAGTGGTTTTTCTAATGAGTTGCAAATAATATTGCTGGAATCCTACGATAAGTTAATTCACATAGAAAAGATCTTCCTTTCTTATGGATATAAAGATCGTAGTGCTGATGCATTGATGGCATGTGCAAATATTCATGGGTAAGTCCTCAGATAAAATTTTTCATAAATAACTACATGCATATATACCATGACACTATTTGTTTTTTGAAATAAGCAACATTTCATAGAATGCAGAAAAGAATAGGAAAGAGTCAAAGTAATTAAAAACATGAGGTACTATAAGAAAAAGAAAGGAAGCATTGCAAGCACCATTCATTTCTTCAAACCTTTCTACCCTTGTAAGCTACTTTTGCCTGTTTATATACTTCATACATTTCCATTTGCTCTTTAAAATTCTCATTTTTCTCTTTTTGAGGATCTTATTAGTTCCATCCAATCATAATTCACTTGGTCTTCCCCTTCATTTCAAACCGTTTACTCTTTCTTCATGTATTTGTCTTCCAATTCTGTAATTCTCTTCTTGTTTTAACTCACATATTTTCTTAAGTATCCCATTCTTATTGCATTGTTTTTAATACTTCTGAATACGTAAGCCTCACCTCCACACAACTACAGGCAAAAATACTTATACACAGCCATTTTCATTTATTTTGAGAAGTATTCATTCTTTCAAACAGATCATACATCTAGCAGCATTTAGGGGGTCTTAAAATTGACATTTCTTTATATATTTATTTTTTAACATCTTTATTTTTTTAACATCTTTAGTAAATGACCTACCAAGATACACAAGTTAATTTACTTGGTCTAATTTTTCATCATTTATGTACAGTAACATTAAGTTACTCATTCCATTTCTCCTTTTCAAACACAACTGCTTTGGGTTTTAATAAATTAATTTTACGAAAAATGATTCCCATACCTACAGTACAATGCAGCAAGGCAAATATAAACACAATCTGTCTTGTAAGGAGTGTGTGTGTGTGTGTGTGTGTGTGTGTGTGTGTGTATGTGCTGGCCATCTCACCGATAAGGCCTCTCTGCGTTTAAACTAGCAGATGTACATAAAGGAAAACATAAGAAACTCAGTAGCTCTTTTTCTTTATCCTTTTTCATCTCTTTCTTTTTTTAGTTGTTTTAGTAATTTAGTTTTGTTAAGTTTGTATTGCTTATATGTTTTCTTTTTCCATTCTATTTTATTTAGAAAGGTACTAAATATTATTTCTGTTTAAAATTATTTTACAGGATACTTGGTAAACATACAGAACCTGCTGCAGACAAGCAAAGTCATTATATAGATGCATACAGATTAGCACAATGTGCAGTATCACAAATGGAAGAGTTTTTCCAACATATTAATAATATACTTCCAATTAATGAGGTATGATGTTTATGTATGTTACAGTCAGCATCCACAACATGGAGACTATTATCAGCAGTGCTTTTTTTCTAAAAAGAAAAAAAAAAAGGTGCCGGAACTCACACATGTCATACAACCTGCCTTGCCTACCCTACAAGGTTTCATCCAAAAAAGATGCCGGAACTCCGTTCTGGGCGTTCTATGAGAAAAAAAGCCCTGATTATCAGTTAAAATGATGTATTAAAGTATCTCAGAAATACAGGACAGTGCAGATATAAACTGAAAATATGACAGGTCTTCAGTCCCACATCCAGTTGAAAAAGCCCCCAATTCAATGTGTGGCTTAAATGTTAATTTTGATTGTAAATCCAACTTTTCCATTGATAATAATTGGAAATCAACAAACAGAACTTCTTTTTTTCTGTTCAACATAACTTTATCAAAATACTGCAGAATCATCATGTTTTGGAGACAAAACTACAGCACTTTGGCAGGTGGACTATGGGCAACTACCTTACCTGGGAAAACCAAGTTCACTATTTTTCAGATTAATTTATCAAGGTTTTGCTTCTTTGCTTGTATAAGCCTGCGTTATGAAATGGATGCCACAGAAGGAGCTAGATCTAAGAAAATTATGGCTTTTTTAAAGAATACCAGCACTGATTGTTGGAGAAATAAATCTTTTGCTTAATCTTCTGCACCCCCATTACCAGTATATTTTGGTGGGAGGGGGAGGGAGAGAGAGAAAGAGAGAGCTCCATGGAGACATACAGAGATAGATATTTTATATACTGTATGCATGTATGACAAGACATTAAGAAAAGACATAGGCCTAGAAGGTTATAATGAGTCAAAAGAGAAAATTTAAAAAAAAATTTCTCAGCTGTCACCAAATCACAGGTGATGAAGAGGTATACAGTGGCAGAAACAAGAATACTTAAATATCCACCATTTTTCCAAACAAGTTCCTAATTCTGTATCTGTTCAGGTTCCACAGCACCCTCAAACCACTTTTATTAATTCCGTTTCTGCGACAGAAGTCCAGCTAAAACATTTAAACTCTAAAAGAGTTTAGCAATTTATTAAATCCTATTCTGTAGTTGGACAGCCCTTAATGACAGAATTATATATATAGGGCATCCCAAAGGTTTTAGTGCTTATATAGGCTATCAATCAAACATTCTGCCTTTTCTCCCTTACCTCCCTGGAATTTCTTTTTCTGGAAGAGTATAAAGAAAAATATATCAAGTTTACAGACATACTAAACATGTTCATGCAATCTACAATGCCAAAATATGGTTTCTGTTGTTTTGAGTTAGCATGTGTTATGAACCTAGAAGCTTGCTTTCATTAGCACCATATTCAAGTCAATTATGCCTTAAAGAAATTATAGTTAAGCAGAGCATATTATAATTAGTGATCCCAGCCCCCTTTTCTGTACATCACTGTATTTAAGTTTCGTTAACAGAGTTTGTGTATCAGCTCAGATTTGATTTAGACTACGTCAGTTTATATGACTCCTGAATCTACCCAAATCTGACTAATTCAGTTTTGGATTGAGCTAAATCTGAAGTACACCCAGGCTCTAAATTCTGAACACATATAACCACTAGTGATCTTTATCAATATTCAGTATAGGACTCCTTTAATTTTGGAATTTGCATGCCAATCTTCTTGTGAAAGTTAATTTTAACATTTTATATGAATATATTACAATATCTGTCTAAAAGCATGTGCACCTTCTTCTCCGTATTCCATTTTGCAACTGTTTTCTCTTTTTATACAGTTTTTAGTAGGCCTGGCTATATAAGGACAGCCAACTTGTCAAAAGCCAGAATAGTGAGTCAGTGGCTGAAAGGAGGCATGGTGATCACGGTTTTTTTTCCTCCATGCTTGGATCCTATGTTTATCTTGATATTTTTTGCAATTATGGAAACTGAGATTGTTTTTTAATGTTTCTTTTCCATTTTCAGTATAATATTTTTTTATTTCAGACTAGAAATATAAATACACCTTTAATGAGAAGGCTTGCAAACATGAAGGTGAACTTCGTAGAGATCATTTTGGATATTTTTGTTCTTATCAACATTGAAAAAAAGAACAAAGAAGCTAGAGCAGACCAAATTGAGCAAATTATTGAGGATTTTGTAAGGTTTACACCTGATACTTCTTCAGTTGAACAGGTATGCAGCATCCCCAATATCACATGATCAAAATTGAGATGTTTGGCAACTGGTTCATATTTATGACGGTTGCAGTGTCCTGGTGTGATGTAATCACTTCTTCTAATCACTTCTGACAAGCAAAGTCAATGGGGAAGTCAGATCCACTTAACAACCATGCTACTAACTTAATAACTGCATTCACCTAACAGCTGTGGCAAGAAAGATCGTAAAATGGGGCAAAACTCACTTAACTGTCTCACTTAGCAACAGAAACATTGGACTCAATTGTAGTCACAAGTCAAGGAATACTTATATAGACAAAGTTGCCATTCAGTCGGCAGTATTATTTGTTAGTAATTTAATGTACATACATATAAAGGTATAATTTATTACATTCAATTTATTGCTGTAAATTAAATGTCATCAGTTTGGAAAATTGTGGCCATCTCTTGGAAAGATCTCATGATACAATAGATTTATTTGGGGAAAACAATCCTCTGTATCACAGGATATTTTCAACTTTCAGGCAACGAACAAAACTACTCACAGACTACAAACCTGATATTTCTTAAAGAGCAGAAATGTGCCTTGGAGACTTCTGAATGATCTCACTCAGTGATTTTACACTGATATTAATATTAAAATCTTATGTGTAACTCATTAATATAATTGCTCCTAAAGTGTGGCAGCAATTTCTAGTCACTATCCACAATAAATAGCTCTTTGGGTACAAAACTCCCACTTCCATCCTGAGTGGCTAGAAATATACATGTTGACAATATCAAACTCTGCTGGATGTACCAGAGAATTGAATTTACTTTTCCATTCTTTCTCCCAGTGTTGGTCACCCTCAAAATATCAAAGCAGTTTATAAAATTAGGGCTGAAACCATACGGAAGTTCACAAGTATTTGATCTAACTTAACCACTGTAAAATATCCTAGTACAAACTCCTTGCTAAAAACAAGTATATGGCAAGTGCCAAATATTAGATAATACCTAGAGGTTTTCAGGAATGTCTCTCTTGTGTAATTTTTGTAGCAATATTTTAGGAGTCAGTTCCTAAAGTATTTATTTCTATTTTTGGTAAATATTTTTGAATGCAAGCATATTTTAAACCTTTTTTTTTACTGTTTTGACCTCCTTAACAGTTTGTTCATTTTATTTTATATTTTCTGGATTCTTAACAGGATTGGATCACCCTTGGGCAAACAGTTGGTCATAATGCCCATGCTCAACTTACAAGCCTACCGAGTCTTTGTAGTGGCTGTCCTGACATAAGAGCCAAGTACCTCTATCTCACTGGAAGGAGTCTACATTTCTTAGCTAATCATATAGAGCCTTTTAGTGTGGATATTCAGTGGTGTGAAAATGCAATAGTAAGGCCTAGTTTACGCAATATAATTAAAGTTCTTTAAATCTCTTTTATTGGATTTTGTGGTTGCATTGTTTCCAAATAGATTTCATTGGCCATTTTTAGTGCAAGCTTATGATATGTGATATAAAATAAGATCCGCAACAGAATGCTGTCATTTGCAGTGATATTTAGTAATCTCAGTTTTCTATTCTCTCCAGCAATCAGTATCCTCTGTCTTCTAAGCAGAGGGGAAAGGGTTTGATCACATGATTACAGTCACCATCTTGAATTTTTGACACCACCTGCCCCACAGGTGCCTCAGTCTAACCACACGCAGTCGAAACCAGTCAGTTTTTTAGGGATTGATTTTTCTTCTGGTTTCCCTCCCCCCGTACATAATGTTTGTTTTACAGCAAGTCTCAAAGTTTTTTTTAGAATCTACTGGTACTGCTACCTTCTTTGAGTAATAAGCAAGAACATTTCACTGCTGAATATTTTTTTTTTAATTAGAGATATAATTTGAGAGAACAAAATGAGAAAAATTAACAAGTTAAATAAAATGAGGTGTCTTCAGATATTCCTCTTCCATCTGTTTAGCTTTATGACTGATGAAAAAAAAAGGCTTTTACTTTATTGTTGACTTTTACAATTTGACTCTTAAGTTGCCAAGAGTTACTGAACAATTTGCACTATTCAGAGAAGGATTTGGAGTAATATTATTGAGATAAAACAAATTATTTCTTTTAGCAGTATTTTGATTTTTGGTGCTGAAAGATAAGGAAATGTTTTAAATCATCTTTCAAGTATATCATTTCTAAAAGATGAGTAGAAAGAAAAAGCTATCAAATATAACACTGACCACTTAGGTCAATGTAACATAGAGATAATTTATTAATTATTGTTGAGTTCATTTGCCAAGGGTATTATGGATTTGCATTCTGCTTAAACAGTCATTTAATTCAATTTCTATTGTTGAATTTATTCAGGATGTAATATGAGCTAAAGCAAATGTAAAAAATACTCTATCATTATAGACATCTTTGCTGTTGATACAAGCAGTTCTGAGTTTGTATCAGCTGCTCTTTCTCTTTTCTAAAGCAAATGATCCATGTGTATATTTTTGGGAATAATTGGTGTGAGCTGAAGGCAAGCGTGGACTGAAATCAACACATCTCACATTTAAATGTGCATAGAAGACTGTATTTGTAGCATTCTGTTACAAACTCAAGGGAGGCCTTTCATGTGTTTTTAAACCTTGCATTGGGCTTCATGCTTTTCTAAAACAAATACATTTCTGTTTGACTGTGATTCTTTTTTATAATTATGATATACAGGAGGTGGCTAAAATTAATTCTGAGAAATCTCCACCACCAGAAACAGAAACAATAGATGAACATAATGAAGCTCCAAGTCCTCTGCTGCAACTTACTAAAAAACAACTTGATGACTACAGAAAAAAAGCCAATGAATTAAGGGTATGTTTCTGTATAACATGCACAGCATCATCTAAATTAGGGCATATCCTGACACATATCAATTGTGCTGAAACTACATCTTGCAGTATTTCTTTAGCAATGCTGGTTTGCAGTTCTGGGAACAACAGAAACAGTTCTGGGTACTGAAAGTGTGTCAGAGATTTGTTGAGGGTATTGTAGTAACAGTTATAATTAAAGATATAAATTTCTTCCCAAAGTTATTCAGATGGATTTAGATCTGGAAAGGATGCAATGCAAGGAAAGATGATTTGTCCTAAACATACTGCTGATAACCATGCTACCTGATATTTGCCTAGGATTTCAAGAGAGACACAGTGGAAACCAAAGTAATACAGTAGAAAGTCTCTAAATTGAATTGTGATCTTCATTTTTGGGGCAAACCTCATGGGGGTCTAACCCTAATCCTAGATGACTTTTTCAATTGAAATGGGGCTTTCCTCATGAAATTTGGCTAGGATTTCTAGGGAGGTGAAATGGAAAGCAAACCTGTCTACTAGGCATAAGGAACCTCTAAACAGAACCATGATGTTTAGTTTGGGGCCAGACCTCATTTCAAATGGGGTTTTCACATGCAATTTACCTAGGATTTCTAAAAAGACTTGAATGGAAAAAGGTCCATCAGGCATAGTCTCTAAATTGAACAGTGATGTTTGTTTCAAGGGCACATTATCCGGGGGGGGAGGGAGCTAACCCTAGCCCTAACCCTAGATGAACTTTGCATTACCAATGGGGTTTCCTTATGCAATTCACCTACGATTTCTAGAGAGACAGAATGCAAAGCAAACATGTCCATTATTCATAAAGAACCTCTCTAAATTGAACCATGATGTTCTTATTTGGGAAAGCAGTTTGGCTTTAAACCCTGAGAGCACTGATATTTCGTATAAAAACCAATTAATATCATATTTGGAAACATTAAAAGGAAGATCTTTAAGATAATCTTTAAGATAATCCTTTAATAATCTGGGGAACATGTGAAAATGAAGCATGACTGCCATTTTTATTCAAAATCTACCAGTCTTTAGAAGTCAGACTTATGCCTATGGCTTCCACAGAGGCACAGAGGACTTCCTTGGTTGAATATAGATGGAAAAGAGAAACTCTATGAAAAGCATTGCTTACCACAGTCTCTACTCACAGTCACACATGCCCTTGTCACCTCGAGGATTGACTACTGCAATGCTCTCTACATGGGGCTACCCTTGAAGAGTGTTCGGAGACTACAATTAGTGCAAAATGCAGCTGCGCGAGCAGTTGTGGGCCTTCCTCGTTGTGCCCACATTTCATCAACTCTCCGCATGCTGCATTGGTTGCCTATTGGTCTCCGAGCCCAATTCAAGGTGTTGGTTATTACCTATAAAGCCCTTCATGGCATGGGACCAGGATACTTACAGGACCGTCTTCTGCCATATACTTCCCTTCGACCGGTGAGAGCGCACAGGGTCGGCCTCCTCCGGGTCCCGTCAGCGAAACAATGTCGTCTGGCGGGCCCTAGGGGGAGGGCCTTCTCTGTTGTGGCGCCCACCCTCTGGAACCAACTACCTCCTGAAGTCCGCGTTTCTCCGACTCTCCTGGCCTTCCGAAAGAATTTAAAAACCTACCTCTGCCGGCAGGCCTGGGGATGATTGTTGATTGTGGTGTGACTGAGGAGTATGTGTGGGGTTTATTTTTAATGTGTTTTTTTTCGGATTTATATTGAATTGTTTATTTGTATGTTGTGAGCCGCTCCGAGTCTGCGGAGAGGAGCGGCATACAAATCCGAAAAATAAATAAAATAAAATAAATGTGGGCTGAGTATTTGTAACTAAGGAACTCCATCATGCAACCTTGTCTTGAATTATTGAGGGAAAAATAATCAAAGCTATCAATATAGAGGAAAGCTAAGTATTCAAAATACCCAGATGTTTGAAGTCAGCAACATATGTTTGAGGTTAGAACAAACTCATGCATCTTCCACAAAGGCATAAGTACCTATGTGTTTCATTCTCGTCTCTGAGAGTAAATGCAGCAATACTGAATGTTGTTCTTTTTTTAACTGTATAGAAGAGACAGACCTGGACTCATGAATACATATTTCAGTCAACTGAGGTTTTGCTGCAGTGCATTAATGTTGCAATTAATAACAACCTGGTCGATACCTTGGCAGCTGCTAGTTTGGAAATGGTGGAGTGCTTTGGACAATTTGATCCAGTTTCAGCAAGTCAGTTTTTAGCTCTTTATCAGGTAAGACAAGAACTGTAAATCAAAATAATCATCATCGTGTCTGCTACCAGTTGAACTAGATTAGTAATTATAGTTGTGTGCTAAACACAAGAAAAGTTTTGTTCCAACCTCAGAATAAAACAGTTCACCTTAGAATCTTCCATCAGCACGTTCTGAAAATACTGTATTCTAGTGGGAAAGAACTTGAAATGACCCAAGAATTACATTATTGGGAACAGTGGAAAGTTGAAACAAGCTCCTTGTTTTCTCATTTTTTATCATCTGGTCATAAAAATAAATTGGATGGCTATAGATGAGATCCCCTCCTTGGGATAGTGTTAAAAATTGTTTGCAAGATTAAGGGGTTAGGGTGAGAGAGAAAAAAGCACAAATGTGTGATATATTGCAATCCTTTTCTGTAGTGAAGAATTTAAGAACATCTGAACAGCATATCTGTCTTTTTCTCACTGACTGCACCGTGCTCTTCTTTATTAACTCCAGTCAGTGATGGCATGAAACAAACTGAGGCTTTCTGGGTTTTTGGCTAATGCATAATTCAGTTGTCCATGATTTGGATTCAAATTGAAACACTTTTATTCCAAACTTGGTAGAAGACTCTAGAATATCCATTCTGGAATCAGAATGTTTTTCGAACTCCTTACAATAATCAATGATATTAATATTAAAATACGAAGGATCTATGAATGCAGACCATTATATTATGGGATGAAATTATAATTCTTGCTTGCTTCAACTATAATTATGTTATATATTTATTATTTTGAATGTGATGTGCATGTAGTGTAATTGAGAACTCTTGATCCATGCAAATCATCTTTCTTGGTTAGCATCTAGCGATCTATAGATTTAAGGCACATTGGAAGGAAGTTTTATATTCACCTTCCAAAGAGTTAAGTTGCTTTCATTGCAAAGCAAACAATTTAAAATGTTGTTCTGGGAAAAAATACCAATGTTTTTCATCTGAAATTCTCTTGAAACAGAGTAAAGAAAGATCTTTAATAATCAGTACTTAAATAAAAGTTACATAATTCTTTTTTTAAGGTAAGAAAATGGATAAGAATTATGGAAAGGCTGTTCCCTAGAAGCAAGTATATGGTTGGAAATGTCCTTTATATTTATTGTGAATCAGGTTGAAAATGTTTTTACAATATTTTAATGTATGTGTAAATAGCTTGTGGGGTTTTGACTAGAAATCTGTTTTTAAAAACATTTGTTTACCTGATATTAAATCTAATATTACAATCTTTCAGAGCTGTACAGCGTCCTTGATTATGAAAGAAATCCTGTTAGCGGCTACCTTGAATAGTAGCAGTTCACAAATGGCAGCAATGTTGCATCTGCAGCACCACTTGCAACAAAGAGGAGAAACCACTGGTCTCCTCAGAACTATAGAACACAGGTTGGCTGCTATATCAAAGGTAATTCAGTCAGTTAAATAAAATGGTGATTCCTGCTCAGTTCCAGAGAGAGTTTTCATCGAAACACCTGTCAGGAGGCATAGATGGTACTTCATTCTCTTTTCCTACATTATTCTGAAAAAGTTCCTTCTAAAAAGGGCAGTAATATTGCAATTATTTTACATAAGTAGTTGACTGTCTAATTCTATTTCTGTGCAGATGTTTTACTGCATAATTGCACAAGCGATAAATGGACAAACATAATCATTGCATTTTCAAACATTTGAAAGGTTCATCCGTTTATACATTTTCTTAGCACACAAATAGTTTGTTGTAATTTTGTAATGAAGTATCCTTATACATTAATCATTAACATATAACTTATAAATCCTTTTCTAAGCTACTATGGGGTTTAAGCTATTATGATTATAGGTAGTCCTCAACTTATGACCACAACTTAGCCAAAAATTTCTGTTGTTCAGTTGGACATTTAAGTGAGTTTTGCCCCATTTTACGTTTTTTCTTGCCACAGTTGTTAAGTGAATCACTGCAATTAATAAGTTAGTAACACAGTTGCTAAGTGAATCTGGCTTCCTCATTGATTTTGCTTGTCAAAAGGTTGCAAAAGGTGATCACATGACCCTGGGACACTGCAACCATTTTAAATATGAGTCAGTTATGAAGCATCTGATCATGGGGCTGCTACAAAGGTCATTAAGTGTGAAAAATAGTCAGAAGTTACTTTTTTCAGTGCTGTTATAACTTTGAATGATCACTAAATGAACTGTTATAAGTCGAGAACTATCTGAATATGTTAATCACTAACATGTAAATATTTACAAATAATAATAGTTATATCCACTTAAAATCTCCATAAGAATGCTGTTACAACACTTTATAATATTTAGGGATGGTATTCTTAACTTCTTCGAAAAATAATAATAATAATTATTATTTTTGTAGGCATGGGGAAGCCTCTCTATTTCTTCACACCATTTTAATATCATGAATGAACTGCCAGCAAATTTTCATATAGTTATTCTCCAGCATTCAGGAGACAGGTATGAATATAACAATGCTCATGAATGACTGATGCAAGCATAATGTTTAAACATGATTACCTCTGAACATCATTACTTTTTCAACATAGTCTCTCCAGTTCATGTATTTACATTCTGCCTATGTGAAAAATTCTGTTAGGAAGCTTCTAGTATTTAGAGCTTTTTGTTAGGAATCCCTTCCCATAATGTGCCATACATGCGCTAGGTGTGACTCTTGTCATCCTCCCATTTCAACTGATACAGCTGTAATATATTGGATGGACTTGTGAAATTCATTCATAAACACGTAGTGTGATGATTAACCACCAAACTCTGTATAGGCTTGAAGGCCCGTTTTGCAATTACCAATACTATGGGAATAAACTCCTCCCTATATGAAGGAAACAGTTTGTGGATTGTCAAGTTTTTGCTTTATTTATGGAATCAGAATAATATAATTATACGAGAAATGGGGGGCATATAAGTTGAATAAATAAAAAATAAATAATTTAAGGGGAAGTAGGGCCTTGGAGATCATCCAAAGCCTACTCAATGCTATGCTCACATTACATCTCTAAACAAGCAGTATGGTTTTCAGTATGTTTAAGAATGAGGCTGAGACGAAGTTAATTCAGAAGCGTGAATGAACAATATGTGATAGACTAGATATAGTAGATAAACCATATACAAGATTTACCTCAGGTTATTAAACTTTTACCTCAGGATTTTTGGTTAGGGATCATAAAAGATTGTACTAATACTGAGATGAATAATATGTGATAGACTAGAAACTGTGGATAGACTATAGAAAAGAGAAACACCAATCAAATAAATTGTAACAGGCGTATAGTTGAGGCTTGATGTGAGGAGTGAAAAATGTTTACCAAACCAGACGTTTATAAAGATTAATACTTAGTGATGTATATCAGGTGCTATGATGATTGATGCATACTATGATTTTATGTTCAATGCTGATTGTTTTAATAAAAGATTTTTTTATTAAAAAAAAAAAAGAATGAGGCTCAGAATGCTGGATGTGACCTATAGAGCCCTTCATGGCAACTGATTATGATCTGGTCAGCTTTGATCAGTAGCTGCAAGCTGGCCAGAGAATTTTTAATCAACTAATTAAGGCTACAGAGGCAAGCTTGTTAATTTGAGGGTAGCATTTTTAGGGACATGCTGCACTGCTGCAAAGAAAAGCAGTTCAGGAAGAGATACTTGATTGAAGTCATCTCTTCATCCTGTGTGGGGACAAAAATTGGAGAAAAAAACAGGTCAGGCACAAGACACTGTATGGGAAAAACTTTATCTAAATGAGATGGCAGCACTCAGCAATCTTTGTAGGGTGTTTCTTTCTCTCTCAGTCATATGATTTACTTAGCAACTGTGTCACCCACAACCATCCATTTCACCATAACCAGTTGCAACCACCAAACAAGAACTACTTGTGTTCAGGAAAATAAAGTTATGGTGTTTTTTTTTCCTTTGGATAGATCTTTATTGTATGGTGCTGTACTTGAGAAAGTAAAATCAACCAACCCTAAAGAGCAAAAGGAACAAAAGGAAAAGGGTGGACAGCCAAAGGAAAAAGGTGGGAAGGAAAAGGGTGGACAACAGAAAGGAAAATTTGCCCAACCAACTTGTAAGTATCTCTAAATAATGCAAACACAATTGCATTTTTCTCTGCACAACTGCACTGGATAGTCACACACAAGCATTTGGGTGATGAAAGTTCAGTTTCTTAGCAACCAAAATATGTCCCTGAGTTTAACCTCTTTAACTGACAATAGTTTGTCTCAGCATGATTTTTTTTTCCAGTAATGTCATCACATTGGTACACAGCCCATCAAATTTGTTTGTATAACAACATAATAAAGTTAATTCAAACTTTGAAAGTAATTCTGCTTGGGCAAATTATTTTCTTCCTCTTTTCTCTTTTGCCTTCCCTATTCATTTCTGAATCAGGAAAATACTTTTCATGCCAACCCAAAGTAGCCCTTGATTTATTCCCACGTTCATTTTAATCATAGAACTTATAGATTAAAGTCTGAGTTTAATGGATTATTTTGGAGGAGAAGGCATCCATTAAATGTGTGTTTTAGATAAATCCAACTTGCATTTTGTGCATGTGCAAAATTGAGAAAGTGGAAGAAGCTTCAGGATGAGGAAGCCTGCAGGGTGGGCTTAGGCAGGGGTGACTTCAGAGTTGTTGAAAGGTAAGATACTTAAATTTTGTTGGAGGGATGAGGAGCTCTCTTAAATTGAGATTTGTATCTCTATTATTTTACGTTTAGAACTGAGAGGGTGATACTTCAGTGCTCATATATCCTTCATGAATGGCTATCTAGAAATATAGCTGTTTTATAAAAATAACTAAACACACTTTTATTATTCATTTCTACTACTCATTCATTTCTGTGTTTATATACTACATAAATGAGGATATGAAAAAGAAAAATCAATGTTTTTTTAAGAGGTTTGAATGCACTTTGTTGGCTTGAATTTTTATTAACTACAGTGCAGGCTAAAATTGTCCGGAGCCCTGTGAATCCAGAAACATTCTTAAATATTATGGAAAAAGTTGAGGTTTTTAAAGAGGAGATGATGGATGGTCTTTTGAGAGAAATAGAAGAAAATGAGTTTCAAAGAAAGCAAGTATCGTCTGCCAAACTAGACACTGTAAGAATTTTTTCTTAAATGAAATACACAGATAATTCAGTAATTTAGATGGTGGGTTCATGTTGGTTTTTTTTTTACAAATAATATAACATGTTTGTAAAATAATCATTTATTTTACTTTCATTGATGAGGTAATATATAACAGTTGCTTATACAGGATATATTTTTGTCCCCAATAAGGATGTGAACAAAGTGGGAATGGGTTATTGTAAATTAGCAGCGTTCTGATGGAATAAGACCCAAAGTTGGAAAACTCATGCTTGAATGTTTTGGTCACAAAAACAATAGAAATTCAGAAAAAGCACCTTCTTCCCTTGTTTTTCACCTAGACCCACAAGATTAGGTTAGGTAGAAATCTGTTATGATTGCTACCTATCTGCCAACCTATAGAAGAAGCTACTTACCGGTAATTTCTGAGTTTAAATTTTTTTTTGAAATTTTTATTTAAAAAGATCCATAGGAATAACTAGAGAACATCACCAA
This sequence comes from Bothrops alternatus, assembly GCA_034064705.1. Lineage (NCBI taxonomy): Eukaryota > Metazoa > Chordata > Lepidosauria > Squamata > Viperidae > Bothrops > Bothrops alternatus. The sequence continues at coordinate 11,237,433 of JARGCV010000009.1, forward strand.
TAGAAAGGGGAAAAAAACTTTAGAATCTGTTATCAGAAAAATCTAGCCAACACCAATTTGCTTAAGAGAGATCTTTTTCACTCTTTAAGGAACCTTAATGCATTTGGGCAACATGTTAACTGGACATTTTAGGCATAAATATCAGTCTACAAATGCAATTCTACATTTAAAATATTCCCTGTTGACAATTTTTTTTCTTTTTAAATTGAATGGTAGAATTCTTTTGGTTGAATCGTCAGTATAGACTATTCAATTGGAGCAATGGCTATGGTAAAGCAGGTTCTTGTGTCAGGATCTGTTACTTAATCAGCAGCATGCTCACTGACTTACTGCCAGTAAGGTTTTGTGGCCAATCTCCTGCTAATTGGTGGTTTGTAGAGGATGCAAGTAGCATAGCGTGTTTCTTCAAGCTCAGATTTTCAAAGCTCCCATACTATGCTTATTTCAGACACTTGAGTAAATGCAAAGCTACCTGGTGATTCCTCTGGGTTACTAACACCAGCAGTTGTGGATCCAGTTTGTCCTTCTCCAGCTTTCATCCTTAGCCCCTTGAGCTGGTAAAAGAGACTGGCCTGATTGTAAAGATTCAATACCATCACATCTTGCTGTGGAAATAGCTCAGTCTTCTAGCATCGGGCCCTGCCTCCTCCATTGTATTGCCATATGATATCATCACTGCTGCGACACAGGAGAAACAGGCATTTTAGAAATATTATGCTGCCATATGGTTGCCACTCTCCCTCTCCTTGATCAACAACCTTTTTTTCAGAATGCCCTTCCAGTTCCTCCACTAATTTTCCTACAGAGGACTATGAAGATGTTTTTGTGGGTGATAGGCAGGATGTATCTATTAACCAGACATATATCGCTTCTAGCAACACTACTTCTAGTCCCAGTTGATCAATTTATTGCAGCATCCATGTTTTGCCTATCCAGTAGCAGAATCAGATCTCGATTAGATTAGATTACATAACCTTTACTGTCATTTTTTACTGTGGGCACACTGGCACACATTAAAAATGAAATTATGTTGCCTGCTCTCGAAAGTTTACACATATATAACACACATCTAGAATAGCTGTCCTCTCTAAGTTATGCTTATTTTTACCTAGCATTTCCATCTAATCTAAACCAATAACAACTGGAACGTGGTAGTTCCAGTTTCTATAAAAAGGGGTTTTTTTAATTTTTAATTTTCATTTTTTAAAACTTAATTGTAAGACACAGAATAAAAGTTCAGTTACAGCACATGGAACAATCAGAGTATTTAAAACAACACCCATCAAAGCAGCCAGTCTGAAGCAAAAAAAAACCTTGAAAAAGCTTTTCCAACTTATATATATTTGAGGCTGAAATATTTTGCGGAATAGTTTTTACTAACATTAGTAAGAATGTTTTCTGGGAGCAACTACTGTTAGCAGAGCTGGTGATGTAGGTGCTTGCACTATCTTTGAATTAATATATGGCAAAGAATTAGAGGTTTCACCACATACAAGTGGCAGTAGAGGCTGACATTGAAAGTCACCAATTATAGAGAAAATTCTATGAGAATTTTATGAGAATTGCTACTATAATTATATTTATATGTTCCTTGAAGTTATGGTTATCAAATGCTATGCATGCATATTTTATTTTTATTGAACAAAGAAGGTAGCAAGAGGAAAGCTAACAACACAGAATTATTCTGTTAGTATTTTGTACAGACTTTTCTTTTCTTTTTACTCTTGGGCCTTTTAAATTGTACATTTATTCTTTTAAAATATGCTATCATGTCATAGAGTACAGAAGATGAAGAGGAACCAGATTTAGAATCTATGTTTCAAACAATATTGTCAGATATGGAAGAATATTTGAAGCCTGTACTGTCACAGCTTAATCTCTCTGAATTGAGGTAATTGGTGTATATGTTTATTGGTGGTTTACAATACTCAAATACAGTGAAATTCATATAGAACACATTACTGTAAACTGTTCTTGAGGTGCAGTGGCAAGAATTACCTCCCCCAGAAATTTTATATAGATATTGAAAAATAAGGGGGGTGTTTATGTATATGCAGGGCTTTTTTTCTCATAGAACGCCCAGAACGGAGTTCCGGCACCTTTTTTGGATGGAACCTTATAGGGTAGGCAAGGCGGGTTGTATGACGTGTGTGAGTTCCAGCGCCTTTTTTTTTTTTTGAAAAAAAAGCACTATGCGTCCGTGCGTGCGTACGTGTGTGTGTGTGTGTGTGTATGTGTATGAGAGAGAGAGAGAGAAAGAGACCCTGAAACACCATGGGAGCCATTTTCTAAACCCCCTCAATCCCACTGATTGAAGCCTCAGAAATGCGTGCCACATTCCCACAGCCCTGCCACTCCCAGCTTTCTCAGGTGAGCCAAAGGATACCATACTCAAGGCTACCAAAAGTCATCAAGAGATAAGAAAACCAACGGGCTACAGCTCCAGTATTCAGGTCTTGATGAAGATCATACAGTACAGCAACCAGTGTGATTTTGTCTCATGTCCAAATGTGAACCCTGACTGAAAGGGAACTAATTAACCCACTGTGCAATTAACATTCCAGCACCTTCTCAATGACCTTCCTTAAAAGGAAAAGCTACTGGGTCATAGCTATCAAAACCAATAAGAAATGTTTGTTTTAGCATGCTATAAAGTCCCAAGCCTTCCCTGAATTGCTACAGAACACTGAGCTCAAGTTCCTCAAGGTTAATAGCTGAGAGGATTCCAACATCAACTTTGCAGTGAGACCCAGGGCTTAAAAAGGGGTCTTGCCATATAACAAAGGTGGGTGATACATGATACCTTCAGGAGAGGGGCAGTATAGAAATTTGATTAAAAAAAAACTTTATGTATAGGCATTAACAGCCCACCATTAGGCATCACCCAGGTCTCTCAAATGATCATTACTGTTTGGTGTATGCTGGCTTTGGCCGCTGCCAGCAATGAGGGAGAAGGGGAGGGAGATATGTGTACAATTAATGACAGAGGGACAGAGGCTGCATGTCTGAAATCTCAGAGGAAAATTTCTGGAATAAAGGGAGCTCTGATGAAGTAAGAGTTGGAAACACACACACAAACACACATATACTTTCTGGTATTGATATCAACAGGAAATGGAGTAGGAGGGAAAACCTGCAGGAGAAGAAATATAAATTCCCAAAGCAGGAGGGAATGGTAGGAAGGCTTCAGGGGGAGGATATTTTGTCAGTCCCACTCAACAGATAGAAATGGAAGGAGAAACATAATGCCCTTTCTTCCTAAAGTGCCCAACTGAAAGAAGATCCACCTTGTACCTCCAGGTCCAAATAGAGAGGGAATGGAGAAAATAGACAGGAAGATGGTATAAGGTTGAAGCTTGCAAGATGGGAAATAATGAGACTCTAGCCAGATAGAAATGTTTTGTAAACATGCAAGACTTCAGGTTTCAAATTTATATTGATTTGAAGAGGTGGGAGGAAAAAAAACTAGGGTTTAATCTCTGGGATGGATGGATGGATGGATGGATGGATGGATGGATGGATGGATGGATGGATGGATGGATGGATGGATGGATGGCATTAGTGTTCTTTAAAATTTATATCCTGTTTAATATTGTAAAGATGTGTTCTGCTGTTTATATCGTCTTAGACGCCAGAGTCCAGCAGTGTCTCCAGCTGACTCAGCAAAAACCAGAAAAGGTAGTTCAGCGAAAACTAAGGCAGATGATTCAGGGAAAACTAAAACTAAAAGCACATCAAGTCCAGGTATGTCTTAACTTTCAAAGCATATTTGGGGCATTTAAATTTAAATAAAAATGATTGTTTTCAAATTTGCATGTTATTTACAATTTACACCTGGATTGATTCTTTTGGAACCATTTAGTAGCTGAAATTTGGTTTAAAAGAGCAGCCACAGGTTCACTTTCCTTACCCTTCTGTTGTACTCATCTGTCTGACAAGAAAAGAGATTAGAAACATTATTACTCCTTTTTCTCCTAGCCAAAATTCTGATTCAAAGAAATTAAGTATCCCACAAGGTTGTTTTAATCCCAGTTTTCCGATGAATTACAAGTTTGAACAACAATATACTATAAGGTTGCCTTAATTTAAGGTTGTATGCTCCTAATAATATTTAATAATATGAAGGCCGAAGAAACTGAAGTCAAGTTATATATTCAGATTTGATAATGCTCACTAAAATAAAACAAAAAATTGTTTGCTTCAATTCAAAAATTGTTTCTGAATGTAGATGTTACTTTTAGGTGGGTAAGGAAAAGTTGTCACATAGTTAATTAAATACTTGTTATTGAACCTCTCCAAACAAAGGGGTCTGTACAGTGGTGGGGTTCAAATATGTGAATAATCGGTTCTCTGTATGGATGCTGCTTCCAGAAGTCCATTCTGGGCCTGGGCAACAAAAAATTAGCTACCAGTTCTGCCGAAGTGGTGTGAACTGACTGAATCCTACCAATTGGTTTGTAGCTTGTAACATATACTATATCCCAGAGCTTATCAGACAGGGTTAAAAATTTAAGGATGAAAACAAAATTATTTCATTGGAACAGAAAGGAAAATGTCAAGAGATTTTATTCTTAATCCCTTTGTATATGTTTGTAGTTGATCTAATTTTTCTTGTTATCATCAGGTGCTGAAGATATAGGAGAATGTGTGATTCTATTGTCAGATAAAGATCTTCTGGAATTACCTTTGGAAGCTCTAACTATTTTCCAAGATGATGCAATAAATTCTCTGTCCAGAGATTTCTCTCTCCAAATGGTCTACAATCGGATACGTAAAGACGAAGGAGGTATGGCTATGTTAACAAACATTTGAAAATATAATCAAAACTTCTTGTTGTAGTTTAAGTACAGCAGTCCAGAAATCCTATTCAAGTCTTTCTCCACGACCACTGGTGTTAATTTGTGCAATTAGATTTGAGCATCCTGTCCTGACTTATGGTATCTCAGGTTAGCCTTCCCATTTTCCAGCAATGCTGGATTGAGCAGAAAGATCTGAAAAGAGATTCACAATTAACGAGATGTTTTGCCTTCAGACGTTGTGGGTACTTCATCACTCAATGTTTTTAAGAAGAGACTGGACTGTCTGAAATGATATAGGGACTCTTGCTTGAGCAGGAGGCTGGACTAGAAGACCTCCAAGGTCCCTTTCAGCTCTATTCTGATTATTATTATGTAAGTAGAACTCACAGCACGATAAGATAGTCCTTTCAGAACTCTGCTCAGCATAAAGAACTAAGAGACCAGAGCATATGCAGAGATCTCTTTCATGTCTCATACACTTTTCAGATGTTTACATCCTCTGTACCGATAGACTACCTAAATAAGGCTAGCATTTCAGATCTTGGTTTCTTCTGATGCTGATAGAGAATCTAGTCAGTCTGTGAGGCAGTGCTGAAATGGTATGTGCTAAATCTTAAAAAGGAGATATGGGAACTGAGGCAGCAATGCAAGCTTTATATTTATCTGAATGATTTCCCAAACTTTTTAGATTTCTTAGTCAAGAGATCCATCCTAAAATAAAGAAAGAAAAAAACAAAAGAAGTATGCTTGTCAAGTTAAATGGATAAACAAATAAATGGATAAATTGTTTATTGATTTATTAATATTACCTAACAGTGCTGTTGAAATACAAGAATAAAAAGCATGCATGGTCTACAGAGAAAAACAGTTTATTTACATGGTGCTTTTAATGCTTATAGATAGTGAGGGGAAAAAGGGTACAAGACCAAAAAGTGAACAAAGAAGAGGTACAAAAATAGTAAGTATATATTCTGCAGCGTTTCCCTGAAATGCTTAACTAATATCTTCATGCCATCATCAATATCCAAGACAATTACATTTGCTTTATTAATAGTTTTATTTTTTTATTTTGAGTATACATACTAGTGTTACAGTTACATGTTTTCTTAGCTCCTTGGTTTTGTCATATTAGATCTATGTAGCAATAAAAGCTCATAAGACTATTTGTGAAAATCTCAGTATTGATCAAAAATGCACTTTGGAACTGTGTGAAAAGTACAAGTTACTAGTAAACTATTTTGCTAAACTGGTTTCATCTCATCCAAAGACATCACCTATTAGAGCAGTATCTATCTAGGAGTTTCAATGTAATTTAGACAAATTTCAGACAAAAAGACAAAAACTATTCTTCCTCTACCCAAGGTCTCTCAACAGTGGAATCTGAAATAATTGGGCAGTTGCATTTTTCCCAGTCAGATAAGAGTCAGCTGAATTTGGGGAAGGGGGGAACTGGATTTAGTGCAGGGGTCCCCAACCTGTGGACTGCAGCCCGGTAGTGAGCCGTGGCCTACTGGCCACTGGGCCGCAGGACAGGCTGGCCAGTGTGTGCACATGTGCACACACACACCCTCACTTGCGCTAGCGCTGCGGCTGCAGGGTGTGAAAATGGGACGACGACGCATCTCGGGGCACAAAAACAGGTTGCCGCCATGTCGTGGGGTGCAAAAATAGGCCACCGCCACACTGCAAGGTGCAAAAATGGATGCCACTGCGCTGTGAGGTGCAGAAATGGGCCACTGCCGTGCCGCAGGGCACAAAAATAGGGCACCATCATGCAGCAAGGTGCAAAAACGGCCGCCACTGCACCACGGGGCACAGAAACAAGGCGCTGCACCACGCAAGAACGGGGCAGGGCTAGCAAGTATCATATATCATTAGTTTGGAGTTGCTATGCTCCTACAAGAGACTTAAGTCCAGCTCCCCTGAATTCCGTTGACTCTTACTTAGTGCCAGTTTGCCTTGACCATTAGTAGATCAGATTCCTGTGTATCGGTAGCATGAAATAAACTCATAGCACAGGTAGTCCTCGACTTACAACAGTTCCTTTAGTGACCATTCAAAGTTACAATGGCATTGAAAAAAGTTTTACACACTTATGACTGTTGCAGCAGCCTCGTGGTCATGTGATCAAAGTTGCAGTGTCCCAGGGTCACCTTTTGAGACCTCCTAATGAGCAAAGTCAATGGGGAAGCCAGATTCATTTAACAACCGTATTACTAATTTAACCACTGCAGTGATTCACTTAACTGTGGCAAGAATGGTCGTAAAATGGGGCAAATTTCACTTAACAGCTGTCAGGCTTAACAACAGAAATTTTGGGCTCAATTGTGGTCGTAACTCAAGGACTACCCGTACTTTGAATTCTATCCTGGCCCCTGGTTTCTTGAACCTGACATTAGTCAATTTAGTATGGCAATTTTGGCAGTCCCAGTTTCTCCCATTAGGTGACTTAATAATAATAATAATAATAGTAAAGTTGGAAAGGACCTTGAAGGTCATCTAGTCCAAACCCCTGCTCAGGCAGGAAACCCTATACCATTTCGGACAAATGGCTGTCCAGTCTCTTCTTAAAAACTTCCAGTGTTGGAGCATTCACCACTTCTGAAGGCAGGTTGTTCCAACTGGTTAATTGTTCTAACTGTCAGGAAGTTTCTCCTTAGTTCTAGGTTGCTTCTCTCCTTGCTTAGTTTCCACCTGTTGCTTCTTGTCCTGCCTTCAGACGCCTTGGAAAATAGCTTGACTCCCTCTTTTTGTGGCAGCCCCTGAGTATTGGAACACTGCTATCATGTCCCCCCTCGTCCTTCATTAAACTAGACATACCCAATTCCAGCAGCCGTTCCTTATATGCTTTAGCCTCCAGTCCCCTAATCATCTTTGTTGCTCTACTCTGTACTCTTTCTAGAGTCTCAACATCTTTTTTACATCGTGGTGACCAAAACTGGATGCAGTATTCCAAGTGTAGCCTTACCAAGGCATTGTAAAGTGGTATTAATACTTCACATGATCTTGATTCTATCCCTCTGTTAATGCAGCCTAACATTGTGTTGGCTTTTTTGGCAGCTGCAGCACACTGCTGGCTCATATTTAAGTGATTGTGCACTAGGACTCCGAGGTCCCTCTCACAGTTACTACTATTGAGCAAGGTACCCCCTATACTATACCTGTACATTTGGTTTTTCTTGCCTAAATGTAGAGCCTTACTTTTTTCACCATTGAATTTCATTTTGTTAGATAGCCTGGTTGCAATGTCCCATCTGGTTGCATAATCACCATTTACAACCTCCTGCCAGTTTCCTCATTGCCTTTGCTTGTCAGAAGCCAGCAGTGAAGATCATAAATATTGATCATGAGACTATAGGGCGCCATAATTGCGAGCCGGTTGCCTAGCAACTGAATTGTGATCTCAGGATTGCAGAGACACCATGACAGCTATAACTTTAAGAACCACTCACAAGTCCCCCTTGTTCAGTGCTTTTTGTAACTTCAAACGGTCACTAAGTGAGTTTTTGTTAAATGAGGACTACCTGTAACAAAGAAAAAAAGGAAGTCTGATTTTTCAACTGAATTCTTATGGGTTACGTTCAGGAAAAAATTGTACATGTAAACATTTTTATGTGTTTTTAAAAAAAATTCCTATTTAGAGCATTAATTAGACATTTTCAGTAGATGTGTGTTTCATAAAGAGCAGGAAAAGTGGAGATACAACTGAGAATCACTTGAGAGAAACATATAATTTCTCTCATTCAGCTCAGTTCCTCATGAGGTTTTGCCCATCTTCGGCCTTTTCTCTTCACTCCTGCCAGCTGTATAACTCTAGGTCAGGGATAGGCAACCTTGGCTCTTTTATGACTCGTGGAATTCTGGGAGTTTGAAGTGCACGAGTCATAAAAGAGCCAAGGTTGCCTACCCCTGCTCTAGGTAAATGTGATGTTTTTAGAGAAAATTCATCAAGAAAAAAAAACATTGTGTCCTTTCTCACATATTGAAAAACCTCTGGAGAAGCATAAAATTATGTTCACTTAGATCAGGGGTTCTCAACCTTGGCAACTTTAAGACTTGTGGACTTCAACTCCCAGAATTCCTCAGCCAGCAAAGCTGGCTGAGGAATTCTGGGAGTTGAAGTCCACAAGTCTTAAAGTTGCCAAGGTTGAGAACCCCTGACTTAGATTAATAAAGTAGCTCAGTGTTATTTGAATTTCAAATGTAGGTTTTTTGTTTAGAGAAGTTGTTTTTTTCAGAGGTGGGGTTGTTGCATGCCAAATTAAACTGTTTCTTATTATAAAACAGCCAGCTCTTAACCATATTCTGCCACCCAACTGTATTTCCATTGATGTCCACAACGTGAAATGTATCCTTTAAAGATAGCTGTTCGTCAGACTATCCAAAGAATGAGTTTTTCATAGAACTTTCATAAGATTCCCACAAGATATGTTACCTTGAGTTTCTAGGATGGATGGATGGATGGATGGATGGAATTAAATCAAATTTCAGAGCTAAGAAAATATACCCTTAATAGAGCAAAATGTCTGACTTACCAATGACAACTGCAGAAATGCAAGGATGTTCCTCATACTACATATATGTTTGTTATCTTATACTATTTGTGTATACATCGATCATATGGATAGCATGCAATAAATAAAAACAAAACTATAAAATATTCCGCTATGGAAAAAACAATAAGCTGGTAAAATATAATAATAGCAGCCCATCGTAGATTAAGATCCAGAAATCTGGCCAAAGATTATCATTTTAAGCTTCCTTCTTGAATCTCAACAGGAATAAATTTAGAATTAAGGTGAAGTTACAAAGTGAATGTTTGCTAGGCATATTTCCCAGCTAAGGAGGCATAAATGTGAGGAGTTATTTTTGAATTTTGAATAATAGAAAAAGAGAAGTGAATTTCTGTTACCAGGATATGAAAGGAGGCCATTTCATGATGGGAGAACAGCCAGGGCATGTGGAATGGGAATCTGCTGATCCACATTACTAGAAAGCAGTAAAGAACAAAGAGGATTTGGGGGCCACGGAGGGGGAGAAGAGAATCAGAAGTATGATGGTGCTGACAAAATTACATTTAGATATGTTGGGGTGCTGATAATATTTCTTTGAAAGAGATACTTACTCACTGTTGGCCTGTTCTTCAAACCTAGTGGGCCTATTTTCCTGCAATATTATGACTGAGGATATCTTATAAATAGGGAGCATGATAGAACAGGCCAGTTCAGCCTGGCCCATTTCTCACGTCAGTTACACATTCTTAATTGTTTGTCTCAGATATTGTGGATCCATATAATGATGGCAGAGAAGATGGTAAAGCTGATTAACTTGTTTAACCATGAGAAATCAGCCTGTTTTATGCTTTGTGTTTTCTTTTTCCAACATCACAGAAATCACTTTTATAGGCAGCAAAGCTAAGACTGATGTTAAAAATTAATAGTCATTCTTACGTCCCGCCCCAGTACAATAAGAATAAGTAGTGTATTACAAGCTTATATTACATTCCAGTAGATGACTAGCAATTCTCTGTATCGAGTTCCCCCTGTAACAGAATGTGTGCATGACCTTGGGGGATGAGGGAAAAGATGCTGCTTAGGGAAAAAAATCAGACAAGAGTGGAGGGGGAGAGCTGCAAGGGCTTAATGCAGCGGTTCTCAACCTGTGAGTCGCGACCCTTTTGGGGGTCGAACAACCCTTTCACAAGGGTCGCCTAAAACCATCGGAAAACACATAATTCCAACGGTCTTAGAAACCAAGACACCGCTCCACATCCATCTCCACATGGCCTCCTCCGCCATTTGCAGAGAGAGAGACAGAGAGGCACTTTTGCTTCCCTTCTCTCTCTCTCTCAGGCGGACTTACCTCCTGCAGGGCTCCTGATTGGCCCTGCACCCAGGTGCCCCACCCCCTAGGAGAAGCGCGGCCAGGACCTCGTGGCCTTGGAGCCACCCGGGGAAGCCCCGGGATCCCTGTTGGGAGCAGCCCACTGGAGGCTCCGCTAAGCGGGCCAGCCCTCCCGCAAGCCGTGGCCCAAGGGAGACCAGCCCCTGCAATCCCTAGCCAGCCCGACCATTGGACCCACTGGCCAGGAAGGCACACCGGAGTCCAGGCTGCCAGGAAGGAAGAAGGAGATTCAGCAAAGGTAGGAGAGGAGAGCTGCCTCCTGGGGCCCAGCGCTGGCGGCAGCTTCCTTGCCATCCTTTTCCTCCTCTCCTTCTTCCTCCTACTGCCCCCAAGGTGGCTCGGGTGAGCGCCGGGGCAAGAGGGGTGCCTGGGGGGAGAAGCTGGGCTGGCGGAGGGGCTGGTGGGCCGCACAGCACCAGCCCGCACCGAAGCTCGATCGGATGGGCGGAGGGCAAGGCTGGGCAGCATGGGGGCGGTAGGGATGGTGGCAGCAGTTTTCTCGCCCTTCTTTCCTTCCTCCTACTGCCCCCAAAGTGGCTTGGGCGGGTGCCAGGGCAAGAGGGGTGCCTGGGGGGGAGCAGCTGGGCTGGCAGAGGGGCTGGCGGGCCACGCAGCACCAGCCCCCACCACAGCTCCATCGGATGGGCGGAGAGCGAGGCCGGGCAGCACGGAGTCCCAGCTGGGACGGCGGCAGCAGTTTTTTCACCCTTCTCTCCTTCCTCCTGCTGCCTCCAAAGCAACTCGGGCGGGCGCTGGGAGGAAGAGGGGTGCCTGGGGTGAGCAGCCAGGCTGGTGGAGGGGGTGGCAGGCCGCACGGCACCAGCCCCCACCGTGGCTCCATCGATGGACGGAGGACGAGGACGAGCAGCACGGGGGTGGTGGGAATCCCTGACGATGCAGCAGCTGCGGCCACCACAGCCGCTGCCTCCCATCCTGCTCCCCCTCCCCGCCTGTTCAGCTGAGGATGCGGTGGAGGCCGGGCCGGGGACGGCGGGGACCCTCGACGATGCAGCCGTAAGAGAGAGAGAAAGAGAGGAAATAGAGAGAAGAAAGAGAGAAAGAGAAATGAAAGAAAGAGAGAAAGAGGGAGAGGAATGGCGCTTCTCCAACCAAGCTGGGCGGAGCCAGCAGAGCGACCTTCCTGCCCCCCCTTCCCGACCAGCTGGATGGGGGTTGGGGGTCACAACAACATGAGGAACTGTATTAAAGGGTCTCTGGCATTAGGAAGGTTGAGAACCACTGGCTTAATGGGTCAGAGAAAGAAACTTAAGGACCTGCCCTGATTGGTCAGATTGTACCTTCAGATTTGCAAGCTTTTGTTAATGAAGCCTTACAATAAAGTAGATTTAGCTCATCTGGTTATATTTCCTGACTGCTTTACCCTGGTTTACACTTATTATAATCTGGGCAAAGTGATGTTTACAACTTCTGTTTATTGCTATCCAGTATGGAATCAAGCATTAGAAATCTTTGTACAGGCTACTTAGTGAATGTAATTTTGGGGATGTAATTTTTGCATGCTTATTTACAAGCCTGCCTTTATTATATTTTTAGTTAACAACTATTTAGAGTTGGAAAGTCTAACAAATGCTAATACCTTTTTTAAAAAAAATTATATAGAATTGGAAAATCCTGCAAACAATTTTAGAGCAATCCTAGAAAAATTTGAGCCATTTACCATTCGTTGGGAAGGCCTAATGGGTGATATACACTTTCCAAGGTATGTATGTTCATTAGGAATAGATGAATTCATTTCTGTTTATTCCCATTTTTTTTCATTTTTGTGAATTTGTCTAGTTTCATTTGCTGAAAACCTGAAGGTTTTTAAAGATTTGCATTAAAATATATATTTGAGGGGCAAATTTTTACAGTCATGCATTTTTGTTTGCAGTTTACCCTAACAGATATGTTTAGGGAGAATTTTCCATGATAATCTGCCTCATATTATTTTCATGAAGACAGATTGCTCTTGTTCTCTGTAGTTCTATTTCTCACCACAGTTAATAAATCAGAGCAACACATTAGTAAAATGCACCAGATAATGTACATTGCAGACTTTTGCCCATATGTAAAGTATCCTTTTCCTAGTCTCATGTTTGCAATTCCACCACCAGGAGCTGTTAGGCTAGAACACAGTTCCAATATTTCCACTTTCAACAATCTTTTTCCTTTTCTCCATTTTTAATTGGAGAATCAGTTTGCAATATTTGAAAAAGGATAAATTCAGTATGATACCAACATTTTGATTTGTCTGTTGATTTTAGAATTAAAGAAGTTTGTATACATATGTGAACCCCTAAGAGATTTTTCAGAAACATTTTTAGTCTTAAAAAAATAAGTACATTTTTAATGGAAAGAATCACAATATTTTAAATCAATTAAAGTTTACATTTTTTTCAAAACTCATGTTAAAATAAATAGGATTCAGGATACCTTACGATACTTTTTAACCAGAGTGCTGCAGTCTTTCATAACAAAAGGATGGAAGTGGACCTTAAGAAAACTAATTGAAATAATATACCATAGAAACCAATCCAAATAATGTTTTAAGTATGTCCATCTCTAATGCTGATATTCTATGACATCTGTAAAAATTAAATTATAAATTGTTTTCCGTCCCATATTAGCTGTAGAAGTATTCTAGATTGGCTGGAGTAAACAATTTGGCATAGCTAGGAGACTGTGAGTTCTATGCACGAAGGCAGCTGGATGGCCTTGGGCCAGTCACTCTTTCTTAGCCCTAGGAAGAACATAATGGCAGACCATTTTGAAATCTTGCCAAGAAAGGTGCTAGAGAGGGAGGAGGAGAGGGGGGAGAGAGAGATCCCTGCAATGAAGGTTGCATTTGTTGTAATACTAACACACTTTGTTGTGGTTTTTCCTCTAAATAGAAAATAATGTTAAAATTAAATTTTGACCTTTTCCCCCCTGCAGTTACACAGAATGGGAATACATACTGAATAACTGCAGTATGCTTTTTTTCTCTGCAATGGCAAGATTCCTCTCCCACGTAGCACTTGACAAGCTAGTTGCTATGAACATCCCAGGTGATTCACTTAAGCCTGAAAAGGCGCTTTCCTTTTTCTTTGTAGAATGTATTTCTTTTTAATGGATTCAGATACTTTTTCACGAGGCAACTGGACTTCCTTGTTTTTCTTTGAATTCAAAGAAAAACAAGAAAGTCCAGTTGCCTTATGAAAAAGCATTTTTGGGACAACCATGACCTGGATGACTGAGCATCTCCATAGACATTCTCTGGCAGTCAGTAGGAAAGCCCTTGGGGAAGATTGCAAGCTGATGCCTCCTGTCACGTACCCAAGATTCCCACCACCACCACCTCCACAGGTAATAAGAAATCCCGCCAAAGGTCTACAAGAACAGAAATCCAGTCCTGAAGATCTGAATCCCATTTCTGCAGCCTCTCAAAGGAATATCCCTGTGCACAAAGGGAGGAGAACTCCTCCAAAGGATTTCAGGAGCAAGATTATATCCCAAAGATCTGAGCCCTGTTTCTGCAGTGCCTTGAAGGAGAAGGGGACTCCTTCAAAGAGCGACAGACACAGAAGTGAGATCCCAAAGATCTAGCCCTGTTTCTGCAACCCCTCAAAGAAATTTCCATGCATGGAGGAGAGTGGAATTTATCTGAAGGGCTGTCGAAACATGGGTCAAATCCCCAAGATTCCGGTCCTAATTATGGTCATAAGTCAAGGACTACCTGTAATGACTCCGTTGTGGTGTTCTGTCACAGCTTAGCCTTAGCTTTGCCTATTTCTGCCTCTTTTCTCTTTGTCACTTTAGCTGACTTCCCTCTATTTCTCTAAAATGAAAAAGGAACCTCTATTTGCTAATCTGTTGCTCCTTGATTTTGACAATTATTTTAACTCTTTTTTCCTAGCTTTCCTTTTTTTCTTTTCTCTTTCTTGCTTCCAAGTCTCTTGGAAGCCTTCTATTTGCCCAAGCTCATCTCTGTTACTTTCTGCCAAAAGATGTCCCAGATATTACATACCACAAGATTCTGGAGATTCCTTGATCTTTAAGAATGGCTTAGGAAGAGTCTGCCCTCATGTCTTGAAATGCTCCTGAAATGACCTCAGCTTTGCTGTTTCTTTCTTCCTCAGAATGCCAATTGATTATACTTTCAGGACGTGTGCATTCCAAACCAAGTCTTATACGTTTAAGAAACCAAGATGAAGGAAGAAGGTAAAATAAACGTTACAACATACAGTGTATCTTACAAGAGAAAGGAATGCAAGATAAACCTGTAGATTAAGCCTTGACATTTTACATTTGATGTGCATTTAATATCTATCAACATACTTCTACTATTTTAAAGCATGTCTGTTAAGTTTGCTTCTGTTGACAGTTAAATTTCTCACTCCATTTTTTCAAAGTTGAAATCTCAGGGCTGATATACTACAATACACAAATAAGCTGCTACTTGCAGTAGAACTGTCCATCATATCCCCACGTGCATCCTCAAATTTACCCCAGAAGATCTGTTATCATCCAGAGTAGAATTGAAGTATTATGGAAACATGCAGCTGAGTACATTATGTCATGGATAACAAATTGCTATTTGTTTATACTTACTAAAATATTTCATCTGTGACTTAACCACAACTAGATATTCTATGAACAATTTGTCATAATGACCTTATATTATTACACCTTGGGAATAAACCATATGGAATAAATAAAATGTTTTGACCTTGGAATTTCAGTTTTGAATACTGCAAACCAAGGCAAAATATATGCGTTCTGATTGTTTTGAGGATTGGAATAAAACTTAGTTATTCCATTGTTTTGATTGAAATAGCCTCCAAATGGAGCTTCAAACTCATCATGCTGGATTTCAGTGTTACATTCTTAAAACAGAAAGTGTGTTCTGAAAATGTTTTAAGTTTTTAAAAAAGCACTTGAACTGTCCGTTTTTTTTTTCTGATACAGCATTTGCCAACTCAAAATATTTTGTTGGAACATTTTATTCTGAACAAAACTACATGTTTCGCTCATGTCCTTAACATCTACATAGCATGTTACAGCTTTTCATAGCTTGCATATCCCATATTTAATTCCCAGTTTACCGATGAGGAGCAAATAAGAAAATTACAATTACATCTTGACAGTCTAGCTGTGATGACACAATTTGAATGCACTTGTTTTTGCCTGTTGTATTCAAGTTATTCAAGAATACTTGTAATTTTATATTTTAAGTTTTCGATAACTTTTTTTTAGTTCTTTACGCTTATCTCTGGAGAAGACAACTGCAACTGCAATCATTCTAAGCCTTATTGGAGTGCGTTCTGTCATAATCAACCAATGGTTTACTACCCTGGAGCAAAATACAATACGATTAGAACATTTATGCGAAAGTATGTAGAAGCAATCTCAATTAAAAACATTATTCTACTGCATGTCATTTTGTTTTGATTAATATCTCTAATTTTAGAAAGTGAAGCATCTAGAAGGGGTGTCAAACTGCCAGCCCATGGGCCATATGCGTCATGCTGAAATCACACCCACCCCAGCTCCAGCAATGGGGAAAAAGTCACGATACGTCACGACACATTATGTGACATGGCGAGTTTGACACCCCTGATCTAGACTCTTAAAGATTTTCTTGCATCAGGTGATCTTTTTCTTAAAAATCTCTACATGTTTGCCATGGATCTCTGTGTGCTACCAAGAATTGTGGAAGTCCTTGTATTCCCTAAATCCATGCAGGGCACTTGTTAAGCAAGTAGAACTGTAATTGACAAGTAAAATCACATACCCGCTGTTTTCTGTAACTGTGAATTATATGTAATCTGTAACATTTCCAGAAATGTTTGAACCATGAAAAATAAAATCCAGTGGGAACTTAGGAAAAATAAAAGGTTTTTATGGTGCTTTACACATTTGCTTAACAGCTGCCTATATCAAATTATGCTTTGTATAGTAAAAGTGGTGAATCTCTAGGAAAACAGCATGTATAGATTTGAATTAACTATAAACAGTGTCCCTGTCCTGTAGCTAGGTCACCACAGCTCTTTGTGCAGTAGATAATTTGTTAAATATTTGTTTACATACAGTAGCTTATGAAAAAACATTAAGATACTATTACTGAAGACAATTGCATTCTTTGTATGCTGCTTTCTTGTTTAGTGGATTCCAAGAAGAAGATATAGGAGAGGCATACAACTTTTGTGAAGATTTGACCTTTGGAATAAGTTGGGAATTTAACATCTTGTTTCCCACCTATCTTCCTAGAAGAATATATGACTGGTTCCCTATTCTAGTATATATAAAGCCTGAATGGGCTGGCAAGGCAGGAACAAATCCATTGTCAGCAGATCTTGCAAAAGAGAAGTGCACCTGCTATTGTTAAATGCTAGTTTTCCAAAGAAAGAGATGCTGGGACAAGCACATGCTTGCCTATTGCTACCAGCAATTGTAGAACATTCTGATAACAAATCTTCAAGGGCAGATCCCTAACTAATCACATAGCTACAGTATGTAGGGAGGCTCCCCTGTTAAAGCTCAAGCCAGAATCTTACTTTGTTTTCTCTGAATGTAGGCTGCAAACTTAAGTATGCTTATTAGGAAATTAGCATTGCTACATAAAATTAAATTCAGAAATCAATGCATTTTAACTAGTCCAGACTGAATGTAGATTTGGCCTGTTAGCAGGTAATCCTATGCAGGTAATCCACACTTAGTGAGTGCCTTGTACAACAACTGTTCATAACTATAACATGATGAAAAAAATAACTTTACTTATATTTGCAAGTCTGTTAAGCAAAGGAAAGGAAACCCAGTTGTGGTTTCAGTTAGTAATCACTTCACTTAATGATTGAATTGTCTCAATTGTGGTCACTAAAGGAGGAATATCTGTAAATTGATGCTACAAATTATTTGTTTACGAGGATGAGATGTGGGGTGTTTTACATATGGTAAATGCCTAAAGCCATTTATTGTAATGGTCTGTGTTACACCCAATGTGTTACACATATAACACTATATGTAAGGACCTGCCTCAACTAGGTCTCTCTGGGTCTTTGGGGAGGTCGCGCTCGCTGTAGAGATGCTGCGGGGGGGGCAACCACTGCTGCTGCCTTGGTCATCACTGGTTCTTCTCCATCAGCTCTTTCCTCCACTTCTTCCTCTGACCCTGGGTGCCTCTTCAGCTGGGCTTTTAATTCCTCGAAGGACTCTCTCACATATTCTATGGTCTGCTTTAAGACTGCTTCCACCAGCTCCAAATTTGGATCCGCTTTCTCTTTTTTGGGAAGGGTAGGCTCCAAATTTTTCTTTTTAGCTATTTTCTTTCCTCTGCCTCGCATGAGGGTCACTTTCTGAGCCTTCCCGGTCTTCTTTCTTTCCAACCCCAAGCAACCACCTATCTCGACCGCCTTCTGCCAAGGGTCCAGCTTCTTCCAGGTCCCTGGAAGTGCCTTCCTCGGGGTCTGTCAGAGCGACGGCTTCCGGTCACAATCTCGCTCTCTTCCATTCCACTGGTAGGAAGAGACAGGTTGATTGAGACCCACCTCAGTGGGGCAGCTGCCTCTCCGGATTGAGCACTATGCAGACCTTGCTTTATGTAAGGACCTGCCTCAACTAGGCCTCCCAAGAAAGCAGAACTCTTGAAACAGGCATTGTCTCAAAAGGGACTTTTATTAGGGACTAGTGATAGCAGGCAAAACAAAGCGAGGTCTGAGGAAAAACTCATGCAAGCAGTGTGTCAAAAGCAATATTTGTTACTCCTCCCAGGGTCCATTTGAATCCTAGCCAATCCACAGGTGGCATATTGTTTTGGTAACTGGCCCCTTTGGCATGCTCTTCAAAGTCTCTCTCGCTTTTGTTTCTCTCTGGCTCCATGTCATGGTTCCGACAGATGAAACTCTTCAAAGAACTTTGAGGCATTGTTTACCTTAAAGAATATTTTATTTGAGAAGCAAAGTATCAGCACTACATAGTTTGGCACAAAGTAGCAAAGCACAATTCTCTCCTCCAATTAACAGTCATAAATCACATTCCCCAATTAGCTTGAAGCACGGGCTTTCTCCCCAGCTCTCCAGCCCGCCAAATCTTTATCAGCTCTGGGCACAATAACCTTGATTCCCACGGCTGAGTTATTATTGTTATGACTAACTGGGCTCTCATCCACATCCCCCCTCCAAGCATCATCTAACTCTAAAAGCTAAAGAGAAAAGATGGCTACATTTCCACCTGTTGTCAAAGCAAGAACATCCGATGTTAGCAGCGTTGACATGCCAACTGTCTCTTAGAGAAGGGTGATGTTATTCAGCTGCATTCCAGCTCCTGGAGGAAGGGCAGCGTGGCAAGACAGTGCAAAGCATCCCCGCTCCCGACAGAATGGCAGGCCCCAAAAAATGGTTACAAAAGCATGTATATGATAGAAAGAGGAATAATACATTTCTTTGGGGATGTAACACTATATGTTGAATCTGCATATGTTTTATTGTGTATACATGTGAGTCTTAATTAAGCAACTGCTCTTGTTTTACAGATTTCATAAAAGTAGGCAAAACAACTGGACAGGCTGTTCGTATTCTTCAGAGGAAAAAAACACTCTGGGATGAGCCACCAGAAAGTAAATTGTTTATTTTTATAATTTTTTTTATTTTTTTATAATACAAAAGTGTATACTTGAATTGTACTGTTTGTCCTAGTGAAGAAAATATACAGTTTCATCCATGTAGAAAGTAGCAACTGGGAGATAGGGACTAAAGAAGCTAATTGCAAAATAATTTGAGCAAAAAATACTGCATCTGTCTTTACACAAAAAGAAAAAACCAGACCAACCCATAAAAAATATACTATAAAATGAAGATTAGGAATATAAGCCAAAATAAGCAAGAAAATGGTAAGAGAACACCGATCCACTCTAGACGAGTTCAAGTCACCAGGACCAGATGGATTACACCTCAAGGTTCTGAAGGAATTGGCAGAAGAGCTCACAGAACCACTGAACTGTACCTTTCAAAGGTCCTGAAACACCCAGGAACTACCAGAGGACTGGGAAAGAGCTTATGTAGTTCCCATCTTCAAAAAGGGAAAAAATGGATCCCGGAAACTACAAACCTATCAGTCTGACAACAATACCTGAAAAGATTCTGGAAAAGATAAGCAACAAATCTGCGAACACTTAGAGGCAAGCATGGGTTTGCCAAAAAATGATCATGCCAGACAAATCTTATCACACTCTTTGACAAAGTGACAAAATTAGTGGACCAAGGAAATACTGTGGGTATAATTTAGTTGGACTTCAGTAAGGCATTTGATCAAGTTCACTTGATAAGAAAGTCATGGTGGCACAGTGGTTAGAATGCAGTATTGCTGGCTAACTCTGCCAACTGCCAGCAGTTCAATCCTGACTGGGACTCAAGGTTGACTCAGCCTCCCATCCTTCCAAGGTCGGTAAAATGAGGACCCAGATTGTTGGGGGCAATATATTGACTCTGTAAATGACTTAGAGAGGGTTGTAAAGCACTATGAAGGGGTATATAAGTATATAAGTCTATGTGTTATATTTAAGATAGAAAGACTGCATCACCACCAGATGGATTTGTAATTGGCTGACCAACCACACTCAATGTGTAGTCCTTAATGGAACTGCATCTATATGGAGGGAGGTATGCAATGGGGTATCCCAAGGCTGTGTCTTAGCCCAGTACAATTCAATACCTTTATCAATGACTTAGACGAGGTGATAGAAGGCAAACTCATCAAATTGGCAGACAATACCAAGCTGGCAGGAACAGCCAACACTCCAGAAGATAGGCTCAAGATACAGAAAGATCTAGGACTTTCAGTTCCGGAATGCAGCGACACCGGTCGTGCCTGGAAACTTCTCTCCAGGCTGTCCGGAGTTTCCTTCGCCGGTAGACCCCTAGAGGGTCGAAAGTCACCCTGGAGGGGCGACCACCGAGGAGGAGGCCAGCTGGTAGATAGGGGAGGGCGGCAGCTTCCCCCGAGTCTACAGCTTCTCCTTAGGGCCGACGGAGCAAAGATCGGCTTGCCGATCACCCTGCTGTACCAGCCAAAATCACATCGTCATCTAAGCATTAACGACCCACCGTGGATGATCCGGATGAGATCCCCTTTGTTCCTCTTCACACCCCTGCTGTTTTTGCCGGTAGAAGCTGTTGGTGCTATTATTTCCCTGTCTGGAGGTAGCGGCTTTAGCAATCGTGGGAACAAACGCGTTTTACAAAAAGGACAGAAAAAAATAAATAAATATTCATTTAAAGACTATATTCTATTCCTACTTACATTGTGAGGTAGAAAAAACTTTTTGTGCTTTTTGGAGCGGTATTATATCAGCAGAGTATTTCTTTTTCTATTCTCCCTTTAAAGATAGAAAAAGGGGGGAAATGGTGTTTGAAGAAGTCTTTGTAGCTCACTGAGGACACCTACTGGTCAAAATTTAATATTGGATTGTTTATTTGGAGATGAGAAAGCTTTGGCCTTCAAACTGTTTTTCAAGAAAAAAGATAATTTGAGCCAGCTGTGTGATCTGTGGGGGTGGATAATGTTCAACTGTTCAACTGTAACCTTCACTAAAAAGGAAAAGGATTTTTTTTCAACTATTGCTAAAATGGAGAAGCCTCAATCACATTTAAACTGTAAACTTATACTGGAAAAGATCTATGAGGCTAAAGAAGAAATATATACTACAATAAAAGAGGCTACTACAGAATTAAGAGCCAGAATTTCTACTTTAAAACTTAAAACTGACTCCCTGATTACACTTGACTACTCTACAAAACAGATTATACAAGAAGAGGCTTTAACTGAGGATAAGGAGAATCTTATTTTGCCTTACAAGCAAGATCAGGAAAAGCAAAGACCGAACTTTGGATTTCTGAAGCAACGAGGCTTTACGGACAAGAGAAACAGAGAATCAAATCGGAGATCAAGATGGTTTATATCAAATCAAGTGATACTACAAGCAATAAAAAGAGACCTATTATCTGGAAGGGAAGTCCTGTTATGGAAACCCACTTGGCAAAGGAGGAAAGCTAGAATAAGATTTAAAAATGAAAATTAAAATTTCTTAAATTGGATTAAAGGCAACCTAGAACTATGGACTGATCTAAGGACTGAGATTTTGAGTTTGAAGTAAAAAAGATGTCTTACAGTTGGTCTCAATAATTAATTGAATGTTAATTACATATTGAAATGATTTAAGATCTGATATTAATTTGTTAACTTAAAGAGATTGATTAAGCGAAGGATTAGATATTTAGAGAACAGTTTGATAAATATATACATTTAGATGTGTCTAGGATAGACTAATATGTTTGTTTAATGACGAGATATTTTTCTGTATAAGGGATTAAAGACAATTTAGAATATTAGGAATGTTCCTTTTAGAATGTTAGGTTTATTTCTATGAAAATTATGATGGAATGGAATGATGAAAACTGAAGAGAGGCTTCAGATTTGAAGTACTAATAGTTAATTGAAATTTAATACGATGATATGATTTTCTGATGATATGGATGTTATTACTTATGATAATTAACTGGAGACTTAAACTTTGCTTAATGGAATGACATGATTTAAGGTATGATATTATTTTTTCTTTAACTTGAAGAGATGGATCAGCTGATAGACTTGATAGGTATAGGATAGATTAATATTTTACTCTAAATAAGGGAGATTAATGGAAGAAGAAACGAATAAGATTTTAATAAAATTAAAAATGTAGAACATATGTGGAAGGGATATTTGAAAATGTTTTTATTTAAAGTTAATTTGATTATGGTAGAAATTGATGAAGCTTAAAAACAGACTCAGGTTGAATACAATTAAGCTAGAATTGGATATTTTAAATATACTATGCTATTTGAGGGAAAAAGAGAGGGAATATTTGACGTATTGATTATATTATGTATATATGTCTTGTTTTAAGATGCTTGATTACCCCAGCACCACGGTGTGTCCTGAATATGTTCCTTTAAGAATTAAAAAAAAAATTGTTTTTTAAAAAAAAGATACAGAAAGATCTTGACAGACCTGAACACTAGGCCCTATCTAAGAAAATGAAATTCAATGTACAAAAAGTAAGGTTTTACATTTAGACAAGAAAAATCAAATGCACAGGTATAGAATAAGTAGTACCTGGCTCACAGTAGCAACTGTGAGAGGGATTTTGGTGTCCTAGTGGACAATCACTTAAATATGAGCCAGCAGTGTGCTGCAACTACCAAAAAATCCAATACAATCCTAGGCTGCCTTAATAGAGGGATAGAATCAAGATCACATGCATTGTTAACACCACTTTATAATGCCTTGGTAAAGCCACACTTGGAATATTCCACTCAGTTTTGGTTGCCACAATATAAAAAAGATGTTGAGATTCTAAAAAGAATACAGAGAAGAGCAACAAAGATGATTAGGGGCCTGGAGGATAAAACATTCAAAGAACTGTTGCAAGAATTTAGTATGTCTAGCTTAATGAAAATAAGGACTAGGGGTGATATGATAGCAATGTTCTAGTATTTAAGGGGCTGCCACAAAGAAGAGGGTGCCAACCTATTCTCCAAAGCAGCTGAAGGCAGGACAAGAAGCAATGGATGGAAACTAATGAAGGAGAGCACCAATTAAGGAGAAATTTCTTAACAGAATAATTAATCAGTGAAACGACTTGCCTCCAGAAGTTGTGGGTGCTCCAACACTGGAGGTTTTTAAGAAGAGATTGGACAACCGTTTGTCTGAAATGCTGTAGGGTTTCCTGCTTGAGCAGAGGGTTGGGCTAGAACAGGGATTCTCAACCTTGGCAACTTCAAGACAAGTCCACAAGTCTTGAAGTTGCCAAGGTTGAGAACCCCTGGGCTAGAAGATCTTCAAGATCCCTTCCAACTCTAACTCTGCTATTTGTCATGCAAATGAGCATTATGTTTACATTACCAGCTTCATACTTGAAATGCATTACTCAGTCACATAAATGTTACCTGGTTTCACCAGAAATCAGAAATTTCTATATATTCAGAATAGGTCTTGTTTGTCAGGACAATTTCTGGCAATCAGCTAGAAGGCAGAATTTCCTGACAGGTAGCCTTACCGTTAGCTGGCCTTTGATATTTTCTAGCTTTTAGTATTGAATTTTGACACTACTTTAACCTTTGCAATAACACAGTTTCAGGTCACAGGTTATTCTATGAGCTGATTTTGGAGCTTAATACATGCAATTCTTTTTGATTTCAGTGATTTTTAAATACCAGTGAAATGTCGAAATGCAGAGCTAATCCTGAATGAAGAAACAATGGCCTGTCAGAAGGGGCTCAGTGCCTTTATACACATGGCACTGAAACATAGAAAAATAATGTAACGCATGTGCTCACAACTGTCTGCTGATAAACTTGTCAGCGAGCCCTTGGCCACAGATCCCTATTCATACAGCAAAAGCAGGTGTTTCTTTTCCAAGGAAACAGGCACTGCCTTATTTTCTAAAAAAAAACAAACAAACCAATAATTCTTTGATTACTAATAATAGTTCTTTAAATGACACTTCTTTCCTAGGTAGATGCTTATTAATCAGGTATTGCCTGAACAGGAAGTGGTATTGTAGCTTTAAATATAATAAAATGCTTGACTGGGTCTGAACATTTATTTATTTATTTAATATCTATCCTGCCTTTCCTTCTGGAGCTCAGGGAAACATGCATACGGTAGCACAACTTCCTCTTATAGGTATACATAGATATACATAGCGCTATCTCACAACAACCCATAAGATACATTAGACTGAGAGAACCAGTGGCACAGACATCCTTCTGTGACTGAAGGGAGACTCATATCTGCCAGTCCAACATCTTAATCCCTGTACCACACTGGCAGACTGTTGAAGCAAGCAAAAGTGAACCTTCTGAACTCAATTCCACCAAATGCAAACAGAAAAATCTCAATCTAATTCTTGCCTGTGCTCCTGAAATCTTGCAGTCTTAGCGTGTAACTCAAATTTTGCTCTGTTCTAACAGGATCGCCTGATTCCCCTGGAGTTGAGAAAGAAGACCACAGCAAAACTCCCAGTCAGCCAAGCCAGACTCCAATTCATCCTTCGGTTGTTGATGCCATTTTGTATGGCTTGCCCAACACCATGTTTACATGATTAGCAATATGTTTCTTTACGTGTACTTGGAGTGTGAAGGGAACAGGTTTTCATGGCATTTGATGTTGTTTTTAAGAAGCCAAGACTTGATGGTTCTTTTAAAGTTTAACACTGACATTTATCTTAAACTCTTGTTTTTTTAACTTGATGGTTTTGTTATTCTGATTTCCATCAGATATTTCAGTTACAGGATTAAATTTTTTTTAAAGTTGGATTGCAGTATATGGAGGCCTGGTTTTGTTTTGTTTTTTTAACATTGGGTGCCTGAGACAAGGCTGTTGTAGTTAATTGCTTGAATGGCATAAGTGATAAAATAGTGATATTTAACAGTTCATAGAAACACAGATTTAGTATATTTTTTAAAAATACAAGATGGTTGTTAAAAAAACCTAAGCCCACTAATTAAACAAGATTACTTGATATGCCTGAAGAAATCATACCTATTAAACTCTTAAAATTACAGTTCTCAAAATTCCATCTTCTATTTTAATTGATCAGACCAAACTTTCAGCAGGTTAACAATCCATCCACAATCACTTCATATAAGTCAGGTGTAACCACCATCGCCACCACTTTTTCCTTTTCTTTACTTCAAGGACTTGCAAATATGCAAAAATAAATAAATAAATAAATAAATAAATAAATAAATAAATAAATAAATAAATAAATAAATAAGAAGAACTGAATCTACCAGTGATACCATTCAAATGTCACTGCATTTATTTCTAGTAGAATAAATTGCTGAGGTGATTCAAAAATGTAAATTGTATTCTCTTCTAGTTTTATTTCTACTTTATTTTGTTATGTTTGTATGGTGTTATTATTGTTTTATATTTTGATATGGCCTTAGGGCTAATCAATAAATTATTATTATTAGGGATAGCCGCATAGTCAGCCAATGTTTAGACTGGATTTGGCATTTCTAATCCACCTTTCAAGTCCTTCCAAAAAGATTGACTGATTTTGATTGATGGTGTTTATTTATTTATTATTTATTTATTATTCAAACTTATATGCCGCCCTTCTCCTAGGACCCAGGGCAGCTTACAATAACAATACAATAAAAATTTAAAAATTAATTACATTCATGCAACATACAAACACAATCAACTCACAGTCGCTGATGGAGGGACATTCCTAGGGCCCAGGGGCAGAGCACAGCTCATACGCCCCAAGCTTGTCGGCATAGATGCGTCTTCAACCATTTCCGGAAAGCTAGGAGGGAGGAAGCAGTACGAACCTCTGAGGGAAGCTGGTTCCAGAGGGCTGGGGCAGCAACGGAGAAGGCCCTTGCCCTAGGCCCCGCCAGATGACATTGTCTAACAGACGGGACTCGTAGGAGGCCAACCCTATGCGCCCTAACCAGTCGCTGGGATTCATGAGGCAGAAGACGATCCCGCAAGTATCCTGGTCCATTGCCATAAAGGGCTTTATAGGTCATAACCAACACTTTGAATTGTGTTTGGAGACCAATTGGTAGCCAGTGCAGCTCATGGAGAGCTGGAGTGATATGACCATGTCTTGGGAGACACAAGACAGCTCGCGCAGCCGCATACTGGACTACTTGCAGTCTCCGGACATTCTTCAGAGGTTGCCCCATGTAGAGAGCATTACAGTAGTCGAATCTCGAGGTGACAAGGGCATGGGTGACTGTGAGGAGTGACTCCCGGTCCAAATAGGGCCGCAACTGGCGCACCAGGCGAACCTGGGTGAATGCCCCCCTCGCCACAGCCGAAAAATGATGTTCTAAACTTAGCTGTGGATCGAGGAGGACACCCAAGTTGCGAACCCTCTCCGAGGGGGACAAAACTTCTCCCCCCAGGGTAATGGACAGACAGTTGGAATTGTCCTTGGGAGGCAGAGCCCATAGCCACTCCGTCTTGTCGGGTTTGAGTCTGAGCCTGTTGGCACCCATCCAGACCTCAACAGCCTCCAGGCACCGGTTCATCACTTCCACTGCTTCACTGTAATGACGTGGGGTAGAGATATAAAGCTGAGTATCATCAGCATATTGATGATAACTCACCCTGTGTCGACAGATGATCTCACCCAACGGCTTCATATAGATGTTAAAAAGCAGAGGTGAGAGAATAGACCCCTGAGGAACTCCACATGGAAGAGGCCTCGGAGCCAATCTCTGACCTGCGAACACCGACTGCGATCGGCCAGAGAGGTAGGAGGTGAACCACCGTAAAACAGTGCCCTGCACTCCAAGCCCCTCCAACCGGCGCAGAAGGATACCATGGTCGATGGTATCGAATGCCGCTGAGAGGTCAAGAAGCACCAGGATAGTGGAGTGTTAAAAGTATCATTGCAGGATGTACTGTAAGTTGTAAGATCCAGGAGATGATCTGGACTCCTTTCTATTGGGTTTCAGGTTGGCTTACAGTACAGAGTCCGATCCGTTACACTTGATGACTTGTAGCAGAAACCAGATGGGGATAATGCATCCTTCCTTGTGCTTCTTAATCTCTCTGAAGTTTTCATTACTGTCAATCATGGTATTCTTCTGAACCAGCTGCAAGGTTTGGGAGGGAGGGACACTGTTCTGTGGTTGTTCTTTCTTTGTGGCCAGTTTCTATTGGTGTTGAGGAGGGGTTAAAGAAAAAAGCCCGCAGCCCATCACCTATAGCAGCGGCTCCCAACCTTTTCTATACCCCACACCCCTAGAACGCTTCTGATATATTCTCACACCCCTTACAAAAGTTCAAAATAACAGCAACGAATCATGCATATACACTATAATTTTGAAAACCCAAGTTTTCACACCCCCGGAATACCATTTTGAACCCCCAGCTGGAAACCCCTGACCTATAGGATGCTGAATGTTTCAACACTATCACTCCTGTTTGACAACCACATGTAACTGTCAGACGAAGTCATCCATCAGTCTGAGGTCAGATATCATCTATAAATAGACTGTGCTCAAGTAAATATTTAGTTCCTGGGCTAACCAAACAATGATATTGAAGTCTCAATATCTGGCAATATGGATGGTGAGAAAAAAACTCAGGCTCAGTCACGGCAAGACTGAGTAGCATGGATACCTGGGCCCCTGAATGGAAAATTTTCATGTTTGGTCTTGGATGGGGTTGCATTTCCTTAATCAAGAATGGGTACCCAATTTTTTGAGAGGGGAATTATCTTGGACTAATGGCTTCTACTTAAAGAGCAGGTGGCAGCTGTGGCCAAGAGGACTTTTGCACAGGTAAATCTAGTGTGCCATTTGTCCCATTTAGACAGTTTCCTTCAGATAATGACTCATGACTTTGTCACTCTACCAATGGATTAATGCACTCTATATGGGATTGCCTTTGAAGACCACTAGAAGCTTCAGTAGATCCAAAATGCAGTGTCATGGTCAGTCCTTATCTTGGCCCCTGCCTCCGGGAAGCTATTTCCCCATTGATCCAGATGGTTCCCACCCTGATGATATTCAGCAAGCTTTTAATGATCTGGCTATTCTCTTGGACCTTGTGATGGGGTGAAGATTGAATCCCTGTTCCATGGGAGGGAGGGGGTGTTTAATATGTTTGTCTTTTGGTTATTATGTCCTTTTGGGGTTTTGTCCTTTTGAAAGTTTTAAATATAAACCACCTAAAGTTGTTGAGAGCTACACTGCCAATAAATTGCATGCAGATACATATGTACATATGAATGAATTCATGCTGCTGGAGTTGACTTGCTGTTTTCATTCATATCTATTTTTTTCCTAAATGTATCGTGTTTTTTTATGCTTGGTACAATGTCAAATTTCTAGTCTAGTCTTAGAGAGCAGTACATGATTATGCCCTTTTAAGGACATGTATGACTGTATGACTATGATCCCAGTTTTCCCTATGGAGTTATTGGCCTGGCAAGGATTTCTACAGCCACGTAACATTTCAACCATCTTAAGCAAGCTAAATGAAACATTTAGACATGTTGTGCCCACACCTTACATAACTATATTGCAAGTTATCATCTTCTTGCTTCTGGTTAATAGAAAAAATAATATCAAATAAAATTCCCCAAACCAATCATGCCCACATCTCTCAAAGTTTTAGAATATTTCTTTCTCAGCAAGTTAGACATGTCTGTTTGCTACGATAAATTATTTGTATTCCTTTTAAGAAAATGCTACTGGAGGTTCCCCTGCTGTGCTAAAGTTAATTAGAACATGATAGAAATTTAAGAGGTCTGTTTCACAGGAGTATAAATATTATGACATCTGTAATATTTTGATGTTTGAGGGTTTATCTGTGGATAGAAATAAATGGAATTTCCCCTTTCTGCCTGCCCAGCCTGATTGATCAGATAACTATGTCAACCATGTTTCTCTCATCAAATTACTTACTTGAAAGCACCCATGATTCCTTTCATATTTGTTCCATTTCATTCTTATATATTCTTAAGCTGTAACGTTAATTGAATTTTAGGGCAATTGAAGTTTTGCAGACCTCTGGAAAATTTGAGGAAAAGGGGGGGCTTATTTGAAGAACAAAAAGAACATTGGAATTATTGTGACTCTTGTCCCGAAAGTCATCGTGATGCCCGATAGCTGCCTCCATCAAACTTTAAGCTGTTGGATGCTGTGGTTTCAATCCATAGGATAATTTTTAAGTTCATTTAAACTGGAGACCAGAACACCTTCACTGAAGTCCGAATTCGTCTATAGATTTGGACAGGAGGCAGAGACAAGCTAAAGGATAGAGGGGGGGAGGGTTGCAGATTCTCTTTCTGGAAGTGTGCACATTACAATATTCATTTAATTAGCTTTTGATTCATCAATTGGGCTACAACATATGTGTGTTAACATATGTGATGATATGTGAGAGTGACCTTGGGAGACAGCAGGAAGAGCCGCAACCTCAACAACTGTCTGATAAATGAAATCTAAGTTCAAAGGAGGGGTAGGGGAATAAAGCATCTCGGAAACGGACCTCCCTAATTTTGGGGAGAGTATACATGAGGGACAGGAGTGGTGCTTTCAAGCTGGCTTTGAGATTCTGTTTAATGTAATCCTACAATTGCTAAAGATGTAAATCCCTTTCACTAAGTGATCTTTGTCCAGTTTCTCTCCCTAATCTACTTCAAAGTGTTTGAACTGACCCATAATACAACACTATATTTGTAACAGATAAACCATATATTTTCCGGACGTTCCTTTATAACATTATATAACATTAGTTGGTTTGGCAACTTTAAGGTATTTGGACTTAAAGTCTCATTCCCTGGTTGGGGAATTCTGGGAGTTGTACTTTCATCTTCAAGCCTATGGAGATAGTCATCCAGGTCATGATTGTTCCCAAAGGTGCTTTTTCAAGAGGCAACTGGGCTTCCTTTGTTTTTCCTTGAAGACATTTCACTTCTCATCCAAGAAGCTTCTTAAGTTCTGGTTGAATAGTGGGGAATGGAAGAATTTATATTCCTTGCAGTCATCTGGTCGTTAGCATTCTTTCTGAGAGTCGTTGAGACCACTTGGAGGTTTATCTGTGCCCTTGGGATTGATTACCTGAATAGTGCAAAGAGGTGTGGAATCTTTTTGGAACTGCTGAAAGGACTCTGTTGTCTCATCTTAAAGTTGCAAGGGTGAGAAACCCTACTTTATAATCTGGATGATGATCAGGCTGATAACTAGAAAATACTTTAAGCAACATTTATAGATAGAAATTAATTTTCAGTCTTAAGGAAATAGTTTCTTGGTGCAGAAGCACTTTCCAGAAATGTCTGATAATTTAGGTAAGACATTTTTTTTTCTTTTTTCTCTAGTCTACTACCTCCGATTGCGTTTTCCACATAGATCTCCCATTTCAACCTGCTCCATTTTTAACAGCTTTTCTTTTTGTACCATTTTAAATCAAGCTTTAGATGTCTTCAGCATAATTGTTAACAGATTACAAACAAAGGCATATGGTTATTCTTTAACACAAAAGGAGAGATATGTTTATCTATTTCTTAGAACAATAAGCAATGTTCTTTTAAAATGTAAGCTCAACCCTGGCTTTTTTTCTGCTGCTTTAATACAGCATGGAGTTTAGCAATAATTGTTTAGCAAATGACATGAGAAAGTTCAAACATTTATTTTTAGCAACAGGTGACAGGCAAAAATTTATCATATGCAGCTATTAATGTTTCTTTAAAAAGCATGTGTCAGTGCTAAAGCCAGCTGGCATTGGGCAATCAAGATGAACAATAATTATCCATCTGTGTCGGGCATCAAAGTATTAGGAGCTAATTTGATAGTTTACAAAAGTTCATTTTCTTGATGCAGCTGATGCAAAATGTTTAATCTTCCAGAGTGTTTCCCCCCAAAATGTTGCCATGTTTAATAGATGTTTTAGCCTTGGCAACTACACCGTTGTCTTCTGTCAGAAAGATGGATGAGGAAAACCAAGAATTTCTTTACAGTCTGACAGCCCTACTTTATCATAAAGCATTGATAAAGAGTTATGCTGAAATCCAGGAAACAGCTAACTTGGAATCTCGAATTTTGGAGTCTAGATTCCAGGAAACATTTATCAATAATACATTTAGGAACATTTGGAAATGCATACTATTTGCACTTATTCTACTCTATACCCTTTAGTATTGTTGTTAAAGCTGGAAAATCTTGGAGGATAAGCAGACTTGCATAAAGAGAAGAATTAAATCGAGCAAATCCGTTTCTCTAGGAAGTAAACATTTCTTCCAGCTTTTGCCTCGATAAATTTCTTTTAGGATCAAACCTATAGAGGATCATTATTAATATTTAGAATCTGAAGGAACAGTACTGTATGGGATAGGTAGTTCCAGTATGGATCTCAGGGCTAAAATTCCTGCCACAACTGCAAACTTTGCTGTTATATAGTAACAACACAATAGCAGCAAGAAAATGGCAACAACCTCTCTGTCATCATCATTATTCTAAGTAAGACAGTCTTGTGACCTTGGGCTGGTGTTCCTATCAGTGGTGTACTAAGGACAGGGTGGCAGGAGTTGCCTACTCTAGGGCAAGCAATCCAGAGCTACTACATGCCTGAGGACATTATCCAGAAAGTCAGTAGTGGGTATGGAGATCTTATGTCTATGTAAACCTGTGTGAATATGTGTATGCAAACATGTCAGTTTGCATGCAATAGGTATATTTATGCACTTTGGTTTTGCTCTTCAAGGAAATAGCTTTTCTCAAGCATTTGGGGAGAAAATAACAAGTTTGCCTTCTGAATTCAGAAATGATAGGAAATAAGAATAATTCAGTAAGCACTTGAAGTCATAAACAATTGAGAGGTATAGTTTACATAAACAAGTATAAGATGCAAATAGAAAGGTAGTGGGGAAAATCATTTATTTGGACAAAAAATTACAAAGAAAGACAACAATATTTACAAGTTTATTTATTTATTTATTTATTTTATCAAATTTATATGCCGCCCCTCTCCTAAGACTCGGGGCGGCTCACAACAACAATACAACTACATATAAAAATTTAATAATAATGATCAACATCCAAACAAAAATCCATACATACAACATGCAAACACAATCAAATACACAATCAACGATGAAAGCACAATCCTAGGCCCGGGGGCAGAACATAGTTCATACCCCCCAAGCCTGTCGGCATAAATAGCTCTTCAATAGTTTTCGGAAAGCTAGGAGGGAGGAAGCAGTACGGACCTCCATGGGAAGTTGGTTTCAGAGGGCTGGGGCAGCAACGGAGAAGGCCCTTACCCTAGGACCCATCAGATGGCATTGCCTGATGGACGGGACCCGTAGGAGGCCAGCCCTATGCGCCCTAACCGGTCGCTGGGATTCATGAAGCTGAAGACGGTCCCGCAAGTAACCTGGCCCATTGCCATAAAGGGCTTTATAGGTCATAACCAACACTTTGAATTGTGTTCGGAGACCAATTGGCAGCCAGTGCAGCTCACGGAGGGCTGGAGTAATATGAACATGTCTTGGAAGACCCAAGACAGCACGCGCGGCCGCATTCTGGACAACCTGCAGTCTCCGGACATTCTTCAAAGGTTGCCCCATGTAGAGAGCATTACAGTAGTCGAATCTCGAGGTGACAAGGGCATGAGTGACTATTAGGAGTGACTCCCGATCCAAATAGGGCCATAACTGGCGCACCAGGCGAACCTGGGCGAATGCTCCTCTCGCCACAGCCGAAAAATGGTGTTCTAAGCTTAGCTGTGGATCGAGGAGGACACCCAGGTTGCGAATCCTCTCCGAGGGGGACAAAACTTCTCCCCCCAGGGTAATGGACGGACAGTTAGAATCGTCCTTGGGAGGCAAAACCCATAGCCACTTCGTCTTGTCGGGATTTAGTCTGAGCCTGTTGGCATCCATCCAGACCTCAACAGCCTCCAGGCACCGGTTCATTACTTCCACTGCTTCGCTGTAATGACACGGGGTAGAGATATAAAGCTGAGTATCATCAGCATACTGATGACAACTCACCCCGTGTTGGCGGATGATCTCACCCAACGGCTTCATGTAGATGTTAAAAAGCAGAGGTGAGAGAACAGACCCCTGAGGCACTCCACACAGAAGAAGCCTCGGAGCCAATCTCTGACCTCCTGCAAACACCAACTGCGACCGGCCAGAGAGGTAGGAGGTGAACCACCATAAAACGGTGCCCAGCACTCCACACCCCTCCAACCGGCGCAGAAGAATACCATGGTCGATGGTATTTTTTTAAAAAATATTTTATTGGTTTTATAATTTTAAACAAAGAATCAAGTTAAATACAACTCAACTTAATACATTCTTTTTCAACTTTCTCCCACACAAAACAACTATGGGTGTTGCTCGGCAGCACCCCCCAACCACCACATCCCCCTCCTTCCTCCCTATCTCACTTCCCTCCTCCTCGCCCCTCTCTCCCTCCTTCTCTCTCCACTCTCATCTCCCCCAACACTACTTCCCTTCACTCCTTCACTCCTCCCTCTCAACCCCCTCCAGATGTAGTGCAGAGGTACTGTCCAAGCAACCCCTCTTATATCAATAAATGTTTCTTTCTTATATATTACAAGTGTTACAGTTGAGTACATTATTATACCCCCTCAACCTTCCCCCCTCCAACTTCCCAAAGTGAATACAGGGTAATGCAAAAGAAAACCCACTACATCAAACAAAATTATTATATAATCCTAATAAAAATTTAACCATATGCTAAATACAATTTCTTAGATTGATATTTCCCTTGAATGTACTCTATCCATTTTTTCCAATCCAACATATATTTTTCATTTGAATGATCTTTCAAGTATGCAGATATTTTAGCCATTTCCGCTAAATTTAAAAATTTCAAGGTCCATTCTTCAATAGATGGTAATTCTGGCTTCTTCCAATATTGTCCCACCAACAGTCTCACTGCTGTAATCAAGTTCAAAATCAAGTTCATCTCTATGGTGGTGCAGTCTTTTATGATACCTAATAAAAACAGCTGTGGTGAAAATTCAATACGTTTTTTCAAAATATTTTGAAGTATCCACCATATTTTATCCAAAAAGCCTTGATTTTTTTTACAAGTCCACCATACATGAAAATAAGTAGCATCCAAACATTCACATCTCCAGCACTTGGGTTGTAAGTTAGGGTACATACATGATAATTTTTTTCAGATCCAAATGCCATCTATAAAACATTTT
This sequence comes from Bothrops alternatus, assembly GCA_034064705.1. Taxonomy (NCBI): domain Eukaryota; kingdom Metazoa; phylum Chordata; class Lepidosauria; order Squamata; family Viperidae; genus Bothrops; species Bothrops alternatus. Next base: position 11,271,872 of record JARGCV010000009.1, read on the forward strand.
ATAAAAGTTTTCTCATAAATGTTGCGCTTGTGTAAATTTTACATTTTTCACCCAGATCCTCTCCCAAGTTTCCATCATGATTGGTTGTCCAAAATTTTGTCCCCACTTTATCATACAATCCTTAACTAATTCAGTTTCCAAATCAATTTCTATCAATACATTATACAATCTTTTAATATGCATTGACCTTTGATCTCTAATTTTTTTAATTAAATTTTCATCTACTTGAGATAAACCTATCTTCAAATCTTTTTTCCATCTGGTCTGCAATTGTAAATATTGAAACCAAGTAAGGATTATTCCTTCCTCTCTTAAAATATTCAAGGATTTCAAAAGTAAAAGATTCCCTTCTTTAAATAGGAGTTTCTCATAAGGCACCACATCATGTATTTGTTTTCTATTTATATTCTCTATTGCATGTCTGGGAACCATCCATACAGGAATCTTATCGTTTAATTTATACTGATATTTTTTCCAAACACGCAGCAGAGCATTTCTCAATAGGTGCTCTTTGAAACTCCTATCCACCTTTTTATCATAAACTAGATATGCATGCCAACCATATAATAAATCATACCCTTCAATATTCAATATTCTATCATTAGTTAAATTAACCCAATCACTTATCGCTACTAAAACAGCAGCATGATAATATAACTTAAAATTTGGCATTTTTAAACCACCTCTTTCCCTTGTATCCTGAATAATTTTTAATTTGACCCTCGGTTTCTTACCATTCCAAATAAATTTATTAATACCCTTCTGCCACTCCTCCAAATTCGCATCCTTTTTAAATATAGGTAACATTTAAAAAAGAAATAAAAATTTAGGCAATACATTCATTTTAACTGCTGCTATCCTACCCAACATAGATAATTGTAATTTCTTCCATTTTTCCAATTCTATTTGTATCTTATTCCACAGAACTTCATAATTATTTTTATATAACTTCCTATTAGAGGGTTCAATATCAATTCCTAAATATTTAATTTTCTTGACTATCTCACATCCCGTTATTCTTTCCAATTCCTGTTTTGAGTTAAAATTCTAATTTTTGACTAACATCTTTGTTTTAGTTATATTTAACTTAAAACCTGATACCCTACCATAAATTTTAATTATCTCCATCAATCTCTTGGCTGACTGTATTGGTTGAGTCAGTGTCACAACTAAATCATCTGCAAAAGCACGTAATCTATAATCTTGTCATCTAATCTCTATACCTTTTAAATCATCTGCTCCTCTTATCCTATTCAATAAAACCTCTAAAGTTAAAACAAACAACAAAGGGGATAATGGACATCCCTGTCTAGTACCTTTCTCTATATTAAATGAATCTGTTAAATCCCCATTCACAATAACCTGTCCTGTTTGTTTCTGATAAATCGCCAATATAGAATTAATAAACTGATCCCCCAGTTCCATCCTAACAATCAATTTTTTCAGAAACAACCAATTCAATCTATCAAATGCTTTCTCCGCGTCCAAAAACATAAGAACTGCAGGCACCTGAATATGCTTCTCCAAGTATTCTAATATATTAATAAGTTGTCTAACATTAGTTTTCATCTGCCTCCCTGTGGTCGATGGTATTGAATGCCGCTGAGAGGTCAAGAAGCACCAGGATAGTGGAATAACCTCTATCCCGGGCCCGCCAGAGATCATCGGTCAGCGCGACCAAAACAGTTTCCGTGCTGTAACCGGACCTGAACCCAGACTGCCAAGGGTCCAGGGAATCAGCTTCCTCCAAGGACCGTTGGAGTTGGAGTGCCACCACCTTCTCAACAACCTTCCCTAAAAAGGGAAGATTGGAGACTGGCTGATAATTATTCAAAACTGCCAGGTCCAGGGAAGGCTTCTTGAGGAGGGGGAGCATGAGTGCCTCCTTTAAGGAAGCCGGAAAGGACCCCTCCCTCAACGAAGCATTAATAACAGCCTGGACCCAGCTTCGTGTCACCTCCCTGCTAGCCAAAACCAGCCAGGAGGGACACGGGTCCAATAAACAGGTGGCAGAACTCACAGCTCCAATGGCCTTGTCCACATCATCAGGAGTTACCAGGTCAAACTCATCCCATTCAACAAGACTAAGGCGGGCCTCTGTCGTCTCGACTAACTCATTGTCAGCCGACACTGATAACTCATTGTCAGCCGACACTGCATTCCAAATGGGTAGGGACAGGGAATGATATGAATGTTATGTAATTATCACTATACAGATTAATAAAGCTCAGTAGACTGCATAATGGTCTCCTCAAATTATCCGTAATCTCTGGCTCCCCAACATATTTTAAAGCTGCAGAAATAACAACTCCTAGAAGTGCTCCAAAGCATAAAAATGTCTGATTCTTCACTTTAAATAAATTACAATAGCTGTTTGTTAATAAAGCCTTTCTAAAGAATGCCTTTAATCTGCATCAAATACTTTATACAGAACAAAATATGTCTCCCAATATATATATAATTAACAAATTTTACTTGGGCTTTAAAACTGGGTACTTAAATAACCTATTTTGATTTACTAGTGAAACTATTTTTTTCTAAAACGTACATAATCCTTGTTCTTTCTTAATAAAAACATATGTGCACATATTAAAGAAATACGTTCTGGTAAAAATTACTTAGGAAATAATGACCTTTCCTTTAGAAAACCATTGGCAAAATCCCAAAACAAGAATAAAAGCTTCCAGAAATATTTCATTTACCCAGCTCTGTTGTTTTTTTAAACCTGACACTTTCTCTGTTAACACAATAAATATTAAACAGTTCTGTTCATGTATTAAAGCCTTTAAAAAAGCTTTCTGAATTATGTATTAGCAACACAACAAATCACATTATCAATTAGCTTTTATGACAGGAATGGCATTTGCCTAATACATTTCAATAAAAGAAAAAAATTGCCCTACTTAAACCTGTGTAACCTTTTAAAAAAAGTGAACAAAGGGACTCATGATTGAATTTTATTAATAATATTAAGGGAGAAGGCCATTATTTGTCATTTGTGTGAGAAGTGGTCTTCCCAGAATAGATTGCAAAATGCCGAAGCTTGAACTGCGCCAGACTGGAACAGTGATCTGAAGAATATAATTCTGAGTATTTTCATGCTGCATTGGTGCAAATATCCTTATTCTGAAAAAGATATTATTTAGCCAAGACGTTTTTCATGGCCTGTTCAGGTATAAGTTAAAGGAATGTACTTTTAGGAAGTAATCTCTGCTGCAAATAAGTACATAGAAGTAGTCCTCAACTTACAACAGTTCCTTTAGTGAACAAGGTTACAATGGCACTGAATAAATAAAGTAACTTATAATCATTTTTCACACTTCACAACCATTGCAGCATCCCCATGGTCACATGATTTCTCTTCTGTTAAGCATATTAAAAGGATATTAATATGGGTAATAAAAGCCACTTAAGTCCATGGAGGTAAAATATGATACAGGTAGTCCTGTACAAAAGTTCATTTAGTGACCGATATAACAGCACTGAAAAAAGTGTCTTATGACCATTTGTCACATTTATGTCTGTTGCACCATCCCCATGGTCACATGATCAAAATTCAGACTCTTGGCAACTGCCACATATTTGTGTGTCCTGGGATCATGTGATCACCGTTTGCGACCTTCTGAAAAGCAAAGTCAATGGGGAAGCCAGATTCACTTAACAATTGTAGCACTAACTTAACTGCAGTGATGCACTTAACAACTGTGGCAAGAAAGGTCATAAAATGGGGCAAAACTCACGGTCTCATTTAGCAACCGAAATTTGAGGCTGAATTATGGTCGTAAGTTGAGGACTACCTGTACTGTATTATTTGAAATGTTAGTGATTCATAGCAACACCAAGCCTGAGAATTTGCTTCAAGATCAGAGCAGTCCCATCGCGCAGAGGAGGCTGCTCTGCTTAGGTGTCAAACAGCGTCTTGATCGTACCAGAGGAAAAGCCCTGACAATGGGGAGATGTCACAATAAAGGTATTGTACGATTCTAGCCGTTGCTTCAGTTCAGATTTTATCAGCCAATCTGTGCATCATTTGAAAGCAATGAGAGGCTCACCACCAAACCATAGTCCCTCACTGGGCTCATCCAGCTGGGGAAGAGAAAGGGGATGATTGTTCTTGTCACTTTTCTGGGACAGCTAAAATACAGGTGGTCCTCAACCTACAACAGTTCATTTAGTGACCATTCAAAGTTACAATGGCACTGAAAAAAGTGACTTACAACCATTTCACGCACTTAGGACCGTTGGCACATCCCCAGGGTCACATGATTTACATTTGGATACCTGACGACTCAAATTTATGACGGTTGCAGTGTCCTGGAGTGATGTGATCCCCTTTTGTGACTTTCTGACAAGCAAAGACAATGGGGAAGCCAGATTCCCGTAACAACCATGTTACTAATTTAAGACCTTCAGTGATTCACTTAACAAATGTGAGAAAAGTCATAAAATGGGGCAGGGGTTCTCAACCTTGGCAACTTTAAGACTTGTGGACTTCAACTCCCAGAATTCCTCAGCCAGCAAAGCTGGCTGAGGAATTCTGGGAGTTGAAGTCCACAAGTCTTAAAGTTGCCAAGGTTGAGAACCCCTGAAATGGGGGAAAACTCTCTTAACAAATTTCTCACTTAGCAACCCAAATTTTGGGCTCAGTTGTGGCCATAAGTTGAAGAGTACCGCTAGCCAGCTTCTTCCATCTGAAAATAAGGACAATCAAATATAAAGGCTGCCATACTTTTGAGGCAGAGTTAGTGCAAAGAACAGTTACAGCTTGTTTGTATAGAATAAGATTTGTATTTTTCTTATAAACCATCAGCGTGATGGATTATCCCTGGCATGTTCTTTAAAGACAAACACAAAGTAATTATCCTCCAATGTCATGGAAGATTTATAAGAGGTCAGTTGGTTTGTCTAAGCTGCATCATTAAAATTAAATAACTGACTGAGAAATTGAAAGAAAGGCTGTGGCTCCACAACTCTAATTTAGCAAATTGTAGTTGGCAGCCCCCGGCCAACTTTGTCTGGACTAGGAAACTAAGTCAGGTTGAATCTGGTTAATACTTCATTTGGATACAGGAAACACAAACTAGGGCCAAAAGAAAGATTAAGACATTTTAAAAAAATCTTGAAAGAAAGCAACTGTAAACCAGCTGATGTGGATATAATAATGATTGGCTTTGAAGACAATATACATAATGCAAAATAGTTTTAGTAAATCATTTAGAGTATATTTAGAGTATATTTGCACATAATAGAAATGTATAAGCCAACCTCCAAAACTGCAGCCTAACAATCAGAAAAAATGGAATCTGTACTGGAAAATAACTTTTATGAGATTTTTTTTTATGTACTTTCTCTGGCAGCAAAGGAATTGTTCCTCTCCTGTGCTCAGCTAGTAACTTTTAGTTTAAAGCCTGCATCATATGATACCGGTTAGCAATTTCCAGATACGCAATTTTTTACAGTATCATTTAAAGCTGATTTTTTTTAAGGGTGAGTTCTGGTCTTGTGAATAATGGAATAACAACTGTGTGTGTGTGTGTGTGCGTATTTTCAAGAAAAGAATTTTTGGCTTATACACGTATATATGGTACTTTATTTCCAGCCTTGCCTGGACAAATCCCTGAATTTTCTTGGTAAGGTTTTTCAGAAGTCATTTGCCATTTCCTCCTTCCTAAGGTTGAGAGAAATCCACTGGCCCAAGGCCACACAACTGGCTTTGTACCTAAAATGAGATTAGAACTCACAGTCTCCCAATTTCTAATCTGTTGCTTCTCCAAATAGCCCATTACTCTCTCCATTTATCAAAAGCTAAAAATCCAGCTGTTGCTTCCAAAATAGTCAAAACGTGCTCACATAAGGCAACTAGTGTTATTTTTAATCACATATCATGGCTGGATTCCTATAACGGCTGACTTATTAAGCTGGCAAAGCATTGAGTCACAAATGCCTAATAAAGTGGTCACAAGAGGACTTCTAATATTTTAATTCTAATACTTTTTTTAATCGTCATTCTTTGTATAATATTGAAGAAGAGTACAATAATAATAATAATAGTAGTAGTAGTAGTAGTAGTAGTAAAGTTTGAAGGGATCTTGGAGGTCATCTTGTCCAACCCCCTGCTCAGGCAGGAAACCTATACCATTTCGGACAAATGGCTGTCCAGTCTCTTCTTAAAAACTTCCAGTGTTGGAGCATTCACTGCTTCTGGAGGTAGGTTGTTCCACTGGTTAATTGTTCTAACTGTCAGGAAGTTTCTCCTTAGTTCTAGGTTGCTTCTCTCCTTGCTTAGTTTCCACCTGTTGCTTCTTGTTCTGCCTTCAGGCACCTTGGAAAATAGCTTGACTCCCTCTTCTTTGTGGCAGCCCCTGAGATAGTGGAACACTGCTATCATGTCCCCCCTCGTCCTTCTCTTCATTAAACTAGACATACCCAATTCCAGCAACCATTCCTTATATGCTTTAGCCTCCAGTCCCCTAATCATCTTTGTTGCTCTTCTCTGTACTCTTTCTAGAGTCTCAACATCTTTTTTACATCGCGGTGACCAAAACTGGATGCAGTATTCCAAGTGTGGCCTTACCAAGGCATTGTAAAGTGGTATTAATACTTCACGTGATCTTGATTCTATCCCTCTGTTAATGCAGCCTAGCCCTGTGTTGGCCTTTTTGGCAGCTGCAGCACACTGCTGGCTCATATTTAGGTGATTGTCCACTAGGACTCCGAGGTCCCTCTCACAGTTACTACTATTGAGCAAGGTACTCCCTATACTATACCTGTGCATTTGGTTTTTCTTGCCTAAATGTAGAACCTTGCTTTTTTCACCATTGAATTTCATTTTGTTAGATAGTGCCCAGTGTTCAAATCTGTCCAGATCCATCTGTATCTTAAGCCTGTCTTCTGGAGTGTTGGCTATTCCTCTCAGCTTGGTGTCGTCTGCAAATTTGATGAGTTCCCCATCTATCTCCTCGTCCAAATTGTTGATGAAGATGTTGAAGAGCACTGGGCCCAGAACAGAGCCCTGGGGCACCCCACTACACACTTCCCTCCATGTAGATGCGGTTCCATTGAGGACCACACGCTGAGTATGGCTGGTCAGCCAGCTACGGATCCATCTGGTGGTGATGCTGTCTACCCCACATTTTTCTATCTTGTCAATAAAGTATAATGGTAAGAAAAGCTTGTGGTGGCTTTTTGGTTCTTTGTAAATGGTAATTTGAATTAGTCTGTGTAGAAGCCATAAATTAAATTTGGGAGGTGTTGCAAATTCCTCAGTTCAAATAGCATTGGACAGCTGAGCCAAAATATGAGAATTCCAAGAAGATTCCACAACCAATCAAACCCTGATTCCGATGTCCTTGAAGGGCACAGATAAACTCCAAGTGGTCTCAACAGCTCTCAGAGTACTAACAACCAGATGACTGCAAAGAAATACAATCCTTCCATTTCCCCCCCCCTTCCATCCCATCAGAACCCAACCTTCTATTCCCCCCACCATCCAATCTCAACTGTCAGTACCCATCCTTCCATTTCCCCCACCATCAGAACTGATGAAGCTTCTTGGATGAGAAGTGAAATGTTTTCTTCTTCCTCCTCCTCAAGGAAAGAACAGTCCAGTTGCCTTTTGAAAAAAAACATCTGTGAGACAACTGTGACCTGGATGACTGAGAATCTCCACACGCTTTATAAGCCAGTTTGTATTAGTGAGTGTTACTAACAGAAGGCATTTCTGTTATCATCCAGGATCACCGTGAGTCACTTCTCCTTCTTGATCAAGGGTGAGATACCTGCAAATCCTCTACCCATTCTGGTCCCAATTCTCCTACTTTGTGGCTCTGGGTAGAAGATTCAAAACTCTCTCCAACCATGGGGCTCCTCTTACTTACGCACATGCATTACATACAAATAATTGTGCTCTTTTTTTAACATTTTTAAGCCTTGTAAAGAATAATGCAGCTGAAAAACACAAGATGCATTTTATTCACTGATGTATTATTTACATTTATATCCCACTACAATCAATTCAGATCTGATGGTTTACATGATATGAAAATTTTAAAACATTTACTTTAAGCAGAAAAGTAAAAACAAAAGCCAAACAAATTCATAAATCTAAATGAAAATAAAAAACAAACCAAGAAAATAAAAGATGTTTAATTAGACACCTTTCTGGAAAAGCCAATTTTCAGTATCTTCTGGAACTTGAGCTGAGAGCAAAGAGTTGGATCTGCTACCAGGAGGCTACCAAAAAGCAATTCCTTCTGACCTCAGCTCCTCATTCTTCTCAAAATTGGGGAACTAAGAATAATCTCTCCCTGGATCGGTGTTTTCAACCTCAGCAACTTTAAAATGTGTGTACTTCAACTCCCAGAATGCTACAGACAGTTTGGAATTCTGGGAGTTGAAGTCCACATAACTTGAAGTTGCTAAGATTGAAAAACGCTGATCTGGGGAATCTAATACAAATAGTCCTTATTACCATAACTAAGCCTGGAATTATTGTCTAATTGCCCGTCATTAAGTAGGTCACCATGCCCAGAGATTTATTGGTGAAATCCAGCATTTGAAATTACATTCCAAAGTCAACTGGTAGCCATAATTTGCTGCCAATTAACACTCAAACTCCTGGATTCTGGACTAATTCCAGCTTTCAAGTGGTCCTTAAAAGCAGTTTCATGTAAAGTTTCTGGGGTAATAAGGGTGTGAATGACAGTTGTGAAAACTTTGCCACAGAATAACTGAATAACAACAATAATAATATAATCAAAACGTCTTCCTCTATTTTACTTTTTTGGGACAATTGCACACGATGTTAGCCAAAGGGTTAAGGAACAATTTTGTGGGCACCTAATAAGAAAGGTATTTTACATGATTGAAAATTTTAGTACTGTTATCAATTCCCCCACTTTTCTTTCTATTCTGTTTTGCATTTTCTAAACTAAAGCTACAATTGTGCAGGGAAAAAAACAGAAACAAGAAAAGTGAATGGCTGGGTAGAACTGAAATATAATATATATATATATATTGCTATTTAAATTTGCAATGTTCAATTTCATTCAACTTTATGGCTGAACTTTGCAGAAATGATTTCAGATTCATAAATAAAGAAGGTGCATATTATCAAAACCACAAAAATTATTGATCACAAACATAAATGTACAGATACATGCACAAATACATTCCTGACAGAACAATAATTTACAGCCAGTTGATATTACATTTTCAAAACCTGGTGACAATAATTGACTAGGAAATGACATGGCTGGAGACACTGCCTCATTTGATGAAATAAATGATTACTTTGAATTAGAATAAAGACTAGAAAATGGAGGAAAATGAAAACAGCCACCCAAATGACTGAAGAAAAGTTGCTTGAGAACATCTGATCTATTTTCCTTGAATAATAATTGAGATATGTCTTTCATATAATTTATTTTACTTTCCTCCAGTAGATTCTTTTGGAGTCTTCTGCTTTGAAATAACTTTGAAATACTCTGGTTTAGAGGTTGACTAGTTTTCTCTTTTGCTTAATAAGGTCAACACACACGGACTATTTCATTCTGCTAATTCAGCTTCAGCCAGACAAGGACAGAAGCATCTGAGAAATGATCTCAAGTTCTCTAACCCAGGGTACATTTTCTAAATGCCAAGGACAGATTCAACTATTACAAGAACAAATAAATTATGCTACCTTGAGAAATGGCAATTGTCCAATTCTATGTGTTTGCAGTCTTTCCCAATCAGTGCTCTTCATAGAGGATTTTCTTTTGAGTACTGAAGCTCAGTATTTATTTACTTATTAGATTTTTCTGCCACCTTCATTACTTTATAAGTAACTCAAGGCATTGAACATACATAATACTCCTTCCTCCTTCTACTTTTCCCACAACAATCCTTTGAGGTGGGTTGGGCTGAAAGACAGTCACAAGCACAGCCAGCCAGCTTTCATGCCTTAAGTGAGATTAGAACTCACAGTCTCCTGGCTTTTAGACCAGCACCTTAACCACTACAGAAAGCTGGCTGGCTATATAGCTGGACTTAGTCTGGTAGTAACAACCTGGGAATAGATAAGAGCTCAAGTGGATGTCAATTAAATTCTGTAATAAATCCTGTTAGAAAGTTATTTCTTATCTGTTCTCTTTTTGCCTGCCATTTTTGGATGGAAATGACAAAGGAGGGTAGAGTTCTGACTCCATCCTCTCAGAAAGTGAGATGGCCATGTTGGACAGATTTCGCTTTCCAAAACGGAGAGCTGAGCAAAAGATTGTCAGCTACTTCTCTCCTCTTCGTTTCTCTGGTTGAAGGCAATAACACCTGCTGCGACTGTGGAGACGTCACCACACATTTTGGTACGTGTTAGCACTCTTCTCTTTGAGATCTGATTCACGTTGGTGTCTGCAGTTTCTTGTCCACTGCACTGGAACAGCTGGATTAGACATTTCCGGAACTTAAAATGAAATAACAAATGGTTATCAATAGATCAATGTTTATGATACCTTTAAAAATCCATACCTGTTTCTCTTATTAAAACAGGTACGGATAAGTTGTAGTCCTCAGCCTTGTTACAGAAGCCCTTTATTAGAATTGATACAGACCTAAAAGGAGTGATTGTGCCTTTCCTAGCACTATACTTGTTCTGTCTGGCCCCTCTCAGCTCATTAAAATCCACATAAATATGTCTTTAAGAGGTTTATTTAACACATTTCAAAAGAATTCACTTCAAAGCACGCTGCTGGCATTTTGCTGGCAGAAACAGCCAAGTCTCATGTATTTACATTTAGATTAACACATGCTCCTTCCACACCTTCCAATTAACTCACTCTTTCTTTATCACATTGTCCAAGGCCTCATTATTCTCCCGTAGATTTCCAAAACATCAGAAGACTGAAGTCAAACGCACGGTTCCAGATATCAGGCTACTCCTTGATTAACGTTGCTGGTGACAAAGGCGTAGTCTCTCTGTCCCCTTCTAATATAGTGTCCGATACGTCACTTCCCCTCATTACTTCCTTTTTCCACTTAACTGACACCGTCGCTTATCAAACCTTCGGAATCTCGGATCAAGCCATCTATCTTCTTGATCCAAACCTGACCCCTCACTTTGTGAATCTGATCCAGACTGCCTGTAAATCTCCTCCCTGTCTGGCTCAGCTGCCGGGAGGGGAAAATACCCAGAGGGGCCTGGCTGCTCTTCCTCGGCTGCCGGGAGGGGAAAACACCCAGAGGAGCCTGGCTGCTCATCCTCATACTCTGACACTTCCCAAGCTGGTCTAGGGACACTCACAACAATACTTGGGAGAGATAAAAAGGGAAAGAGAAAGAGATAAGGAAGAAGTTGTCCAAAAAGAAAGGGATAGCAGAAGGAGGAAATATGTGGTCCATTGCACTTCGTGATTTAAGTTTCAAGGCGATGCAGGCCCAACAGTCTACTGTATTCCAATATTTCTCAACCTTTCCAACTTCACAAGCATGGACTTCAGCTCTTAGAATTTCTCAGCCAGAATTTAAATCCAAAATTTAATGCTGGCAAAGTTGAGAAACACTGGATTATTCTAAAGAGAAGTTAGCTTTCTAAAGTATACCGGTAGCTCACAGCTGCCAAAGTGATCCATAATGTCTAGATACTTATGGAACCAAATCCATCTCTGGAAGTTCAGGGATTTCCACAATATGGAGCATCTTCAACCAGATAAGGCTACTGCCTCAGTTAAGGCAACTCTTGGCTAGAAAATTATTTCCATGATTTCAGATTATATTGTTGCAACTTTACTCCATCTTGTGGACATGGGAAAAAAGCTAAATGAAAGGAAAAATAGAATGACTAAGGAAAAGAAATTATGAGAAGTATTAGATTAATCCCTCAGAGAAGAAAAGGAAAGTGGACATGAGTGAAATCTATTTGGAAGAAAGTTGAAATAATTATGTTACAGATTGCCATGGAGTATTTTAATGGATTTTTTTTTTAAAAAAAGTTTGGAAATGGAAGTTTGGAAGAAGGCTAAGCAAGGACATTCCAGCAAAAAGAATGGAATTAAAAACTAAAACAGGGTAGGGGGGAAATGTTGAAATTACATGAGAAATATGTTCAAAACGTTCAAGAGGGAAATTATAAGAAGTTAAAAAATAGTAAAGCTGCAGGTGCAGATCGTGTAATTGGATGATGTTAAAATATGTGTGCAATTGCTTACGGAATGGCTATGCAATTTATTAAAAGTGTGTAAAGAGAGAGTGAATGCAAGGGTGAATGCAGAACTATTGTAGGGTTATTTTGTGAAGTAGGCCTAATAAGTTGTGAATGACACAGTGAAAGGATACAGTAGACAATGAGAACCAACATTTTGAAAGTTCAGTGTGGTTTTATGCTGGGCAGGAGGTACAGTATACAGGACGAAAAAGTATGAATTATAAAGGGTATACTTGTTGATTTAGCAAAAGCACGTGATAAATTGAATAGGCTTCAATCATGGACGTCTGTGTGAGTTAACTGTGCATTAGTTAGTTGGTTGAAGATCAGTTGCCAAATAAGAGCAAGTATACAACAGAAGTGAGCAAATGAAGGTGAATATACATGTCCCAGGATAACGTTGCAGGATCCAATTTGGATCGGTCACCAGGACGAGAAGTTTTGTCTTCCCAGCTTTTGGACTCGTACTGGAGTCCCGTCCTCAGGGGCCTTCTCTGTGTGCTTTGGTTGCCTCAGGGAACTTCTCATTTTGCGCACAGAGCACATAGAGAAGTTTGTATCTTGCAAGTATGAGAAATAAATAATGGAGAGGCAGCTTGGTCTCATCATGAAGAAAGCAAGGAACTGTGAATTCCAATCCTGCCTTAGGCCTGAAAGCCAGATGGGTGACTTTGTGCCAGTCACTTTCTCAGCCCAACCCACCTCACAAGGTCATCACTGTGGGGAAAATAGGAAGTAGAAGATATGTTGGATATGTTTGCCACATTGGGTTGTTTGTAAAAATAATAAAGGCGGGAAACAAATTAAATAAATACATAAAAATAAAACTGGAGGATGCATATAATTTAACTAATGATGCTTTGCAATGACAGGAAGGTATGAATAATGTAGTAAAGGATGTTAATGTGAATTAGATTTAGCTATATTTCCTTTTCCTATCACATGGCTTTAATCTCTTTGGCTTATTACTGCTTGTTCTTTTTCTGTGCTTTGCATAATATTGCTTGCTTCAAAAGGGAATAAGAGCATAATAGATGTATGTATTGAAATGGCACCGGATTAGGGAACACTGCAACATGGCAACAGCCATGGATGGCTCAAATATGTTCAGAATAAAAATGGATACAACTAAACGTGTTACAGAAAATAAATGGGTAAAACTGAACGAGGTCCAGTAGCCCCTGGTCCATTTATAAGCCTCTTTAAATGACAATTGTTTCCTTTAGAGCTCCAAGCTAATATACAGGCAGTCAGATTCATTAATTTAAAGAATACATAGTAAAACCAAGTAGGAACTTTTTTCATAGATTCATAAGTACCTGGTTGTTCATAAAGACATAGATAACTGGATTATAAACTGTAGCTGTTTTGGAAAAAAAGGCTGGGATTGCAGCAAGGCGAGGATCCAGCTCAATCGAGGGATGGGTGGTGACCAAGATGGAAAAGGCTGCATACGGACTCCAGCAGATTAAAAAAGCAAGAATCATAATCACCACCATTCTGGCAACTTGTCTTTCTGGCTTCTGTACAGACCCTAATCTGCCTTGAGCGTCTGAAACCTAGAAAGAAAAGAGATCTAGTGGATCAGCAAAGTGATGGCTTTTGCCCAGCATTCTTCTGTAAATGTGGATTAAACAGCACAAGTGAAAATTAGATCCCCTTTAATTGCAAAACCTAAATTAGACTGTGGCCTACATGTCAAAATTTAAGAAGGGTCAGAATAGATCAAGCAAAGGATATAATGGCTATCATCAACAAAGGCAAATCAACAAAAGCACTAAATGCAAAACAATCAATAATTTAGCTTCAATTCTAATACAATTAAAAATAATAAATGATTGAAATTTGCAAGTCCTCATGTTACTTTTCATAAATCAGCCAGAATGCATAAAGGCAAATCAGGATTGATTCTTAATAAGCCTATGAGAAGATTAAGTAGGGCTGAGACTCCTTTGAGCAAAACTAGATATTTCCAGGGTCCTTTTCAAATTTAAGATAATAAACTGAAGAATCCTTGGCATGTGATTTTAGACTTCACAAGAGCTTTGGAAAAAATGTATCAGAATTTGTAATACTTAGTGCTTAAAATGCCAAGCAAAAGATGTGAAGGCCCAGGTTCAAATTTTTACTAAACCGTTGTATAGCTTCAGGCATAAATCCATCAGATAGCATCAGAGTTTTATAAAATCAAAAAAAGGAGGGAATCAAAGGAAGGAAGGAAGGAAGGAAGGAAGGAAGGAAGGAAGGAAGGAAGGAAGGAAGGAAGGAAGGAAGGAAGGAAGGAAGGAAGGAAGGAAGGAAGGAAGGAAATGCAAGGCACTTTCAAATGCATCCAATCATTTTTTATTTCAAACTTTTGGCCTTCCATTTTACCAGCAATTAAGGATGCAGTTAGCCTTAACTTTGCTGAACTACAATACCCAGGTGTCATAGTTACCTTGGTCAATGGTAAGGAATGCTAGGGCTGTAATTCAGCAAGATTTGGATGGCAACTGATTTCTCTTCTGTTAAGCATATTAAAAGGATATTAATATGGGTAATAAAAGCCACTTAAGTCCATGGAGGTAAAATATGATACAGGTGGTCCTGTACAAAAGTTCATTTAGTGACCAATATAAAAAGCACTGAAAAAAGTGTCTTATGACCATTTTTCACATTTATGTCTGTTGCACCATCCCCATGGTCACATGATCAAAATTCAGACTCTTGGCAACTGCCACATATTTGTCCCGGGGTCATGTGATCACCGTTTGCGACCTTCTGAAAAGCAAAGTCAATGGGGAAGCCAGATTCACTTAACAATTGTAGCACTAACTTAACTGCAGTGATGCACTTAACAACTGTGGCAAGAAAGGTCGTAAAATGGGGCAAAACTCACGGTCTCATTTAGCAACCGAAATTTGAGGCTGAATTATGGTCGTAAGTTGAGGACTACCCGTACTGTATTATTTGAAATGTTAGTGATTCATAGCAACACCAAGCCTGAGAATTTGCTTTAAGATCAGAGCAGTCCCATCACGCAGATGAGGCTGCTCTGCTTAGGTGTCAAACAGCGTCTCCCCCTGGCAATGGGGAGATGCCACAATAAAGGTATCGCAGGATTCTAGCAGCTGCCTCAGTTCAGATTTTATCAGCAAATTTGTGCATCATTTGAAAGCAATGAGAGGCTCGCCATCAACCATAGTCCCCCACTGGGCTCATCCAGCTGGGGAAGAGGAAGGGGATGATTGTTCTTGTCTTACTAGCCTGAAAAAAGTGGAATATAAAAGGATTCACATTCAGCATATCCATTATTGCCGCAGAGAAAATATGCATCATCCATCAACACAATATATGTACACTATTAGTAGCTGCTTAGCTGTTTGTGTACATTTGCACATAAACATATACATATATAGTATGTGTGTGTGTATATTGTGTATATTGTGTATATTGTGTATATTGTGTATATTGAGGCTTGAGGCTAAAGCTTCTGCCTAGCATGCAGACTGCCCAGGTTTGAATCCCGGAAAGGGTGAGTTCTGACTGAAGAGAGTTAAATAACTCGAAATAGCTATCTCAGAAATCCCTTATTTCTTTGTTAACAATTTTAAAAACATATATATATTTGTGCTTGCAGATGGCTCTGGGTTGAGCTGAAACAAGCAAAGGAAAGAATGATTTCTTCCTCCCATATTTGGGTTTACAGGGTGCAATCTAAAAAATAACCACTTGACATATATATATAAAGGGGATTTGGTTTCTATCAGATTATCAACCAAATGGCATAACCTGAAAAGCATTGAGTTCTATATTAAAGCCAACAATGTAGAACTTGACACTTTCCAGGCTATGTCATTTGGTTTCCAGGTTTTTTTAAAATAGGTGAGTGTATTTATTATGCAATAAGGAATATTAAATTAAATATTCAAATTATTTTCTAGAGACCAAAGGAAATGAAACAGAAAATAATATTAGAATGTTTCAATGAAATCACTGTAATTGTCCATTGATTTGATACTTGCCTAAGATGGCATTTATAAAATGAATTTCATATTTAACTTTATTAATGTTATTGCTATCCAGGGCACAGTAGACGTCCTAGTTTCTAAGGATGACATATTAAAGATTACATATCTACCATTGCTAAAACATTTCCCCTTAAAACAAAATGCCATGCCTTGAAGTTCATTATTTTGTAAGCTGCCCAGAGCCCTTCTGCCATTTCAATAGTGAGATGTAATATAAATAAAATAAATTATACTTTATTTATATTTAATTCATATTTAATATAATCCGCAAAATATATTACAATGCATATTTCTGATAAACATTTGCACCTACCTTTCTAAGTTTCCGCATCAGTTTTCCATAGGATACCAAAATGACCAATAAAGGCATTATGAAACAAGTGGTGAACAAGGTAATAATGAAAGTGTGATCATTATATTCTCCAGAATACCTATAAAATACAGATGCATGTAAACCTGTTAGGTTCTGTTAGATGAAAAGTGATCAGAAAAAGGCTACTTTTCTGAATCGCCTTACCAATTGGGTTCACAAGTGGTCCCAATCTTGCTGGGAGTATAGCTGCTCCAGCCCATTGTTGGAGGGATGGTCCATATCAAGGAGAAAACCCACACAAAGGCTATTCCTAGAGCAGCATGCTTGCCCTTGAATCGCCCATTTCCCAGGGGACGGCAAATTACAACATAGCGCTCAAACGCAAGCAGAGCAAGTGACCAAAGGGCAACTATTCCTGTAATAAGAATAAGAGATATTACAGAACAAGAGAATCGATCATAGTTTATTCACTAAGGCCAGGTTTTTAGCAAGGAAATCTAAGTCCAGAATTCCATTTATAGGACCATCTACTCTAAAGCTCTCTTCCTGGTGTAGCAATACATTGTTTAGACTGATAGCTATTATTTTCTAGAATACATCAGCAGTAATACTGTAACTTTGGCCACCCAAAGAATGTTTCTTTAGTCCTGAACCTTGGCTTTTCCCCAAAACTAATACAAGCGACTGCCTTGACACTGATCCAGGTTTCTTGGCCATGAAGCTCTCTGGGCAATTTGGGGACAAATTTGTCCTAAGATCATTACAATCAATGGAAGAAAATGGAACCCATCTTGATTTTCATCATGGAAAATTGTGACACAAATCAGTTTACAATATCCAAAGACTGAAAGCAAATGTCAGAGCATTCAAATAGTCTTGTTGCTTCAGTCCAAAACAGTGTAACTGTCTGGAATGTGAACTGTTTGACGGTGTAGATTATAACCTGGTCCTTCATGACACCCAGAGTGCAACACTGATATAGAGATGAAGTGCAGGCACAGAGGCTTTACTTCAAGGATTGAGTATAATAGTACAGTAATGATCGGCTCCAGGATTAGATGGAATCTAATCTTCCATAGAAATTGAATGTGCTGAATTCAGTAGGCTTCCTTGTAACTTGCTCAGTTGCTCGCCTTACATAGAGTTGTAGATTTTTAAAAGATTTATCTTAACAATTCAACTAAAAAAATAGGACTCCTCTACTATGCATTATTATTGAGCAGGGACATTCTACAGTAGGATTATTCCTGGTCAGTATTTGAAGGGACGTCCTCTGGGGCAATGAGTGCTGTAAACTGGACTGGGAGGTTGAAAAAGAGACCAGAAAAAAGACTATTGCAGATTACTGCTATATTTTTACCAAGAAATCTACAAGAGTGTATCCATTAAGTCACCAAGAATCAAGCTTCACTCCAAAAAGACTTAATTTACAACACAGGATAATAGAATAGAATAGAATAGAATAGAATAGAATAGAATAGAATAGAATAGAATAGAATAGAATAGAATAGAATAGAATAGAATGGAATGGAATGGAATGGAATGGAATGGAATGGAATGGAATGGAATGGAATGGAATGGAAACAGAATATAATTCTTTATTGACCAAGTGTGGTGGGTCACACAAGGAATTTGTTTCTGGTGCATAAGCTCTCAGTGTACATATAGTGATAATCGTGATCATATACAACATGAAAATACATTCATCATAAATTGTGAAATACAAGCATCATAAATCATAAGATGCAACAGTGATAGTCATAGAGTACTAGCTAAGTAAACAACTAAGGATAGCCCAATGTTTAATCGTAAGCAAATATAATTTTATTAAAATGGTACTATGAACAGTGAAGTAGAATAGCTTACTAAATGTAACCTAGGAAGTAACTGCAGTTGTTGAAAAGATATTAAGTTGATTGGAAAATGTGTAGGATCCATCTGATACCAAACGGCTTTTTTATGTGTAACCTTAGATGCAAACTAAATGATCAGTACTTGATCGGCTAAAAACATTATCTTGGAATACAATATCATTATTTGACAGGGAGACACACTTCATCATGATCACTTCAAATTATATTGTTATGAAAGTGGGTTTTAATCCCATCCCTCTTTTAAAAAAACAGTTTTCCCTCAGTCTTTTAAGAGAGACATCTCTTTAAACACATGTATATATTAAAAGGGGCTGCTTATGTATTTTTCTCTGGCTTAAGAAATGAAAGCAGTTACTAAGAAATCATTTTGTGTATTATTTAATAATCAACATCAGCATTAGCCAATGCCAACCGTATATACACTGTGAAGTTTTGTAGATTGTGCACACAGATTCCTTTTACCCAGCCCATAACCACACAAACGAGGGGTGCTAAAAATGCAAGTGTCATTTGTTGTAAAGGTTGTGAAGAAACAAACTTTCCACTTACCAAAGAAGGTGACTGCAAATCCTTCCAGGACACATGCCCAATGGCCCATATAAAAATAACCCTTCAGATTAGTTAGAAAGCTGATTGTTCCTCCAACCAGAGATACAAGGAAGTCAGCCACGGAGAGATTCACAATGACATAATTGAGAGGTTGCCTCAACTGTTTGAATTTAACAGTAATGAGGATGACAGTAAAATTTTCAAATAGGGACAAGGAGGTCACCAAGAACATCAGAGCAGAGAGTAGATGGAAATTCCAGGATTCAATGGAGAGCAATGGTTGTGAGAAGGGATCCACCGATGACAAACTCGAGGAGGCATCTATCAGTGAAGATCCATTTTCAGATTCTCTCCTCACTCCATCCATTTCTATCTTTCACCTTAGAAGAGCAAATAATATTAGGGAACTAGTAGTCCATTCAGATTTCATTCCTAAAATGAATAATTCCTCCCAGCATTAGAAGCTTACTTTTTCATTTAAAAAAAAAACCTCAAATCTAGTACACTGGCAAAACAAAGTTCCACATGAAAAGATGTTTGGCACTTCCAGGGGATTCAACTCAAAGAAGCAGAAGAAAACAGCCTGGTCTCCTTCGACTTCTCTTTTTCAACTGTGCTGCCTCCCGACCAGTGAAGATTGAAAGATCAGTGGGGTTCCTGCATTTGACTCTTTCATGCCATGCATAGCAGTGCAGGGATGTCCCCACCAGCATCTAATCCGATGGAGACAGACAAACCACAGACAGAAGGGGACAATAATCCTTCCTGGGGTCTCTCATCCTGCTTCTCCTCCAAATCGCAAAGACCCGTTTGCTTTTATAGTTTCAAACTCTGGTACTGTTAATACATGAACACCAAATGCTCCCAGCTCTACTGAAGCTGTAGTTTTTAATGGATCATCAAAGTAGAAATGGCTGCATTTCCCATATTTTCTATCCTCTTTTTCTCCAGTCCTGTAGGCAAGTAGTTCTAACTAATAAAATTATTCTGGAAGTTTGAGGTTGTTTCATATATATAATCCATCCATCCTCATTTCAATCAACATAATAGAATACACTATTTTATTTGGCAAAGTGTGATTAGACACACAAGGAATTTGTCTCCCATACAGAAGCTTTCAATATACATATAAAACAAAGTAATAATAATCATAATGGCATCAATAAGAGGTAGTAGTAGAGACGATGAGAAGATAATACTACAGCCGTACTAAATGGGTAAATATGCTTAGACATAAGAGAGTACTGTGGGAATACGGTGTTCAGCAGAGTGATGGCATGAGGGGAAAAAATTGTCTCTGTATCTAATTGTTTTGGCATGCTGTGACTTGTAGTGGCATCCTGAGAGAAGGAGTTGAAATAGTTTATGTCCAGGATGTGAGGGGTCTGTATATTTTCTCAGGCTTCCTTCTGACCCATGTAATATAAGGAGATTCCTCCAACTTTTCTATTTAAAAGTTGCATTCTTATTCAAGGGCAGTTCTTGGACTCATAAAATTAGCCTCTGAAGATGAGGAGTTTGATCTCAGGCAAGGAAGCACAAGAATCTAAAGCAGCACATTCCTTAAATCAACCATTTTAAACATTAATTGCAATATAGATGTCCCAAAATACTTTCAGAATAATTTACATTTTGTTTGTTTATTTGTTTCATTTGTAGAATTACCTACTTCGCACCTAATTCTGGTTGACAAAAATCAAGCAGTTAAAAAAAATCAAAACACTGAAACAAATCACATCTGGGGCAGTATGTGTCTCCAAAACAATATGGATTTGAGGAACTTCTTCTTGACCCCATGTTTGTTTTAGAGAAAAGAAATCCAAGTGGCAGATACGGACAACCTTGGGTGCTACCAGGAGCCTCTACTCCCCGATGTGACCATTACATCTCAGATGGGACTCCCAGTTATTGAGGGGGTTGGGGGCATGGGGGTTAGAAACTAACCTCATACAGCCTTGACAACCCAGTTGTTTTTTACAGACAAGTTAGAGAAGCACCATCTTTTTCTCTGCCTTCATTAACCATGTGACTATGCTGCAGTAATTGTATTAAAAATTGTAAAGTTAGCTGTAGTATAGTTATTAAGATTACTGATTTTTCAAGGATGTGTATGATACACATTTTAAAGGTTAAACTATTCCTAGTTGCAATGCTACTTTCTAACATATTTCAAAGGTATGTATTTTAGATTCTTGCACACCTTCCTACGATGTTCAATAATACTAGAAAATTTGTCACATGGCTGAAACAAAAGATGCTGCTCATTCCCACATTAACCAAGTACTTGCTAGTAAATGCACTCCATGCAGTCCATCTTCTCTGAAGGGACAGTACAGGATGGATGTGTCTTCAACAAATCAAGATCTTCTCTCTTGAAATTTTTCTGGAGTGGATATGTGGCCTTGTAGCAGCAATGATGGCTCTTAATATTATCTGAATCACCTCTCAGAAACAAAGGAAGCAATCTACCAAGGGAATATTTGGTTCACTTAAGAGGGCATGGAAATGACAAGCTCAGAAGCATATCAAGAGAAGCATCTTCCAAGGGCTCTGTGCCAAAAATGACAGATGATGATGCCTTTGGTTGCTCATCACATGGAGAATTGTCATTTCCACTTCACCAAGCTTGGGTAAGGGCACATTGGGTTGCAGCTAAATCAACCGAACATCAAGTCCATTTAAGAGTTTCACACATTCATCAGTTGTAGTGTATGTCTTTACAATGTTATATTTTAGCTGGAACAAACCCGAACTTTTCAAAAAGGCAACAATATAATCTGATGGAGTTTATTTATCATTTATAGCCAATGATCCTAACAGGGAAGTCCTAGTTCAGATTTTAAAGTGTCATAAGGAAATACAGATGGGATTCCTGCTGTAAACTCACTCAACATAGCATAAGCAGTATAAAAGGAAGTTGAGACAGAGAAATGCTCTATCTGTAAACAACTGGATGAAAAGATTAGCAAAAAGCTGCAGCTGAGGTCCAACAGGGAAGGACAATGAGTATGAGAAAGGGAATGGCTCTCAGCATTCATTGGTCTGCACAAAGTAGAAAACTTCAGCATTCACAGGGAGCAGAGAAGCTAATCTAGACAAACAGGATGTTGTACTGGTTGAGCAGGGATGAAGGAAGCTTGTTTTCTTCCACAGAAGCAATTTGAACATAGCTGAGTTCATGTGCAGAGTTCTACCTAATCACCTTCTTTAGTATCCTCTCTTAAGGCTGCTGAATCTCATCAGCCTGAAGATAAAGCTAATTTTGAGTTAATTTCATATAATGGCAGCAATAAATAGAACATTCTGATGGAGTTTTCAGTTTCTCTTTATTTTTTATTGTTAGTTTTCACAAAAACCCCTACATTTTATCCTCACTTGGCTGATCTCTGGATGGATGCATGGATGGATTGAGTTATATGACATGACATTATGTCCTTGCTCCACTAGTAAAATCCAGGACATACATACTCGCTCATACTTTGTGGAATAAAGGCTTCACATTTTGGGTACAAATAATTCCTGATTGTCTACCCTCCAGTAATGTCCTCAATAATAAGAATCTATAAGGTCCTTGTTTATTGATCAACAGATTAATAGACGGTTTAGTATATCCCATTTTCAAGAGCCAATTTTGTACATGTATCTGTTGATTCTGGATGTCTGATTAAAGGTCATCTGAATAGGACAGCAACATACTGTATGTTCAAAATCAGTCAGTGAACAGATTATAAATAGTAATGTCTACAACTGAAGAGAATAACAATATAATGTTCTTGCTTATTACAGCTGTAAGACAAAACTTAATGAAGAAAAGCTAAATTTCATAGGAAGAGGCTATAATAAGACAGGGCATAGAGTTTTTATTTGCAGATAGTCCTCTAAAGCTCTAATTTATTACAGAACCATTATTCTGAAGTGATGTATTTTTTAAACTGAAATTGACCCAATATTTAAGGAAAATTTGATTTTGAAATGCAACTTCCCCACACTGTTTCATTGTGATCTATTAATTTGATCTAAGTCTCATTAATTTCAAAAGAACTTACAGTGTTTGTGATCAGAAACATATTAGATTACATTATTAATATTTGTATTAAAGGGATGGTATGCATTCAAAGTGTTTCACTCTTAGTAGTAAATGCAAAAAGTGATTATTCACTATTGATTGGGGACAGAAATATCACTTTTTTCCCCATTGGCTGTTGGGGTACGCAGTGAAGAGAGACTATTAAAATCTTAGCTTTGTGCAGTAAGGTGTGCTCCAGCGCTGAATTACACACACACCAGGTCTCTTACCTTGTTTCCTCCTTTTGGCACTCAGCTGAATTTTCATGGTGATCTCATAGCTTCACCTTCACCTCTTCATCTTAACAGAAGAACAAAAATAGAAGAATAAAAATGAGTTTTCAAGGAAAAAAATGTGCAAAATCCTGAGTAATTGAAAAAAGATTAGGAATGAAGAATAAAGAGAAATTAGACATAAGAAAAAATTTGAGAGTGTTATAAATGATATAAAAAAATAAGAACAAGTAGAAACTGGTTGGAATTAAGTGATAAACTTTTTAGGCAACGATCCACTTCATTAACTAACATCGGTTACTGAGTCCCATTTGATCAAGTGGATGGTTGGCTAAAAAGGTTTATGACATTTGACTTTTAAAAAAAAATTAATGTCAACAAGTTTCATTTCAACAGACTATATTTGTTTCTGGCTGTGACAGACAGCCCCCTAGTGGATAATTATAGAATTAAAGAATTAAACTATAGAATGACAAAAGCAATTTCACACCTAATTCTTTTTTGATCTGCTTTTCATAATTCACAAAGCAAACAAAATGAACAGCGTTTCTTGTCTGGACAATTTCCAGATTGCTACCAAATGTTTTTCATATGTGTGTGTGCATTTGTGTGTTATATAAAAAAAGCACTGAAATATTTACTTAACGGAGCACTGTTAAAAAAAAGCATCCTATTTCTTTTTGTGTTTCCTGAATTCTTATAATTTTAGGGTGCTCCTAGGATCACATATTGGTCAATACACCCATGGATATCTATGACTATTGCAGCTCTGTCTTAATACGTGTCAGAACTGTCCTTCATTCTGTTGATTTTGGGATATTACGTAAAACCAATTTACCAAGTCAGTTGGCAAAAGACCAGTTGTTGAATATACATCATGTATTCAAACAAGTTTAGAAGGCCATCCACTGGCTGCCTATTCCCTGCCATCACTGCTTCTTTCTCCTCCACAATCATCCTGCTGCCTCTGCTTCCCTCTCCATCAAGACTTTCTCCGCAACTCATGCACCTTTATTGAAGACTGAAGCATTCTATATGTAAGACAAGACATTCCCAAGACCAGGAGTTTGACCTAAGCAATGACTAGTGAAGCAGATTTTATAATTATAGCCTCAAAGAAGATATTTTTACAGGAAATAGTTTATAGAGATGGGCTAAGCTTGATACCTAGCTAGTTACCAGCTGGATGGAATTGATGCATGCACACCTAAGAAGAAAGACAGAAGGAAGTGAACTCAGATTAGCAATCTATCAGATAAAGAGCTTGCAGGCAGATATTCAAGGAAGAGTCAATCCCTAACTCTCCATCAACATCCTGTGGCCTCCTTGTGGCTAGTTTACAGGGGTTCTCAACCTTGGCAACTTTAAGACTTGTGGACTTCAACTCAGCTTTGCTGGCTGAGGAATTCTGGGAATTGAAGTCCACAAGTCTTAAAGTTGCCAAGGTTGAGAACCCCTGGGCTAGTAGGTCACAAAATACTGAAGAGTTCACTGCCACAGACTTGAAACTTCCAGCAACTTTAAAGTCAGCTAGTTCTAAAATAAAACCTTGACCATTTCTTCAGTAGTAGTAACTTCTACACTCTTCTAACATCATCCCGCCATTGGGGAAACAGCATTACTATAATATTTACAAAGCTGTGCTGGATATTCTAAAATATTACAAATCACTAATGAGATTAAAACCTAAGCAGAGGACAAATAAGCTAATTAGTTCCTACGTTTGAAAATTTTCATCCAGTCAAGATGGATAAACAACACAGTGAGATTTTCACTGATCCTGAATTCTCAAAGGTAGCATCTGACTGGTTCAGCTACCTGATCTTTGATCTTGGACAATTTTTTTTTAAGTGGTGTGCTGCTGTGGCAGCTTATAATGATGGCTAGGCAAAGCAATACCTATTCAATTCTGGTTTTCATGAGTTGCTGAAGACTTCCTAAACAGGGAACATCTAACTTTAATTGATCAGGATAGGTGAACTCCATGCACCAGCCAGGTGTTCCTCTAACACAGGGGTTCTCAACCTTGGCAACTTTAAGACTTGTGGACTTCAACTCCCAGAATTCCTCAGCCAACTTTGCTGGCTGAGGAATTCTGGGAGTTGAAGTCCACAAGTCTTAAAGTTGCCAAGGTTGAGAACCCCTGCTCTAACATGTGAAATATATTGTTTCAGATATGATATTGTGGAGGGTAGATTTGGGTGGAAGTGACCTACAGATGCACCAGACATAATCCCTTCAATGTGACTTGTATCTTAAATAACAATAATAACAAGCTTTTCAGATATTGTACTGAATTTTCCTCTTTAAAAGAAATATATATATAACCTCCCCATACTCTTCCCCCAAACTCATATTTTTCTGCTCTTCCTTTTTATATATTAAAATATGTGACTCACATTTGCACCTCAGAATGGGTTCAAATATTTTCTTCATGAAGGCAATTCCTATGCTGATAGAAATTAAAGAAACATAGTAAAAAAAAAACCAACTGTAAACTTCCTCATTATAAGTGAAGAGAACCACCTTTCCACCAGATTGTCATAAGGCTGTCGTAAGGCTGCCATAGTTTATATGGAGATATAATGGTTCTAAACCAAAGATAGTTTAGCTAGTAGAATTCTTGTAACTCTATCCTATTAACCTTAACAAATCTTGCTAAAAACTCTGAGAATCGTTCTTAGAAAAGGCAGTTGCTAAAAGTTTGACCTGATCGTCTAGAATATCATAGGTGTCAAACTCGCCATGTCACGTGACGTGTCGCGATGTATCGCAACTTTTTTGCATTGCCGGAGCTGGGGTGAGCATGGTCTCCATATGATGCAACTGGCCCACGGGCCGGCAATTTGACACCCCTGGTCTAGATCTTTGCAGCCCAGAATTGAGCAAAATTAATTGATTGATTGGAATAGGAAAAAGAAGCATTTTGCATAGCAATATTTTGCCATACAGTAACTTACTTGTAATAGTTATTGTTGTATTTCACATTTCAGTAGAAAACCTCCAAGATCAAACTATGTAGGTATTTAAAAATAATAAACTACTAACCAACACATTGAATGTTATGCAAAGACTGGAAGAAATAATTTGTGTTAGATTAACACATTTTTCTTTAACAAAAAGAACATACTGTTAAAAACAAACAAAATTAATGTCAAGAAACTACAGCTGATTAATTTCTCCCTTCAAGAGATTAACACTGTAGTATTCTTTTGTAGGAAAAAGGGGCAGACCTGTATTCCTTTTATTCATAAAAATAATCTACTGCATAAAAGGAATAGAACATAAGCAACTCTTTTGTTCTCCTTTAATTTAGTGGAAATAGACCACTTACTAAAAGCTGCAAAACAATAGTGAGACCAAGAAAATGCCATTACATGGGAGGTTTGAGATACCTGATATATGATATGATACACAGCAAGCAATCTCACAAAACCTCTGTAGGAAGGTTATTAAATTATTGTTTTTTGGCGAGGTTTCTGCAGTTCAGGATGATAATCAGCAGGTGGCAGTACCTGCCTCTTCT
This sequence comes from Bothrops alternatus, assembly GCA_034064705.1. Classification (NCBI taxonomy): domain Eukaryota; kingdom Metazoa; phylum Chordata; class Lepidosauria; order Squamata; family Viperidae; genus Bothrops; species Bothrops alternatus. Next base: position 11,298,618 of record JARGCV010000009.1, read on the forward strand.
ATTGATTCCACTTTTTCTCCAGAATTCAGCGATCAGAATCTCTTAACTGGAAGTTTTCAAGTGTGTAATCAACAGAGTTGCAACTGCAAATGACAGCAATCTGGAATAAAATCATTAACAAAAAGGGCAGATTAAGGACCCAACTACAAGTTACTTGAAATGCATCATATGCAGCAAAGGATTTGTTTATTTTTTGTTTAATACTTAGTGCAAAGTTAGTCTTCATTGGACTACAAGATGCAGGGAAAGAAACTTTACGTTTTCCCTTCTCTGCCAAAATCCCAAGAAAATGCTATTTTAAAAAAAGGTTGTAGAAAGGATATCATGGTGCATCTTCTCATTGCTTTGTATAAAAAGGGGTAACTATGAAAAGTAATGCAACATTGAATCCAGAAATAATGTAAAACATTGACTTAATTTAAACTTTGCATTTTTTTTACTTAAATTGATATTTCACAGTGCATAAGTTATTTTTAAAGGCTTTTTACAACTATCAAATTGAAGGTTTGTATATATTGCATACATTATATATTAAGTATATATTAAGCATTCACAGAGCAACATGTGCTACAAAGAATGCTTGGGGGTCTACTAAATATTTTAGCCAGCTTACCTTTTCTCATGCAAAAAAAAAAAGATATGGGGGGGGGAGGCAGACACAGCATCTCTCTTTCACTTACTCCTTCAGAGTAGGAACTTTAAATTCCCCCCAGCTGTCCCAGCAGATTAGACCAGATGCTAGTACTACTACATATCTTGTGTAGATACTAGGAATAATTAAATTAGTTATATATTGCTCTTGTTGTAGCAATATCCATGAAGAACGAATAATTATTAAGCAAATCTCCTTCTTTCAGATATGAAACTACCCATGTTGGTATAGTAGCTAAATCTTATATTACCACAATAAAAAAAAAGACAAGTAAGGCAAGTCAGCTACTTACTTGTCCAATAGGGAGGAAGCAATGAAGTCTTGCTGGTATTCTTTTGCTACAAAGAACCGTGGTACATTACATTCCTGAGAATGAATCAGAAGGGTGATTTCTGATCAGGGTCACATTTAAGGGCACCCAGCAACCGGCCCCCATTTAGGATGGTTTGCATCATCCTGTCGTCGTGGGACCATCACAATTTTTGCCAGAAATCAGTGTTTATTTCTGGTTTCTGGCTAAAATGCCCATTGTGGACAATGGATTATCTTAACAATCACTGCAAAAACGGATGTCAAAGCAGGTCATGGTGACCCACACATGGTGACCCACTTAATGACTGGCAAAACTTACCCCTATAATTCTGGGCTCAATTACAGCCGTAAATTGAGGACGATCTGTATTTCTCCTCTTTTAATCCTATTTAAGAACATTATTCAGAGTTGGCAAAAACTGGAGTGGCATATAAGCCTAGTTAAATAAATAAATGACATAAATTCACGCTAATGATGTAAATTCACACTTTAGGAATACAGTAGTTGATCCTTACATTCCTTGAGGTTTTATTACATTGTACTGAGCGTTATGTCTCTGATTTTTAACCTAGGAGCAGACAAACTTGTGATTTTTATAAGCCTCCTTCACTTCTAAGATATATAGAAGCAAACAGAAAAAACGCACTGAAGTATGCAGAACCATATATTTTTAATCATAGAAATACAATATGTTTCTATAATAAATTTAAGCAGTGTTTCTCAACCTTGACAATTTTAAGGCATGTGGACTTCAACTCCCAGAATTCCACAGCCAGCAACGCTGGCTGTGGAATTCTGGGAGTTGAAGTCCACATGCCTTAAAATTGTCAAGGTTGAGAAACACTGAATTAAAGTAATTTCTGGGCTTTTATACATATAACACAATATTCATCACCATAATATAAAATATGGTCCCTATCATAGTAAGTTATCCATTGACAGTAAATGTGTTGAGAACTGCAGCTGTTAAAACCTTATACCTAAGGCTGTTCATGTCTACTCAGAAAGGGTTTCCAAAGGCAAAATTGAAGCTTCAGTCAAATGCTGGTCATTACTTTTAAAGTCCAACATAGTTTAGGTAGGGCTTGGGCACCTAAGAGCCTATCTTTCCCAGAGTTAAAAAGCACTTATTATGGGGCTCCTGCAGAACAACTTACTCTGTGAAGCAAAAATGGCCCATACTTTAGAACATAGAGCTCCGAGTCTTCGGAGAGGAGCGGCATACAAATCCGAATAAATAAAAATAAAAAATAAATAGAATAATAGAGCTGGAAGGGGCCTTGGCGTTCTTCTAATCCAGGGGTTCTCAACCTTGGCAACTTTAAAACTTGTGGACTTCAACTCCCAGAATTCCTCAGCCAGCAAAGCTGGCTGAGGAATTCTGGGAGTTGAAGTCCACAAGTCTGAAAGTTGCCAAGGTTGAGAACCCCTGTATAATCTAATCCAATCTCCTGCTTAAGCAGGCAGCCCTATATCGTTCCAGATAAATGACTGTCCAGTTTTTTCTTGAAAACCTCCAGCGGTGCAGCCCCTACAACATCCAGAAGTAAGTATTCCACTGATTAATTGTTCTCAATCAAGAAATTTCTTCTTAGAGAAATACTATACAAAATACTATCTTGTGCTGAAAATGGACAGGCTTACGATAGAACTGAAGGATAAAAGTGGATCTGAATACTTTGAAATCTGGGATAAATTTTACTATTGGTGGGAGTCGAGGAAGACTGTTGGTGTTATAGATTAGCGTCAGTATGGAAATGTATATAATTTTAGGCTAGCAAATAGAGAAATGAATTAAGTATTGTATAAAAATCACATATGTATCTATAGAGATAAAGAACTAAATGTAAGAAGAGAAATAACTTGACAGAAATGTTTATACTGGAATGTTACGTCATGTCCAATGTTTTCTTTTTTAACTGTATTGTAAATAAAAAAACAAAAGAAATTTCTACTTAGTTCTAGATTGGATTTCTCTTTAATGGTCTTTCACCTGTTACTTCATCTCCTGCCCTCAAGTACTTTGGAGAATAGGCAGAGCCCCTCTTCTGTGTGACTGTGGACTTTTGGAAACTGATCAAAACCTGCCTTTCCCAGAAGGCCTTGAGGATTGACTCCAAATCAGATTCATTAAAAAGCGGGACTAATTTTCCCATTTAATACAAAAACAAAAGAAAAGGGAGAAGAAATTTTTCATTACAGCATTGTAGGTGGACTGGATGGGAGATGGCAGCAGGAATGTGGACTCCATGGAAATATTGGCCCATGGTCAGGAGTCCTGCAGACTCTTCATGGCTGATTGCTGGACCCAGTTGGCTAAAGAATTTCCTCCAACCATGTTCTCATGCTATGCTATGCTATTGAACTGGCACAGTTCCAAGGACAAACGTGGTTGGCCTCCTCTACTGCCCAATGATACAGTTGGGTGAAAGGTTTCTAGGTCAGACAATATTGAGCTTTAAGCCTCAATATTCCTTCTTTAGGAAAAGAATAGTGGATTCCTGCCATAGTTTATTTCATCTGTTCTACAATCAGAAAGTATAAGATGAACAAAGAAATCTCTGGAATATAAACTCAGGTCTTATATCAGTGGAACAGGAACTCGGAGATAAAATATGGAATATTTTATGGAAACAGAAACTATTAAGAGCCCTCTCTGGAAGAACTAGAGCAACCTTGGCAACTTTAAGACTTGTGGACTTCAACTCCCAGAATTCCTCAGCCAGCAAAGCTGGCTGAGGAATTCTGGGAGTTGAAGTCCACAAGTCTTAAAGTTGCCAAGGTTGAGAACCCCTGAACTAGAGAGAATTCAGAGAACTTAATACATCAATGGTAGCGTGCCTAAATTCTTTTAGCAAAAAAAAAAAGTGAAGATTGTATTTGTAAACTTCTGCAAGAAATATGATCCTGGAACAATCCAACTGGCCATTGGATTGGATTGGGAATCAGTTTTTAGGGAATTAAATAACATCTCTAGACCACCAGGTTTAGCAATATCAGAACTTTGTCCTTTATCATAAAAAAGAAAATGAAAAATAAAGATGGGATTAAATTGGTATCTATAGCCCCAAAAGGAAAAGAGACTAGCCCAAATTGTTAGAAATAGGAACATCAGCTTTAATTCAGTCAGGAAATATTTTATTCCCTTTGCCAAAAATTCAGTAACAATTTTTTAAAAAAACTGATTAAGGAGGGAGAAAGAAACCTGTTGCTTCTTTTTTCCCCTCATGAATTTAGAGACACAGAAAAGTGGCTAACAAAATACTTCTTCCAGTCTTAGTTAATACAGCCTTGCAATCTCCGTAACATGTATTTTATAGCCTCTTTAAAATTATTTAAAAATACAACCAGCATATCTTGTGATGAATTTATTTTATTCTAGTGAAGTGGGAGAAAGGGGTGCTATGTGCAACTCTGGTACAAGCCATTATGATGTCATCGTATAAATGACAGGAACTTTTTCTAGCATGTTTCTCTTGTCATTCTGCCTTCTTAAAAGTACCAAATTGCTTCTTGTGCTCATAGTAGCACTGTGGCCAGCAGCCCAAATCAACAGCAACATTTTTTGAACAGTTACTTGTTTTGAAGCCTTCAAGGTGCTGCTTTGTCAGAACTGTTCCATATTCCAATGCAACATCTGGAGAAAATTTCTAGGTCCTGAATATGCAGGACAAGACATATAGCGGAAGGCACGACAATTTTCAATAAGGTCTGTATTTCTAGCAAGGAGAACTAATTTGGTTTCCTATATTGCAGAGCGGGTGGGGTGGGGGATTCACAACAGAAAATAACTCCACCTTCTCTCAAGACCTTCCAAAAGGTACTTTTACTAGATTTGTATGGCAGCTGTATTTATTTAAATGTCAGTGATTAATCAGCTGAAGGTCAACCCATCGAAAATCTTAAGGTGGATGATAGACCTACTAAAATTATTATATGCATGTCTGTGCATTTTTGATTGATGTTATTAAGAGAGAATTAGAGCAGAAGATCACAGAAATAATTACAGGACATATGGCATTTGATACTGTATCCTTAAAACCTTTCTGTAACTCAGTGAAATTGAAACCCACGTGAAACTAAATTTATATTTTAACTTCTCTGTAATGAGATGCCATCTGTGGCCCATCCAGAAGTTATCTTCCTCTCTGAAGATGCATTGGATATGTCTGTGTTTTCACAAGTTTGTTTTACCTTAGGCTTAGTGGATCTTAGATGTAATAATCATAGGCATTCCCTAAGGTGGATTTTTTTATTATTATTATTATTATTATTATTATTATTATTAATAATAATAATAATAATAATAATAATAATAATAATAATAATGATAAAGTTGGAAGGGACCTTGGAGGTCATCTAGTCCAACCCCCTGCTCAGGCAGGAAACCCTATACCATTTTGGACAAATGGCTGTCCAGTTTTTTCTTAAAAACCTCCAGTGTTGGAGCGATTCACCGCTTCTGAAGGCAGGTTGTTCCACTGGTTAATTGTTCTAACTGTCAGGAGGTTTCTCCTTAGTTCTAGGTTGCTTCTCTCTTTGGTTAGTTTCCACCTGTTGCTTCTTGTCCTGCCTTCAGGTGCCTTGGAAAATAGCTTGACTCCGTCATCTATTTTTATTCACTGCAGTTCTTTTATTGGCATGTTGGATTTTTGAACACATACACCGCTCAAGTGGTGAGCAGCTAAAAGTACTTTTACAAAGAACAAATATGTTAATATTACAATGTTATTTTTAATAATTTTTACTAAAACGCAGCTTCAGTGAAAATGGTTTGTTTTTGCTTTGCCCAGACAAAACTCTTTCTCCTGACCCTGAACCATTTACTTTTAGTGCCTTAAGGAAGGGGACCTCAACCTTGGCAACTTTAAGACTTGTGGACTTCAACTTCCAGAATTCCTCAGCCAGCAAAGCTGGCTGAGGAATTCTGGGAGTTGAAGTCCACAAGTCTTAAAGTTGCCAAGGTTGAGGTCCCCTGCCATAATGCATTCTGACATATTCATCAAGAGAGCATGTTTCAGGAATGTTGGCTGTCTGGAGATCTTGGGACAGCAACTCTGTATAATTTGCCCACAAATCCCTATGATTTGGCGTTAAATCGTGAAGAAAATTCCTGCCTGGAGAAACCATTCCTGCAGGAAAGAAAGCCTAGGAAGCATTGACTTAGAAGTGCTTTGGTTATACAACCACCTTTCGCAGGGATGGCCGGGAGAATGGCAGTCAAAATGACCTGATTTTAAAAAAAAGAATTGCATTAGGTGGCACTGGGCCATCACAGTGAAAATTGGAGAGAAAGGGAAAGCAAGAGAGGAACACAAAGGGAGAGATGGACAGAGTACACCGAAGCAATCAGGGCCAAAGACCAGGCCCGAGATGCAAATGCAGGGAAAAACAGGGCCAGATAGCAAACCGAGTCGAACTATGGAAATAACAGGTAGTCCTTGCTTCCTGCCTTGTTTAGCAACTTTCAACCTTAGTACAGTACAGCCCTAAAAAAAAAGCTCAGCAATCAGTCCTCACATTTATGATCTTCCCTGTGTCCTTCTGCTCTTATTTTCTCTTGCTTATTTATTTATTCCACGCCAAGACGTCCCCAGAGGGAAAAAGGAGAAAGGAGAAACGTAAGGAAGTAGCAAGAAGTAAAGAAAAGCTGAGGTAAAATCCTAAGCGTAGTCCTGAGATCTTCACTTAGTAACTGCTTTGTTTAACAGCTGAGTTGCTGGTCCCAATTGCAGTTGCTAAACAAGGACGGGCTGTAATTCAGTTCAGCACAGAACTGTCTTTTCTTCCATAGTCTCATTGTTTATGTATTCCTTTTCCTACATTTCCTACAACAAAATGGTACTTGCTTTCACATCAACTGTGTGTTAGTCCTGCATTAATAGTGTTCGTATAATGTAAGTGATTTTTAAATACACTTTTTTTTAAAAAAAACCCACTATTGATGGGGAAATCTTTTTCTTTTTGCTGTTTTTTTTCTTATTTCTTGACTTTTACAGGAATTGAATTACCAGGGAAGTAATATCCTTAAGAACATAGAATTGTGGGATTTATGAGGGAGAAGGGAATGCTGATTGTGTTAGGTGCTCTGCAGCTAATACACAAGGCCGTTTGAACAAGGATGTCTATTAAATTTACTTAGATGTACCACTGCAAACAGTTAAACCCCAATTTTACTTCCACAAAGAAGGACCAACACTTTACCAGAGATGTTTAGAGCAGGAAGCAAATAACCCTCCTGGAGACTGGATAAATATACCAGGAAACTCGGTAGTTGAAGTGCCTGAAAAGTTCTGCAGACCTTCCTGGGATACTTTTGAGTTTTAAACTCCAGAATGACTTCTGAGGAATTGCCTACCTGGCCACGGCTGTGGATTAGAGCGTTTCCAGCCACTCCACTCTTGGGAAACCACCCTGTGGCTTGCTGGTCTCTCATCTTCCAATTCGCAGGATAAAGTGGCCAACGCTCCCCTCCTGGCCCTGCTCTCCAACACTCCTTGGGGAAAGGCAGAAGGTGACGCCATCTTTTCCTGGGTCACAAACAGAGGTCCCCTTTGCCTTTCCCACTAAGCACTCTTCACGTGGCTTGACCATGACATCCTCCATCTCCTGCTTGCTGAGGGATCCCAGGGAGAGGATAAGTGGTGTCTTTCTCCCTCAAACTCATGTCTGTCCTTCTGGGACGGTAAGGATCCCTCAAAGTGGCTAAAGGACTTCATCCTTGGACGTCCAGAGCTGGGATACAAATTTACCTCCACTCCAACCGCTGGTCAACTGAGAGGCATGCATGGGTCCCCCAAATCTGAATCCTTCCTGGGTCGGCTCTCTCTCTCTCCCCCCCCCCCGGTCCTGAGCAGTCCAAGCCGTTGGATTCTCCAGCAATTCTTCCCTTCGCCGCCTCTCCTCGTGGGACGCCCCCGCCTCCCTCTTCCTTCGGCCTCTTCGGAGCAATCGCGGGGATCGGGGGGGGGCCGTTCCGGGAAGCGGCAGGAGACCCTCTGTATCTGCTGCAAGCTAAAAGCGCAAAATTGGTGGCGGTCTACAAAACGAGGAGCGACTCTTCCCGTCCGGGGGGGGCACTTTAAAAACGACGGAGAACTAGGCGCCCCCCCTCTTTGCTCTCGGGATTGGATGCCCCCAACGAAGACAACCTCTCCGGGCAAATGAATGGCCAGAGAAGATACGGAGCCCCTTTCTGCTGGGCACGCCCTACACAAGCGAGGCGGTTACGGGTGGGGTCGACGAATTTTAGTCTTCCCGAGAAGAATTGCGCCCCCTCCCTCCCTCCCCCAACCTCCTTCCCAGCCATTCCTTGGTCCTGTTTAGGGATGATGAGGATTTCAGTCCAGCATGCCACGAAGGGCAGAAGGTTGGGGGGGGGGTTGTCGCAGGAACCCCGCAGGCCAAAGTGAAAGTCGCCTTTGAAGTCTCCCGCCCCCAGCCCAAACATACTTCCTTTTCTAACGAAGTACCGAGATTCCTGATCAGTGAGACCCCGTCCTCTTTTGCTTGATTTGCCACGATTTGCCTGATAAAACACATCTAGAAATCTATTCTCTTTAAGTCTGGCTTGTGCCTGTTTGGGTTGGCCTGTTGTATGCATTTTATAGAACTTCGTATAGGCGTGTATTTTTCTTATTCTTACTCTTTCTCTCGTATCTTATTCTTATGCATAAGAGAGGCGTTGTTGGCTGCTGTAACCTGGTTTTGTAAAAGAAAGAACTCGGGAAAGAATGGGGGGGGGGGAGAAGGAACAACAAAAAAAGGATCTTTTTAAAAGAGAGAAGAAGTCATTTAAGCCAAGCAAGCTTTGGCTTAAAAATGCGTATTTGTTTGCTGTACGGTCTAACCTCTGTTCCACACGCGTGAATAGCATTATGTTTTAACTGTGAATGTGCATCGGAAAGGCATTAGCTAATAGGAAAACGTAGAGCCACGTTTCCTTTGAAATTTTTCCTGGCAGAGCCCCATTGATTTTATTGGTTGGAAGTCCCGTGGAATCGTCCGGGGTCCTCTTTCGATATTTCCCCAAAACTGATCACCTCCGTTGGCCCCAGATCGGAGCGCCCAGTAACTGAAATCGCGGAACTTCCTCTGATTCTGAGTTTGCCTCGGGCCAGTCAGGGCTCGTAAAAGCCGCCCCCCCCCGCCCCAATTCTTCTACAAGATTCCAGCTAAACGAATAATTCAATAGATGGCAGGGTCTTCTATTGGAAAATCAGCTCCACTGAAGTTGATCACAAGGCACCTGTGAATAGCATTTCATTGGAAGTATGAATGTGCGTTGGAAGAGTGTTAAAACTAAGGGGAAAACGGACACTCTCTAGAGCAGAGGTCCTCAACCCTGGCAACTTTAAGACTTGTCGACTTCAACTCCCAGAACTCCTCAGCCAGCTTTGCTGCCTGAGGAATTCTGGGAGTTGAAGTCCACAAGTCTTAAAGTTGCCAAGATTGCGGACCCGTGAGGAATTCTGGGAGTTGAAGTCCACAAGTCTTAAAGTTGCCAAGGTTGAGGACCCCTGAGGAATTCTGGGAGTTGAAGTCCACAAGTCTTAAAGTTGCCAAGGTTGAGGACCCCTGAGGAATTCTGGGAGTTGAAGTCCACAAGTCTTAAAGTTGCCAAGGTTGAGGACCCCTGAGGAATTCTGGGAGTTGAAGTCCACAAGTCTTAAAGTTGCCAAGGTTGAGGACCCCTGAGGAATTCTGGGAGTTGAAGTCCACAAGTCTTAAAGTTGCCAAGGTTGAGGACCCCTGAGGAATTCTGGGAGTTGAAGTCCACAAGTCTTAAAGTTGCCAAGGTTGAGGACCCCTGCTCCAGAGAAGCAATTTATCTTTCTTTTCTTTTCTTTTCTTTTCTTTTCCTTTCCTTTTCTTTTCCTTTCCTTTTCCTTTTCTTTTCTTTTCTTTTCCCAGGGGGCTTTTTCTTTCTCACCACCACTCACGCCCCAGGATTTAAACTCCAAGAAAATGTATAACCTTAAGATCACAAGAACAGTGGCTTCCCAACGTTGCTCCTTGCGAGGACTCATTCTATGCAGGCAGCTGCGTTTGGGGGGAAAAAAATTCGGATTTTGGAGACGACACCTAGGATACAAATACAACTTTCTGAGTTGGAATAGTTGGGATACTGTGGGAGAAATGGAGAGAAAAGGAACCAACTAAAATATTGGCCCAAGTACTATAGTCACCTATTGGTCTGATCTAAAGGAAGTATTATTAGGAGAAGGGGAAATAGAATCGAGAAAGCTGAATGGCAATTAGAACCAATAACTGCGAAAATTATAGCAAAAAGGAGTTCTCTATTATGTGAGACACGTATCTAGAAAATGCTCTTTTCCATGCAAGGGAAAAAAACAACAACCTTGCGCATATTCACTATCCCAGATTTTGTAGCAATTGGATCTCCGCTTCACAGGTTATAATATTTGCTTCCGAAACCGGCGCGTGGAAGGCAACATGTTTAATGTTCCCACTCGCCCACAGTCGGGATACAACTATGGTCATGGGCTTGTTTTCCTCTGCGCTGAAGACCACCAGCGAGTCCCGATAGGTCTGGTATAGAGAAGACCCCTGAGCACGAGTCCGAGAGCTCGGAAGACAAAACCTCTGCTTCCGGTGACCGACCCAGATTAGAACTCCAAATAGATCTGGTTTTACGTCGCTGTCGCCTTTGCACAATCTTTCTTTTCTTTTTTTTAATTGGTGCAGCTTTTTTTGTTTGTTTTTTTGCTTTTTGGCTTCTCCTTCGTCTTGGTCTCCCCTTCTCAAGTCCTTTCCTAGCATTCACAACTCTTAAATATCCCGGAAGGGTCAGGAGAAGCTGCTGGGTTTTAATGTTCCACTTATAAAAAGCAAGGCTTTGTTGATCCCGGCATGGGGCTCCCACCGTAATTCGGTGGTTTTTCTCTTCACGCCTAGAAGCCAAGGTCTGTTTCCCAGAACTCGGGTGGGGTGGGGGTGAGCGCCTCTCGGGCCTTGATATGTTTCGGATTCAAATCAGTTCGTTTTAAATAAGTGCCACTATTATTGTTGGTTGCGCCATCCTGGACGGTTTAAGTGTTATTAGGCCGCTTCAGGATCCAGCCTCTAATCGGGAGCGCCAGCTGAATACAAAACTCTGGCAGAAAACCTCCAAGAAACCAGCAAGGATCATTTCTGAATAAAAGAGGAAATGTTAGTTAGTTTCAGAACTGGCCTAAGAAACTACCCCTTGCCTAGGAAGAACAAAACAAAATTTCTTTAAAAAGTCAAAACTATCGGAGGTTTCCCCAAACATCGGGCGTCGTCGGGTGCACCAATTCGAGATATGCTTCAAGCTGGATCGGAAAGTTCGCTCGACTGATCCATTTGTGACCTTATTTTTTTTTAATAAAAAAAGGAACGGGCAAGGAGAGATTCATGCTAAGCACTAAAATAAACTCTTGACTCAAAGGATCGACCAAGAGGAGCTTCGGAAAAGATCTCGCCCGCCCTCCCAGGCTTTGCTTTTGGACAGTCAGGCTGAAAAATCGAGCGCGGGAGGCGGCGGTTCCAATGTAATCAGCAGGGACACGAAATCTGCTATAAAAGCTATTTTGCAGGATAAGATTAAGCACCCTCGGAAGCGAGAGACAGAGACAGATTTAGAAACCCCTCCAGATCAAACAGAAGACAATTTTGTCTGGAAATGGAAACAAAAATGAGGGGAGGGGGAAGGAAATGGCAAATTCCCAGAATCCGTTTATGTCGCTCCGTTTCTTCTGCCGTGGAAAAAGACGCGTTAACGGTTGTTTTTTTTTTTAGCGGTCTCAGAAAAGCGGAATGATCCGCCGTGCGAAAAAGGAGCTTTCATTGGTAAAAGTGGCTTTGAATAATGGTGCGAAAAAGGTCTGGAGGACTTCAGTGACATAAACGCCGTACTTTATTAATTTTTTCAAAATTTATTGCTTTAAACCCAAAAGGGGGGGAGAGAAAGAGAAGCTTACGCCTAACTAAACTCCCATTCCGCGGGATTTATTTAATCGTCGGCAAGATAAATCAGCTGGTAAATTTACAGCCATTTAAAGTACCTTGACCGACTTTTATCACAAAACCTTCAAGCGGCGTCGCTCCGGCCCCGCCCCCTCCCAGCCCGGGCGCGTCTCCCCCCCGCCGAAAGAGACGCTGGGCGGGCGGCGGATGCAAAGCGGGAGAGGAGGCTGCCAAGCCATTGGCTGAGAGCAGCGGCCTCGGAAGAGATCCCGGCCAATCGAGGAGCGCGGCTGGCAGGTGGCTGCGAGGTTATCAGCGCATCTTGTCCCAACCGGGGACTCTCCTTCGCCGAGGCGTTTTCGCAGGCGGGGAAGCTCCGCGGAGGCCGGGAGGAAGGGGCCGCGCGGCCAAAGCCAGCCGGGGCCAAGTGGAGGAAAGGGCTCCGGCTCCCCCCCCTCGCTGCAGGATTTCCAAGCCGGTCGCCGTCGGTGCTTTTTTTAAAAGCAGAAAAGCCGCGGCCGCCAGAAAACTGGAGCGGGCCGCTGGGCTTTCTCCCGCGCCTTCTTTCTCGGCCCCCGCCACGCCCTGTTCGTCCTTCACCCCTCGCCCGAGAACGTCCCACCCCGGGCGATCGCGGCTGGGCTGGCCCTCCTCGGCAAGCGAGCGGGACCTGGGACGATCGCGGCCTCGGAGCGGGGAGTGCCAAACTTGGGCGACTTGTCTTGGTTCTCGGCTGCTACTTTCTCCGCGCCGCCGGCGGGGAGGCCGAGGGCGCCGCCTTCGCTTTCTCCGAGTTGGAGGACGGGCGGCGGCGGCGGCTCCCTTCTCTCCCCTCTCCTCCCTCCCCCCGGTCTCTCCCCCCCTCCCGCCGCCGCCCCCGTTTGATGCTCCCCAATGTTAGCCGTGGGGCAGATGGAGGCTAACCGCCAGGGCGCCTTCGTGCTCAGCAGTACGCCGCTGGCCGCGCTGCACAACATGGCCGAGATGAAGACCTCCCTCTTCCCCTACGCCTTGCAGAGCCCGGCCGGCTTCAAAGCGCCCGCGCTGGGCGGCCTCAATGCGCAGATCCCGCTGGGCACGCCGCACGGCATCAGCGACATCCTGGGGAGACCCGTGGCCGGCACCGCCGCCGCCAACCTGCTCTCCGGCCTGCCCCGCCTGAACGGACTGGCCGCCGCGGGGATGTATTTCAATCCGGCCGCCGTCTCCAGATACCCCAAGCCCTTGGCCGAGCTGCCCGGCCGGCCTCCAATTTTCTGGCCCGGAGTTATGCAGGGATCGCCCTGGAGGGATCCCCGGCTCGCCTGTCCCGGTAAGGCGGATTTCGGAGCGCGGGGGAGGGGAGGGGAGGGGGGAGGGCGCCAAGGAGCGGAGACGGCGCGAGCAGGCAGAAATCCGAGGGACCCCTTTGCGTCGGGGTCCCTCTCGATGTTTTACCGCCCGTTGATTGATTCGAGCGCCCATTCAGGGTAGAGGCTCGCTTTACAAATGCTTAGCGAGAGCTTCTCCATCGGCGCTCTGCCCATGCTCGGCTCCACCTCGCCTTGAGTGAGTGCCCAGTTGCGCGGCTGTCGCTGCAGCGGTTTCTAGGACGTTTGAACAAAAAGGGGCTCAAAGCCAGCCCTCTCGGAGGGGAGGTCGCCGGGATGGCCTGGTAGCGGACTCCTTCGAGAGTCCCACCCCGCTCCGAGGCCCGCCGATTGGGCTTCTCTTACTGCAGGGGTTCTCAACCTTGGCAACTTTAAGACTTGTGGACTTCAATTCCCAGAATTCCTCAGCCAGCAAAGCTGGCTGAGGAATTCTGGGAGTTGAAGTCCACAAGTCTTAAAGTTGCCAAGGTTGAGAACCCGTTTACTGTTACCCCCGCCGTCCCTTGAGCCAGGCGGGGAAAGCGAAGGCGGCGGCGGCGGCGGCGGCGGCGGGGCGGCCTTTCCCGAGGCTGCGGGCAAAGGTTTCTTTTCGACTCGCGCGGCCAAGCTACTCGGCCTTCGTCCGCCCGTGGAGGCGGCGGTTCCGTTTCCTTGGGTCTCCCCGCCGTGGGGATGGACGGGGGCCGCCGCACTAGCGTGGGTCCCCCAAGTTGCCGCTTCAGGATTCCGGTCGAGGCCGAAAGGCGGAGCTGAGCAAGCGGCGCCGTTTTCCCGCGCTAGTAGCGCTCCCCTTTCGGAGCTTCTCGAGGCGCTGATGGGGCTCTTCCTCTCCCTTCCCCTCCCCCCCACCTCATTTTCAGCCCAGGCTGGGATGGTTTTGGACAAGGATGGCAAGAAAAAACACTCCCGACCGACCTTCTCGGGCCAGCAGATTTTTGCGCTGGAGAAGACGTTCGAGCAGACGAAATACTTGGCCGGTCCGGAAAGAGCGCGCCTCGCCTACTCGCTGGGGATGACGGAGAGTCAAGTTAAGGTAGGGCGCTTTCGGCCAGCGGGGCGCCGACCTCGGCTTCCCGTCGTAGCGACTCCAACGCAGGTTCAGACCGAGGGAGGGAGGGAGGGCCAAAGGGCACAGCAAGTTGCAAAATCCTAAATCTCCGGAGCCGCTGGGGAACTAGGGCGGATGGGTCCTCCAAGGAAGCCGGCAGCCTCTTAGAAGTTAGTCCCGAGAAAGTGTGCCCAGATTAGCACTAGCTACGATTCAACGCCTGGTTTAAGTTTTATTCGGGTTGTGCCAGTTTCCTTGGCGATACCCCTTTGCCTTGCTGCTGTACTTAATGTGACTGAAGGCAAGCTACAGGTTCCTTAAGAACAAAATTAGGTTTCCTGTCAAAACTTTAGGTTTCCTGTTAAGTCAGGCAGCTCGTATTAATGCACACACAGTTCATTCCTGGATGTCAAAAATAAAAAACAAAAACAAACCCACAAACCAAAGCAAATCTTGAACTTTGGGAAACTTTGATACTTCCCACAGATCAAGTTCTTCCTAGCATACTAAAATAAAACAAATGTCCATTGCTGCTATTAAATAAGAAATAAAATATTATGAAGAGGTTAAAGGCACTATTTTCAGCCTTTCTTTTTGGCTCCAAACTTACTCTGCTGCTCCCCCACCGGTGCCTGTTTCACCTTTTCACTCATTTCAGGTTCTAGCAATGAGGTAATCTGAAATGTTTAAGGTCTGGAGGGGAAAAAAAGCTGTTCCTGGCAAGATGCAAATTATTTAAAAATGAGAGAACCTTTTTGGAAATAAAAGCTAAGCTAATTAATTGAATATTTGCCCATAGCCAAGTTTGAGACATCTTTTGCATTATAAATCCTCTCAGAGCTTTTCTTTAGATGGTTCAGAAAGGCAATTTCACCATTTTCTCAGGAGGCAAGGAATTCAGAAGTATTTTTGCTTAATGCAGGATTTTGCAATAAGAACCTGTTGAACTGAAAATAAAAAAGTCATATGCCAAACCTAAAATATGGATTGGAACCAGATGCTTTACAAATTTAAAGATTATCTCTTCTTGAATATAGAAAGCTTCTTTTTTAAGCAAAGTTAGTGGCTATGAGTATTAGTTTTTCTAGAAGGCTGGAATTTCTGTCAGGACTCTGTACTATGTTTTTTCTGTGAATTAATTGTCTTGAAAACAAGAGAAATAGTCTTAAAGGTTGCCTTAGTTTCTAGTATTACAGAAGGCCAGAAAGATATATTGATAGTAACATGTCCTATGCTTTTAAGAGGCCGAGGGATTTGCTTAATGTGTGACTAACAGCTTGATGCACATTTATTCTGGGTGGACCTCACCCAGAATATCCATATTCTGAGTGAGTTTTTTCCTTATTTGACTTATTTAGGAGGAAGAAAGAAAAGCTAAGTTTAAATAAAGTTTAAATTTTCAATTGAAAGATATTTAGATAGTATTAGCACCAAGCCAGTGATTAATACCAAGATATCCAAAGAATTTAAACAAAAACCAAAACAAAACCTAGGACTGCAAAGTTAGCAATTAGTTCCAAAGGCTTTCTTGGAAAGTAAGCTCTATTCAGTTCAGCTGGCTTTTGTTTCTGGTGAAAGTGGTTCATCTGTTTTTCAAAGCTGCTTGCTGGGAGTGCTCCTTAAATCAAAGGGGACTTTATTTTGGAGTAAATCTGCTCATGGCACAATTGAAAACCCTCCTACTTGAAAGCAGGGTTCTTGGAAATTTCCTTTCTACAAATGACTAATTGGTGGTGGAATGAGTGAATGGTGTGACGTGGTTTAGAGGCCTGTGCCTACTATGCACCTGCACAAATTGTTCTGCAGGTGTCTTCTGCAGAAGGATTGCAAGGCAGTCAGTTGAAAAATAATTATACCAAGTTCCAGATTCCAAAGGCAAAATGTGAATTTTTTTAATGTACACGAGCTTCCACCTAACCATAGGACTCTAAACTAAATTTTCTTGGAATTGTACAAGGACTCAGAAAAAAAAGACATAGCTGCACAAAAGTGATATTGACAAGTTTTTTTGTGTATACCAACATCTGCCCTGAATTGCTTTGATCTTCAGACTGCTGCACTATTTAGCAGAATCCTTAATGTTAGGGCACTCAAAGTGGGATATAGGGAACCTATTTTAGGTGGCTTTCCAGGAGCATATTTGCATGGAAAAGCCTATTTTTGCGGCCTTAGAGTGCAACTGGTCATACTGGTGAGGGATTTAAATAGCACATATATTTTGGAATAAGCAGGATATTAAGTGGCATCCTCTGCCTTATGTTCTTCTTAAGTATCTGAAACCTATTTAGGAATAAAATGTATTGCTCAGATTTATTTATGCAAAACAAGCCCTGTTGCTCATATATCTAAATCCCACTCATATTCTGATATTCTAATTGTGCCCTATTTACAGTTTTGGGAAATTGACAATTTTCAGACTGGAAATCCAAATTCCAAACTAAGGAAATAATAGCTCAAATTAGAGGGTGGTTTTTAAAAAAAAAATGCATGCTGTTTTAAAAACAAAGAAATAAAAGAAACCACAACTCATAAAATGGCAAAAATTCCAGAAGGATGGGGTATGTGCAATTCTACTTTGAGGAACTCCATGTCTTCTCTCTTTCTCTCCCCGGAATCTTGGTTGGGTGAAGAGTTGTTTTTTTTAAAAAAAATCTAAAACTGTTTGCACATTAAAAAAAATTTTTTAATAAACATTTAGTAAAAATCATACCTTGAGTTTTCCTCCATCCTCCCTCTCTTACTAAAATTTAAAATAATTTCATTTACATTTTTAGGAGTTCGTTCATTTCTAGCTATTTAGGTTGCTTTAAAAAAAAAATTCTATTGGCCAATCTTTATACCAAATTATCTGTCGCTGTTGAAGACACTGAAATCCGGAGAACCCGAATATCACCGCCGAGGAGTTTCCTCCCATTATTCTCCGGATTATTCCCAATTCACAGGATCCCATTGCAAACACCAGAAAGTGAGGATGGAAATAGGATGGCTAGCAAAGGTCGACGTCTCGCTCCCTTCTTTAGGGACTCGCGTCTCCCTTCCCCGCTCCCCACCCTGCCACCGAGGCCCCTTTTGCTGCGGAGCGACTTCAAGGCTTAAGTCTTCCCGAAGGACGGAGGCGCTCGTAGCGGCAACCTTTAGCGCGGCTCCCTTCAGCTGCCGTGGGGCCTCCTGTGCCACCTCAGAGAGGGCGGGGAGGGGCCTTCTGGGTCACTTAAGGGCTCCCCCCTCCCCGGCTTCGTGCGCGAGAAAGAGCGGGAGGCGAAGGGAGGCCGGGCGGGGGAGATGCCACCGACGGCTCCTCAGCACTTCCAGAAAATGCGGGGCGGGGGGGGGAGCAGGGCTTCCGGCTGGATTTGGTGGAAGCCTAGGGACGGGGAAGGACGTCTCCGGATCGTCCCCGTCCTCGGGAGGCAACAGGCGGCTTGACTCTGACCGTCTCTTTCTCTCTGGCCGGCCCAGGTCTGGTTCCAGAACCGGAGGACGAAATGGCGGAAACGGCACGCGGCCGAAATGGCCTCGGCCAAGAAGAAGCACGACTCGGAGACGGAGAAGCTGAAGGAGAGCTCAGAGAACGAGGACGACGACGAGTACAACAAGCCGCTGGACCCCAATTCGGACGACGAGAAGATCACGCGACTCCTCAAGAAGCACAAAGCGGCCGCCGCGGCCGCCGCTCCCCTGGCCCTGCTCAGCCCCTGCAGCAACGCCTCGGACCCCTCGTGACTGCGGCCCGTCCCTCGCCCGCCCGCCCGCCCCTCCCTCCTCACCGCCGCCGGCCAAGCAGGGTAGTCGACGCCAGCCCCGGGACTGGCCGCCGCCACGACGTCGCGTACAGCCCGCACGTCGGGAAAGTCCTTTCTGTATATGTATATGTATATATAGATATATATATCTATTTTTACCGAATAAGTTATGGCCACGAATGGCCGCCCTTTCTCTTCGCCGCTGTCCGTTGCGCAGGAAGGAAAGAAGGAAGCTTATTCCGGCCTCCGTGGGTAACGTCTGGGTTTCTTTGCCGTCCTGCCTTTCGCCCCAGCCCAGCCCAGCCCCTTCCCGCGCACCCTCTCCTGACCTCGGAAACCGGAGCTGTCGGTTGCAACTCGAAAGAAAGTAACGCTTAGAGCAAGCCGGGCTGGGCTGCAGCCGGACCACGTGGCCTTTAAGCAGGATTCGCGCGGGCTCCGCAGCGCGTGTAGCCAAAGGGCAGAGGCTTAGCTCGGGCCCAGCCGCCAGGCAAAAGGCGGCCCCTTCTATCCGGGACTTGCTGTTGAGAACTGGCTCTCTACTGCCGGAGTCCTCAACCTTGGCAACTTGTGGACTTCAACTCCCAGCAAAGCTGGCTGAGGAATTCTGGGAGTTGAAGTCCACAAGTTTTAAAGTTGCCAAGGTTGAAGACCCCTGTTCTAGTGTCACCCTAGACACGACACGCTGAGTAGGGAGCAAACCTGCCTCCCTTAAGGGGACTTGTCTCCAGTTCAAAAGGAATGTGGGGTTGCAGATGATTTAACATCATTGACTTTGGCCAAACCTGATTGCAGGGTTATGCATTGGAGGCTCCGTCAGTTAGGAGGTTGAGCCTCACCTATCCCAGAAGAGACCCAGGCTGTATAACTTTGGTCTAGGTCAGGGGTCTTCAAACTTGGCCACTTTAAGACTTATGGACTTCAACTCCCAGAATTCCTCAGCTAGCCAGGGTTGGCTGAGGAATTCTGGGAGTTGAAGCCCACAAGTCTTAAAGTGGCCAAGTTTGAAGACCCGTGGTCTAGGTGTATCTGCACTTAGTTGAAGCCTGTTTAATTTCTGGGATGTCCTGCGCAAAGTAACTGCTTTAAATGTCAACCATAGCCTAAAATTTTCATCCCATTGGATTCTAGTCATTTGGAAAAGGGGGGGGGGGAGGTCCTGTAAATGCTGCTGGGATGTCAATGGCCTAAGGATGGAGTAGCTGCTGCCTTTGAAATTGTGATTTCCACTCTTCCATCCCCCCACTTTTCCTGCTCCTAACAATCAAGCTGTTGTTACTATTTTGTATATGATTGGAGGATACCAGCTCAGCTGTGTATATAGAAAATTACAGATTTTTGTCATGTATATTTCTAGTGTAAAAATGAAAAGGTTTCTTTCTCTTTTTTAAATGTTGGGTTTGGATGGCTTCACTTCCTTTGATTTTGTTTTGTTTGTTCTAAGAGAATGTAAAGGGAGAGAGAACTGCTTCACTTGATTTTCAGTTGCTTTCTGACTCCTACAGTTGGAAAGACTTTGTATAAATCAATAAATTATTTAACAAGCTTTTCCTCTGGAAAATATCTGCCCTTGGAGTGTGATGGAATGATGGCTGTCTTGGGCTTATTTCACTGGAGGTTTGTGGGCCAACTCTTTATGTACAAACGTCACTTATGTGTAAGATTTGCTGTTTTAGTGGAAAGATTTTTGACTTGGATTATTTTTATAGAACAAGCAGCGTAGAATTGGTCTTGTTAATAGGCAGAACACTTTTCTATTTTAGAAACAGAAATAAAGAATACAGTACCAGATAGCTGGCTGAGGAATTCTGGGAGTTGAAGTCCACAAGTCTTAAAGTTGCCAAGGTTGAGAACCCATTTTAAAGCCTTAACTTCCATTTCAGTGGATAGTTCCATATAAAGCTACAGTCTTGATTTATTAGAGCTTCAGACATTGTATTTGTTAAATATTCAGTCCTGGAAGCCTGTTTGCTGTGAAAGGAAACTTTTCTGGACAATTTCCCCCTGATTAGATGCTACTTTTAAACAACTTGCCATTAGAAAAATGCTTTACTTATGGAGAATAAGTTACTTGGGTTCTTGAATATTTGACATATTTCTCAGATCAAAGCCATACAAAAGAAGGAAACTTTTAGGTGTTATTGTGATATAAGCATGGGAAGCCATGCTTATATCATAATCTATCATCCTTAGTGAGCCTGTAAATTGTCCAAAAGTATTGCCAAATGAAACTTTTTTTTTTCTTTTGGGGAAATTCAGGATGGCTAAATATAGGACCATCCTAATGAGAGATGCGATTTCCATCATAATATCAGCTATTAAAAAACATTTATCATGCTGAATCTCTCACTTATTCCATAATTATGACAGACACAGCTGTTTTAGTCAGAACTATTTTCAGTCTGATAGCATGATCTGGTCTTTGGCTAGCCACTTTACATAATATCACTGAGCAGGACAGAAAAGTGAACAGGATCAAGACAAAAACCAAAGTTGGATTGTCTCAGATTAATTTAACTTTAAATGCTGGGATCTACACCCGGGGTTTTCAGGAGACACATACAGAACACATGAAGCAGGAAATCTCCCAGGAGATTTCAGTCAGTGTAAACAACTCGGTGTAATTCAGGCTAACTATCATTCTCAATCTGGCTTGAAGTCCACTGGGAGTTGGAATATTTTGATGGGATCAGTTAGAACAGCGGTTCTCAACCTTTTTCAGGCCGTGACCCCGACCTGCACCGCGCATGCATGGCGTGACGGCCCGCACCGGGCATGCGTGGCACGACGGCCTGCATCGTGCATGCGCGGCACGTGCGCGACAGCCCGCATCACGCATGCGCGGCACGACGCCCACATCACGCATGCGTGGCGCGACGACCCACATCACGCATGTGCAGCGCGACGGCCCGCATCGCGCATCCGTGGCGCGGTGCTACCCCGCACATGCGTGGTGCTGCCCCCTGCGCCGGCCGAGGGGAAAAGGGGGAAAAAATGGCGGACTGCGGTGTTTGGCGACCCCCGTGAAATGGTCGTTTGACCCCAAATGGGGTCGCGACCCATAGGTTGAGAACCGCTGAGTTAGAAGAACAAGTCAAATAAGGCATGTTTCAAAGAGATCTGCATGATCCAGTCATCTTAAATTGCAATATTGCTGTAATATGAATCTTATTATACTCAAAGAGGCAGCATCAGCTTCTATGAGAAATACGCCTTTTCATGCAGGTAGTTCCAAAACAATATAGCCCTTTAGTCATAATGCAGAACTATTAATGCTGTTTGATTAGACAACAAAGCACAAATAGGAATGGAATGAAATGTGAATACATTTTCTGACTTTAAGCTACTTTAGAGCTATAGCTTCAAACATGTTGCTACAGGATTTTATGTATATCTACAAATAATATGAGAGAAATGATACTTGGAGGTTTTGGGTTGCAGTGCTGAACCTGCTTATATGGGAATATGTCCCCTTAAAATATGAGAAACTAACTTCTGAATAAGTTACATGTAGGGTGCATAATCAGTTCTTTGGTGGAAAGTGCGTAGACTTAAGAAAAAGTTAAAAATTGCAAACAAAAAAATAGAGTTAAAGCCTATCAGAGTGAAGCTGTTTTCTGAGTTAGCACACTTAGCACTGGGCAGAATGCATGATAGCAGATAAGCCAGATCAGTTTTCAGTGGGAACAAAGTTGGTTTATTTCAGCATTTGATAAACTGCCTTCCATAATTTGTGACTTTAGGCAGGTTACATCACTGTTTTTTTTCAAAGTCAAAATGTAAATACAATACAGAACCAATATAACAAATCATGGCCAATACAGTGTCAAAAACAGTTTCATGTTGGAGGCAGAAAATCCAAAGTGGTAATTTCAATAAAAGTGGTGAAACCAATAATACATTATTTTCCCCAAGAACTGCTGCCTAAGGTAGCCCATTCCACCCTTCTTGGTGGAAAAGTGGGGCAAAACATGAGCATTTTTGCTCAGTTCAAGCCTAGTTTTAGTTAAAGATGTGTATGAAAAAAGCAGTTAATATTTGTTGCGGTTCCATTTTCATAATTTCTAATAATGCTATCAACAACAGATGATGTTTATTTCCCTTGTTTTTACAAGAGCACTCATGCCTATGCATTTCTAACACAGAGAGCTATTTAAATTGAACCTATTCATGCTTATTCAGAAGTAAGATCAACAGGCTAAAAAGGAGCTCTGAGGTAAGTATACATGGATAGTAGTTTTAATTATTCATTTCACAAGGCTTTAAATATATAACACCATTAAGCTGCACAGATACATTTCTGAAGGACGCAGTTTGTTTGCTTGAGGTATTTTTATAGCAGCACTGAAGCATATTCCGGGCACAATTGGGAAGAAATCATTGAAATATAATAAATTAAAGGAATACAAAAATATCATAAAGTCTATGCAAAGTAAGGTGCAAGATTAAAATGTTATTTTTAAAAGTCAGTGGAAATGAAGATTGATCCCATACAAAAATGACATAGTTTTATTTATATCTGCCTGACTCTTAATAATAGATGTGTATTATAAAAGCAGAATATCATTTTTATCTGAATAAATAGGAACACAATGAACCTTTCTCCTAATTGTGAGAACTTTGTTTAAGGAAAAAAAATCCACCCGTCTAAAATAGGACATTAAGGTACCTCAAGTGTTGTAAAATATGCAAGCTTTTCAGATATACCAATGTCTTCATCTGGCTAAATTTTGAAAGCAAGTTGGAAAGGGGACAAGGAAAGATGCTATAGTGAAGAACAATAGCATAGCTGGAATGTCACTACTGGGACAGCTCCATCTTTGAAAGCAGACAGAGATCTGACATGAAATCCACTAAAGCAACCTGTGGTAAGATGGGTGGCCAATAAATTTGATAAATAATTATTATTATGATCTTATGGTGGCTTACTAATTGTTTCAATTCTAGTCATCATAATCCTTATCTTAGTTTAGATCAGAATGGCCTTTTGAAACTTCTAGAATCACTTATTCCCACTCCTTCCTTCCTTCCTTCCTTCCTTCCTTCCTTCCTTCCTTCCTTCCTTCCTTCCTTCTTTCCTTTCCTTTCCTTCCTACCAAAAAGTATCACCAACATCTAGCAACTGCTAAAAACAGGTGAAGTGACCAGTAAGTAATGTAAGTTGTAACTGTTACAAAATGCTGTGCAGTTTCTAGTCCCTCACCAACATGCATGGACCAACTTCAGCCAACTGCTGCCTCCCCTAAAAATATGTGGCTTCAAGGACTCCAGAATGATGTCTTAGGCTGTATTGTATAAAAAGCTTAAAACATTTTCCCACCTACCCAGTCTTTGGGGATTGTCACATCCTGGAGATCACTATATTTTTCAAGCAAAAATAATAAAATAAAATACAATAATAAAATAAAATTAAAAAATAAATAAAATAAAATGCTCTGTTCTCCCACAATGGCTATGTATGTGGCTCAGGAATAGTGCTAAATTTCATGCTGAAAGTGCTGTTTTTTGATGAGAAAACTACATTTTAAGCATCTGCTGGATGTCAAATATATTAAAATTTTCTTTTCCCTAATGAGGCTCTCTTTAAAATTCATAATTAACTTATAATATCTAAGAGGTTAGTTTTCTTTTTTGTTTCTTTTCTGCTGTATTTGAAGTAATGAATGCAAATATGGCCCTTGGGAGGGGTAATTATTCTAGACGAAGGGGCAAAGATGCAATGCTGTTTGGACTATGTAAAAGCACTGAATTAAACAGAAGGAGACAGCCCACGTGTTCATTATTTCTGCACAAAATGAAAATATTTTCACCTCCAGTAACTTTTTAGACCTGCGGGGGGGGGGAATCACACTTCAGAAAAAGATTTTATGCAGCCCTCATTGGAAACTGTGTGTGTTACATTTCTTCCAGAAACTCTTCCTAATGTTTTCTCCATAAGCTCTAGTTTTATCAACAAACCTATGAATTTGGTTGGATTGCAAGACAATAACTACACTGGCATATGGCCCAAAGACTTTGTGGCTGACTATGGACAAGTACTTGAATCTCCCCAATTGTAGCCCAATACCCAGTACTACAGTACACATATATTTTAAAAGGCCCCTCCCTCCCTTTAAAAGAAAAAATTTATTTTGCAAGTATTACAGGTGACATCGGTATATGATGTAGGAGATTTCTTTTCTTTCTCCAAGCCACAGTAGCCACAGTTCAGGCCACATATAATTCCTTTGGCATTAGACTACACATCTTCTTCATGGCCTGTTTTCCTTGTTACCTTCTCGGTGGAGGGTTCGTGGTATGCGAAGCAGAACATCCAGATTCAGCCAGAGTTTCATTCCATACAGCATTAACCTTGCAAACTCTCAAGCTTCCTCCTTCCGTTATATATTCAAGATGGACAATATTTAATATTTATTGCTACATATATGTAGGGATGTGGGTCTATACATATGTTGTTCATAGTATGTTTAGGTGTGTGTCATGTATGTTTCACTTTGAGAGCAGGCAACTAAATTTCATTTTTGATGTGTGCCATTGTGCCCACAGTATAAAAATGACAATAAAGGTTATCTTATCTAGATTCCACTGAGACCAATTGACAGGATGGTAGTTTAGTAGCGTGGGGTGGCACAACAATGACAGGTAGAAATTCCTATTTTCCAGCCCTATCTAAAAACAAGCAGAACATCTTCCAATTAGTACAAGCTATTTTGCACTAGGTCAGGGGTGTCAAAATGCCGCCCCACGGACTGGATGTGTCACGCGGAAGCCGCACCCACCCCAGCTCAAGGGGAAAAAAGTCACCATATGTTGCAACACATCACGTGACACCCCTGCACTAGGTGAATCAACAGCTTGATATACTTTCATTGCTCTGTATAGGTTGGGATATTTTTCAAGGTATCTATGCAAACAAACTGTATCTAAATGTCTCTTTAACACTAGGGCTCAAGAGCACCCAAGGTTGCTCCTATACTATGCAGCATTGGGACTTACAGTAATATTACTCATAAGTTTGAACCAACACCATATTACACTAGCAGAAGCTAACTTAGGCTACCTTCTCTTTAATGTACAAATATGAGCTGTAAAGCAAGAAGGGAAACACTTTTTATATCTTCCTATATTTTGAAGCTAAAACATGGAAATTGGCACTTAGCTCTCCAGCAATTAATGATTCCTCAGAAGATCTAAAAACAATACAGCCCGTCCAGCAGGAGAGCCGAATTTTATGTCATCCTAAAACTAGTATTTGGCTCCTCTAGAAGTTACTATTTTTTAATTATTCAACTCTGAATATGCTATACACATTGCTGAACTTTGTAGCTCAACATCCAAGTCGGGAGGATTGCTTTGGTTGTTGGTTTAAGCCAGTAATGGCGAACCTTTTAGAGACCGAGTGCCCAAAAACTGCCCTCCGCTCCGCCTCCCGCCCTGCCTGCTCCGCCCTCGCCCTCGCCCTGCCCCACCCGGCCACACCCTACCTCCATGGCCCGCCAATCGCCCAGGCAGCCCTGGAGTGCCATGGCAGCCATATCCTCTGCCCACACCCCACAGCATAATCTGCATGCTATGGGGCGCAAGGGCAGAGTCTTGTCCCTGCTGCCCAGTTATGTCCTTGGCTGCGCTGCTCCGTGTAGGCTGCGCCCGGGGGTGACTCTCCTCCAGGGGGGCTGCTGGTGAGGAGGGGGCTGTGGGGGGAGGTGGGGCTGGGGCAACGGCGCACATGCCCACAGAGAGGGCTCCGAGTGCCGCCTCTGGCACGCGTGCCATAGGTTCGCCACCACTGGTTTAAGCAATGGAAATTTTAGATCAAACTTTAGGCCTGAGCAGGCCTGGATAGGCAGAACTCCTTGGCCAAGCCCATCCTCGTCTTCCTAATTTAAAATATAATTTTGCAACGATTACCACTCCTTTTCCCAGAGTCGACCAGGTCTAACCCAAGCTTCTAGCATTACTCTCAATATTAGTTAACCTACAAACTAGTTTCAGCCTTTCTAGCCCTTTTCAAAGGCTGAGAGCCCGCCCCTTCCGGAAAACCTGACAGTGCAGCGCTACAGGTCTTCTGGGAGGGCTCCACTTCCAGGGACGCGCTGGTATACTTTGCTCCCGGCCTCTCCCGGAGGAGGGGAAGCTGCTGCTCGAGCGGAGGAAGGCTGCGACTTAAGGGGAGGGAGAAAATGGGCATCTCCCGGGCAAAGCATTCCCTCGAGGCCTGGTCCGGTGCCCCGGATGGTGAACTGGAGGGAGCCGAGGGAAACCTGCTTAGGAAGACGCGGGGCTTTCTCATTCCGCATCAAGATCGCCTCTTCGGTCGGGAGCTTCTTGGCCGGACCCGTCAACTTGGATTTATACCCATGGCAGAGGAAGATGGAGCGGTGACCTGACGTGCGTAAAGGGCGTCGGTTTAGGTGGTGTAGTAGAGCATCCTCCCCCCCAATCGTTGAATCTTTCAGGAGTGTTGGGACTACAACTCCCAGAATTCTCAGCCAGTCTTCGGCCATCCCGGGGAAATGAAATCCAATACACCTGGGAGGGAGCACAGTAGAGCAATAGTGGTCCGGGCAGAGCACGAGGTTATCCAAAGCTGCCTCCTGCGGAAACGTGCAAAAGGAAAGGAAAGGAGCAGAGATTCTTCCTGCCGCCGTTTCAGTTGTTCTCATGAGCGTCTCTCCTCGTGGTGAGAAAGGCTGGCCGGGCAGCTTTTAAGGGCCAGCGGTGCCATTAACGCTTTCTATTCCACAAGGAGCCTCCCCCGCTCTTATCCGTGGTTACGCAGGAGGGGGGGGAAGGTCAGAGACGCGTCGGGACCGGCTGCCTCCTCTCGCTGGAATCCAAGAGCGCCGCAAAGCCACCCAATCCCTGGACGGTGATTATCCTTAGGGGGCTTATAGGGCTGGGTAAACGGGGAGGGGGGGAGGAAAGCGAAGAAATGTAAGCAGTGATGTGGGCGCGTCAGTTTGGAGCGAGCCCCTTTCAAAGCACCGGGGCAGGATAAAGACCTCGGCCTGGAGCGCAAGCTTAGTTGCTCAAAGGATCCGCCACTCTCCTTGGCAGTAAGCCTCCAGCGGCGGTCATTCCCGAGGACTGCAGGGTCGATGGGTGGGACGGCTCCGTGTCCACATCAGCTGAAACGGCTTACATCCAGCGGCTCTTGTCAGCTGCGTCCCCGCGTCCGTCAGGGCTGCTGGAACTACAGCTCCCCTCTTTCCCGGCCACCTTGATGTCGACGATGGGAGCAGCACCGGGTGGGCTGGCTGCCTCTGCATCATCTCTCATGGTGGCCGAGATTGATGGGACTTTGGATTTTGCAACATTGGCTGGGAGAAACCAGGGTTGCTCAGGCCTGGCTCCGGAGAAGAACGATGCTCGCGTCCCCCCCCCCGCCGCCCGCTTGCTAGCTCGGGGGCGCTTTCCTCGGGCTCAGGCCATTCCTTCCAAGGAGAGGTACCAGCAGTGCCGATGGAGGCCATTCGTCCTTCCTTAAAAATGGAATGCTGCGAGCCTCATGTGCAAAAAGTAAAAAGGTAGAAGGAAGGAAGGAAGGAAGGAAGGAAGGAAGGAAGGAAGGAAGGAATTTGCTTCTCTGTAATAGGGCAATCCGTGCCTGCGTTCAAAGACCCTGCGAAGCCAAGGAGGCGTTGCTTTTAGCCAAGATCTTGTGTCACAGGCCATAATGGCCTGACTCGCACATAACGATTATCCATACATCAACGGATGGGTTCTGGCAAAGTACAGTATGGTTAAAAAAAAGTTGGCAGTCGTGACAGTGCGAGCAAAGCTCTTAAAAACAACGGGATTCAATCGCACCGTCGCGGCGAGCATTTACTTGTCTTGAACTCTGAACACCCCTGAAAGACACAGGCTAAAATTAAACACATGACTTTAACGTCCGGACAAGCCAGCCACATCCCAAGCTGGGTAAATTCTGATGACCAGTAAGGCGGAGCCGGGCCGCGCAAATCCAGACTCCGCATTTTTTTGAAATCCGGACAGATTCGGCCTTCAGCCCTTGACCTCGCGAGGCGTTGACGAACCGGAGGAAAATGGCCCTCATTCGATCGTTGTTCTCTGTCCGCATCTTAGCGCTGGCTTTTATTTCCCGCGCTTCCGAAGGGTTGGGAGCCAGATTCGTTTATTCCTGACGAGAATCAAAGAGGGAGAAGCTTTTATGAACTCTTTCCCCCGCCCCTCCCCCCCAAGGGTGGCTGTGCTTAATCGCTTCCCCTTTTGGCAGGAAGCGGAACCGTTTCCTCGCCATTCCAAAAACCGACTTAGAAGGCAATTCCTTTCCTTCTCAACCACAACCATATGTGATGGTGGCTAATCGGGATCTAGAGAGGGCTGGGCGGAACGCGTTTTGGCTTCGCCTTTTCGCTCATATTTGGTAGCTGAACGGGCTGATAATTCCAGGACACGCGGGGCGCAGGTTCGAAACCGCAATCCCTTCAGCCCAACCTAGTGCGACAAACGAGGAGGCGGTGAGCGTCAGGCCTTAGGCTTCCTTTGGGGTAGACCTGTCCTTTCAATCCAATGCAAACTTTCTCTGGAAGAGTATGTAACACACATGTAGACAGTTTGCCATTGCTTTCTCTCTTCCAAGGGAATGAGTTCCATCAAGCAAATGCTTGGTAGACTCCGAAAAACAAAACTTCTAAGGACACCATTCACAATGACTGAATCTGCTGTAATGGTCGAAGTGTCAAATTAGCAGGGAGGTCACCGGAGGTGATGTAGGAGATATCTCCCCTTCCCCATTTTCTTTGGCTATGACTCCCAGAGACAATTTGTAGAGAAGGAAGGAAGGAAGGAAGGAAGGAAGGAAGGAAGGAAGGAAGGAAGGAAGGAAGGAAGGGGAAACTGAGTGCAAATGAAAAAGTAAAACATTTTATATAAATTGAAGCAGCAACTTCTCTTTGGCCTCGAATAATGAAGACAGCAGTTGTGTACTTGTCCCATCGACTTTATTGCAGCTTTCTTTCCAAAAGATCTGTGCTAAGTCGCATTCATTGTTGATCAATTGAACTGGCCGGTGACCAATTCAATCGATATAAACCGACTTAAATAGGACTCAGGCAGGTCCTTGCAGTGGAAACCAGGAACAAAAGAAGCAGCGCATCTAGATCACGCAAGTCGTGGGGGGAAGGGCGTTTCGGGTTCGGTATTACTTTTGGGGGACCTGACCTGTTTTTGACATCCCCAATGCTCTTTGGCTTCAGCATGTTTCCTTCTAGCGCAGCCGGCAAGTGGCCTGCAAGTCCTCTTTGGCTTCGTGTCGTTCACAGGCGGCTGCTTTCATCTACCTTTCATAACAGCGCGGAGTCAGCCCACAGCGGAATATAAATGCAGAATGAGATTTACTCATCATTTCTGCACTGAAAGTTTTGCACTGCCCGAGTCGAGACTTGAGAAAATCTAGTAAAGTCCATGCTAAGGTCTGCTAAACTTGGACTAATCAGCGTACCGTGTGAAGACAGCCATTGCTAATCCATAAAGGGGAGTTAAATATGATTGGCAGACTTTCTTAATTTTTCTACATCTTTAATGGGAAACCCGCAGGCTGAAAGCATTTAGGCTGTAGCCCTTCTCCCCCGGCGGACAATCGTACGCGTCCAGCTTGAGATAAATCCCTCTAAATTGGGCATTGCTTTCGATCAGAGATAGGGGTAAAGATCGGGACGGAGTCTAACGCAGCGGCACTTACATTCTTTTAATTCCGCTGAAAGCGAGGCTCTGCTGGGGCTGTCTGGCGGGAAGAACCTGGCGGCGATTAGCCATGGGATTAGCAAAACAGAGGTGCATTTTTTCCCCATCCCAGCCAGACTACCGGGTAACGCTAGCCAGGGGTTCTCAACCTTGGCAACTTTAAAACTTGTGGCTGAGGAATTCTGGGAATTGAAGTCCACAAGTCTTAAAGTTGCCAAGGTTGAGAACCCCTGCTAGTCAGTTTGTGGGTTGTGTTTAAAAAGATAGGAAACGCCTTTAAAAAAAACCAGCCACGCGGTTTTTCACAAGAAGCTGCTTTCCTTAGGCTTGTGTCACCTACCGCCGAGCCGAATTTGGGTCTTGAACTCTTGACAACGTTCCCCAATCGGTGCAAGGCGACCAGTCAGCTTGCACAGAGTAGGAAGCACCGGGCCCGGCAGGGTGCTTTGAAAGGAAGGCTTCGGCGCCCTTTTACAAATCGATTGTTTTTCCACCCCAAGAGACGACAAGAGAGGCGCGGAAAAAGCCAGGCCAGCTATTTAATCATGATCATTTTTTTTTATTGCTTGAGAACCAGAATGCTCAT
Organism: Bothrops alternatus; assembly: GCA_034064705.1. Taxonomy (NCBI): domain Eukaryota; kingdom Metazoa; phylum Chordata; class Lepidosauria; order Squamata; family Viperidae; genus Bothrops; species Bothrops alternatus. Next base: position 11,328,985 of record JARGCV010000009.1, read on the forward strand.
TTCGCAGTGAACCCGCTACACGCAAACCCCGCTAAGCCTTGGGGCGGCTCCGCGTCCTGTAGGATCAGGGGCAGAGGAGGCGTCCCTTCCTTCCTCTCTCCCTTTGGGAGTGTCTCTCCCTCTCCCCACCCCACCCCCCGCAAACCTGGATTTGTTCTCCAAAGGCATCTTCCGACTCCCGCCCCCGCCCGTTCCCTGAGCTGGGTAGTGTTCTCAATAAAATCAATAACTCTCCCCGCGTGTGTTTCTTCAACAGACTCGCTAATCACCTTTTAATGCTGTACTCCGGAGGGGGGGGGCAGAGCTCTCAATGAAGTTCCAGCTTTCTCGACCCTCCTCGAGTCCGAGGCAACAAGTGCTCCCCAGCGAGGGGGTGGTTCCTCCTCCTCCTCCCCACTCCATCCCCGATTCTTGTGTCTGCTCTTCACGAACGCGCTTTGGCACCTGAGCTGCTGCTTAGCTGTGTGGGTCGTAGCGCTGGACTGTGGAGCGCCCTCGTCGCACCTACCACGGGAGGAGGAGAAGGCCCTTTGGCCGAGCAGCTGTTAACTGGTACCACAGTCTGCGCGCGCGCGGGGGGGGGTGTGGATTCACACACTCGCCTCCTGAAACGCGTGTCCACGCTGCAGGTTTGCTCCGAAGCAAGTGGAAGCAGGCTTGCAAGGAACTCGGGCGCGCCCAGTGGGATCTCCGTGTCTCCTCGAATGTTGTAGCTTTCCACGAGGGAAGAAACGTGTTTCAGAAGGTGTGTGAAGCGTCCGACAGCCTCTCCCCATCGTGAACTCTGCCTCCCTTTCCTCGCTTTGCAAGTTAATCCCGAGTTGAATAACCGGTGGCAGAATTTCCTGCCGAGCAACAGTGATATTATTTGGGCTTGCTGGAAAAGTCTGTTTGTATCAGGAAAGACAGGCCGTTTGTAATTATAAATTATTTCTATATCTGTGTGTGTGTGTATGTATGTATGTATATGTGTATATATATATATATATATACACACACACACATATATATATGTATATGTATATATATATACACACACACATACACACACACACACTCACATACAATATATATATAAATATATACACGTATAGAAAGCAGCTGCTGTTGTGTGATTCAGAAACCATGGAACATGGCAGTATAGTAAATAACATGAGAAAACAAGTCTATAAAAAGGACAACAAAACAAAAAAAACAAAACAATCTTTCCCACCCCCAAATATCACAGGATCAAACAACAATAACACAGCAGGACCTCTATACAAGGCAATATATAAAACCCCAACCTGGCTTTAAGCTAGGGAAGGGTGATGAAAAAACGGTCTTAATGCTGAAGGTGTGTGTACATATATACATATACATATACACACACTCATTTCACATTGACCAACTAAAAACACAAACCTCACAGTGAAATCCAAGACGTAAAACATTGTAAAAAAAAAAAGTGAGGATTTTTTTTGTTGGTATGTTTTGGCAACCAGACTGTAGCATAATATAGGCATAGCCATATAAAAATAAAAAGTCCACTTTTGATGACACGAGAATATACAAGACAGTGAGGTATAAGAGATTTTTGGGGGTGGTGGGGACTTGTGTCCACGCCAGAAATAAGCTAGTGGAGCATAAACAGCCTAAAATAACAAGAACAGTAATAATAAAAGAAGAACAGGGCACGCAGGACTTGGATGGATGGCTAGAGCTGTCACGATTTCAAGCGATGGTGGGAGTTTGAAGCCTTCCTCCTCCTCTTCCTCCTCGCTATAATGAACTTTCCCGAAATATCTTCTCATGTCGGAGGCATCTTTTTCCTGTTGTAGAATTGATGAACAGCTGTTGTTTTGTTTTCAAAACCAAAAGGATTAAAAGAAAAGCAAACAAGCCCCACAAAAAAGAGGGGTGGGTGAGAAAGGGGAAAGGAAGCATTGAAGAAACCAGACCATGAAAAGGAGGGATGGGAGAGGAAAGAGCAGATAAGAAAAATCTAACGTGATATTTACCACCACGTCACTGCACGACACAACACTTGTGCATATTGGCAATAGGTTTACCTGCCCCAGCGGGTATTCGAAAGGACAGGAACACAGGCTGCAGAGGAAAAAGGAGGAGGTTAAAAGGTAAAGCTGCCACAGGCTGCAAGCACACTTGAATACAAATCTAGGGGATGGCCCTTCCTGAGATGAGGTACTAGATCAGTGGTTCTCAACCTTTTTCAGGTTGAGACCCCACTTGCCCTGCCCATGCGCAGCGTGACCCCGGCGCGCGTGCGACAAAAAAAAAGCAAAAACAAAATGGCGGACCGCGACGGCCCGATCCGCGCATGCGCGACGGCCCGAACCGCGCATGCGCGGTGCGTGCACGACGAAAAACAAAAACAAAAAAAATGGCGGACCGCGGTGTCCGGCGACCCCTGCGAAACGGTCATTCGACCCCAAATGGGGTCGCGACCCATAGGTTGAGAACCGCTGTACTAGATGGCTTCTCCCTAGCTGGACCCCAGGAGGCTGTTGGGGCCTGCAGTTCTGCTATTGAGTCAGGATTCAGGAGAAGGGGGCTACTAAGCTCAGGCCCTCTGAAATCAAGGACTGTAGTGGGTCCACTCTAGACATTCCTGAGCCTGGATCCAGTTTCTGGTTTGGCCTCCACCCTCTGAGGCGAAGGAAAGAAATTCCCATCACGGGAGGAGACTTCATTCTGTTATTAATTTCAACCAGAATTTTCCAATAATGAAAAAGTCTCCTTTGAATTAAGGACCACTATTGGTGACTTCATGGAATGTTCAGGTAGTTTCCTTGGCAACAATATGGAAGTGGTTTACCACTGCCGCCTTTTGGGTTTCTGTTCCCTGCCCTCATTATCTCCCTAGGATTCTCTTTCAGATACCTGTAATACCTTATCAAAAGGTGTCTTTTGAAGCACATAAGGCTGCTTTCTATCCCTATGCAGTTTTAGGCAAAAAGTGCCAAGGGGCTTTTTGCCAAGTGGCAACACATTCCAGGATGCAGGTAACTATTTTTATTGCTTTCCCAGATGCTTCAGAAAAACCAATGCTTTTCAGGACTGGGAGAATAGTTTCCACTAGGCTGTTTTTATCATGTTTCTTCACCCTCTTCTCTCCCTTTCCAACGCTATCTCGCCATTCTATCAACTGTTCCATAAAACACTCTGAAAAGCGAAGTCTTTGTGCCTCACCACTTTTTTTTCACCCTACAGGTTCCCTCGATTTTTTCCCCATCCAGATCGTATTGAAATATACCCTCAAATAAGTCCCAATTCATTCCCTGGGTTTTATTATTATTTTTTTTACAAGGATGCACTCTTCACAACAGCCCTAGACTGCTTCTACAGTGGCAGTTCTGATCAAACGGCAGCCTAGAACTTGTATTTCACATGAATTAATGCTTAATGGAAGAAAAGAAAGGAGGAGGAAGAAATCCTTGGTCTCTTGTAAAATTTGCACTATCTGTAAAATTCCATGGGCTAGTTTCTAATACTGTACTAACAACTACAGAAAAGCCATAGCATAACTAGACTGTTCTCCCCCCCCGTTTATTTTCTGTTTAAAAAAATAAAAAGTTGTTTGCATATTCAGGACAATATTACCTGCATTTTTTCATAAAAGCTATGAGAATAGTTTATGCAGAATAATTCTCATGAAAATAAATGTGTCTGCAGGTAATTTATGAGCGAGGCTGGGCAACTGCACAAATCCCTGCCAAGAATCCTGTTCGGCTTTCCTTTTCGCACAGAGGTCAGTGTCTTTCCAGCTCCAACTTAAAAACCTTTACCAGTAGCTGCCCACCCCACCCAATCTGCCATAGATGCACTGGGATGTCCATAACAGAAGTAGAAAAGATTACCTTGTGGTCCCCCATGCAGACGTTTGGTCCTATGTGGTCATACACCACTTGCCGCTCATCATTTTCAGACTGAGTGAAAACATAAAAGAAGCTTCTAGTCATTACTGATATTTCGTGAAAATCACTTGCCCAAGGTTCAGAAACATAGTTACGTAAATCAGTAAACCAAATTAACTGAAAAATAGGGTTTGTTTTTTTACTTATTTACAATACATATTCATTTGCAAATAAGGTTCATTAAAATTAACAGCATCATTAGAATGCAGTACTCTGACACTATTATTTGACTTAAATATTACTGGAGAAAGCAGTTTGATCTGGGTCTGGATATTAATCTACTATTTAGCAACTTAAGAGGGTAGGTCATATTTTGACTACAATCCTGGAAATTTGACTCTAGAACTGAATATTTACTTCTAAAGAGGCACAGACAACTTTGGACTGCTAATATTAAAAATGATACACTTCCAAACTTCAAAATGAACACAAAGAAACTACATTCAAAGAAGTTCCTCAATACACCCATTATTCTTCCAAAGTCTACAGAGCATAAACTTAAACACCTTCAGTTCTGTTACTGCATTGCAAACAATCTCTACTTATCATTATTATTTGACTTAAGTCAGCAACTGCAAACAATGAGGTGGTATAGAACTGGGGATTTCAGCAACTCCTCCTGCATTCCGTGCTTTTGCCAAAATTAGCAAAGATTATTGGAGTATCCAGTCAGAAGCCCATTTCAATGTTATTTCATTGAGTGAGTTTTTAAAATGACCGGACTTAAAACTGTTAAAATTAGCTAAATTGAAATCATAATTGGAAATGGTTATGCCTCTAAGGACGCAGTCATTAATTCATATTCTATAAGACTGTCAACAGATTAAAGCTATTAATCAATTATCTTTTAGATTTTTACTGGTGAATTAATTAAAATAAATAGATTGTTATCTTAATCCGGGTAACTCTGCTTAGCATGTGAACTAAGGATGAAATTTCGTATACAATACACAATAAATTGAATTCACTTTAGCATAAAGGCATCCACCTCCATTGAAACCAAGTAGAAAAACTTATTGAGTTCAACTGGTTTGAATGGATTAATTTTAACATCATGTTTAAATTGACATGGTCATGCAGAGCTGGGTTTCCTAAACCCTAGTCCAGGCTGTGACCCATTGGGAACCAGGCCATGCAAGCGGCAGGTAAGCGGCATTTGTACCAGTGGCGCACACATAAAACCATCCCCTCTCCCCCCTCACTGCCACTACTGCCAGTCTGCAGAGTTGGAAAGGTTGGGGACTGCTGATCTAAAGTATTTTCAATCCTGTTGACTTTATCTGAAACATCTGTCAATCTTAGATTTTTAAACTCCAATTATTCATTCATTATTAAAGTAGTTACTTAGGTGAGGAGCAGCGTTTGAGACCCAAGAGCTGACATGGGGCGACGTCCTTTCACGTCCCTTAGTTCATGCCAAGGACATGAAAGGAGTCCCCAACTGGGGATCCCCAGAGCAACAGTGATGTCACCAGCTAATCCTTTTAAACAGGAAGTGTCTCAGTGCTTCTGACACGAGTGCAGCAACTTAAGTCAGATGGGTGGTATAGAAATTTCAGTAAATAAATAAACAAATAAATAAACTTAATTGATTAGGACACTCATAAAACTGATTTATGCTTCCAGTTTAAACCTTTTACCACAATATATATTTACCTATTAAATTTGGTTAAATTTGATTAAATTTAAATGTAACCTTGGTTAAATCTCTATTGAAGAAAAAAATGGAAGTAACATAGAAGCAGGAGAAAAGGAACAATGTGACACACACACACAGACACATATCATATTTCTTCATCAAGACCTATTTCTAAATAAAGTTATTTGGAATTAAGTTTTGATTTTTGTGGTTCTAGCTTTCAACTAGATGTTAACACAACTACAAACTTCAGAGTGAAGAGTAAAAACATTAGCATCAATGACAATTGTGCCATTGTTGACTTTAGTAGATTTTAAAATTTTTATACACATGTCTCTATCTCAAAATGAGTGGCAGCAGAACATTATTTTTTCCCTAACCAGCTTTATTTCCATTTGGTACTGGCATTTTTATTCCCTTCTTCCTTTCAAACAAATAATTACATTGACACAGCTTTTGCTACTGCATCGACCACTCCAACGTCTGCTTTGTTTATCCAGCTTAATGACCTTGCTAAAGCAATGACTTAAGAGAGAGACTTGCAATTTCTCAGGCTGGTTAAACTGGGAGATAATTAAATCTGTAACCCACAGTCTCTCCCCAGATCTTTCATACATACGTACATGCCATGCGCAGCTGTGCTTGCAATTGGTTTACCACCCTAATTTATTTCAAATGAAAAATGGTCAAGCTTTCCCTCATCTGTAATCAAGTCAAGTTTGACTGGGTAAGAACTTTATATATAAACAGCCACATTTTAGACTATAAAGTTAAAACTGAATTATTTTTAATGCAGTAAGGAAGCTTAAGGTCACATTTGCTTCCTAGCATGCTTGCCTAGAAATCTGTATCTTTATCTATCTACACGCGCGTGCGCACACGCATACACAACCTTAACCTTCTGCATTGCATGCATGAACACTTTCTAATATTTCAAGCTCATAATGCCACTGCTATCGGAAGTGGAGATACATTCATCAAAAACGACTTGATAATTTACAAAGGCAGCATCAAATTGTAGATTTTCAAGTGCATAATCTTTAGACAGATAAACAAATTACACCAGCGCATGAACAGAAACACGCTCCACTCAGCTGAGCATTCATTACGCTATGCTCTCAGGCAGTTCTGTGACTCCAAAACAGCGGGCAACCTTTGGTGTGTTAGGGCTCAGCAAGCATAAAATAACATGCTAGGGAGGTAACGGACCATGGCATGATAAATGAGGCTGTGCTAAAGCTGTTTACAGCCCATGTCTGTACAATCTGTAAAGCCCACTGTGTGGAGCTGATGGTTATGGCTGTCAGCTAATTTGGGCATAGATAAAAACCCTCGCCCTCAACAAACAAATATGAAACAAAACAGCAGGGCTCACATTGCAGTTGTAAAATCTTATTTTCACTACTTCCATGTAGTATTTCAAAGCTAGGAAAGTGCTTTAAAGCTTGTTTGTTCATAAATCACCAGATCCCAATCTATTTCAATTTACAAATGTGAAATTCAAACTGAGAACGGTGACTTTCCCTAAATTTTAGAATCAGCATTCATGTGGTAAGGTTTTAATAGTAGATTTCTCCACATACAAGAAATTTAGCATGTGAAACTTTTGACCAGTACAGATAGTCCTCACCTTACAACAGTTCATTTAGGGACTTATGACTGTTTTTCATAGAATTGCAGCGTCCCCATGGTCACATGATCAAAATTCAGATGCTTGGCAACTGACTCATGTTTATGATGGTTGCAGGGTCCTGGGGTCATGTGATCACTTTTTGCGACCTTCTGACAAGCAAAGTCAATGGGGGAGCCAGATTCCCTTAACAACCGTGTTAATAATAATGGCACTGATTCACTTAACAACTGTGGAAAGAAAGGTAGTAAAATGGGACAAAATTCACTTAACAACTGTCCCAGTAACAGAAATCTAAGGCTCAATTGCAGTCATAAATCGAGGATTATGTGCACAAGTCTGATAATTTTTTATCTAGCCCCAGCAGTTAAAAGAGGTGCTTCTGGAAAAAGAAATCCATTCTATGCATTAGTTCCAAGAAAAGAAAAACGTCAGATCTGCCCAATACAAACAGATCTGCCCTGGACTAAAGTAGCAGCTCTAGCTATATCCTGAATCATTCCATCATCTTAATCATATATTGCTGCCATATTAAATACTAATGCAAGAAGAAATGAAAAACAGAAAGTTATTTCATTAAAAAAAAGGGAGCAGTTAAATTTTGAGCTTCAAAACAGGGTAGAAATAAGTACAAATATCAATGAATTAGAAATTCAGCTGGTGCAGAGTCCAGCCACATATTGTTGAAGTAAGGTGGCTGCAATATGACCTTTATAGCGCTACCTGCTGCAGCATCTGTGGAGATTCTCAGTCATCCAGGTCACGATTGTCCCAAAGGTGCTTTTTCAAAAGGCAACTAACTGGGTTTTCTTTGTTTTTCCTTGAGGACATTTTGCTTCTCATCCAAGAAACTTCTTCAGTTGCTCAGAACTGAAGAAGTTTCTTGGATGATAAGTGAAATGTCTTCAAGGGAAAACAAAGAAAATCCAGTTGCCTTTTGAAAAAGCACCTTTGAGACCCCTACTGCAGTGGTTACCTGTTTGTTTCTGAGCCAATCCAAGGGATTGTTAAAGCCTGGGTCAAACTGCCTTCATCTGTATCAAATGTTTCAACACGTTAAGACCAAAAATGGTGACCTTTGCCCCAAAATGCATAATCCATGTTTTATCATTGGTTTTTATTAATATTAATTTTTATATGTAGACCTCCTTGATATTTTTATTTAAAAGTTGCCTAGGAATATTTTAAATAGCATAAGCAAAGATATTAACCATTTAATTAATCCTTCTACTGAGAGTGAAAGAGATTTGCAATCTACAGTATATACTAAATGGTAAAATGTTTTGAGTAACAATTCTTGGGAAATGGGATAGCCAGTAATCTCCATGAATATATTTCTCTGGAAAAAAAGTTCACATGGTAATGGCAAGATCTGGTAATCAGAATTCTAGAATTGAATGTCCAGAATGCACCTTGTGGTTACAGCAGAGGAAAATTATTTGTGCGTGTATGTGTATGTGTAAATTAGGTGAAGGAGAACAGGAAGGGAAAGTTCAGATCAATTTCATGTATTTTAATTACTTGGATAGGTGTTTGGACTATCTGGAAAACTGTAGATACATTATTTACATAAGATTGTGCTGACATAGAGTCCAACATAGAGTCATATACAAGGAATGTTATACAGAATAGCCCAAGATCACTTCTAAACAATGGAGTTCTGAAAGTAGTAGATGTTTAAAATCAAGAACTCTTTTTTTCAGGTACACACAGACAGCTTGAATTCCAGGCTTTGTTTAAATTACTGCACAAAGAATAATACCCTAATCAAGGAAACGATTGTTATCATTGGGGCTTTAGCAAATGAACCTGGAAAAGGAAAGAAATGCAGCTGCCCACCTCAGGTGCCTGTAAATTTCTTATAAAAGTCTTGGATGATAATAAATAGTAATATGTTTTGATGTCTCATTTTGACAAGAAATCATAGTTGCCACCTCTTGATCTTCAGAGTACTAGAAATTCCTTGTCACAGAGCTGCACTCAAAAATGTCCTGCACTATATGGTGCTTATGATGTTCTAATCTTAACAAATAATCACATCATTCATTTGTTCTCTGCTATTATTTCCAAATGCTTAGGATTTGAGATGTGCTTTGAAATCAAATGGTGCTATGTTCACTTCTAGGATGAGAGTCAATGCCTTCTTTAGTCAGGCCTTTCGAGTACAACTTTTTAAATCAGATTTTTCACTTGTACGCTCTTCCTCTCTCCATCTAAGATGTAGTTGACTTTGATTGACTTTAATCAGCTTATAATTATATTAAAATTGGCACCAAAACAACAGAAAACACAGTGTAAACACTGTTGCACTCCATTATGAAGTTCCTAATGCCTGGTGGGAGAGCTCTGTTTTTAAGGCTTATGTAAGTGATGCCAAGGACAGTGTTATCCAAATCTCTGAAGGAAAACTGCTCCATAAGGTGGAGGCCACCACACAAAAGCAGTACCTCACAACTATTGAGTATCCTAAATTTCCACACCAGGGATGAGCATATCCTCCTGAGGAAAGCGATCAAGAAGATATCTAGGTGTCAAGCTATATGGTGTCTTAAAGATTAAAACCAACACTTTGAATTGCAGTCAGGAGCTATCTGAAAGCTACTGTACAGTCTGCAACACAAATATAGTTGTAGCAGCTTTCACTAACCAGCATGCAGGCCATTGTTTTCTCATCAATAGGAACTTCTATGTGGTCTTCAGAGGGAGACCCACTGCACTGCAAGAGTTCATACATCTTGCGATAAGGGAATGAGTCAACCTTTTCTATTTGTTAATTATCTTGAGCACTCAGTGAAAAAGTAGGATATAAAAGGAATGAATTTGAACAGAGGCCCACAACTGTTTTTTCTTGGTCACAGTCCTCATTATATGAAACATCTTCCTGTCTGAGGTTCACGTTTTTGGAAGGCTTTAAAAAATATTGTGTTGACATGCTTTTGATGTGGCTGATGGAGCTAGGCTGCCTTGATACATGGTTGTTTTTTTTAATTCTCCATTTCCCTTATTTATAAACTGCCCTGGGGCCATGGAAGTAAATAGAAAATACTAATTGTATAAGAAAACACACACACACACACACACACACACACACACATCCCCAATTGTTTCAAGGACATTTTTACCTTCAAAATGAGTTCTTTGGCAGAATGTGACATAAGGATTCTGTCACACCAAGCTGGACATCTAGTGTTCATATATTGCATTCCCTGGCTACAATCTTCGCTATATGGATAGCTGGAAAATAGGGAAAAAACAAATGGAACATCTGTTAGCAATTTACATCCTTTTAATTGCAAGACATCTTTATCAGCCCTTCATTCTATTAAACTTTATAAAAACCAAGCAAATATGCAAATGTTTTCCAGTGTATTTACTATTCAGTCTCCAACCTTAAACTCTTTTAATGATCAGCACTATTTGGGGTTATTTACCGTAAATAAACAAAAGGTCTGCTGCTATGGAAATACAACATACCAATATAACCCATGTAAGACAGAAAGGGCTATCTTAACATGCTGGACAGGATGTAGCTGCTGGGTCTGGGCCATTGGAGAGCATGCATTTTCCTTTCTTTCTGGCAGCAACGCTTACCTCTCTATAGGAAGGTACGCACATGCACATTGCTGGAGGGAGGTTGTTATCCTGAATTTGGGACTAGGGACTGGAAACTGGTGCTTAAAATCAGAAAGTAATTTTAAGAGTGTGAACATTTGCTGAATCTTGGCAACTTTTAATCCCCCAAAGCTTGCCAAGAGGACCTTCCACAAGTTCCTTCACTCATTATCTGCAGCAGTAATATTTTTTTCTTATCTCTTAGGTAAGGAAAGATAAATCTTGTGGTAACTGAAGGCTGCTTTTAAACATTTTTGGAAAGGCTGTGGAGTGCAAGAAACATTGTAATCATGTAAAGTTACATAGGCATAATAGGGATTTTTGGATTTGCCTTGAAACTGAGAGGGATGGTTGGATAGTTGTTTTTTTTAAAACTATGTTAAGCCAGTTTTTAAGCATTAACTCTAATGTTATCATTTTCATGTACTTCGTTCTTCAATAAATAATACTGTTGAGTTTTAGCAGTTGGGGTCACAAAGATTATATGTGTATATGGGGGGGATGCACACACGAAGCAGGATGTTTTGTGGCTGCAAGTGAGTCTATGATCTCAGGTAGTATCATTCAGAATTCACATACACAGCAACCAACTATGACTTATTGCGTTTCTTTTACATTTTTGCTCATCTTTATTTTCAGGATATACAATCAATTGCACATTTTTAATGTCACAGAAGTAGTTTCCAACATATTTAATAAAATTTCACATTTTGCTTTATCTGCTTTTAACTTACAAAAGCAACTTAAATTGAAGTAGAAAACTTCAACATAGAAAACACGACACACTTTTAAGTTGCTATATTAATGCTAATATTTATTTAAAAGGAAAAAGGCTGGAAATTGCATTGCAAGGGGACCAAATAAAAAGCATTTGAAATTTAAAATAACATCTTCATGATTCTTGGAGAATAACAGATCATACAGAGTCTAATCAAACCATGATTTTGTTTTAATTTTATTTTGTATTGGAAAATGAATTCCTTATGAAGAACGAATTAAGGCTTGAAAGTTTGCAGCATTTTAACATTTAGTTTTTATTCCAGAATCATTTTGCATAACTTGGGCTTTCACCAAATCTACATTCAGGAATTTCATGGCAAAGAGACATATCAGCAAAATGTTACTTTCTTTCACATTTTTCAGTTTTAGATCAAGATTAGCTGAGGCTTGACGAGAGGAGTGAGGAATGTTTGCCAAAACAGACGTTTACAAAGACTAATACCTAATGTTGTATGTTATGTTCTATGATGAGTGCTTATTAATATGATCTTACGTTTAATGTTGATAACTTTAACATTGACAAAGCGGATTGAATTTCTACCTCAGGTTATTGAACTTCTACCTCAGGATCCTTTATTTATTTATTTATTTATTTATTTAATTTATTCGATTTCTATGCCGCCCTATTCCGGAGAACTCAGGGCGGCTCACAACACAGTAGAAATCAACATAAAAATACATATAAATATAAAACCTCTTAATTTAAAAAAAAAAAAAAACCCAATCATTCAGCATACACACAGACATACACTGGCTTGGGGCAAGATGTTAACTACCCCAGGCCTGCCGGCAGAGGTGTGTTTTGAGTAATTTACGAAAGGCGGAGAGGGTGGGGGCGACACGGATCTCCGTGGGAAGTTGGTTCCAGAGGGCTGGGGCCGCAACAGAGAAGGCTCTTCCCCTAGGCCCTGCCAGGCGACACTGTCTGGCTGACGGGACCTGGAGAAGGCCGACTCTGTGGGCCCTAACTGGCCGCTGGGATTCATGGGGCAGCAGACGGTCCCGTAAGTAACCTGGTCCGATGCCATGTAGGGCTTTATAGGTGATAACCAACACTTTGAATTGGGTTCGGAGACCAATTGGCAGCCAATGCAGCTCGCGGAGTGATGCCGAAATATGGGCATTTCTGGGCAAGCCCAACACTGCTCGCGCGGCTGCATTCTGCATTACCTGAAGTCTCCGAACATTTTTCAAAGGTAGCCCCATGTAGAGAGCATTGCAGTTAGGGAGTATAAAAGATTGCACTATTACAGAGACAAATTTAACTCTGAAGTGCGAATGAAGTATAAGTGATAGACTAGAAACAGTAGATAGACCATACATAAGAGAAACACCAATCAAATAAAATGTATCAGGTGTATAGTTGAGGCTTGACGTGAGGAGTGAAGAAAGCTTATCAAGCCAGACGTTTACAAGGACTAATACCTCATGCTGTATTTTTAGGTTTTATGAGGATTGCTTCTTAATATGATCCTATGTTTAATGTTGACTGCTTTAATATTGGAAAAGCGTACTGAATTTCTACCTCAGGATCTTTTGCTGGGGATCATAAAAGACAAAATGTAACAGGTGTATAGTTGAGGCTCGATGTGATGAGTGAAGAATGTTTACCAAGTCAGACGTTTACAAAGAGTAATACTTAGTGTTGTATTTCAGGTTCTATAATGAAATACAAACCTACAACAGACTACCTCCCAAAATACTTATGATCTAGATATGAAGTTAGTACGATGGTCGCCTCCCCCCTATAGTCACATGACTGCATTTTGGGCATTTGGCAACTGGCTCACATTTGCAGTAGCCAAGGTCAATGATTGTAATTTATGTTGTTTTTGTCAGAAATCAGCATTTACTTCCAGTTTCTGGCAAAAAATGGATTTGTTTAATGACAGAAATGGAGTTGTTTTTTATGTTCACTCCCAGCTATATCAGAACCTATAATGACTGATGAATATGGTTGGTATATTGAGGTAAAAGATAATTTGCATGGGGTTAATTAAGGCTCTGATATTTAGAATTTATGCCTCAAACAAGGACAAAGTAACATTCTATAAGAATTTATGGATAGATTAATGGAAATTTGGTGTTTTATGAGGGGTTGGAGTGGAGTGGTTTTCCCATAATAAGAGAGAACATCTGAGAGAAATATTAAAATTACACAGGATCAATTACCGAAAAATTTCTTTGACTGGGTGTGACTTGACTTGATACAGAGATTGTCAATATATGGAGACACAAATTGGCAGCTCAAAAGAGTATACTAATTTTTTCTGAAAGACATAAATATTTTTCAAGAATAGAAATGATTTGAATTTTAAATAATTTGGCTACTAATTTTCATAAAGTAGACATATTATCAAAGAATTTTTCAGACCATAATCCAGTGAGTTTGTGCAAAGAAAATTAGTTCCTTCAGATGGAAGTCAAATGAAATGCTGTTACAAAAAGAAATAAAAGCACAGGACTGTAAAGAGAAATTAAAAGAATTTTAAAGATGGCAGACAGCTGAAAACAGGCCAATATAGCATTAATTTAGGAGAATGGCAAAACTGAGGGTGGCGTGAAAAGGGGGATCAGCTAGAATCCCTACAGTCATAAGCAAAGTCCTAGCCTCCTTAAGTGCAGTTGATGCTTATCTAACTTTAATCAGGTGGCAACCATTAGTTAAGAAGATTTTTATGCATAAGCTTTTAGCAATAAATTAGCTTAACTGAACCTTCACATGTGGACCTGGTGTTTTGTACCAATTAATATCTAAAGAAGGCCAAGATTTGATTTCAACAAGAAACTTGGCCAAAATCATTCTGGAATAGCGATTATAAGTGGCTTACAATGGTTTTGGCTGAGAGGTTAAAAATAATTTTGCAAGAATTTATTTATGAAGATCAATGTGGGGTTTTATCTAAAAGACAGTTAAGGATAATATTACAAATGTGTGGAAAATTTTGGAATATTTAGAATAGCATAATGAAAAAACAAGGTACATTAATTTTCTTAGATGCAGTGAATGCCTTTGACAATTTGAACTGGGTTTTCCTGTTTAAAGTTTTGAAACATGAAATTTGAAAAGAATTTTATTAAATAGGTAAGATTTAGACGTGAAAGAGAGCACAAATAATTATTAATGAAGAATTAACAAAAAGTGACAAGACAAGGATCCTCATTATATTGAACAGAGATATAAGACAAGGTGAGAGAATTGCAGGAGTCAGGATTAAAAGAGAAACTTAAGGGTAGTCCTCAATTTATGAACATTAGCTCAGAAAACTGGCAATTACAATGGCACTAAACACAGGGACTTACAACTGTCCTCCAGGTTATGGTTGTTGCAGCGCTCCTGCAGTCACATTATCAAAATTAGGGTATTTGGCAGCCTGCCTGCACTTCCAACTGCAGGGTTTCTTCAATTCTGCCTACCCACCTATCTCCCTCCATCTATGACCTTTTGGACTCCTGCCACCCAGCGCTCTGTCACCCCAGTTGACATTTGTCCTCTTGTTGTTCCTGCTGCTGACAAGGCATGCTCAGCCTGGTGACTGGGCCAGGCTGAAGCAGCTCTTTGGCTATTAAAAAGAAAAAAAGAAAAGTAAGAGCAGTCCCAGAGCTGCAGCTGATTTCATTTTGCAAAACTATTTTTTTTAGTAAATATTAAGGTTCTGGTAGGTACCATATTGCCAATCCCTATAAACTTTAACCATCAGAAATACAGACAAAGCTCTAGTTTAATGTGGACAATAATCTACATAATTCCTATAATAATAGTTAATGTAATCATAACATATTTTTTCTTGATGACATTGGTTTGCAAGAGCTTTGGCCTCAGGCAATAACTATATACTTTGCCCAAGATCAAAGTAGATATTATATAAAAAGCATATTAAGAAACCAGATGCCCCCTTTGCTGCTTGAAAAGCTGTTTCAGTAGGATATTAGCTAAGAGAGGGTGTATTTTTGCTGCTGTGCTCCTGGTATTTCTCCAAATGAAGCTCTATGATAAAGTGGGATTGTTATTGAGATAAGGAACTAAAAAATGGAATCTACATGAATGGAACCAGGCAAGGCTTCTTTTCTGTTAATTTTTCTAGTTTTCAGAATTCTTGGCAAATCACATTTGAATTTCTTTTGCTGATTGTTCTGAACTTCATTGCTGGAAATGGCAGTGGGTGTTATCATTCTGTTGTTTTTCTCTTGTTCCTTTTTCCATAATGCTGAAACCTCCATGGTGTTGATGCCACCTAATTTGAAAAATGGTACTGTGAGGTAGTCCCTCATAATGACTTCCCCGGCATTTAACTAAAGTGTAGGAAGGTAGGGATACTGTAGACTGCTAGAAAGATGGGTGTACAATGGAAGATTAGACACTTACAAACATCTGTTGAACATCTTATTAATACAATTGTGCAAGAACAGCACATTCTTCCACTGAGAATGTAACTGAATGTTTCTTCTGCTTTAAAATAAATGTTGCAGTTAGTTGTCTTTCACCAGGATGAATGAGAGCCAATAGGAAAAAATGCAGGGAAATGGTTCTGCCTGGCATTGCTTATCAGGTAAGAATGCAGTGGGTTTCACTCAGAGGACCAACGACTCTTAGGGGTAATGCAAGTTTAGACTATCTTCAGTTAACCACAAGAAGAACAGATGAGCAGAAAGATGCAAAATAATTCAAAGAAATCTGCAAACAGTACGTAAAAAAGGGCTACGTATTTGTGAATGGTTTCAAGTTGAATTATATGCTATCTATTATATTTTAAACTTATAATGGAATTGCTTTATTTAAAGTGCCACAGTTTTAATTGTCACTTAGAACAGTGGTTCTTAACCTTTATGAACGAATCGCCCCCTTGAGCCAATGAGGAGGTTGTCATCGCCCCCTCCCCCAACATAACCTCTCAATCACAACATAGGAAATAATTCTTCAATTTATGCAAACACTTTTTTTGTTTTCTTTAAAATTGTCATCAGGACATATCGATGCAAATAGTTTATTTCCAGTCTTTTCCCCATATCTCAACTGTGTGAAAACTTTTGGTGCCACCTGGCACTTTATTCCCAAACTTCGTGATACATGTATTTCATTATTATCTTATTTGTTCAAGACACTTAAATGTAATGACCACTGAAAACAAAATTCAATTGCAAGAAAGTGAAATGCCCGAAAAGAAAAACATTTAATGATTGAATTACAAGTGAAATTTAAGACGCAAAAAGAAATATAAAAAGGGGATAAGAACAAACCGCAATGCAGGAACTAAGAATTTCAAGATGAAAACTCTGAAACTGAATTAAGATTTGAGGAAAGTATATATATAGTCATGCACACTGTAAAAAGGATTAAAAAGACACAAAGAAAATATAATATCAAACTGGAGGGCACGCTAAAAAAAGTACAATACAAAGAGACACACAAAATGTTTTACAGAGCACAACAAAAATTTGAAAACAAAGCTGAAAACTCAAATTGTGACATCAACATTACAGCTGACATCACAGGGGACAGCCACTCAGCATGCGATGTTTTAAAGAAGTGCTCTCCCCTCCATCACTGCCCATTCAGTGGCGCGCCACTGTATGGGTAGAGGCTGCTGCGCAACGTGCATGAAGATAAGCGATGCTTATTCACATATGTACGGCGTTCTGTACTGAAGCTAGCTGGAGGAACATTTGAAAACAATTCAATCCACTAATAGCGAGCGATCTGATGTTTTTGTACGACAGATATACAGCGATTCACTGTACGAAAATGTCTCAAAAGTGTCCCCCAAACCTCTTGCTCCATTGCCCCCATATTGCCCCCTTTTCGTTCCTTCGTCACTGCGTCATCCCTTTTTGTTCCATCGCCCCCCTGAAAAATGAAATCGCCCCCTGGGGGGCAATATTGCCCAGGTTAAGAACCACAGAAGAATTTAAATTTTTAAATAAAATAATTAAATATTTCAAATAAATAATTAAATTGGGGTTTACATTAAGGAATGCTACTTATTTATATTAGCTACTTATTTATATTATATTAGCAAGTGTTTACACAGCAAATTTATACAAAAACTAAGGATAATTGGGAAAATAGAACAATAAAAGTATAAGGATTAAATACATGTGGAAAAGTATTCTAGTTTTTGCTGGATCTGAAAAGAAATCAAGGCTTTCAAGATGAAAGTTTTAAAATAAGATTTGTGGAATTGAAAGCAAATGCTTTCATGCTTGAAGAGAAACTTATTTAACCACCCTACTTGGTGTGATATTCTAAAACTGAGATGCATAGCTCTCTACCAAATGGGTTTACAAGCTACACTGCCATTAAAAAGATTAGTTGTGGCAAACAGCCAACTAAAGTGTACTGAACGTATTGGAACAAACCAGTGAACTCAATACCTTTTCCACCTCATCAAACCTAACAAGACTCATTTTCAAAACATATTATGAGAATTCAATTTGCTGCTTCACTGCCATACAGAAGTACAGCTTATTTTCTGAATGTTCGTGGGAGGCTTTGATGATGTAATATTCTTGCTAGCAGAAGCTCTTTGTCTGCAATTTAAGGCTTGACTTTTGCAGAGAGCCTATTAATATAGTTCTGCTTTTAGGTGGTGCATGAACCTGATATAACAAGCCTATTCTTTTATGAGAAATTATTCAAATCCATCATATTTGATATTGTTCATCCTTTTCATAGCACTAACTTTCTAAGCTTGCTAGTGTTATGCTCCAGGTATAGTGCACAGGCCTGTCAAGAACTGTAAAGCATTTAATATAAAGTCTGCACATTGGTATTCTGAAGTTTCTTTTAATGTTCATATGGTTTGTAAAATTGGTATTCTTAATGCATCCTTAGATCTTCTAGTAACAATCGCCATACATGGAATTATTGAAAATAGGTATAACAAATAGAATGAATGTCACCAGTTGAACAGGATTTGTGATTTCTGCGGCAACCATGGACGTATCCAAAAAAATAGAGGGCCTGTGCATACTAAGGACTGAATTTTAGATCTGTGGTTTATTTCAGGGCAGCTGTGATATGGTCTGGTGTTGGAGGATATTACCATTGCTGAAGACAGATTATTCTCTGGTTGTTCTCTTGCTTGCTGGTGCTATGGGAAGTTGGGGCCTGTTCAATTGGTATGTCCCAGAGGACTGATGGATCCTATTGGGTTTCTAAAAAGAGCTTAGGGTATTTCCTGAAGATCTAATGTGCAGTCCAGCCAATGCGCCTTGGTTGCAACCTGGAATAGGAGGATTAGCAAGGCCTTGGTCTGGATTGTTTTTATGTAGTCTATTTCTATGCATTGATCCCAGGGTGCACCTTCAGAACATTAAATGTCAGAAGCAACAACTGGAGTACCACCAAAGAAAGACAAAGAATGAATCCAAATGAACACATAAAGAGTCCATATTTGGTTTACATCGTAGAGATAAAGCTGGCAAAACATTATCTTTTCCACCATTGTTGCTTTCTCTGTGAATTACACCACACCCATGTCTAGAGTGGCCTGTTGTCTGCTGGGGAGGACAGATCATAAATCTACCTACAGGCCATGCTGAGGACTACTAATAATACGTAGCAGATAAAGTTGCTTGGGTTTGCTTGGAGTTGGACTCTGACTGGGCAGAAGCAAATAAGTTGGCTAGGACATGATCTTGTAATGTTATCAGTAATGTTAATAGGGGTCAATCTATTCTCTAAAGCACTTGAAGGCAGGACAAGAAGCAATGGATGGAAACTAATCAAGGAGACAACCAACCTAGAACTGAGAAATTTCCTGACTGTTAGAACAATTAATCAATGGAATGACTTGCTTCCAGAAGTTGTGGGTGCTCCAAAACTGGAGGTTTTTAAGAAGAGATTGGACAACCATTTGTCTGAAATGGTATAGGATTAGGGAGGTTAGACTAGGGAGGTTAGACTAGAAGATGTCCAAGCCCCTTCTAACTGTTATTCTGTTATATTTTATTTTCTAATCACTTTTGGAAATTGTTTGTTAACTGATTTTCAGTATTAGGAACCTTTGGGACAACTGTAGCTATGGATGAGTTTCTTTCAATCCTTAGCAAAAGATGTTTTAAATACATGTTTAAGAACTTAAAAATACTATACTTTTTAATAAACAGCAAAAGACTTGGATGTTGGTTTTGGAAAATTGCAAATGGACTTAAAGATCCAAATGGATTTGAAATAAGATTTTGAAATTAATTATCGGAATCCTTCCTGTTATTGTTTTGAACTCTTTAAAAAACATGATAGGATGGAACTTTGAAGGTTGGACACCTAGTGAAGTGAAGGAACACAGAAAAAAATTAAGATTACAATTAAAGGAGAAGAATATTTAAAGGTGACTTAGTAATGCAGAATGAAGCAAAATGCTTTAACATTGGATATACTGAGGGATATTTGTGGACATGGACCCAGAAATTAGTTATAACATTGTTTGCCATTATAAACAGACTGTGTTTAGATGATGCGATAGAAGAAGAACAAGTTTACCGGACAAGACTGATACAGATCTGAAGTGAATTTAAAAATGACATATTACAAGAATGATATGGAAGAAGATGCTACACTAGATAAATAAATGGAACAGATTGATGTCTTAATAATTAAAAGGCATAGACAAATAATAAAGAGATAACTTTGTTATTTGGATAACTTTTCTATATTGTATTTACAAAAGAGACCTGTTAAAAGTTTTGAAGAATTTTGTTAGAAGGGACAAAGAAAAAAATATGAAAATAAATATGGCACTATTTGAAAGGATTAAAGATCAAGATTATTAGAAGGAAAAATATAAAGTTGGTTTATTTGATCAATATTAAAATAAATATGTTGTTATCTCTGGTAATTTTAATAGACTTTTGATGACTATGAGGTTTTATGGATTTGTTTATAAATAAGTAATGGGACGTGGGAAGAAGATATCATTTGTTGTACTTACCAAATCCTGTAAAATAATTGTTCTAGGAGCCCTGATTACGCAGTGGTTAGAATGCAGTATTGCAAGCAAACTCTGCCCACAATCTAGAGTTCGATCCTGACGGAGCTCAAGGTTGATTCAGCCTTCTATCCTTCCATGGTCAATAAAATAAAGATCCAGATTGTTGGGAGCAATATGCTGACATTGTAAACCACCAGAGAGTGCTGTAAAACACTATGGGACAGTAAATAAGTCTAAGCGCTATTGCTAGTGCTATGTTCCATATAAGACAGGCTTCACTGGAACAAATTCGTGGAATAACGATGAGAGAAGCGTAAGGATTTCTCAGTGCCACTTTAGAGGGAAATGCAGGATATCAATTGAACAAGCAAACAAATACTCTTTCGCAGCCTTCCTTCAGCTATATAATTTCATTTGGTTTAGCTTGCAACATCTCTCTACCGTCTGTTTCCCAACTCTCTCAAACACAAACACAATAGGATTCTTCAAAGCACATGAGAAAAATTGTCATTTTTGAGTGCACTATTATGATAAAGCCCTGTTCTGAGATAAACAGTTCTATCTGGAAGGAAGAAAAAATGAAAATGTTCAGTCTTTCTTAATTCAGAACTTAACATTCACCAGAAATCTCTTCAACCTTTAATAAATCACATTGTTAAAGATGTCCATTCCCTCTTAATACTGCCAAAAAAAAGTTGTACAGATGTGCCTTGCATTCACCAGAAGTTGAACTTTTCTCAAGGGTATCTTTAGCTTTTTCCTTAGTCAAATCAACTTTGACCTCTCATTATTAGACTTCCCTGAAAAAAAAAATGACACTGGACTACTCTGCAAAGTTGTTCAAAATCATTTTTTCTTCCTATGGATATAAATAAGGTGACATTGCAAGACCTGAATAATTTATAATCTCTCAGCTGCTCCTGCAATACATATATACATCAATGATAGGATTTATCTGCATTGACTACAGGACATTTAAACAAATCTAGAAAAACATTTAAAAAAAATTAAGTTATGAATTTAAAATATTTCAAATGCCTCTCTTTTCTTGTATGTTTTTGTTTTAAGTATACCTCTGCCAATTCACAGTTATAACACCCAAATTTCTGAGTTGATTTTTATGAGGCAGCAATAATTTCTCACTAGGGAAGATTCTCCAGAGAAGAAGTAGATTAATCACTATTTGAACTATTCCCTCATTGGTTAAAAATACCAAAAAGCAGCCTTAAAAAAAAGATTTATAATGTTTCTAGGATCCTTGATAGCCACATTTAGGTCAGAATACAAAACCATCTATCTTGAATTTTTGATAGGTATTAGGGTAGCCTGCATACTTGAAAATATATATTCTGAACATCTCAATAAGAAAATATTTAAAAACCATAGAAAAAGCATAGAAAAGTAATTGTAATAGAGATCTATTAAATATTATCCATGGAATAAATAGATATATTCTAATATACACACAAAAACATAGCTATACTTCATAAAATTCCTGGTGCTTTACAGCATCAAAATAAAAATATCCATAAGCCAAGATAAATAGTTTCACAGATAGACCTTTCTGAACACTGAGAAGACTTCATCCAAATGTCTGGGGCAAGCAGTTCCCAACAGCTGGAGTATAAAAATATCCTTCATAGAAAAAAATCATGGACACACAATCCACATATTTGTCTATTCAATGCACCTGATAGTTGAGGTTCCCCTCTGGATACCAAGCTAGTAGAATTAAATTGGTTAGTTTGCATATAGAAAACTATAATAGCCCTTTCTAATGCTCTGTGAACCAACTGGTCAAGATACATATCTCATTTCGTCAAAATCAGGAGGGTAAACATGGCTTGCAAACATGGAAGTTAAGGTATAACGTCTTAAACAGCTGCTGCTTGCATAATATTAAAACACCATGGTGACTAAACTAATAAAGTCAAGGGTCATAAAAGGTCTGTGTATATATAAACCACACAATTCAGTAGCAAAGGGAAATTAGGGTAAACACAGTCAAAGTTGAATATAGTACTTAATGCAAAAATAGAGAAAAGATATGCACTGTGAATCTTTCCTGTTTGGTTTACGACCATATACTGTATTTTAATAAACTCTTTCACAGACATTGAAAGTGATTCTTTTGAGTAGATCTGTATAGACTTGTAACTTCAATTTGAAAGTGGCATAGGTGATATAGTAAATATTTTTCTACCATTTCAAGTTATATGACTTCTACTATGTTGCAGTTACCTCAATCTAGCAGTCCCTTACAGAGTTAGCTGCTTTAGCGTCATGGATGAAATGATAATGTTTCTATTTGGCTAACAGGCTAAAACTAGTATAATTTTTATTATCAAGTAACAGGTTATTTGTTCCAAAGTAAAATATTCTTGAACAGATTGAAAAATATATCTACCACTAACACATGGAATTTTGGGAGTGTTAATGCAATACATTGGTATATCCTAAGTTTTCGGGTATATTTTGGCACCTAAAATTCCTGGCTTGTATTTGAATATATATGGTAAGACAAGTAACTAAGATATCATTAGATACATCACTACAATACTACCTCTTATAGAAGAAATAAACACTTTCCTAATCTAATATAGTAAAAATCAACACAGCCAATCTACATGTTAAATAAACCCTGGACAATTTGTTATACTCATTTTTTCCATCATTACTTTGTTATTGCAAAGTTGATTACAGGTAGTCCTCGGCTTACAATCATTCATTTAGTCAGCATTCAAAGTTATGAAGACACTGAAAAAAGTGACTTATGACCATCATGGTCACATGATTAAAATTCAGATGCATGGAAATTCACATGTATTTATGACGGTTGTGGTATCATGGAGTCATGTGCTCACCTTTTATGAACCTTCTGATAAGCAAAGTCAACAGGGAAGCCAGATTCATTAAACAACTGCTTTACTAACTTAATGATTCACTTAACAACTTTGGCAAGAAAAGTTGTAAAATAGGGCAAAACTCACTTAGCAACTATCTTGTTTAGCAATGGAAATTTTTGGCTCAATTCTGGTTGTTAAGTCAAAGACTGCCTGTAGTTCAAAATGCAGGATAAATCTTGATAACTCAGATCCTGACAATGATGGGGGTGAGATTTAGTGTTTAGAATTAAACTTAACTAATTTGTACTTCTTAATTATCAATGCTGTAATGGAAGCAGTGGAAAACTAAAGTAACATAATGAGTGCCTGCTAAGAAGGACAGAACAAATTTCTGTATTTCAGAGTAACCTTGTTTGATGATGCTCAACATGATGCACAGCAAAAAGAACTGTGCTATTCTGTAATAAGAGACATCGGCAGGAGAAATCAGAAAACGTCAAGATGGCAGCTGCAACCATGTGATCAGGGCAGTGCTTTAACTCTATGGTTGCAGCAGCCGTCTTGATTTTTTTGATCCCTCCTCCTCTTCAGATGCCCTGTGTTTAGTTGAATAAAATGAAGAGGTTTTATAGAAATAAGATTGTGAGAGAAAGTCTAATGATTCAAAAATGTGCATAGGCTATAGAGTAAACCAAAGAAACCAAATTTGAGAAGAAAACCCCTAGCATGATGAGATCTGACCTATTATTCTTTCTTCCAAGTGTCAGGGTAAAGAAATTGTCAGCTCAGAAGGAGAGAGGAAAGAGAGAGGGAAAAAAATTAGAGGAGAGAAGATATCTAAGACACGAACATATGTCCAAGCAGTAAATTACACGACAGCCTAATGCAATGACAAACAAGAACAGGTCACTTTAAGAGAATGATTAATACATGAGATTACTTTGCATGCACCCTTATCTTAAAGCAAACCTTGTAGGTGGGTGTGAACCCCTGGTAAGGCAGCTCCTATCTCCTCCATACAACAGCTACAAGAATAATTATAATTAATGGAGAGAGGTGATAAAGTTAACAATTGCCCACCTGTATGGTGGCTAACCACAATGTCCTTATTTTGTTTTTCACACCTACTGCCTTTCCATAGTGATTATAGTCTACCAAATACCTATTTCTAGCTCACCCTAAGCTTCCTGTTTGCTGAATGTCAAGGTGTCAGGCAGCTGATAGAACCTACAGTGTTCAAAAGAATGACAGTGTGTTATAACTAGCATAGTACAAAATAAGAGTATATTAGAAACAAAAAAAGGCTTGCATTTTGCTGCAGACAAGATTCCTGAAAAGCTTCTCAGGTATCAGGCAAATTAATTCTGACACCAACAAGCCACAAATAGACTGTGCCAATTGTCTGGCTGGCAAAAATGTAAATGCAATGTAATCAAGATTTGCCCAGCTAGCACTTTTGTTAGTTGAGTGCCAGCTTTCAGCAGAAGAGAGAATTCCTCGGTGCACATATGGGGAAAAATTGAACAATTGTATCATTTGCTTCTTTTTTTATACATAGCGGTATAAAAATAGAAAGCTATTAGTAAATAGTAAAGAACGATGATTTATACCTTTGGGAAAAACAAGGACATAACTTGACATTAATTTGATATCCTATCTTGCTCTGAAGCTGTTAACCATAGTTTCACTCTTCAAGCAAGACTATATTACATTTAATTGAAGCTTCATTGTTTATTTGCCTGCAATCATAAATTGCATGTTCACAATAGGTGTACAGAAATTAGGACTTTATTGCACAAATTAGAAGTATCATGTCAATTGTAGGAACTGTGTTGGTGCAGTGGTTACAATGCAGTATTGCAGGCTAACTCACTGCTTACTTCAGGAGTTTGATCCTGACTGGCTCAAGGTTGACTCAGACTTCCATCCTTCCGAAGTTGGTAAAATGAGGACCTAGATTGTTGGGGGCAATAGGCTGACTCTGTAAACTGTTTAGAGAGGGCTGTAAAAGCACTGTGAAGTGGTATATAAGTCTAAGTGCTATTGCTTATGTATATTTTATGCCATATGCATGATGATAATGATGCACTTTAAGTCACTTGTCCCTCTGTGAACACCCATGTAGATACACTGTTTTAGCACTGAATTTTTGAAAATGTTCACTATTTGGTCATATGAAGTAAGCTAAGTTACATTTCAACTGCAGGTAGTCTTCAACTTACAACTGTTCGAAGTTACAACGGCACTGAAAAAAGTGACTTATGACCATTTTTCACACTTACAACGATTGCAGCGTTCCCATGCTCATGTGATCAAACTTTAGACCCTTGGAACCTGAATCATATTTATGACAGTTGCAATGGCTCAAGGTCATCTGAACACCTTTTGTCACCTTCTGACAGGCAAAGTCGATGGGGAAACCAGATTCACTTAACAATTGTGGTAAGAAAGGTCATAAAATGGGGCAAAACTCACTCAACAACTTAGCAACAGAAATGGTGGTGGTAGGTTGAGGATTACCTATAATGATGTACATTACTGCATTATTCTGGGTTAATATAAGGGCAACCATTAAACCATTATATCCCACTTGTGTAATGAAGCCAGAGAAGTTCCTATAAATAAGAAGACCACTTGTCTAAAGTTGCAGCAGACACCTTTTTTCATTTTAAGGTCACCTGTTGCATTAGTGCCATCTTTGGGAGTCTAGTGGATCATGATATCACTTGAGCGGGTAGAGCTGACAGGGTTTCTCTGTCTCTCTGTCTTTGCATTTTGGGGAGGGTTATTAGTGACAAAATGGGACAAAGCTGAGAGAAGAAAATAACAAAATTGTCTGAAACGCCCCAAATGAAAAAAAAAAAGATAGTCCAAATGTTTTTGTTCATTTATGAGCTTATTTCTAATTCTCTGCAAAACTTAAGGCTTTATTTTGTTACTTGATGTACTTAACATCAAGTAACCCTGAAAAACTCAATAAAGGAAAACAAGTCCAGTCCCATCCCCATAAACCAGGAATGGGATGATGGGGAGATTCAGAGGATGTGGAAACTGACTCTTTTTTCGATAATGGAAATAGCACTATATATATATGATGTTTATTTATCTATGCATTTCTCTTTTCTTTCATATGGAACACTAGGATTTGAACAATTGTATAGAAAAGTTACAGATTCATGTGTGATGGATGTCAATTAGGGAAACGCCAGAATAATAATTTGGGGAAAGACTTATGAACAATATAGGATTTTGTATAAGTGACTTTAAATTACCTGTTACAAATCTAAATCTAAACCCGATTGGAACATTTGAACTGTGGAACTTTAAAATATATTGTGTAGCAGAGTCGACTGATAATGATTCCGTTGAGGGGACAGGGACATGTTCTTGTCCTGTCATCTGGAGTGAGTTTGAGGCTGTTACGCCTGAGGAAGTGGACAGGGCCATTGGAGCTGTAAGTTCTGCCACCTGTTTGTTGGACCCGTGTCCCTCCTGGCTGGTTTCAGCCAGTAGGGTGGTGACACGTACCTGGATCCAGGAGATTGTCAACGCTTCTTTGAGGGAGGGGTCCTTTCCAGCTCCTTTAAAGGAGGCACTTGTGCGCCCCCTCCTCAAGAAGCCTTCCCTGGATCCAGTAATTTTGACCAACTATCATCCGGTCTCCAATCTCTCCTTTGTGGGGAAGGTTGTTGAGAAGGTGGTGGCACGTCAGCTCCAGCGGTCTCTGGAGGAAGCCGATTATCTGGGCCCTCTGCAGTCGGGGTTCAGGCCCGGCTACAGCACCGAAACTGCTTTGGTCGATCTGATGGATGATCTCTGGTGGACCCGGGATAGAGGCCAGTCCTCTGTCCTGGTGCTTCTTGACCTCTCAGCGGCGTTCGATACCATCGACCATGGTATCCTTCTGCGCCGGCTGGAGGGATTGGGAGTGGGGGGCACCATGTTGCAGTGGTTCTCCTCCTATCTCACTGGTCAGTCGCAGTCGGTGTTTGTGGGGGGTCAGAGGTCCACCTCTAGGTTACTCCCATGTGGGGTGCCTCAGGGGTCGGTTCTCTCCCCCCTACTTTTTAACATTTACATGAAGCCACTGGGTGAGATCATCCACTGGCACGGAGTGAGATACCATCAGTACGCTGATGATACTCAGCTGTACATTTCCACTCCTGGCCATATCAGTGAAGCGGTTGAGGTGATGTGCCGGTGTCTGGAGGCTGTGAGGGTTTGGATGGGTGTTAACAGATTAAGGCTCAACCCCGATAAGACACTTCTATCTGTCCTTCCATTACCCTGGGGGGTGAATCTATAAACCCCTCAGAGAAGGTTCACAACTTGGGAGTCCTCCTCGATCCACAGCTGACACTGGATTATCATTTGTCAGCTGTGGCGAGAGGGGCATTTGCCCAGGTTCGCCTGGTGCACCAGTTGTGTCCTTACTTGGATCGGGAGTCCCTCCTCACAGTCACACATGCCCTTGTCACCTCGAGGATCGACTACTGCAACGCTCTCTACATGGGGCTACCCTTGAAGAGTGTTCGGAGACTACAATTAGTGCAAAATGCAGCTGCGCGAGCAGTTGTGGGCCTTCCGCGTTGTGCCCACATTTCACCAACTCTCCGCATGCTGCATTGGTTGCGTATTGGTCTCCGAGCCCAATTCAAGGTGTTGGTTATTACCTATAAAGCCCTTCATGGCATGGGACCAGGATACTTACGGGACCGCCTTCTGCCACACACTTCTCTACGACCGGTGAGAGCGCACAGGGTTGGCCTCCTCCGGGTCCCGTCAGCGAAACAATGTCATCTGACGGGCCCTAGGGGGAGGGCTTTCTCTGTTGTGGCGCCCGCCCTCTGGAACCAACTGCCTCCTGAAGTCTGCGTTTCTCCGACTATCCCGGCCTTCCGGAAAAATCTAAAAACTCATCTTTGCCGGCAGGCCTGGGGATGATTGTGGTTGATTGTTGAATTGAATGTGTGTTTTTTTTATTGATTTTTTAGATATCTTTGTTTGGTTTTTTTATTGTAATTCATTGTTATATATACCGGTATATGTTGTTAGCCGCTCCGAGTCCCCGGAGAGGAGCGGTATACAAACCCAAATAAATAAATAAATAAATACATGCATTGGCCAATATTTAAAACTATTTCTAAAAATATGCATTAGAATTCAATTTATGAAAATGTTGCTAATTTCTGCTTCAATTTTTGGATGAATCTGAAGTTCAGACTAGAAAATGTACAATTGGTTGTGAATTGTTACTGATATATGAATCAATGTCCTAGATAATCAAATAGTTGTTACATCTAAAAATAAATTACTGCACATCTATTACTGATTTTATATTTTACAATTAAAAAGAGAAATAAACAAGTATATGCCATTTGGAATAATATGTTGTAAAATTGATTTTTTTTCCAGACACAAAAATGGATGCAAATGACCACTGGTTTAGGGCTCACTACATATGTTAATTATGTGATTGCCTTATATTGCCTTAACAACTGTTGACAAGACAGCTACAAATTACATGTAGTTTCCAAATTAGTTATTAAGTGAAATAGAAGTTTATCATCATTAATATGAAAAGATGGTTCCTTGAGAAAAGAAATTACTTTGTAAGTGACACATTAAACACTTAGATCCTTTTTTATACTTCATAATCATCATAGGAAGAAAAATAATTTCTGAATATGATAAGAAAGTTGTTTTTCTGGCTTGCACCACTATCATATTTGCTATGATTAACAAAGGTAATTTTGGACAATAGCTGAACAATGCAACAATTCTTTTCAAAAATAATATAAACTTCTGGGTAGAGAATGACCATAAGCACAAAGCATTTATATAATAGAATTTTAAAATGAATCCTTATATTTATCAAAGGATTAATTTTGGGGTAATATAACCACTTTATAAAGGCAGGCATTCTAAACCCCAAGAGTGATGTATTTCTGAGGCTTCTGTTCCACCTTGCTCTTCCACTTTTATTCACTGAGCTATTTTTGGGAAATAATCTATGAAATCTTGAGGGTATTTAACATATAGTTAGCAATACAGTATTCAGAAATTTGAACATTTTATATCAAGGAAGGAAGGAAGGAAGGAAGGAAGGAAAATTTGGAATTTCAATTTCAGTTCTATTTTTGTCAACCTTCTACAGTATATACGAGTGATAGGATATATATCATATGCATTTTATATCACTCATATATTAACCTTAAATTGCGATGCATTGCTATTATAATGCACCTGAGCTTGAGAGGAACATTTGAAATTTTGAGAAAGTATCCCCAAAAAATCTAATTTCACAGAAAGGCAAACTGATGAGATTTAGTGGAGATAATCTCTCCCAGACACCCAAACTCCTCTCAGTTTCTCACTTACATAAATGAGTTAGGAAACATAAACCCTGCTAGAACAACAACAAGAAGAAGAAAGCAAGATCTTTGATAACTATTTGACAGGCTCTTTTGGCACTGACCATTTTGTTATTTTGCATTATAAATTGTATGTGTGTGTGTTATGTTTAGCATGATGTACAACACAGCCAATACAATTTGTGCAAAACAGGTCATTTTAACTTATTCAACATCAGAATCTAAAAATCTTGGTTTAGTAATAGTTTATAGACAATGTGTTAATGTTTGTTTACATTTGGAACTTTGGATTTTTCATAAACTAATTTTTGCATATGAAAATGTCTTTGTGTAATATGCAAGACAAACCTATTTCCTACTGAAAACCACATTTAACCTTTTTAACCCACTTACTTTGCAAAATAAAAAATGATTATAACATATTAACATATAAATGACTATTGTCACAATGTATTAAAATATAACTGAATCATTTTAACTAAGCATAACTAAATAACTTTAATGAAAAGAAGGACTAGGGGTGACATGATAGCAGTGTTCCAATATTTCAGGGGTTGCCACAAAGAAGAGGGAGTCAAGCTATTCTCCAAAGCATCTAAGGCAGGACATGAAGCAATGGATGGATTGGCAATGCTCTTTTTTAAATTATATTTCAAAGACTGCCTAACCATACCATTACTCAGGGAATGTAGAGAGAAAAGATGACCTTGAAAGAGATATGCAGATTATGCTTAAACAATGGAGGATGAAGCATTTTTTAAGAGTGAGATAACTTTAGAAAGTGGCTCAGGCACCTGTCTCCCCAATTCACTGGAGTATAAGAAGGAGGAAGAAGTACAACACAACATTGCCAATCTCAATACAAGTATTCTGGGCTTTGCTGTGAAATTGATTCTTTGTTCTGGTCTACCTAGTGGGTTAATGGAGAAGTCTAGAACAACTTGCACAGCCAGCTCACCACCGCCAGCTCATCTCTGCCAACTCATCACCACCAACAGACAAATTTAGAGGAGCAAACTCAATACAGCCAATTTGCTGTTGGGACAACTCACTGCAGGTAGCCAGAGGGAAAGCCAGGTGGGCAAGCGAGTGGGTTGTCAAGAGTGTAGAGCGGCAGTGGCAGCTGGGGACTTCCCACCAATGGGAGATGGGGGGGCGAGTGAGTGAGTGGACAAAGTTCAGTGCATTGGTGGCTAGAGGCTTCCCATTTTCACATCCCTGCCACTGCCACTGCCACCACCACCACGTCGAGTTCTGGGCCTTTCAAAGTTCAGGGGGTTTAGCCACAGCAACGGCTGACAGGGAGATGGCAGAGGCCAGGTGCATCCCATTTTCAGTTCCAGTATGAAAATGGGATGCATATGGCCTCTTCTGCCTCCCTGATGCCCATCCCACCCACTGCTGCTATTGCCAAATGGCCCGAACTCTGAACAACCTGAGCTTGGCACGGTGTCGGTGTGTTTGTGTGAAAATTGGAAACCCCAGCCACTGTCACTGCCACTCTGCCCACCCACTTGCTCATCTGCCCATCCAGCTCTGCCTCCGACTGCCTGCAGTGAGTTGTCCCTGAGGGGAATTGGGAGTGTTGAGTTGTCCTGCAATGATTTGGCAATGGTGAGTTGGCAGAGGGAATTTGGCAGTGGCAAGCTAGAGGCAGTGAACTGGCTGTGCTGGGCTGGCCATGCCAAGTTGCTCCATTCCATAACAGGGAGGCCTATAGAGATGGTTAAAAACACAGTATAACAATAGACAACCATTTAGAAAATAAGAACATTTAATATTTAAAACTTAGAGTCTACCTGCAAGTTCACAAATTACCCTGGGTCTTTAAAGGCTCTCCTGAAGGACAGATTAGAGACCATGGAGAAAATGCCAATATCAAGGATACCATAGGTATATAGAACGTTTTTTTTTTTAAAAAGCAGAATCTAAAAAAATAAATGGGCTTAACAACCAAGAGCATTTCACCACTAATTTGAATGGTTAAAAATGAAGCTTTGCACAAATTCAGATACCACAATGAAGATCCCAATTAATAGTATATATAGATTAGTATCAAATTGATGCTGATGTGACTTTGCCTATAATTAAAATTCCCAGAGAAAATGTAGGATTTCTTATCAAGGCACAGATATGAGATAGGAAAATTCTTGCTACTACTAGTCTTTACAAGGCAACGATGATCTTTTCAAGTGAACATAAGAATGGACATTGGGGATTATTAGCTCCTAGTGTCGGGCACACAGCAGATGCGACTGTAAACTATCCAATATCACTTATTGATGTTAATAACTATATTTTTGTGAGCACATACTTTATTATTCTCTGGTTTCTCTTTAGAATCTCTCTCACTTTTTCTCTGTCTCTCTCTCTCATACACATAGGCACATCTTTTGCATAAAGAATAAATTGAATGAAAATCTCTGAAAAATCCAATTCATGTCTTGCATTGTTTTCATAAATTTATTTCTGAAAGAATATTTGTTATAAGGAATTATGCAAACACAAGATATGAACTATTTTATTTTCGTAATGGAAAAATAACTAATTGAATTGTGGGAATATGTTTTGATGACTACAATAACTTTGTATTGTAGAAGTAAATCCAACAGACTTCAATTTAAACTGAAAAATGGATTTGCACCACATTCAAAAACTAAGATTTTTATGTATAAATTCTATACATCAATTTTATTGGCTATCTAAATCAGAACAGAATTTTGGTAATATGGATTGAATTTATCATATTTTATACTTGGTGACTTTCACTGTGCTGACTATGCTTAACTCTGAGTTTAACAGTAATTTTTAGTCATTTAAAACAATACAATATATTCAGTTACTCATAATTAACCATGTTACACTGGAAAATTATAATCTCCACATTATTTTTAAATCCCTTTTCTATTGACTTGTATTTCATGCTTTTATCTCTTGTTCGTTTTAATGTATCATTTTAAAAATAGTTTATAAATATCTCCCTCCCCTGAAAAAACTATTCATATAATTTGGAAGGAAAGGAAACTAGTAAGTTGATATTACAAATTATTTATTAAAGAAAATGTTTAAGCTATCAGTTTGATGAATTTTAAGCTATTCACAGTGTTACAACTTCTGTATGAAATTATCTTTGAACTTTGGGACATAATAATAATAATAATAATAATAATAATAATAATAATAGTAGTAGTAGTAGTAGTAGTAAAGTTGGAAGGGACCTTGGTGGTCATCTAGTCCAACCCCCTGCTCAGGCAGGAAACCCTATACCATTTCGGACAAATGGCTGTCCAGTCTCTTCTTAAAAACTTCCAGTGTTGGAGCATTCACCACTTCTGGAGGCAGGTCATATACTAATCATCTATTTATACTATCATTTATTTATCTATTAATATTATACATATATTACCCAGCAATTTACATTTCCAAGATGATCAATATTAACATTTCAAACAATAAAAATAACAATTGAAAAATATAGGGAAAAAGGAAGATAAAATAAAGTACTTGAAAAATAAAGCTAAATTAAACCTTAATGTTAGAACTTGATGACGGGACAGATCATTCTATGAGTGAAATATTATTACTATAAAACTGTTAGTATATTCACAATGTTTTCAGAATTTACTCTTCAACTTGGATACAAAATAGGTTCTTTTTATTCTTTCACATATATTCATAGAAATGAAAGCAGCCATTTATATCAATTTAGTTCCTCACTCAGTGCAAACTGAAACATCTCAATCAAGTGGCTGTTCCACTCCTTCATGAACACTTATAGTTGAGCCTACAAGTTTAATTTGATAATTGGTTTCTGTTAAGAAATTTCACTTAATGTTTGATTGGAATTTGTTCTCCATTAATTCAAGAGCATTATTTCATGTCTTGATTCTGAAACAACAGAGACCATATGTGATCCCTTCCAGAAACTTCAAGAGTGCTTTCATTTCTTTCCACTGTCTTCTTCCTAATTCCTAATTCTATTAATGTAATTTGGACTTTTTTCCAGTCCCTTCTATTCAACAGTTTACAGGAATTTATCTGAAAGTATGGTGCCTTGAATTAGACAGGGTATACTCAGGGCAGGGTATGACTGATTCAGAACACAATAGAACCATTGTTCCCTGTGATTTGGAAATTATTTTTTTTTCTCAATAACAAGAAATGGATGTTCAATATTTTTATGTACAGTATAACACTGGAGGGACTAATCCAGGCAGTTGTCAGGAGTCAACACTGACTTGAAGGCACAGAAACAAACAATCCTATTATCATACTATTCTAAGAATATGATAGCAAGACAAAACAAACAACAAAAGTGTACAATAAACAAACCAGAAAATAAAACTATAAGAATGCTATGGGGCCATTTGTAATTTATATTCAGCAAAAAGTCCCATAGTACTTACTCTTAGTTATATTTGCGTAAGAAACTTTACAATTCTGGCATATACAGATATAGATATATAAAAATACATTCTGGTTTTGATTTGAAAAAAGTTGAAATCTTGAGATGAAATCACATCCTTTCATAGATCCAGTAACAAAAATCCTATAATGACCAAGAAATTAATTTACTATATTTCAAGGCTATTTGGGATCAGGATGTTAAGAAATAAACAATCTCTCTGTCTCCCTTTCTTACCTGGGAGGAAATGAAATGTCCAGTTCATATAATTTGTCTTTAAAGACTGACAGCTCTTTGTCAAATTCCAAAAGCTAATGGAAGAAAAACAGAAGACAACATTAAAATAAATACAAGTTCTGTTCTGCTTAAAAATAAGAATAGTTGGGACACTTTGAATTACTATGTTATAATTATCTTCAAGATTTTGCTAGTGCCATACTTCATTATTTCATGGTACATAGAAAGCATTTTAAAATATCACCTATAAAACAAAACATAGAAATAATGAAATTTGCTGGAAATTCTGTGTAGATTTCTAATATGCTGAAAAAAACCCAACAATCTCAGCATCAAAAATTACCCTGTTAAATGTTTTTAAGAATGCAAAACTTCAGTGATAATATTTTTAAAAGTAAGGTATATTAAAAGTAAAGTATATTCAGTAAAATTACACTTTCTCATAAAAAAATCTCCCAGTCATTTCATTATTTAGTAATAAAAGTAAAGGTTAGGAGGAAGAAGATGTGAAAATTGAATTTTTTGTTCACAACCCCATCCCCAGGAAATATTTCTATTCAGCTTTTTTGGGACAGTTAACCAGTTTTCTCCAAGTAAAGAGAGCAAAACATTACACTCATATGGAGACTATGGCATTCTCAGGAAGACACCAAAATAGAGCAGAATTATATATTATAAGCCATTTTTAATATTTATACATACAAATATTTTGTCCACTAAGAAAACTGATAAATAGTCTAAGCTTGCATTCAAAATTAGTGGATATTTCAATCCAGGAAATATCCTGAATGACAATAAACCCCACCCTCCCCATTATTCCATACCTAACAACTGGTGGTGAATCTGACATGCAAATGAATGTGTAACATAATTGGCCCTTTGCTGTCTAAGCCACTTTCGGTTTTGGCATGCATGCCATTGAAAACAACACTCCTTATAATACTGGTGTGTTTACTCCCTGTTCATTAATCATGTCCCAACTCACAGCTGTGCTGATACCATTGTATCAATGGCAGAGGTTCCGAATGAAATTAGATTATGTTCTTCTTTCCCCTCTGCTCCCTCATAAATCATTCCTGAAATGTGCAATTAGCAACTACTTGTACACATTAATTATCTGTGTGAAAAGCAGATACCTGAACCACCTGCACAACTGATTAGCTCCCTCCCTTGTGACCCACCTATGTGGCTTTCAGTCTCCAACTGCGTTGTTCCTGGCCACCAATCTAGGTGGATGTTTGCCAACAGTGGCTATGCACAGATGCCAATATTAAAACCTATTCCTCTTTTTCTTGAATTACTTCTTGTCACAGTGAGCAAAACTCCTATTTTCTAAGTGGAAATATCAAAAGTCATAAGAAGTTTGAAGTGAGATACCAATACCCATAATGAAATTCCCAATCAAATATCTCAAAGGACACAATAAAATAGTGCAAGTTATGTGCCCCATAAATGCTTTTAAATCAATATTTGAGAATCAAAATTGAGGATACCTAAGCATTATCTAATTTTAACAATTCAAAATCCCCTGTGACATTATAATTTAATTGACATCCCACCTTTCTACAATGATAGTTTATGCAAATATAACATCAGACTCCATGAGAGAGAAGGAGAGAAAGAGGAGGGAAAAAACCCCAAGCTGAATTTAACTAACGGTAACAGAAACACACAACAGTTTATAATCAAGATGCTACCGATTGCCTAATAGATAAATACAAACATTTATATTGTTGTTTCCTTCCTCTCATATCATATAGCTCAGAGTCACTGTATCAGTGAGATGTGCAGCATAGAAATTAAATATATAAGTAAGTAAGTAAATAAGCAAGTAAATATACGACACAAATTGATTTGGCCTGCTTTAAGTAAAGATGTATCACAATGAAGTGATATGTTGATTATATTAATAAATAAAATTAATATTCTCTCTTAACTATGATGTGAAAAATAGATTTGGGTTGCTTTCTGTATTAAGAGGAATCTAACTCACATTAGCAGGGGTTCAAATTAAAGAGGATAATGAAACATGAAGCTTTACTAAAGACAGGAAGAGCAAAACGAATCTCATTGGAACAAGAGAACTAAAGTCAGATTTATGTTACATGGATGAGCATCATGTCTTTTAATAGCCTAGTTCACTTTGATATAAATCACTGTACACTGGTATATGCTGTGCATTTAAGTACTAGTATTATCATAGCATAACCCTGTGATCAGAGTTTATTATCAAGTCATGTACACGATAGAAAAATAGAAAGGAAATCTCCAACACATACATACATGCACCATATAGAGACATATGTGCCTTGCTTTTATTCTTGACAATGGATGGGAAGGAACGTCTGGCATTCTGGTTTTGCTGAACTCCAGCTTCTAAGGCATTTTCCTCCACTGGTTCCACGAGTACAAAAGTACAAAAATTTGGGAGATTTATTTTCTCCCAAATTTTGGAGGAAATATTATTATCCATAATATTAAAATCTTTCACAGGATATATGGAAAACTGCTATACACTTCTCCTTTTTGTAGGCCAGGGAGATACTTGGATTATATAACTATCCCTAAACTCCAGAGAGTACTAACCTTAGCATATTTTAATGTCCTCCTTAAGGCAATTCTTAAGAATGGAAAAAAGTTCCATGTGAGGTAAGACCCTTGAGGAGAAGGTGTAATCTCAACATACTGCATTTTTTATAAGGATGTGAGGTTTACCTCATCACTATTATTTAACCAAGTACCCAGGCAATTCTGATTTTTTCTGTGCGTAGCTGAATTCAGTTTTCATAAATGTGGACAAATTTAGCTATACTATAAAACCAAAAAGATATTGATTTATTAATGACGTAGCTAAAAACAATATTGTTTTACTCTTTCATCTGTTGTTAATTTGCTGAATTCTAGTCAGTCTAGACATAATAAAATACTGTTACTGTTGCTAATATAAATTTATATATTTGTGTTCATATACGTATGACAATTTCAGCAAAATTTTCCAGTCTTTACTTAGTGAATATAAATTGTAATTAGCATAACACTGAATAGCATCAGAATAATTATATTGAAGAAAATTGTAGCTTAGTACACATTTCAAATAAGTGGCTTTTGAAGCATATTTTAAAAAAAACCAGACAGAAAAAGTGACATTTAGATGAAGCAAGGTTGCTTGTAAAATGTAAAAAATGCAAACAGAATAAACAATGCTTCACAGAATACAATGGTAAAACATATTCATTAAGCATTCCAGTGGACATGGAAAGTTAAATAGAAGCATTGTCTTCCTGGATGAATTCAAAATATCTACAGTGTATTCATCCAGCTTCTTGGCATGCACTTTTTGTTTTGTTTTCTTGATGACAATATTCAAAAATTGACAAAACCAAGGCTGATAGTATTGAAAATGTTAACTAATAAAGCTTCTAACTAGTTTCACTATTTTTTTTCTCTGTAATTATTATTTTATTAGTAT
This sequence comes from Bothrops alternatus, assembly GCA_034064705.1. Classification (NCBI taxonomy): domain Eukaryota; kingdom Metazoa; phylum Chordata; class Lepidosauria; order Squamata; family Viperidae; genus Bothrops; species Bothrops alternatus. The sequence continues at coordinate 11,366,824 of JARGCV010000009.1, forward strand.
CAACCAGGAAATCAGATGTTCAATATTCTCCTGAGGTTATACATAAACAAATGCAAAATTGAAGTAAGAATCTTAAAAGTCAAAATTGTATAACAAAACAATACTCCATCAAAAAAGTGTGTAAAATTACAAGAATGCTATTTTTTAAAACACTGGCACCATTATTTCATAACTACAGAATTCTCAATCAATCCCCAGATTATTCTGCCGAGTTCATAACTGCCAGCATTTTTATTGAAAATGCAAAAAATTTAACTTTGGTTTTCAAAGCAATCTATATTTTATCAAATCAGAGGTTGTTGGTTTTTTTTATTATTAGATATCCATTTGTACATGCAAACAAAGAAAAAATTCAAGTTAAAGCCATTTCACTATTTTTAATATACTATGAATAGCTGCTTGTATAAATGTGTTGTATGTTGTATATAAGCTATTGATATTGTTGCAATACAGATGACAAATAACGGAAATAAAATGTACTGGCAGCTGTTGGATCCTTCCAAATTTTTAAGCAGTAACAGTTTTTTTGGGGAAGCAGCTGCAAGCAAAATTGCTTAAAGATCTCTCGTGTCAGCTGCAGTAGAGGTGTTATTAACAATTTCTGCTTTTATTGTTATTTTGTAGTTTTAATTACTTGCTCAGACAAAAGCATCTGATTTCTAAAGAAAAAGAAGAAGAAAACATTTTGAAGTTTAGTTCAATAGATGCTATGACATAGTTGGGGTCTAAAAATGTTAAAAGCTTTTCTCTAGAAATGTTGTTTTCATGTAATCCCTGTGTGGTCTTTTGATTTTGTAGCTTTAACCCTGTTTGGAGGAGGGTGATCTACCAGGGAGCTATGATGCATGGATACTTTCTTTCAGAAAGGTTATTTGAATAGCTATGTCAATGAAGTTCTGAACTAATTAAATTAAAAATTAAGCAACTACTTGGATCAGGTAAGAGTTGTAATGGTAGTTCAATGTGGAAGTTTTGAACTGTTAACAAAACAATGCAAGTTGTAATAAAATAGTAAGTACAAAAATAGTAAATGCAATAGATTTTTAAAAGAAATTCCAGGGTTTTGTTTTTTTAAAAAAAAGAATAAAGAAATTATAATTTTAGTAGCAAATCTCTTCTAGGATCTAGTGATTAGGCAACATAGAGTTAGTTGTAAACAAACATAAGGAAATCGCACACTCACAAAGAAGTGTTGAGAAAGAATTAAAAGAAGTCCTGCCTCACCACTGATTTCTCTTAGGCAGTAGGCTAGACATGTCAAACTCGCGACGTCATGTGATGTCGCGCAACGTATCGGAGCTTTTTCACCGTTGCCAGCAATGGGGTGGGCGCGGCTCCGGTATGATGAAACCAGCCCGCGGGCTGGCAGTTTGACACCCCTGCAGTAGACGAACAGGGTGATTCAGCTGAAGATACATTCTTAATCCATTTCTTTTTTTATTTTACCATTCTCACTTTTTAGTGGCCCATCATTTCTGCATTCTATTTTTTTATATATTTTTTGATGTACCCGCCTCCAAATGGAACAAATAGCAAATAAGATAGTGAAAAACACTGAAAATAACATCTCCCAAAGCAAGTTAATAGATAATAAAATATCAACTGAGATTTACAAAGGATGTAGAAGTCATGATGGAAAGTTTAAAGTGTCAGGAAAATTTAATATCGGGAATTGTTAAGAAAGGCTTTTGGCATGCTTTACATGGCACAGGATCTAGTTATTTGCCTGATTGTCTGTTTCTGCTGTCCTCACCAACGCATAAGTGCTCCAGGTCTCTTACATTAAGCAATGCCATCTCATGTCACAGCACCTGCCCTATAGAACAGTATTCATTTTCCAAAAGTTTTTGCCTTCTGCCAAGTGCTAAAGATCTGGCTGTTCTCTTGGGTATTTGTGTGGGAAGTAAAACAATCCTTCCTGGTTAATTTGGCTGTTGTTTTCTTATTATTTGTAAAATGGAACATGTTTTTCAGACTGCTGGCATGTGATATATTGAGTGTTTATGACTGATATTTCTCTTTTATTGTTTTGCTGTTTTATGATCTTAATTTCTTGTTCAATGCCCAGAGGAATTGTGAGATTGGTGGCCATATAAATTGTGAGATTGGTGGCTTTATAAATTGTTTAAACAAATAAACAAAGAAAGAGATAAAACATGGATTTAAAAAATCAAGTGGTTTGTCCTTTCCGTAAAATAATTCTTAACTCATAAACTGCACAAAATATCTTAAAAGAGTCTCTGTAGTATTAAAAATATAAAATAACGGTAATGGTAATATTTACCTCTTTCCATAAGCTCATTGGAAGCTTTAACCATTTATTTATATCATTATTAATAGAAAACAATGTGAAGTATCTTAGACCAGCAGTTCTCAACCTTTTTCAGGCCGCGACCCCGACCTGTGCCGCGCATGCGCGGCGTGACCCCGACCTGCACCGCACATGTGCATGTGCGGCGGCCCGCATCGCGCATGCACGGCGGCCCGCATTGTGCATGCGCGGCAGCCCACATCACGCATCCGTGGCAGCCCGCATCACGCATGTGCGGCGGCCCGCATCGTGCATGCGCAGTGCTACCCCACGCATGCACGGTGCTACCCCCTGTGCCGGCCGAGGGGAAAAGGGGAAAAAAATGGTGGACTGCGTTGTTTGGTGACCCCCGTGAAATGGTCGTTCGACCCCAAATGGGGTCGCAACCCACAGGTTGAGAACCGCTGTCTTAGACTAACCATATTTTTTGTGGGATGATTGTTTCAAGGTATTTAAAAGAATTCAACCATCCGGTAATACTTCAATGGTTTCAGGTTATATTACAGATAGTCCTCAGTCACTTAATCACTGTTTGAACTTACATCAGTTCAGAAAGGGTGCTTTATGGCCTGTAAATGATTTCTGACCATCGTAAAACATCATGGTCCACCCTCCCAGTTATGTGACCCACAGTTTGGTCATTTGGCAACCAGTTTGCATTTACAACTGATTACAGCTTCCTATGGCCACATGATTTGCAATGGTTGTGGTTTGCTTAATGGATGCAGTAACTTGCTTTATGAACATTGTAAAATGGTTGTAAAACTGAGTCAGTTCACATGGTGACTCACTTAATGGTTGCCCTGACTTATGACCAAAATTCCAGGTCCAATTGTAGTCATAAATCGAAGACTACCTGACTATTCAAAGTATATGAGATCCATTCCAGTTAATTGAACCACCTGATAATTTGCAATAATAATAGAGTCACCTTTAGATGAGATGGGCGACATATGAGTTTAATAATAATAAAAATACATAATAGGAGTTTAACTCTAGCTGCTTTTATGTTCACAACAGTTTTGTTTGCTTGATAGAAGAGAATTAATATTTTCAATATTACATTAAATATGAGGAGATAGAAGGCACATTTAAAATTTCCTCAAGGCGTGTTGACAGATGAGAAAATAATCCCATTTGAGGTACCCCTGGCCAAGAATTAGAGCTCCCCATTTCCATTCATTTAATAAAGAAAAGCTGGAAATCTGTTATTTGGTCAAAATTTGCTCCAAAATTATCCATTTCACTATATCAAAGGCCTTTTCCATATCCAACAAAACTGCCACTGCTGATTCCAGTTTTTTCTAAATGTATATTTCAAATATCAATAGATAAACTAACATAATCTGATGTTTGTCTCCCTTTAATAAACGTAGACTAATCTGGACAAAGAATTGATGGTAATATTGTCTGTAGTCTAAATGCTAGGATCACTATTAACATTTTGGCATCAATGTTTATTAAGGAAATTGGATTATAGCTTCCACATTCAGCAGAATCATTATTAATTTTCAAGATCAAAGTTATATAAGCCTCATTAAATAAGGTTAGAAAAGCTTTATTCAAAAAAGCATGATTATAAACCTCCAACAGTATAAGAGCAAAACAAAATCAGCTTTTTTTCTTTTCATAGATACTGTATATTATTTCCTGCATGTATTATTTCCTATAGAAACAAAAATACAGGTAGAGTAAAAACATAATCACGCCTGATATTTGGAAGAGCTATATAATTTTGAAGGCGACTAATGCTTTTTGCAATTAACTTTGACTTAATATTTTAAAGTCAAAGACAAAAGTAAAAAGGCTGATTTATTTATAGAGTTATTATATATTTTTGCCTTGAGCCTCCTTAATAGCAAAAATAACAGTTTTTTTGTTACCATTTCAGGTGAGAGGCCAATAAACTAATATTGCGTTAAGGTCACATTAAGTGGTTATTCCATGCTGTACTGATCAGACTTCAACTAGAATACTGTATTCAGTACAGGTTCCCACAGTACAAGAATGACATTCAGGAAAGAGTGCAGAGAAGAATGATAAAGATAATAAGAGGCTCAGAGGCTAAATCTTATGAAGAATATTTAAAGAAACTGGGTATGCTTAGAAAAGAAGACCAAGGGGTGATAATAGTTTCCCAACATGTCACAGGGAAAAAGATTTAGATGGCAGTGGAACAATCTACCTTTTTGGTCACATGCACTCCATCTCTGTGTTTTAAAAGAATTCTAGACAGCTATTTGTCTAGAATAGTATATTTACATACTTCCATGAACCTGCCCTAGTCATCCAGGGCCTGACTGGGAATAGTGGTCATGCACCTGATTTGGTGGTCTTGTCAAAGCTGTGCCTATGTGACCTGAAATTGGTAAACCTGTCTTTGGTATCCATGTCATAGTCAGATCAGAATCTGGTGGCAATGAGTTTCTCAAGAGCCATACACACCCTCGCAAGGAGGCAGGTTCTATTAGGTCTGTCCATCCCTGGAGACTAATAGACCTGGATGGGTTTCAGAAGGAACTGGGAGTTATAACTGTAAGGATACGGAGGATACAGAGATCCACCTGAAGGGGCATGCTAAGGAATTTGCTGGAAGACAAAATCGCTTGGCTTTGTTTCCAATTAGATGTTGGTGTGGTTGCTGGTCTGGTGGAGGCACCTGGAGCAGGTTCTTGCCCAGTTATCTGGGAAAGGTTTGACCTACTGCTCCTAAGGAAGTGGACAGGATCTTAGGGAGTATGAACATGAGCAACTGTGTTTTAGATCCATGTCCCTCTTGGCTAGTGAAAGCTTTCCAGAAGGTGACAGGCTGACAGGTGACTGGTGGTGATTAATGCTTCCTTATAGGAGGGGGTTGTACCCCAGCATTTTAAGGAGGTTGTGATCTGCCCTCGTCTTAAAAAGCCATTACTTGATCCCACCCTATTGGATACTTTTCAACCAGTCTCCAATCTTCCCTTTTTGGGGAAGGTGGTGCGTGTCAGCTCCAGAGGTTCCTGGATGTAATCTAGACTCTTTCCTGTCAGGGCTCAAGCCTCAATATGGGACAAAAACAGCATTGGTCACACTTTTTGATGATCTCTGGCAGGAACAGGATGGGGATAGTGCATCCATCCTTGCTCTACTTGACCTCTTGGTGGCCTTTGATATCATTGACCATGGTGTCCTTCTGGAGTGGCTTTGGGGGTTGAAGAGTGGGGGGGGCAATGTGTTGTCCTGATTCACTTCCTTCAATGTTGATAGAAAGCCCTTGTCCCCTGCTTTGTGGGGTCTCACAGGGCTCAGGGCTCTCTCCATTTCTGTTTAATATCTACATGAAGACTGAGTGGTTTTGGGTTCTTTGATCCATAGAGAATTGCCATCTCTGGTCTTGGATGGGATGGCACAGACCCAGTGCATAATCTGGGGGTTCTCCTGAATGAGGAGCAGATGGCAGTCATGGCCAGGAGAGCCTCTGCAGAACTGTGAGTTGTATGCCAGTTATGCCCTTTCTTGGATCAATTCCTGCTCACAGTCACTCATGCCCCAGTCACTTCTTGTCTTGACTATTACAACACACTCTACATGGGGCTGCCATTGAAAAGCATCCAGAAACTCCAGTTGGTGCAAAATGTAGCAGCCCACATGAATTTGTGCAGACCTAGTTGTACACATATCACCTCTTCTGCAGGAGCTGCATAGGCTGCCAATTTGCTTCTGGGTGCAATTCAAGGTGTCACTTATCACCTTTAAAGGTGTACATGGTTTGGGCCCAAGGTATCTGAAGGACCGTCTCTTCCCAATTAAATCCATCCACCAGAGAAGGCGGCAAGGAATGTTGCAGGTCCCATCTCCTAAGGAGGTGCATCTGGGCCTTCTCTGAGGTGGTTCCCTCCCTTTAGAATCTCATCCCTGCAGAGATTAGACTGGCCCCACTTTGACACTCTTTCACAAGGCCCTGAAGACCTGGAACACAGAGAGGAATGGAGCCCATCAACCGGTTTACTTGATTGCTTGTTGTCACTGGGGGGCTCGGGAGTTATGCTTTTTATTCTTTTTATATTAGGTTTTTTATTTTTGATACCTAGAGTCATGAAAGTGAGGGGGCAGCCATATAAATTTAATAAACAAACACATAAATATTCTTCCCCTAGAAGGTCCCTTCCAAGTATGTTTCCATGACCTTTGTTTTATGTGATTCAATGAATATCTGTACCTAACATATAAAGGGAATTAAGTTTTAATTTAGCAAACATATATTCCAATTTTTCTTTTTTATAATTTTTATTCTTTTAGTCTTTATTTTATTCTTTATTCTTTTCCATGAAACATGCAATAATTATAAGCAAAATTCTTTACAATCATGTTTCATTTGTTTTTTTTAAAGTGAATTCTTTTCTTATAATAATTGATTAGATATTGCAGAAGAACTTATACTGCATTTATCTGTCAAATCAATTAAAGACTGAGTTATTAGAAATTAATCACATTGGAAACAAGTCCAATGTAGAACTGAAAATAAGAAATTTCTTATTTAGTGAATATATCTGAGCCCATCATGAAAAGACACCTCAGATTAATAGGAACAGTAAATATTAAGAATAACTAAGTTAAATAATTGGGTCTCTTGGTGGCATGCAGATGGATTAGTTATTCTTTTTTCCATCACCTGATACAGTTGAACAATATATGTAAAAAATTAAGAAACTGCGAAATATTATTTGCTCAAAGCAAAATAGGTGTGCTGAAAAAGAGAGGGGAAAAGTGTCCGTTATGTTACTATTATAAACTGATTGGCTAAAATCATGAAAGTATGAACCCAGTACAAGAGAACAACTTAATTCAGTCATTGGAGTAGAACAACAGCAATTATTCATCAAGACCTACAGACCAAAGTCAGAGCACTGTTAGATCACGAGGTGATATTAGCAGCATTTATCAAATCTATCTACAGCAACCACAAGAGAATTCACAGCTGTGGTTGGGAAATTAAGGTTTAAACCTTTCAAAATATTCAAGAAATCTCACAAAAAGTATTCATAGGCAATTAAAATAACGGGACCTGCATAATTCAGAGATATTGGCTGGTACATTTTTGTTTGCAAAGCAACAGGGAAAATATCCAGTGACCAGTTTTGCAGACTTGGTATCAGCTTGATGATGATGATAATACACTGATTGAGTATATAGTAGAAAAATAACTATGCTTTCTATTGTAAGTGATGAACAATAAGGCTTTTCAGATGTTATTTCCATCTTCTCCATGCATGGTAAGACTGATGTATAATAATTAAATGCTCAACTTGGAAAATTCCACACTTACAGAAGGAATAAGGAATATTTTAAAGTTTAAAGTTTAACTGTTTCTTATTCATCTTTTCTTGAGTTTTAATATGCACAATTGGAAAAGATACTACAGCCATATATTTCTACATCAAGTTCATTTTCCTAACTGGCTGGCATTTCATAGTTTCTGGATCATTAGGGAAAGCTGCGAACTAAACCTGGAACTTTTTGAATGAATTTATATAAAGAATGAACTTATATTAAGTTACCTCTTTTTTTCTTGGACTGTATTCCTCCATCTACCCACTCTCCATAGGATTTGAATCTAGAATCCTGGTCTTTGACTACTCAAGATAGTCACTTAATTAAAAAAAATCAGTGATTTATTTTACTTTTCTGTTGCCACTATTAAAACTCTTATTACTGTTACCCTTATTAATGTTACTGTATTATAGGAGTTTATGCAATTTAAGACAGGTGTAGAGTGTCTGGTGTCTGTCAGAAGTCTAAGTCTATAATTCTTACAATGCCATTGACATAGTTTGCATTAATTAACACTGAGATCCAGCAATAATAGAAAGCATCTAAATTGCTCATACCTAGAATTTCATCAAAACATACTTATCTCTGGGATCAGGGTTCAAGTCAAACCCTGATGAAATGCATTTGATTGTCTTAATCTAGTTCTTAGTGGACAGTATTCCCATTATCTTTAAAAGGGTCAGAGCTAAGGCCATTGGGTAGAGTGCAGCATGCTATATCTTATCTATTGATTAATATGTTTTCAGTTATGCCAGTTCTTTAACCTTCATATGCATCCATTCGCATACCTATCTATTAAAGCTTCAAAAATATTTTTGGTTGATTAGAAATTTTCATCTTAACCCTGTATCTCATTTGTTCTCCAGTTTTATTTTGAAGTACAGTGATATTTTAATATTTAAAATCTGATTGCTTTGTTTTTCTTTAAAACAACTGCTTTGATTTTTTTAAAAAATAAGGATTAATATTTATAAATATTAAATTCTTTTAAGATCTGGCATGTCATATGCAAAATACAAATTTTATAAATTAAATCACTTTAAAATACTTATAGATTCAAAAGCTTGAAGATATTTTGCCCTCATTTTTTCTCTGCCAAAAAATGGCAATATTATTTTTCTCTTTTAATTGTACCTATTTCAACCCCATTAAAATCATTATCATTAAAATCCTTTTCTATGCTACCTGTCCCTCTACTTCCAGCTCAACTTTTCCCACAAAGAATTCTGTGACTTTATAGTAATCCAAACATATGGGTAGTGTGCCCAATTTTTTAAATCCCTCTCATCTACTACTGTGCTTTATTCATTAGATTTTTAACAACAAAAATCCAGAAACCACAATCTAGCACAGAAAAGGAATCCAATGAACTGAACAAGAAGACTGAAAGACAAAACAGATGCCTCCAACACAACTTAAATAAAACAGATGATGCCAACAGAATCAATCTCACATGATCAGCAAGCTCACCAAGTTATAGTATCCACATATTGTTCACAATGCATAGAATAAAATACGGAAATTATATATACCAATACAAAAAGATAGTTATATTATTGACATTAAATAGAAATAAGTAGTGTTTTTTTTTAAAACAGGGATGTAATATATGCAAAATTCAGGAAGAATTCTATCTCCCAAGCTACTAGAATGATTTATTTCTATCTATTGCAAAGATAGCAAAATAATTTTATAAAAGTTATTTCCTGTTATATATGTAAATTTCGGTAGAAATCAAATTGGGTGCAGAATTTTAAATTCCTTCTTTCCACATATCATTGTCCCTACGTGCTCTATGACCTTTCAAAACTGTTTAATGCGAATGAATGAATGAATGAATGAATGAATGGTCTAAATGTTATCACAACCAGCTTATGCTTGGTTAATAGAACTAATACAGGTCTCAGCCATATGCTGATATTTTATCACTAAAAGATTCAACAACAGGCAAATTCTACAGTATGTGTGAAATGGACCTCATACACCAAAAGCACAGAGAATATTCTAATATAAACTCAACCAAAATGCCTCCAATCAATAAAATACTAATTTTGTCCTTTAACAAGTGATAAATAAAAAATGATATGAATCAGACTGTTGGTTAATCAATGCATGGGATCAAACCAATATGTCTGTGTGATATATTTTGAGGAAATATAAAGCACAGGCCTCTTTCCACTATTGGGGGAAGTAAAATCTGTTTTAATTGACTTTGAAATGTGAAGTGGAAATATACTCTACTTCCTGTTCTCTACTTAATATAGTTCCCAACTATACTATAAAGTGTTGTGTGGCTTTCAAATCTTTAATTTTGTATCTATGTATAAACTTTTGTATATCAGCAATATTATTATTAGATTAAATTCATCAATTTATTACTAATCTTCATAGTGATCTTCTATTAGTCCCTGAAGTTATACTTTAAATGTCTTAACTATCGCTAGCTTGAAAGTCCCTAAATGCATTTACTTAAAATCGACTTTCATATATGGAGTTAAAACTGAAGCTCTTGGCTTCATGACAAGGAGGCTTTTGAAAAAGATGAAATGTCATGGGGATTGGAGTGACTACCTGGCATTTATTATAGTAAGACCAAAATGGAAAAAAGCCCTTAAGAAAATACATCTCTAAAGAAATTGTACAGTATTTCTACTGAATCAATCATTTGCATGTCTTAGATTTCTCAATAGCTGGCTTGCAATTTCTGTATCTTTTCTTTTGAATTAAGATATAAAAAAGAGGAGGTAACAATATATTGTCAATGATAAAGGAGCCTGTTGATAATAAATATTTGTCAGATGTTGTCACATCTGCACAAATTCTGCTGTTGCCAAAGAGACATCACATTGATAAAAAAGGGTGGCTCTAAAGAAAATCAATGGATTTTGAGCTAAAGCACTGCTATACACATAAGAAAACATCTCTATCCAACAACCATACTGCTGTGAAAATTCCCAAGTCTTGCATGGTATAGCTAAGGAAAATTTAATCTTCCCAAATACTCATCAGAGCACTCCATCCTGCAGACCTGACAGCCCCACTTATAATTAATTATACAATTTCGATGGGAATATCGACTAAACAAAGCTATAAATCATAGAAAAAGTCAATAGGCATGGACACATTCAATCATGTCCTGACCAATGATTACTACTCTTAAAATACAATAATTATTTTCAGGAGCCAGCTTGAATTAAATTTCTGTCAGCCTGGTACAAGCCTGGTGGGTGATGAAGGATGCGATGGATTTTTTGGGGTTGAATTTGGCCAGGGACATTTATCCTTTTAGATAGGTAGTTTGTTTTTAGTGATCATGGTGCTGTGTGTTTAACTAGACCATGAAGATTAGATTATCTCCAATGGCTCATTATATCGTTTATCTTTTTCTTCCATTCTTGATCTGGAAGATTTCCTGGTTTCTGGTGTGTGAATGAAATGGCTACAGATTTTAAAATATAATGTTCCAAAGTGGCCCATCCATGTAAAAATCTTTGCAGAAAAACATGCGAAGAAGCATGCATGAAAAATTAACCTCATGCTTAAAATGCTACTGGCCTGCCAAGAACTGTTACAGGCAAAAATGATAATCTTTAACATTAAAAAAAGAAGAAATTGAAATATTGCACAGCTATAATTCAAACTGTTTTAAAAATAAAATGTATATGCTATATCAAAAAGGAAATGTTGACTTTCATATTTATTTATGGATATTCATAATTCTAGCGAGTTAGAATATTAGTTCTACATAACGCTCATGAATTCTCCATTTACTTCATGCAGCGGGAATTATCTACATAAGCAATAGGCTAACATCAACTATTTTTTATTCTACTTAGGAGGCACTACAAACCCTAGAGGTATGAACTGTTAATTCTACTAACAGTGAATAAGAAGTATATTTTTACATATGTCCTCCCCATTAATAGGAATGTCAGCAGATTTCATATTTCCAAATGTCAGCTCCTGACAGGTAGAACTTTGATTAACCCTTTGTTTAACAGCTTTAGCAAAGGACACATTTTTCTTGTGACAATAATGTTCTGGCTCTCTACTGCTTGTGTTATCTGAATGGTTGAACCAGTATGTCAAAAGCATTGGACATCTCTAAAGTCAAACTGCTATAACACTTTAAAAGAAAAACATGATGTTAGTTGTCATATACTGCTCTGTAATGTTTCCATAGTCTAAAGAAATTCCAAAATTACTGAATGGTGGAAGGATGTTCTTTTGCTAAAATGCAAGTTGAACCTGGGGACCAATGAAGCCCTGCATGGAGCTTCTAAATGTGACCTACAATGATTTTACACACTAAATGGATAAAATAGTCCCCAGACAATATCTGTTTTTCTAACAATCAATGTTAGAAAAAAGAAGGATTTGGTACATCCTTTACTATGACACGTAGTAAAGGATATACAGACAGGATATGGGATGGTTATTATACCCTTTATAAAGACATTAGAGGTGAGAAAAAGAACTGTATGCTGTGACTTTTCACCATAGATTGATATAAATGTAATATATGGACAGACCTAGCAATATATTAAATTCTAAGAAACATTCTGTGTTTCTGTGCTTCACTCACTTTTCATTAAAGAGCACGATTTTTTTAAGTTGCAGCAGTTTCAAGGAAGAAACTCATTAAAAATTAAGATGAGTTTTAAAGCAACTGTTAACTTAAATGGTAATCTTTAATAGTTGTAAGTGCTGCTCTAAATATCAACACTATAGAAGTTTGTGGCTTACAGTATGAACTGCTAATGTTTAGCACCTGAGGTTGTGGGAAAGTGAAATAACCTTCACCCTTCAAAATGAATTTGCAAATATGGAAATCTGTATCAAACTATAACTAGTCTCTTCATGTAGTTTTTAAAAATATTTTTTCATAAGGAAATGGATATGATTCTATTTACACTTACTTAATTTAAACATTTTGTTGAATATGTTAAACTGTGTCTTTGATTGGTGGAAAATACTGAAGCTAAATTGTTGTTAAAATTATATTCTATCAAAACAGTTACTAAATTAATAGCGTAGGCAGGAAACCCTATACCATTTAAAACAAATGGTTGTCCAGTCTCTTCTTAAAAACCTCCAGTGTTGGAGCATTCACAACTTCTGGAGGGAAGTTGTTCCACTGATTAATTGTTCTAACTGGCAGGAAATTTCTTAGTTCTAGGTTCTCTCTTTGATAAGTTTCCATCTGTTGCTTCTTGTCCTGTCTTCAGGTGCTTTGGAGAATAGCTTGATTCCTCTTCTTTGTGGCAGACCCTTAGATATTGGACAATCTAATCATGTCACCCCTCATCCTTCTTTTCATTAAACTAGACATACCCAATTCCAGCAACTGTTCTTTATATGTTTTAGCCTCCAGTCCCCTAATCATCTTTGTTGCTCTTCTCTATACTCTTTCTAGAGTCTCAACATCTTTTTTACATCATGGCGACCAAAATTAGATGCAGTATTCCAAGTGTGGTTTTACCAAGCATTATAAAGTGGTATTAACACTTCACATGATCTTGATTCTATCCCTCTGTTAAGGCAGCCTAAAACTGTGTTGGCTTGTTTGGCAGCTGCAGCATACTGCTGGCTCATATTTAAGTGATTGTCCACTAGAACTCCAAGATGTCTCTCGGTTACTACTATTGAGCCCATACTATATCTATGCATTTGGTTTTTCTTGCCTAAATATAGAACCTTACTTTTTCACTCTTGAATTTCATTTTGTTAGATAGCACCCAATGTTCAAGTCTGTCAAAACTCTTCTGTATCTTAAGCCTACTTCTGGTGTGTTGGCTGTTCCTACCAGCTTGGTGTCATCTGCAAATTTGATGAGTTCCCCATCTATCCCCTCGTCCAAATCATTGATGAAGAAGTTGAAGAGTACTAGGTCTAAAACAGAGCCTTGGGGTACCCCACTGTGTACTTCCTTCCATGTAGATGCAGGTTCATTGAAGACTACATGTTGAGTGTGGTTGGTCAACCAGTTATGAATCCATCTGGTGGTGATGCTGTCTAACCCACAATACTGTATAGTAGAGGTGATATTATAGTAATATTCCAAGATTTAAGGAGATGCCACAAAGAAGAGGAGGTCAAACTATACTCCAAAGCACCTGAAGGCAAAACAAGAAGCAATGGATGGAAACTAATTAAGGAGAGAACCAACCTAGAATTAAGGAGAAACTTCTTGCCAGTTAGAACTATTAATCAGTGGAATGACTTGCCTCCCAAAGTTGTGGGTGCTCCAACAGTGAGGTTTTTAAGAAGACATTGGACAACCATTTTTCTGAAATGGTATAGGGCAGTGGCCCTATACAGCGGACCAGAGGGGGTGTAGTTTTGGTTCTTACTGCATCTCACAGATGGGGCTTCGCTTGTTTGCGTGGCCTGGTTTCTGCAATACTGTGGCCCTGTGCCAGTCCACGGACAGGGCATTGGGGTGCCCTGGTATAGGGTTTCCAGCTTCAGGGTATTGAACTACATAGAATACCTCCAAGTCCTTTCCACCTCTGTTATTCTGTTCTGTTCTAATACAATTTCAAATTGTATTAGAATGTTAAAAGTTTTGTGAGGCAAAGGATCAAACACAAAAGAATGTAACTCTGAACTATGTATTCATTTTAGCTATAATTTATGGCTTTAAAACAAATAATCAGCATTGTGAGTTAATATATAAATATAAATATATTGGTAACCAGGTAATCATCTCCTTCCAAAGAGAAAGAGTATTCCTGATTGTGTACTGCTAAAACAGTCAAACACTTCTTAAAAGTAGCTCTGCAGAAATATAACCAGAGTATTAAGAATAACTTTCACATCAGTTTTCTTAAAAAAGCCTTGTAATGGCTGAATCAATAGGAGATGATAAAAGACTCTCCTGGCAAATGAAAATACAAAAAACAACCCTCTGTTTTCATAAACAATACCACATGATGGACTAATATATCCAGTCTTAGTTTGGCTACACAATCTAGTAGAATATACAGTATAAAAAAGGCATGATAAACAACAATTTCACTCTTTTCTGAATGCCCTTCAGAGCCTTGATCCAAGATCACTGGCCTGGCAGATCAAGTACATTTAAATTTTTTAGAGTATAATGTGGGCACAATTGCAAAATGATGAATGAGTCAAAAAACACCAGTCTATCAGAAAACAGAGCGGAAAGATTGTTTCTTATCACATTCTATAACTCTCCAGGATGCTCTTTACGGTCCTCAGCTTACCAGCTTCAGTTTTACTTTTTCTGGACAAGAGGGCCCATTTTCAGTGGTTGGATGTATCCACTATTTTTTTTAAAGAATACTTTGGAACCTAAGTGGTAAGTGCAAATTATTCTGGAGTCTGGAATTTTGCTTCCTACTTACCAGTTTGTAAGCTACTGATTCATTTTTTTAATTTAAGAGAACCAGATTTTTTTTCAAAGCCAAGTGAACCAAAGAGCCTAATGGTTTCAACTAAGATGTTGGAAGAAGTCTGTGGATTCAATTTTAGTAGAAACAAATCAGGTAAAAACAACAGGGATCCTCCATCAAGGAAGTTCAAGACAGTTCTGACATTAAAACCAAAATTATTTTATTAAGTCTTAGGGAAAAAAAGAGAATTCAGCAGCTGTGCCTTTAAACTACTCAAAAGTGACCTAGAAAAGATCATAATAGAAATGTTTCAAGTATTACAAAAGACTTACATATTTTGCATTTTTGCCTGGGCCCCAAATTCCTGAATTATCTGTAATTCAGACTATTACTATACTACCTATGGATTATACACTTTTGTCACTGAAATCAAGATCTTTAGAACTTAAGACAGCTAAAAAGTGAAACTGTGGAAAAAATTGTGAACACAATTATATAATCCAGCAGTTTAAAATAATTTGTGGTTTGCATTTTAATATATTGCAAGGTGCACTGCCTTGATGTCCTATTTTGTATCGAGAAGGATAGAAATATTAAAATTAAACTACACTAATAAAAGTAGTCCTCATTAAATAAAATATTGTCATACTAAGAATAAACAGGATATGAACATTTTTCAATTGCATTTCTTGGAGCATCAGATACCTTAAGAGCAAGGGTTATATCTATAAAATGTAATTTTACAACTGGAAACTCACCGCAGTGCCATTGTTATCTCTAAAAACATCTTGATTAAAATAGTCAAAGAGTTTCTTTTCTAACTGTAGCATAACCTGGAGAAAAAAATGAAGCAGAGCTTAAAAAACTAAAACACAACAAACAATCCCCAATGACATTCTACATAATCATTATAAGTAAACCTTTGCAATTTTATTTTTAAATTTTTATTACTTTTTCCATTAAATTAGATCCTTTTCTGACTTAAAGAAAAAGAATTGTATAGAATCTTAAACAGGCTGCATATATTGCTTTAAAAGATTTGAGGTTATTTTTCACATCCTATTTCCTGTAAACAAAAGAAACACTGATGTTTAGAATACCAAGAATACTGTAAGAATTACTTGATTGATTGACTGAATATGTCCCATTAAGTTAGTGTCAACTCTTAGTGACCACAGAGATAGATTTTCTCCATGATGATCTGTTTCTAACTGGTCTTTCAGGTCTTCCAACACTGTACTCATCTCCTATCCATCTTGCTGCTTTTCTTCAATTTCCTTCTACATTTCCCAGCTCTTCTGCAGAGAGCTAGGTCTTCATCTAATATGCCTGGAGGACTATAATTTGAGTTTGATCACTGTGCTTCAAGTGATAAATCTGGGTTAATTTGTTCAATGATCCATTGGTTGTTTTCTTGGCTGTCCACTGAATTCTCAAGAGTTTTCTCCAGCTACTTTTCTAGAAGTCTGGAAAGGCTTTATGGATTTTTTTTGTTGAAAATAGATAAAAATGAACTGTTTATTTTAGAATGTATTGATTAAAAAGGTTTAGCTACGGGAAGAATGAACCACGACCAGCAATATGGGAAGGTGGAGATAGTAATTTATATGTTTGTAACTGCTGCAAAAAAGATTGGAAATCACTTCTTTAGATACAATATTGTTATCCATCAACCAAATTTTTAAGAGTCTTTTCCAACATCAACATTCAAAAGCATAAATATTCTTCTTATCCTGCTTTTTCAAAGTCCAACATTTGCTTCTGTAGAGTGTCATAGGGAACACCACAGCTTACATTATACTTATTTGAAGATACAGACACCTTACAGTATCTAAATATCTTTTCCAGGGTCTTCATACTTTCTGTATTAAGTGCTAACCTGCGGCCTATTTCCTGACTACTTCTTCCTTTACTATTGATGATGGCAGAAGCTATCTGTGTCTTTCATGTCTTCGTTGTCAGTTCTAAGGTTGGTTTTTGGCTATTGATGTTTCCTCTTCCAGTTTTAAAACCATATTCATCTTCTTCCAAGCCAGCTTCCTTTAATATATGTTCAATATATAAGCTGAATAAATAATGGCGGAGTTTGCAGCCTTCTTTTACTCCTTTGTCAACTGAAGCTGTTCTGTGTCACTATGTTCTATCACTTTGTGACTGACATTTATAGGGCTTCCCTAAAAGAGAATTGCAAATATTTTTAAACACGAATTAAGAAAGCTGATTTGAAAAGTAGTCTTTGGATAGGTACAGGTCAATCTCATTCCTGCTGCACATATTTCATAAGACATGCAAATCTTAGGCATTGATCCAAGCTGTGCTGAAACCCAGCTCCCCAAATCACACTCTCTATATGGACAAAATTTTATGTATGGAGGGCAAAAATCTTCATCAGGAATTACAGCAGAGTACAGTCAAAGATTATTAGTTCAGAAAGAACTAGGACTTATGAGTGAAACTGTTTTTAAAAAAGTGACTTTACTTTTAAGAAATCACATTTATTAATTATAAAAAAAGCTGCTGTGGGAGCACTGGCATAGGAGATTAATATGCATGTTATTTTAATTGCATAGCAATGAAATAGGAACACTCGTAGTTTGAACAAGTGACAGATTTTCTCTGAAAGACATCTATTTTGAGAAATTATGTTATTTCCCAAGTGGGATTCTCTCTCATTCTTTATTTTTAAAAAGTATATAATTTTGCTTGCAGCATATTTCCTGCAACATACAGAAAGAAAATACCGAGTTCTGCTCTGTCACTGAGAATTGGCACACAAAGTTTTCTTCTTTGTTTGCGCTCTCGGGTTTAGGTAGCTTAAGGCACACCTTTG
Organism: Bothrops alternatus; assembly: GCA_034064705.1. NCBI lineage: Eukaryota > Metazoa > Chordata > Lepidosauria > Squamata > Viperidae > Bothrops > Bothrops alternatus. The sequence goes on from JARGCV010000009.1 coordinate 11,384,630, forward strand.
CTTTCCTCTCCAATATCTATGAATCCTTTCTCATTGGCACATATCATTCTAGCTACCCAGAGGAACAGTTGCAAGAAATAGTGCAGACTTCTTTGAAGGTTTACCACAGTACACTCAATAACGGGTAAGTGCAATTACGGTACAAGTGCAGATCTCACATAACCCATTGAGATCACAACTGAATGCACATTTCAGTAAGTTAATATTTTGAATTAAGTCACCCCCACTGAAGCAAAGAAAGATTTTGTTCTTGAAATTTTGAACGAGAGGGGTGGATTGCTTAGTTGTTTTGCATTCGCTTCAGTGACAAGAATTGCATTTGGTTACATACCTTTCGGTCATTATCAGATTCACGGAATATTAGTTTGACTACTTCATTAGTGTCAGCAGCCCGGATAGTCTGCATTGTAGCCTTTGCACAAAGTGTCTGTTTAAAAAAAAAAAGCAAGTGGGATAGGGGAGAAATAAATAAGTTTGTCAAAAAATATGACGAATATTATTTAAGAGGTTAAAAACTTTAGTCAAAAAATTAAAATATAAATATGTAAGCATATACTTTTAATTTTTCCTCAATTATTAATATGAAGAATACCATTCATTAGTCTACTTTGTTCTTCCTCAAAACCAGATAGCAGTTTGAAAATTTAAGGATTTGTTATGGATAGTATAAAATTGTTTAGCCCCATGTATGAATTCATTTACTTCTATTATTTTTTCTTCAAAATTAAATTAAAATGATGTGAAGTTTGTATGAGGACTATTTTTCTACTTTTGTATTTTTGTATTTTTTTTTTACTCCAATGGTTTATGTTTCCAGAGAGAGAAACAGATCCGTAAGACAGAAGCTTGCTATCTCTTTTGGTACTACGAACAGAATCCTTAAGTGAGACCAGTATATTATGTCATGTGAATCCAATAGCAGGACCCTATTGGCACAGCTTTTCAACTTTTCTACAGCTCCATGGAAAAACTCCTAATGCCCTGGAAGTTTAGACATTTTAAAATTATATAATGTTTTGAAGTTTATTGGACTCTTCTTGGATTTGGACAGTAGAGATGCTAAATATTTGTTAATTTGACTTAAGAAACACTTTGAAATAATGCTTAATAAACTTTGTTCTGATAAGGAGTAAATTGCTCTTTTTATCCCTTTTTTCCTAATAATGCTAAGAGAAACTGCTTGATTCCTCAAACTATTTATCTCAGTGCTTCCTCTTCTGCCTGGGTATGGTTCTCTAATTTCCCATTCATGTGTTCCTTGAGATACTAAAATTTGTCTCTGGGATTTTCTATGTATAATCCATTTAATTTTGATGATATCCTCAAAAACTTATTTCTATTTATATGACTAGAAGTGTGCCAGAGCTATGAAGTTTCTCACTTTGATAATACATCAAGATTCAAAGACAAAGAAAGATATTCACTTCTGTTATTATTTTTCTTTTGCTTTATGGAGCACCAACAGGACAATCTGGCTAAAAGTCTTCTTTCTTTCAAAACTCCCTTCAGAATTTTATTTTTTTTTGCCTAGAAACTATAACACTGTTAGAATAGCTACTGAGAGCACTGGAAGTTGTTCTAACTCCAAGTATTCCTTGCCCAGCAGAGAAGCAAGAGAAAAGTTGGCACACTAAGACTTTGGGAGCAACCACTGTTTTTTTACCTTCTTTCATTTAACCCACAACTAATCACTTTTTCCACTCATCTTCACAATTTGATTTGGGTCCCATTCTGTCTCTTTTGATGAGTAATTAACATTTTGCCATCTGTGCCTGTATGCCATTAACTGTGAGGTCATCCACCAACAAGCCATTCCCAAAGTGCCTCTCCTTCAGATACCAACCATTGAAATTCAAAGCACAAATTAGCTAATCAGGTCAAGCCCCCCAAAATAGCCTTTTGGACTCATGTGTCACAAATCAGTCTGGTCGCCTTTAAACAGTGCACCAGATTAGAACAAGCAACCAAACAAACCAAAGCGGAAAACCCACCGCTCTCTAAAGCTGGTTTTCTAAAGCCCTAACAAATCGCTCCATCTTTCACTCATTTAAACCTTCCAAATGAGGGTCAATATGGTCCCCAAGCATCCAAATGCTAATGCGCTTAAGGGCGCTTAAGCAGCTTTCTGGAATGAATGGGCCGAAGAGCGGCTCGAAAGGACAAGGCAGAATTACTGTCACTGTCAAAAAGACATTGTAGCCACCCCTAGAGTGGCTGCAATTCAAGAAATTCATGATTTCTGTCTTTAAAGGCATCTGCTTGGGAACATTCCCCCCTCTGCATTTCGCCCAAAGCCCCATCAATCTGTTTCATAGCTCTTACAAGTTCAGGTCTGTTCCTAAGGAACCATAATCATAATAATATGGAAGTGTAAAAATCTGATATTCTCTTGACCACTAAAAAGAAGGTGCTACAATTGCATGGAGACAAACATTTATCTTATTCACAAGCAAAAAGTGATTATGCAAAGGTTCATTTCTTATACAATCTGGAACATTCCTCCTCCCCAACCTACCTCTTTTCAGTTTCTACAAAGTCGTAGTCACCCAAGCAGAAACTTGTGATTTTTTTTAAAGGAAAGCCTGCTTGCTTATGAAGGGATTTTTGTTGTTGTTGGTGGTGGTAGTATTTAAGAATGGGAGAAAATTGAAATGCTATGAAAACACACTGCCCTTTTCATTCTTATGCAAGTTACATTTATGAAAGATGCTTAAAATAATGAGACAAAATCAGAATAAAATTCTGGGATTTTCTTGCTTCACTGAAGAAAATCCCCTTTCCTAATAATATGGGAAAATATATGGATGACCAAATAGAAAATTACAATCTGAAATAAGATACATTATTATTTATTATTCTTATTCTTTATAACTAAAAACTGCTGAATGCAATAACTGACATACTTCATTTGTTAGGAACATACAGTTAGAAACACACAGTCAAAAGTGTGTTGCTGAAAAGTGCTTTGGTCTGATCTTAAATATATCAAATACAGGTTAGAAAAAAGAGAAAACAGAAAAGAAATAAAGGGAAACAAGACTTAAAATATCTTATCATTTAGTCGAATATGTTTAAATGATACAGGAAACAGTATGTGAAATAGTTGTACTTGAGAGGTAGAAATGGAGAAGTGGCTGAAACACTGAACAAAACTATTTCTTTGAGGCAGTGGGAATAAGGCAGTGTCTCACTAATTTTTAAAAATAAAAATTATAACACAACAATTATGTTTTATCCAAATTACACCACAGCATACATATTATTCAGATTAGTTTAAAGTGTTCACTTTTGATAAAGTCTACAGAAACTTAAGAGTTACCAAAGAACAAGCCATTAATCCTATTTGAAGGGAAATAAAGAATTTTTTTCCAAAATATTCAATAATAAATCACCAGCATAAAAAGCTTTTTCCCAAGAAAAGTGCATTTGAACCATTTAAGGGGAAAAAATCCCCCACAATCCACCATGGCAAGAAAATAATACAGATTATGAGATTATTAACCAGGAGATGATTCAAGAGGTATCTATATTGTATCATTCTTGAAGTTGAACAGTTGTGTACATGAAAAGTGCCTGAAAGAGACTCTTGGGAATATGGTAAATTGCTCTGAGATTTTGAAGGAGGAATTAGTTCTGTATAATGCACATCGATGGGCATTGCACTTCACAGAGTACAAGACTGATCCTTATCCAGAGCAGTATACAAATGCTAATTTTTCGTAAGGAAAATTCAAAGAAATGAAGGAAGCTAAAAACAAAAAAATATGTACAGGACTGTTTTATTTGGAGGTTGCCTCTTTGGGTGTCTCCCCAGGAAGCTATTTTTTAGAAAAGAAATGATGGCGAAGCTGGACTGGTGGACTTATGGTAAAATAATACTTTTCAACTCTGGTGACTCTACCCTCAAGTCGAGGGAAGAGTTAGAATCAGAGGGCTATGTTTGTCACTGATTTACATATCAACAACTGAAAGAAAGATTCAAACTAGATAAAAAGAGTTATGGGTTTGACTTTGTTAAGAATGAACTGGAAATCTTACTGTGTGGTAGTGCTGAATACATTATTGCTAAGGTTTATAAAATGCTATTGAAACTCAATTTGGAAAGTGAACATGGAAAACATTGTATGATTCAGTGGGCAAGGAACTTTGGATATGTGATGCTAAAACAATGGGAGAATATGTGGACAAAAAGCTTAAAATTCACATTAAATTATAATTTAAAAGAAAATCTTTGTAAGATGATGTATCGCTGGTATTGAACACCAGATAAGTTATTTAGAATGTTTAAAGGTATTTCAAATGAATATTGGAAATGTAAGTGTAAAGAAAGGACATTTCTTTATCATTTATGGTGGACATGTGATAAAGCAAAGAAATATTGGAGTAGGATTCATATTCTAATACAGAAAATTCTTAAAGTAAAGATAAAGATGAAACCAGAAACTTTTCTTTTGGGCTTAATGGAAAAAGACTTGGGGGAAGAAATGTGGAACTTTGATCTTATAAAAGTTGATGGCAGCAAGATTATTGTATACACAAAAATGGAAGGACATTTCGATTCCCACTATGGACAAATGGCTACAGAAACTGATGGAGTTGGCAGAGATGGCTAAATTGACCATTTTGATTAAAGAAAAGAATATAAGTATTTTGGTTTCTACTTGGAGACCGCTTCTGGATTTTGTGCTTGAGATGGAAAAAAAATGAAACTTTGATTTTGAATTTTACTGATTGGATTGATTTGTTGTTATAGAAATGGCTAGTTTATACTATTAGGGAAAAGTAAAAAGTCGAGATTTGATGTTAATGCTTTATTCTACTGCAACAGAGGAAGATGGAAGTCAATGCCTTTTCTTTTCTCTTTCCCTTCTCCCCTTCACTTTTCTTCCCTCTTTCCCTTCCCATTGTGTCCTACTATTTGCATTCATATTTTTGTATTTTATTTTATAATTTAATAAAAATGTTACAAAGAAAAAAATGGACTGCTTTATTTGAGATACTTATTTATTTATTTATTAATTTAATTTCTATGCCGCCCTATTCCGGAGAACTTGTACTTAAATGTTGTTAGAGAACAGAATGGGGAGCTGAGGATTGTTACAAGTCTTCCTGTGAAGGCTAAATAAATTAAAATAGTTGCCTTTCCCTTTTGGTCAGTTTGAGAAGTTTTTATCTCTGGTTTATATCTATATGCCTTTTATTATATGCAAAATGATTAATTTTACATAACTAAATAAAGCTGGAAAAATATTAAAAAGTGTACTGAATATGTTAGCAACTGAATGTACTAGAACCAAACAAATCTTGCTGCTGCTAAACTAAAAATTATAAGAATCAGAATAGTGTTATTCAATACAAGAAACATTTACTTTTCCCTAAAATGATGCCATACATTATTTGTCTCTTATTTTTCAATATATGTATGTCTTGTAACGTTACCCACAAGTTAATGAGTAATATAATCTTCCACTAGCTTTGTTAAAAGTCACCCTAAATCAATCAAGAAAATATAATGGAGATATTTGGTTTTTGTTATTGGTTTAATGTCATTAGTAAATTATGTATCAGAAAAAAGTTTGAAAACAAAACAGAAAAATGTGCTAATAATTTATTCAGACTTACCTAACAAAGCTTATTTTTAATTAAGAAAAGAGATGAAATGAAAAAACAAATCAAATGCAAGTTTAGATAAATATATGACCATCCTTTCAAAATCATGTCTTGTTTCCTGCATTCAGAATTGATAAAGATTCTCCAGGCAACTGGAACAAGTTTCATTCTTCCAGCTGTTATTGATATGGTTGCATCTGTGTTAAGGGAATCTCGTGTGAAACGGTTCTAAGTATCCATATGTTTAATTACAATATTTTATGCAACATCACAGATAAAACAGAGGTCTAAATGACTAATTGAAAAGCTAAGAAACAATTTGTCATTTAGATAGAGATGATGGATAATACTAAGGATACTTATTTAATAACATGTTAGCTCTGTTGGTTGAGAATAAAATAAATGAGAATGTGTTTTTCTGGAATGAAATCAGGGATGTGTAAAGCTATGGATCTTTTTGATATTACTGAAAATTATATGAATGCAAATTTTTAAAAATTGTTTAATTGTGTGGGAATATGTACTGATGGAACAAACTGGTTATCACAAACGACTTCAAGCTTTTGATATGTTAAGAATCTCTTATTGGGGTTTGCACACAATAAGAGATTAATAAGCAAACACTTGATTGGGAAGATTTCAATTCTTCATTGGAGAAAATTCTATGTATAAATATTGTAAACTATACAAAAATCAGGCCTGTAAAGAACAGAAATGTCTTTTGTGAAAGTTTTATGAGGTGATGAGTGTCATATTTTTTTTATGTTTTACCTGAATCAAAATGGCTGTCTCAAGGAAATGTTTTGTCATGTTTCAAACTTTGAAATGAACTTTTATCAGAATTTAACTGAAGAATGGCACTCTAGTGTACACGTTTCATTAATAGTGGTTTCAATATATAGTTAATATAGTTAAGTGGCATTTTTGATAAGCTGAACATTCTTACTGCAAAGTGACAATAACAATATTTTGTATAGTGACAAATTAAAAGCATTTATCAAGAAAGTTGGATATTAGAAGATTAAAATGGAAAATACAAATCAAAATAAAATTTCTACTTTAAAACAGTTTATGGACAGTAGTAACAGAGAATGAACAGCTGGATTTTAAGTTACCTTCCTATATGAAATTACATTTCAAATTACCTATATCTGAGTTGGAAACAGAAAAATATAGCCAGTCATTTTCTTAGAGCCCTTTATGCTGAACTGATGTTACTTCTGCACTTTTGAACATAAAATTTGTAGCAATGTATTTCCCTGCATTTTGGAGGAGTACAAATACAAAGTAAAAAAATTATGAGCATTTTGATTCAATTTATTGCATCCTATTTGCATAGGATGAAGGGTTGCAATAAACAAAAACTAAATAAATTGATCCTTCTCATGTTAAATATGATGATTTTGTATTTTTATTTCCAATGAAAAGATTTTCATTTATACAACGGTATCACCGCTGTTTTTATTTTACGTTAGGAATAACAAGGGGTATGAATATTTATTTTTTGCCCAGCTCTAAAAGTCAATGATGTCATTTGTTTATTCATGAGAGTTGAAAGGATGTCATATAAAACAATAAGCAACAAAGCAAGAGATGTCCACAGGGTAGGGTTAAAAAAAAAGTCAAGAAGTTGGCCATGGTTTGAGTTTTTCCTACAACTAACCTAAAAAACAAATGGAGTTTCAACCACACCACTATGCTCACTCTTTTGACTATATCCTGTGAATACCTTTGAAAAATGTTCGGAGACTTCAGGTAATGCAGAATGCAGCCGCGCGAGCAGTGTTGGGCTTGCCCAGAAATGCCCACATTTCGGCATCACTCCGCGAGCTGCATTGGCTGCCAATTGGTCTCCGAACCCAATTCAAAGTGTTGGTTATGACCTATAAAGCCCTACATGGCATTGGACCAGGTTATTTACGGGACCGTCTGCTGCCTCATGAATCCCAGCGGCCGGTTAGGGCCCACAGAGTCGTCCTTCTCCAGGTCCCGTCAGCCAGACAGTGTCGCCTGGCGGGGCCTAGGGGAAGAGCCTTCTCTGTTGCGGCCCCGGCCCTCTGGAACCAACTTCCCCTGGAGATCCGTGTCGCCCCCACCCTCTCCGCCTTTCGTAAACTGCTTAAAACATACCTTTGCCGGCAGGCTTGGGGCAGCTTGCCCCTAGCCAGTGTATGTTTGTGTGTATGTTTGTGGAATGATTGTTTTTTCTTTTTTAACTTAGGGGTTTTTATATTCATGTATTTTACTAGGTGATTTCTATTATGTTGTGAGCCGCCCTGAGTTCTTCGGAATAGGGCGGCATAGAAGTCAAATTAAAATAAATAAAATAAATAAATAAAATAAAATAAACATAGACTCCTATTTTCAGGTTTTGTGGCCCAAAGATAGGATCAACTACGCAGGAAAAGTCCTGTTTTCTGATATTTAATGTGCCTGGCTTGTCATGATGTACAAACATGCTCGAAGACGTCCCCTAGTTTTGTATAAATATTCTACTCTAAACTCTACATTAAGAATAAATCAAAGGACATGTTGAAGGGTATGCTGATGGAGTTGTAGGCAGTAGTAACACGTGCACCTGCTATTAATATGTAGGATAACATTCCATGCATCAAAATATACACCCTTCTCCTTCTATTACAGGTAATCCTCAATTTGCAACCATACATTTAGTGACCGTTCAAAGTTACAACAGCACTGAAAAAAGTGACTTATCGTTTTTCACATTTACAACCATTGCAGCAGACAGTCACGTGATCAAAATTCAGATGCTTGGCAAATGGTTCATATTTATGACGGTTGCAGTGTCCCGGGATCATGTGATCCCCTTTTGCGACCTTCTGACAAGCAAAGTCAAGGGAGAAACCAGATTCACTTAATAACCATGTTACTAATTTTATAACTGCAGTGATTAAGTGATTCACTTAATTGTGGCAAGAAAGGTCGTAAAATGGGGCAAAACTCACTTCACAATTGTTTCGCTTAGCAACAGAAATTTTGGGCTCAATTGTGGTTGTAAGTCGAGGACTACCTTTATTCTGTAGTTCAGCTCTTCTCTGTAACCCCAAGTTTTTACTTCTGTTTTCAAATTCTTGCAGTTATTTTTTACTCCCAAATTCAGATAAACTATTATTGTGAATAGTAGTTGAGAAAAATAACTTCAAAATTTGGTTTACCATTCTGACTTCGTTCTATAAAGCCTAAGTAACACAAAAAACTTTTTGGTCAAGCTAAAATTGGAAATAAATATTTCCAATTACCCTTTGATAATGCCAGATAAAAAATGATAAGCACTCAGTTCAGAGGTTAACCAGATTTTTGCACCAGTTATGATTTATCACAATGTCTGAACGTACACAGTACACTGATATTTGTGGAAAGGTAAACTTGAATCTAGTTTGTTTTACTTTAAACTGCTGAGTAAATAACATCCATATCCCCCCACCCAGCCAAATTATTTGCACAGAAAAAATGTTTTGAAAGAGAAATCTAATCTAGTTTTCTCCTCTATATGCCATGTCTGAATGTTTTGTTACATGAGGTTTCAATTGTATCTGAAGTGTTACACCCCAGATACCATTTTATCACCTCTATGAGAATGATATCAGATTGAAATCTATGTGAAAACAATCACTATTCTAACTCAGTTTATTTATGACAGATAGAATGAGCTCCCTGCCTGAAATTCTTCAATTGGTTAGGGTCTCTGTAAAATAAATAATGAAATGTTATGAAACATATATTGCAAATTTCCCAGAAGGATATTATGGCATTTTCCAAATAATACTGGAGGGCACAAAGCACTGAATGTTATTAGAGAGAATGACCAATAATTACTAAAAAAAATGCACTATTGAAGAAATACTGTTATTTTTAATTCCTCCTGATGATATATGGGCTGAACTATGATCAGCTTGTTAATCAATGTCGAAATGCTTTATCTAATAAGTCTTTTAGAACGATCAAAAATTAGGAAAAAAAGTTTGGGAGAAAGTATAGAATCTCTCTGACATTTTAAAACCAGAATTTAGACGAATCACTGGGATGTTGGGGGAAAATCAGCTCATAATAGAGCATGCCATCAGGCCCTAGCATCTAACAACTTTAGTTACAGGAACCCTTCAAGAAAAATTTTATCTCTAAGATGGCTGGGGTTAGCCAAGAGACAGTTTAATAGTATAGCTTTCAGCACAACATTATAAGTTTCCAGAAGATAGATATTGTAGAGAAAGTGAGAGATCACTTTTGCTTCAAATAATTGACCAGTTGTTAGTACAAAACAGCCTCTCTCTACCTAGAATATTTTAAAGATCACACTCTTACTCTTAAGAGCAAAATTGCCAAAATACTTAAAGCTCATCATAAAAAGGTTTTAGACAAATACGAAGATAATTAATTAGAAACACATACTTGTTTCTATTCTCTTGCTAGATGTGATTTTTTTTGAGCTTAGATCAATAGCTTGATTTTCTGATAGTTTACCCTCAGGTTTTCAACTTTGCAAAGGGTAGCTGAAGATGTCAATACTGTGCTTATCCTCAGTATATTTGGAATACTAAAATAAAGCAATAAAAATGCAAGAATAACTTTGAGTTATTCTTAATAATGTTCAAGAATAACTTTGAGTTAACTAAATGTGATTAATTTTGTAATCACATTTAGCTGTGTGATTACAAATGTAATACTATTCCCTCCCAAAACTAGGACAGTATTTGGGACAAATATGAATCAGTTCAGGTGAAGCAAGGGAATATTACCTCAGCAGGAGGTGATAAGATAAGATAAGGTAAGATAATATAACCTTTATTGTCATTTTTTTTACTGTGGGCACAACGGCACACATCAAAAATGAAATTTAGTTGCCCTCACTCAAAGTGAAACACATACATGACACACACCTAAACATACTATGAACAACATATGTATAGACCCACACCCCTACATATAGGTAGCAAATAAATATTAAATACTGTCCATCTTGTATATATAACGGAAGGAGGAAGCTTGAGAGTTCACAAGGTTAATGCTGTATGGAATGAAACTATGGCTGAATCTAGATGTTCTGCTACAGATACTACGAAGCCTCCTCCCAGAAGGTAACAAGGAAAACTATATTAAAAACATGCTATATTTGTATATAGAAGCAATTTCTCCTCTCCAACTTCCATGCCTCCCTCTGGCATTTAAAAATAAAAGGAGACAAACTCTAGCAACCCCTTCTTTAAAATACTAGAAGAGATATGAAAAGAGAAGGCAGAAAGAGCACTACTATTGTAGTTGTTTCTTTTTAGTATGAAGAATATTCACATGGAAATAAGGCTTAGGTCCCTGGAGTATTCTAAAGACAGCATTATTTTCAATAGCAAATGCTATAACACTAAAAGTGGTCATATTCTTGGGCAGTAATAGTGCTCAGGAAGATATAAAGCAATTTGATTATTTATGTGATCCAGGCAACAACGGGTTGGACAGCCTAACATAATGTCTTGTTTGCCATAAGTCAGTAGCTTGGTGCTATCTTACAACTCAGCTGGTGCTTTTCCCTCTGATGACTTCAACAATGGAAGTAGTTAGTTGGAAGGAGCCAACTTGTTTTTGTTTTTTTCTTTGTGGTCTCAGTAATTGGAATTATGAAAGTTTATACAGTATGCCCTTATAGGACATTTTATTTAAAGTAACATGAAAAATAGACCTTAACTGATATTTATAGTTGGCTGTTTATCTTGGAGATAATTTGGCAAAACAACCTCTTTAAATTAAAGATGTAATTTTAATTTAATAAGATTATGCTTACTATTTCCCTCTGTATATATATTCTGACTATATTCCCTGTAATTCCTAGATAACTTCTATATTATGATCTGTATGACCATCTACATCAGCGGTTCTCAACCTTTTCCGGGGCTCGACCCCGGCCCGCATCGCGCATGCGCGGCGCGACGGGCGCATCACGCATGCGCATGTGCGATGGGGCGCATCGCAAAGGGGAAAAAATGGCCGACCAAAAAAAATAAATGGCGGGCCCACATCGCGCATGCGCGGCGCGACGGCCCGCATCGCAAAGGGGAAAAAAATGGCGGACCCAAAAAAAATGGCCGACCCCCCCAAAAAAATGGCCGACCAAAAAAAAATGGCGGGTCCACATCGCGCATGCGCGGCGGCCCGCATTGCAAAGGGAAAAAAATGGCGTACAAAAAAAAATGGCCGACCAAAAAAAAATGGCCGACCCCCCCAAAAAATGGCGGGCCTGCATCGCGCATGCGCGGCGCGACGGCCTGCATCGCAAAGGGGGAAAAAATGGCCGACCAAAAAAAAATGGCGGACTGCGGTGTTTGGCCACCCCCGTGAAATGGTCGTTCGACCCCAAATGGGGTCGCGGCCCACAGGTTGAGAACCGCTGATCTACATTTATATGCCAACAAGGTTTAAGTCTGTTATACTCATTTATGATCCACGAGATAACTGTTATAATATTAGTATGAGGCTTCAATTCCAGAATAATTTTCTAAATGTCTGAAACACAGAACAGAAGCGTAATTTAATTAAAATATGTCATTTTTATATTGACAATCATAATGAAAAATCATTTCAGCAACAAGAGCAGGAAAGGAAAAGAAATTCAGATACTCTTAGCATGAACTGAATAGAACAGAACAAATCAAAATAATCCCTTTAAGATATCAGAGTGTCACTGTACTGTCTTTTAACAATAGGCCTTCATGAACTACTATTCTTTTCTTTTAGTATAGTATATTTTCAAGAACTATTACATGCATTTGTCATTTGCTCAGATGCCAAGGAGTCACAGATCTGAGGGCATCTCCAATAGTCTGCACTGACAGAAGCATTTTGTTCCACTGTAAAAGCACTTTGGTGTGTTCCTCTATTTAAAGTTATACATGCAGTTTTAACTCATCTGATGCCCTATTCTCTCTGTGCTAGGAGGACAAATTGCCCACAGTGGCTCCTTTTCAGAAGAAGCACAGCGTGCAAAGAATCATGACTGAGCAGAAACACAAGGAACAGGCACATAAAAATTCATCACTTTGGCCTCTTGACCTCATACCATTGGGCTTGGCACACCCAGTCTCAAAAAGTAGCATCAGGGGAGGACTAAGTAGATCAGCTGAGTGAAATTACTGCCCCAAAAAACCAAAAACCAAAACAAAACATAAACCATCCCACTTTGGAGACAGGAAAAGCCCACCAGATGCTTCATTGTCTTTGTGGAGAAGTGGTGCTGAAAAAAGGGGGTGATCTACCACATGGCATATTGGGTGGAATAAGTAGTGTCATTGTTTCAGGCCAGCTCTGTCACTTTACTGACTGCAATACAAAGGGGTGTAAAGGCAAGATTTAATCCTGACTTTTTAGCTAGCAGATTAAAACCAATCATGCCAGATGTCCACATGACTGTTTAACATACAGAAAGCTTTGCCCCCACCCCAACAATTTGTGAGGAGTCAGGATTCTAAAACTTCTTTTCTGCATTTATTTTCTGCAAAGGATAAAAGGTACAGTAGTGGGTTTTAAGATGGGCTTTAATTTCTCCCCCTAAACGCATTCAATCATCAAAACAAAACATTAATAGATAAAGCCCAAATTAAGTTAATAACAAACATTGCTAAAATAAAGATAGCTATGAAACAAAAGAGAATTACGAGAGATTAGGTTAGTCAGCTTCCAGCTTCCTCTTTCCCTTATAAGAAGGGAAAGGTTTATATTTTTCATGGTAAAATTTTATACTGTCCATTAGTGTTATGCTAGTGTTTCACTGCAGCATGTGAAGGGATAATGTACATGCATCTACATATTCCTTTAAACACCTATATTTGCTTATCTCGAATCTCTATGTCCAGCATTGTTTTCTAGATATGTGCACATATATGCATTCCATATTAGGGCAATGCCTTTTCATATGCTATCAAAAAAGTCACCAAATAGCACAAAACATTCTAATTTCTTTAAAACTGTTGATCAATCAATAGTAAATGAAGTCCAAAATATGAAAGGCAGAGAAGAAAAATTATATGGTTGATATGAAAACATGAATTCTACACTCAGTTACAGTTGTTAGATGATGTGGGGATATGTATGCAGACATTCAAATTAAACTCATCCAGATGCTCCGATAGTTTTATTTATTCTACCAGGTGCCGGGACAAAGAACCACATTATAACTGAACCTCTTTTTCTGAAAATATAAAAACCAGCTGTTACATGGCTCTCTCTCCATCCTAAAGTAAAGTACCTTCTTAGTAGAGGAAAGTACAAATATAAAATATGAAGAACTTTGTATCGGTAGAGATTTTTCCCCAGTAATTTCTATGAAAGCATAGCTAAAATTAACAAGCATGATACAGTGTTTACTCCGTGTGTGGATCTTCTGTGAAGGGCATAGAGGTAAGTCTTTGTTTATCGACTGACAGTTATGGTCTAAAATAATAGCTTTGTGATAAATCCTCATATTTATGACATGATATTTATAACCATCACAGCATCCCGCAGTCACATGATTGCCATTCAGGTGCTTTGCAACTGGTTTGCGATAACCAAAGTTAATAGAGAAGGCAGAAGTAAAAATTTACTTCCGTCCTCTCTATTAACTTTACTTATCGGGATGCTATGATAGTCATGGGATTTTTTGCTTAGCTACTGCACCACTTAGTGACCCAGTTGCCAATCGCAATTATGGCTGCTAAGTGAGGACTATCTGCTGCCAACAGACTATATCAGCAAAAGTGTTTGGCATAAGACATCTCAATAAAATGTTTGGAATAGAATATCCTACAAAGTAAGGAAGGAATGGATTTTATTGGATGATAAGGACCAGTGAAAAAGAAAGGCTAAGAAGTTAAAACACCTTGGCTTAGAGTGGCTGACCTTGCTTTCCCAATAAAATGAAAGAGAATAAACAATACATTCTACAGGTCTGGCACTGATCAACTGAAAATTGATTTAGAGAGAAAATAAAATGTAAGCAAACAATTGTTAGAGAAAGGAGAAAGATTCCCAGAATATTTTGGATCAGTTGTTAGAAAAGGAAGTGCATGCTAGGAACAAAAAGAAGATACTGAGAGAGAACAGATTCTACTAACATCATGACACCAATAGGAAACAGTGAGCTTTGGAAATTGATAGTGCTCCACCATCATCCTGAGGAACAGGACAAAGGAAACTATACTGTAGTGAGACAGCTGTAAGATGGGAAAGCAGTCCCTACATCAGTGGTGGCGAACCTATGGCACGTGTGCCAGAGGCAGTACTCAGAGCCCTCTCTGTGGGCACGCGAGCCGTTGCCCCAGCAGAGTTCGCCAGAGTAGTGAGCACGTGGCGTTTGGAAGCGACAGGGTAGGAAGTGAGCGAGCAAGCGGCGTTTGCCTCCCGGGGATGCCCTGGAGATGGCGAGAGACTGGCCCCGGCCACGCTCACCCAGTCTGCCATGACCACTGCAGCCATGTCCACCCAGTGCACCATGCCCCCCACCCCCCTGAGGGCACCACAATGCTGATGCAGCCCTGGCACTTTGCGATAAATAAGTGGGTTTTGGGTTGCAGTTTGGGCACTCGGTCTCTAAAAGGTTTGCCATCACTGCCCTACATTATTTGTCTGATTAAGAAGCCACCTGCTTTTCTTGTGTGACACACAAGATTCTCTCAAATAGGATGTAGACCTAAAAGAATAGGGTTAACAGTAATAATTTGGCTTAGCAAGAGATATGTATTGCAAAATGCAGAGATATGAAGGAAAAATATACATATTAGATATCTATCTTAGATATTTGACCACTTATTAGATATTTGACCACTTCCAACCATTCCTACTTTCTGTCTCTATTTCAAATGGTACTTCTGTATCAGTAACTAACAAGCATATTCCAACATTACTCAATCTTGTTTCTTTGTTTTCTTGCTCAAAATAAAATATTTATTAAATATTTTGAATTCTATTGCTTCCTGCACCATTCTTAGCCCTATGTTGAATATATCCACAATAAAGAAAACGAACCCTACGTTTTCCCCCACGCTGGCCGAAAAGATAGCAATACCAACAGTATTTAGACTTATAGACTGTTTCATGGTACTTTACAGCCTTCTCTAAGCAGTTTACAGAGTCAGCCTATTGATCCCAACAATTTGGGTCCTCATTTTACCGACCTCAGAAGGATGGAAAGCTGAGTCAATCTTGAGTCCCAACAGGACTGAACTCCAGGCTATGGGTAGAGTTTGTACTGCAATTAGTATTGCATTCTAATCACTGCACTGGGCACCAAATACTTATTTTAAAGAAAAAGAGGAGGATTTTTTTTCAAGAATATTGAACGATGAGAAGGCAATTTACATAATTTACTTCAGGATTATATAATAGTTCTTGACTTATGACCACTTGGTTAGCAACCATTCAAAGTTACAACAGACCTCCCCAGAACTACTTATAACCCAGTCTCAAACTTATAGCAGCTGCCACCCATCGCCTGATTACATTTTGAGTGTTTGGCAATCGACCTGCATTTACAGACATTTGCAGTGCCACATGATCACATGACTGCAGCTTACAAAATGTTGGGCTGGGAATTGGCATTTACTTCTGGAATTGGCAAAAAATGCTTATAGAGGACAATGGACTCACTTAATGACTGGGGTGTTTACTTAATGTTCATTAACAGCCGCCCAAAAGGTTGCAAAATAGGATGCAATCATGTGGTGGCACAAATAATGACTGGCAGGAGACTAAAAAAAAAAAAAAGAAAGCAAAATTCAAATTGAGCAGTTGTAATCCATTTAGATATGAATGGAAAAATTAAATCACACACAAAAAAAGGCTAACTCTTGGCTATATGCCAAATGCCAAATCTGATAGTTGTACACTTTAACTGTACCACATCACAGAAAAATATATACTGTTGTATCACAATGACAAATTAATGATAATAAAGGCCACACACTGAAAATCTTTCTAAAAACATTTAATCAAGTCTTGGGACATTTGGAAGTGTAACTGATTTGTGAGTTTTAACTGGAAGGGCACTTAGCTAAATTCAGTTTGGCTTGTGCTAATTAGACAGCTTTCTTGTAACAATATTGTAAGATTGCTTTAGGACAGTGGTTCTCAACCTTTCTGAGGTTGAGACCCCACTTGCCACGCCCATGCGCGCCGTGACCCCGACCCGGGGGGGGGGTGCGCGCGTGTGTGCACGCGCAAAAAAAATGTAAAATTTAAAAAAAAAAAAAAAAAAAAAACAAAACAAAATGGCGGCCGCGACGGGCAGATCTGCGCATGCGTGGATTGGCCCGTCACACGCGCCACGCATGCACGCATCCGCCCATCATGGGCCACCATTTTGTTTTTTTTATTTTTTTTTAATTTTTTTTTTAAAAAAATAAAAAAAAACAAAATGGCGGCCGCGACGGGCGAATCTGCGCCTGCACGGATCGGCCCGTCACACGCGCCGCGCATGCACGGATCCGCCCGTTGCGGTCCACCATTTTGTTTTTATTTTATTTTATTTTATTTTATTTTTTTAAATTTTTTTAATTTTTTTTTAAAAAAATTTTCCAGCGCGACGGGCGGATCTGAGCATGCACGGCGCGCGCGCACCAAAAAAATAAAAAAATTTAAAAAAAATTTAAAAAAATTAAAAAAAATTAAAAAAAATAAAAATAAAAAAAACAAAATGGCGGCCGGCGGTGCCCGGCGACCCCCGTGAAATGGTTACGCGACCCCAAATGGGGTCGCGACCCCAAGGTTGAGAACCACTGCTTTAGGATCTTGTTAAGTATTTAGAATAAGATTTCTAAACATGTGAGATGGGTAAATTCATAAGTACGTCGAATTGCATTTTCAGTTAATCTCCTACTTCATGTTTTATGAGTGGGAATCATTAAATATCCCCATGTAACATAACATAGAAATAATGATAAAGTGGTGGCAAAGACAAGAAAAAATTCTTATTTTTACGGGCCCCTCATGGGTAAAGAGTGGTTATCTTTTTAGGCCTTTGACATACAATGTCATCTGGGTTATTGCCAATTATTTTAATTATTTTATTCTACAGAGTTATTACCTGCAAGGCAAAACATGTAGATGGTGCCAGTGGTGGGATTCAAATATGTGAACAACGGGTTCTCTGTGTGGATACCGCTTCCGGAAGTCCATTCTAGGCCTGGGCAACAAAAAATTAACTACTGGTTGTGCGAACTGGCTGAATCCCACCAATGGATGGTGCCCTCCATCACAACAGCACTTTTCAGTTAACAAGCTCTTGGCGAAGAATAGCATTAGCGGCAGTTTAAGATGATCTTTTGGATATGGGATGGTTCCAGCAGTTTGCATCAATAACAAGACTACCAAACCCAGTTGACCACTAGGTGGCAGCAAAGAGTTAAGACAGGTGTCACACTGAGGGAGATGGGTTGTCTCCAAATTTGATAAATAAATAATAAAACATATAATCTCTTTGTTGCCATCTAGTGGCTATCTTAGTAAGTACATGGCTGCATGGCTGATTGCCATGAAAACCTATAGCTTACTTTCACCTGATGCTCTGTCTCTACTCATTGTGTCTCTCTAGGCCAGGGGTGTCAAACTGCCGGCCCACGGGCCGGATGCATCATGTGGAAGCCGCGCCCACCCCATTGCCGGCAATGGCAAAACTCTCCCGATACGTTGCACAACGTCATGTGACATCACGAGTTTGACATGTCTGCTTTAGGCAAATGCCTAGAATTCTCTATAATGTAAGTTTAATTCAGCCCAGCAATAAATCAGAACAGGCATGGCTGGTATTAGTGCCTTGACTATGTGTGTTTGTGTGTCTTTACACACACAGAGAGACAAACACACAGAAACACTTACATATACATTATGGCCACATTTTTTGAAATGGTCTGCCATTGCCTTCTTTCTAAGACTAAGAGAAATTGACTGGTCGAAAATCACCAATTGGCTTCTGTATATAAAGTAACAGTAGAACATATGGTCTCCTCAGCTTCTAGTCCAGTATTTTTAACCACTATGTGCTCTATCTTTCTCTCAACATGAGATTTATAATAATTTCTAGAAATCCTGGCCATTAGGCTATGTAACCTTTATTATAAGGTACTGAAATTGCTAATTTAAGATTCTGAATGCTAAAGACCTTTACAAATGTTGCAGCTCTATTTCATTTTTTTCCAGTAGAAAATTCTCTAAAGGAATAACTCTATCCAGCTTAGATTGTCTTAAGGTTCAGAACAGTTGCTTGTGACTTCAGAGATACATTCAGAGAACATTTGCTTGCTGGCTGGCTTACAGTTTTGGGACATAGCTGTACATAGCTTTTCATAAAATCACAGTGAAATACAGTATACCAGCTTTTATCAAGTTTATTACACTAATTGTAATTTCAACTTCAATTTGCGCTTGAGTGGAATTTATTTATTGTATTTCTACACAGCTACAATCGGAAAAGGCTCTTGATGGCTTACATAGAGTACATAACAAATAATAAAGCTAAACATTTATGGTACAATCTAAAACCTCAACAATCATAAGTAAGAATACCATATTTCCCCGAAAATAAGACCCTTTCTTATTTTTATTTTTTTGCATGCAAAAGAGGCACCAGGTCTTATTTTGGGGGGGGGTGTCTTTTCCACTCACCTCGTGATGGTGGCACCAACAGCCCCGCCCAGCCAGACCACTCCTTCTGCGGCCAAAGGAGCAGTTTCATTCTGCAGCTGTGAATAGAGCTCTGACCTCTATTTCGCAGTCAGAGGCCTTTCCGGAAGGGCTCTGCAACCGAGAACCGAGTGATGGATTGAATCCATACCTTGGTACTTGGCTGCAGAGGCCTTCCGGAAAAGCCTCTGACTGCAAAATGCAGGCCGGGGGAATGCCGCAGAAGAAGTGGGCCAGCAAGGAGAGGCAGGTGTCGATTCATAGGAGGCCTGGTAAGTGGGTACGGGGCACGAGGGGCAGCTCCACCCCAACCCCCCAGGTTGATTTTTAGGTGTGTGCCTTGCCCCAAAACTAGGGCTTAATTTTGGGATAGGGCTTATATTAGGCCCACCCCCGAAAATCAAGCTAGGCTTATTTTCGGGGTAGGTTTTACTTTCAGGGAAATACACTAGTAACAATAAGAAACTTTAAACAAAAGACCCGGTATTACAATAAAGAAGGGGAAGATGGTAACACCAAAGATGGTAACACCAAACGAGGGAAGACTCTCTGAAACAACTTAGTTTTCAGAAGTATTTTTTTAATCCAGAAGACGTCTATTCCATATTGTTGGCTCCTTCCTTCAGCCTACCAAATCTCATTTAAGTGAGAGTTTTGTAGAGACTACAGGGTTGTAAAAAGGAAGAATTTTTAAAATTTGTACTTGTATTTCTATGGTAGATCTAATGTTGCACCGATACTGCCAGCATAAATGATCTGTGACTATCCAGGGGCCAAACTTTATAAGTTAAAGCCAGCACCTTTAACTGACTCAGAAACCAATTAGTGCAAAACCAGTGTCATAAGCTCCCAATTCTGGGAGTCAGAAAATGTGTAAGTCACTGCATTTTGAACTAATCATGGTTTCTGATACTCTTTAAGGACAGCCTCAAATACAGGGTTTTACAGTAGTCTAACCAAGTAGTTCTCCCTTACTTTATCCCCATTTAAAGAAAAGCCCTGGGAAATAGATTGGGCTGAGATATAGTTTTTAGACCAAAGTCATCCAGTTCATGTTCAAGTAAAAAAACCAGCCTGGGTCTTATGTTTCATATGAGTACCTCAATCACTTCATTATGCTGGTTCTCAATAACAGATTTTAGCTAGATTTATTTTCATTTAATCTGCTATTCAAATGAAACACCACATTATGATTACTTTTTTGGGGAAAAACAGTAGCTCGAACTGTTAATGATCAGTGCCAGCTTTTCTGGCTGCATAGCTCTTTTCTTATATTACAGACTATGAATTTTCCTATTAAGAGACCTTTCTGTTATAGATGCCACATTATTAACCCTTGCTTGACTCTTAGCAGTATAGTCATAAAGATATCTTAGAAAGTTCCTACGTACTAGAGACTCAGCCAAGAATTTAGGGAATCTATCCTTGTTAGAAACTTTTTAAATCCACCATAACACATGCAGTGTATAAACATAATGCTATCACTCTCTATTTCTATATTTCTCCAAGCAATGTTCTGGTGGTGGGCGGGCTCCAAGATACTATTTACCAATTTTTCATGCCCATCCCTCTAAATCTGACCCTGGTCCTAGGCTTTTATCTTTCTGACAACTTCACGCAAGCAAACATGCAGCTCCTCTGATAGCATGAAATTGGAAACAATGCTCTACGGAAACAAAAGCAGAATTGGAGAGCAAAGAAACAGCCTGAACCTGGTTTTTAGACACAGATGTTTGTAGGACCCAATCCTGAACTGGCTGAAAGGGGGAAAATGGGGGAAGGTTGTATTCAAAGGTTGAAGTGTGCAGTATAAAAGACTAAGTGGAGCTGTTTTCAATGGCTGAATGTTTCAAATAAAATAAGTTGCCATTGTGAACTTCAATCAGACATCTTTCCCCATTTCAAAATTAGAAGAAAAAAAAGGCATCCCAAAAACAAACAAACAAACAAACCACCATATATGCACTGCACAATGAATTCCAAGATAGGGATTCCATCACTATCTCCATGCATTTCCCAGACACGATGTCCTCTATCTGATATATATTATGAAATCACTGGCTAACAGTTGCATCCAGTTTCACAAGCATTGTCATTTACTGAAACTTCTCTGTTTAGTCCTGAAACAGGAACCAAAGTTATTCTGAAAAGCGGCTTAGAGCACTCGCAGAAAATGTCACGGTCAGAGAATTTTGATTGAGAAAAGATTTAAGGTTGGGTTGGAATTATGGTTTCTTTGGCTTCTCATGCCCATTATTTTGGGCTGAACAAAAAAAGGGGGCTATGTGAAGACTCTGCGATATGCACCATTATGAATTGAGCTGGAGGTTTTGTTTCACAAAAGGCGATATGCACCATTTACAAATGAAGCAAAATGGGGAAATGCTTTGCCATGTGAAGTTTCTTCTTTTGTGATTAAACTTCTCTTCCTTTTTTCTGCATAGCCCGCTATCCAAAAGGCTGAGAGCACCATGCTTCAGTGCACAAAATTCATGTATTCATTAAAGAAGGGGAAAATCCTTGAAAAATTAGTACAAAGGCAGATGCATAATTTAAACTCTGGTAATAGTAGCCCTCATTTGAACTCTTTTCACATTTACATAGTTAAAAAAACATTTATGGAGCTTGCATGCTTAACAATAACAATAGAAAAAAACTTTTCTCTTTGAAAACCAGAATTAAAATAGCCATTTTGTTTATGGAGCAATTCTCAAGGAAAACTAATTTTGGGGGGGAAAAGAAATATTTGCAACTATATGGAAAATGGAAATCTCCCTCCCAACCTCTCCTAATCAAAACTTGTTGAAAAAGCCTTCTATCTGCCACTTATATGCTAATTTTAATTAGTCTGGTCAGTGAGAAATCTTGGTGTACTTCCATAATCCTTAAAGCCATTATATGAATTGGTTTCACAACCAATTTCTAAAATATATATGTTCAGACATACTGTATTTTCCTGCATTTTCACTTGGTTTTTGAAAATGTTACACGTAACAGCAAGGAATCTGGTAACTTATAGTCACATTTTTATGACTGTAAGCCATCCAGAGTTACCCTATGGTAAGATGGGCGGCCAATAGATTTTATAAATGAATGAATGAATGACTAACTAACTAACTTGGGTGGATTTGTTGCAGCAAACAGGATTTATGAACATCTTTTGCTTTGTCATCTTCCTTTGAAAGACACTTTATGAATTTTTTTTAATTTGATTCTTTTAAGTTTAAGATATGTACAGAAATAATACCTATAACTTACTTTACACAAACATCTGCCTAAGTATTATATTAACTATTCATCATTTTTAAAAAAAAAATCTTCAAATTGCAGCAAAGCCTCAGAAAGTGCAGTTTACTTGCTTAGGAACTTCTAATTCGGGGATGTGAAAACTACAGGCTTTACACCTGAACAAGTAACTAGGTAATCAAAAAGACCTGAATAGCTGCCAGAGCAGAATTCCTGTATGCCCCCAATCCACCTAGACCAGGGGTAGGCAACCTTGGCTCTTTTATGACTCGTGGACTTCAACTCCCAGAATTCCTGAGCCAGCATGGCTGGCTCAGGAATTCTAGGAGTTGAAGTCCACGAGTCATAAAAGAGTCAAGGTTGCCTACCCCTGGTCTAGACAATGAAAGATATGGGAATTTCAGGTTTAAAAAATCAGAAAAGGAAGTGGAAGTAGTTGTAAATATTAACATAATTTTAAAAAGCCATATAAAATGAGATATTGTTAATCCTGTTATTAGATATTTGTGAATGTTAACTACTGCAGTACAAAATATGGCAGTACTGTATATGCCAGAGGTTTCATCAGTTTTTTCCCCCATTGTCAATGTGATAATAATATTAATTGGCCCCCAATAAGTCACTATCTTGATGTGCTTGTGGGGCTTGTGCACTTTGCAGAAGATGAGAGCTATGCCAGTGGTTCAACCATACCTGACAGGTTTCAGAGGAATCACAGTGTCTCTCCCATTTAAAAAATGGTGAGACATCAATTACAGTAACCCATACTGGCTCATTTGTCACCAGGGAAAACAAGGACCGCTGAATTCCTGGACATCTGGTGAAAAATGGGCTATAAAACTCAGGACTGTGGGCTGAGCAACCAGGGCCAGCAGCTGCAGAATTACTGGAAGGAAAGATGTTTACTTTGTATGCTAATATACAAAGATTGAAAACAAAGAAATAATGACTTGTTATTACAAATCAAGTCCAACAAGGAGAGGCTATTTGAAACAACATTTTAGAATCAGAAATAATGGAACAGAGGCTAGCAGATCAGCATCGATTTAGAATACGAAATAAAGTATTCACAGAATATTTGGAATTGGAAAAACTACAAAGATCTATCCAGAGCAAAGAAATCAAAGTTTTTCTAGAAGTAACTCAGGCTGTAAAGGCAAACAAGGGGGAGTTGGCAGTAGAGGAAAGTAGCACAGCTATACAATTGTTTTCATTTGGAAACCAAGCAACCTCTCCCCTGCCTCAGAAAGAACAAAGCCCTCTAACTAAAGAAGTAGAAGAATTGAAACAAAAATAACTGAGCATTTAGAACAGCACAAAAATAAGGTTGCCTGATTTGAAGCTTGTTCCAAAGGAACAGCATTGGCACTGGCAGTGGCATTAAAAGATGCCAATATTGTAGTATCAAATATAAGCACCAGCTCACTGCAAGAAACCAGCCAATTAATGTAGAGTATATATCACAGTGTATATCATCATATATCCAGTGCTGGGATTCAGCCAGTTTGCACCTGTTCGGCAGAACCGGTAGCTAATTTTTTGTTGCCCAGGCCCAGAACGGACTTCCGGAAGCGCCATCCACACAGAGAACCGGTTGTTCACATATCTGAATCCCATCACTGCATATATCATTTATAATTGTGTATCTAGGATGCAAAATCCACAAAGAAGAAAAAAAAGGCAAGCCATGTACCACAAAATGAAAGATCAGGCTGGAAAATAAGATCAGCAAGCTGAGATTAGATGCAAGGAAGCTAGAACAGATGAAAGAAAAAAAGCTGAAGAACAAGATCAGATTTCTGTTGCTAAGCAAGACAGTTAAGTGAGTTTTGCCCCATTGTATGACCTTTCTTGCCATAGTAGTTAAGTGAATTACCCCAGTTATGTTAGTAACATGATTGTTAAGTGAATCTGGCTACCCCATTGACTTTGCTTGTCAGAAGGTCGCAAAAGGTGATCACCCAGGGACACTGCAACTGTCATAAATATGAACCAGTTACTAAGCATACACATTTTGATCACACGACCATGGGGATCCTGCAAAGGTTGTTAGTGTGAAAAAAGGTCGAAAGTCATTTTTTTCCAGTGCCGTTGTAATTTCAAACTTCACTAAAAGAATGGTTGTAAGTCGAGGACCCCCTCTACCTGATCAAGAAATATCACCTTGAAACAAGGAAGATCAAGGAAGCACTGGAAATAATAAAGCAGCAAATAATAGCTATAGCCAAGAAGATAAGCTCAAATTGCAAATTATAGGCAGAACCTCCAATTTCAATCTTATCAGAAATGTTTCTACCAATTCATCAATGGAGAGACTGTAGTGAATCAGCCAATACCAGACAAGGAAGAAACAGTGCAGTTCTGGGTGCAGATATGGGATAACCCAAAGAAATACAACAGGAATACAGCTTGGTTAAAGGAGGTGTATAAGAATAAATAAAAAACAGAAATGATGGACAAAAGAACAAGGAAGATCAAGAATTGATCAGTATCAGGTGAAGATGAACTGCATTTTTATTGAAACATCTGACTGGTCTACACTCATTTGTTGCCAAGCAATTTAACAACATACTGCAAGGAGATGAAACTGAAGAATGGCTAACATCTGGGAAAACCTGCCTTATAATGAAAGATCCAGCAAAAGGGGCAGTGCCAATCAACTACAGGCCCAACAAATTACTAACTGGTGTGGTAGCTGATGTCCAACACCATCTAGTTGAAAACAAGCTTTCTCCACCTGAGCAGAAAGGAAAGCACCCAAACAGCAGAGGAACCAAGATCAACTTCTAATTGACAAGATGATTCTGGAAAACTGCAAGAGAAGGAAAACCAACTTGAATGTAGCATGGATTGATTACAAGAAAGCAATTGATTCCATGCCACATGTTTGATATTAAATGCCTAGAAATAACAGGAATCAGTAGAAGCATCAGAAGTTTTGTGTGAAGACTGATGTCACAATGGAAGACATTGTGGTCTTCTTAATAGATTGGGAGAGGTTAATTTAAGAGAGGACTCTTCAAGGAGACTCACTATCACCACTATTGTTTTTCACTGCACTGATTCGTCTGCCAACAACACTGAATAACTCAGGTCATGGCTATCAAACCTCAAAAATATATGCCAGGCTGTCCCACCTCCTTAACATTGATGATTTGAAGCTGTGTGGAAAAATACCATTGGAAACAGAATCGTTGCTCAACACTGTCTGTATATACAGATACTACAATGGAGCTTGGACTGGACAAATTGCCACATTCATTGTCAAATGAGGAAAAATAGTAAAAATTGAAGAGGCCTTAAGAAATAACATCAAGAGTCTAGATCACGGGTGTCAAACTCAATTGCATCATGTGATATATCGTGGCATTTTTTGCCTTGGTGGAGCCAGGGTGGGTGTGGCCTGTGCGTGATGCATCCAGCCTGCAGGCCATCAGTTTGACACCCTGGTCTAGATGAAGATGATCACTACATATACCTAGGCATCCTTTAATCCAGAAGTCCCCAACCTTTTGGGCACCAGGGACCGGTTGCATGGAGAGAGGTTTTTTCGCAGACCGGAGGGGGTGTGGTTTTATGTGCTGCCTGCATCCTGCAGATGGAGCTTTGCTTATTTGTACGGACCAGTTTCCGGCACCGGTCTGTGAACTGGAGGTTGGAGTCCTCTGCTTTAAGCTGACAAAATCAAGCACACTGTATTTTAGGCTATCTATCCACTATAAATAAGACAGATGGACAATAAGCATGGATGTATGTGGGCCACTAACATTCTACATGTGACAAAGGAGCACAAAAGAAGAACCCAAGGCTCTTTTTTTACAAAGTCAACATGAACTTGAAAACAGCTCATTGATCTGAATGCAATCGGTTTAGAGAAAAGGGGAAGATTGTGGTTCTACTTTTGTCAAGCTATAGATTCATTTGCCAATGGAAGCCAGTGGAAATGAATATGGGCCAGTGCAAGATAAACTGAGTGACATAGAGGATTTTTTTTTTTTTAGTATTTCTATGAAGCTTGGGAGTTTTGCACTGCCTTCCTGGTGTCATCTGGAGGTGTTGGCATATAAATCCCTACTCCCACAACATAAAGTCTAGATGAAGTTGTAGTACAGCAAATCTTTGTGAGTATCAAGTTGGAGAAATCTATCTTAAAGAAGAGATCATAAAATAAAATGTTAGTTTTCAAGAATTGTTTTAATTTTCTCCCTGGACTGTTGCAAAAGCACACATCCAATATCTATTACCAATTAAGAATAACACCAGACTTTATAGGTCAAAAATTGACTGACATCACTTTGTACAAGCAGTATTGAGATACACAAAGAATCTGTTGTCCTTTATAGCTTATGTTACATTGTAATGCAGTAAATGAAAAGCCACTATTATGAGAAGATGTTTATGTCAGTATCTGGAACAAATCTCTTTTTTCCTGGAATATATTGTCCTAAATAGTAATGTTGCCTTTATAAACAACATGTGATAAAAATCCTATAATGCCAGCTCATAGGATTCACTCGTTAATAGCTTCAGTTTATTGTGCTCATTCCTTCCCAGTATATTTCTAAAAATATTTTCACTTAGTTGTAAATTAGCTCTCTTCTCCCAATTATATTGTTTACTAGTAATATTCTTATTCTATCCCTGTAGTTTATTTTTAGAAAGTATAAAATAGAACCAACTTAAGAGAAAAAATTGACATACTTATCCTTAATATAGCTACAGCAAATTTCAAAATCAATACAAGATTTTCCAAATTAAGACCATAAAACATTATGATTTATACATGTGTAAGTCATCTAAACATGTAAGAGAGACAAATTAAATATCAAATAAAAAAGGATTATAGTAAATTATCAGCCCCTTTATACACAAATGCTTGTAAAGTTGTATATTAGTATAACCAAAAGTTATACACCATTATAACACAAAAATCTACAAAGAGAGAAAGCCTAGAATTCATAATAATAAAGGGAAAATCAGCTAGAAGTATAATTCCGTGAAAGCATCTTCTTTTGCCTTTTTCAAAAGTATTTTAAATTAAGCGAGCACTGCAGAAATGAATAAACTTGTTGACTCTGAATTCTGGGGACTGATGTTCAACACAGCTGAAGGACACTATCAGGAACACTTATTTACTTTATATTTCAGGTTGAAACATGATTTCAGTGTGACTGACCTTTCCAGGTGCTCAAAAAGCTAACAATCATGAATCAAGCTCAGCAAAATCTTGCTTCTCTTACCCCCTCTTGTTCAATATACCACCTTTTCTTTGGTTAGTGTATCACATAATAATTTGAAGAATTGGAAAAGTAGTATTTTCTGCCTGAGAAATGTATCTGGGGTGGGAGCAACTGCAAATGAAACTGGGAGGGAGACATGCTGCTACTCCTTCCACGACCTTTTCCTGCATACTCTTTCTCGGGCAGCAATAGCATTGCTGCTTACCTTTTAAATTGGCCAACTGATTGCCCCAAACTAATCAACTGAAATAATTCTTTGTAAGGTGGTGTTTGCATTTTTTTTTACATAGGCATGGTTTTTTCAAAACTCCATGTGGCCTGGTTAGGAAGAGGCAATAGCCACCTCACCATGCATTTCCTTGATAATACTCTTATAATGATGCAGACAGATAGGAGAGAAAGCTGTTCAGGAAAATAGTCTTAATTTAGTTTTCTTAACACCTATTCATCCAAGTTCATCTTTTTGAATTTCTGTGCCATTGTATTTTTATTATACAACTTAGTCACTCCTTTGGCTTCTGAATGTTTCTTCTGAATAAGTTTTACTCTTCAATTGCTATATTACAGCTACGAGAAAGTCTCATGACACTAGGCCTCCTTTATATGTATTAAATCACACTGGCCTTCCTAAAAAAAAATTTAGAACATCCTATTTATATCCTTGAGCATCTTTAGACAACTACCGGTAACAGTATGAACTTCAAAAGAGTCAATGTTCTTTCTTATTTTTCACTGAATGATTTAATAGGTCCCAGTACTATCTTCACTCACTCTTTCAGTTTATTAGTTCTTGAACACTGATAACAACACAAACATATTTATTTATTTATTAAAATAATTCATATGGTCACCTAACTTACACATGGTGACTCTGTGTGTCTTGACTGAGTGGCTCATCTTAACAATTTGTTGCTTATGTTTTAACCAGTTCACCTTTTTCAAAGGAACAGGGAAACAACTCAAATCTCAATATAACTGTTTTGAGTTCTGTAAAGTTTTATATTTCAAATCTTGGGCTAAGGAAGAACAGCGACCTTGTAACAAGGTGTGTTTGTGAATGAAAAACCTCATTACACAGCTGAGTACAGAATATACCAAGTGAACTTGATTTTTTTTTTAAAAAAAAACCTCACATCCTTATAAGGGAAAAACTGAAAGATAATTTTGTTTCAAGTCTTGAATTATGATGTTATGTGACAGCATGATCTTTTGTCTCTATCTATTTTGCTGATAAAGACTGACAAAATCCATAATTTTTCTTAATGAGAAAGGACCATTTGATAACTGAATAATGGAAATATATAATTTTTTAAAAGGCAGTTATAGTAGATGTGGAACCACAGAAGATAGAATCAAGAAAGAATCAACTAAGATTGATCTGGGAAGCAACGTAACAATCTTAAATATTTAAATATTGAGGTGATCATTTTCAGAATAAACACAACTGCAGTTTTTAATAACATTACTGTGAACTTTTATATGTTTAAAATCAAAGGATGAGGATATATATAAAGGTTATCTTATCTCTCTTATCTTATCAAAAGCAGCTAATTTAGAGTGTGTTACAGCAGTCCATCTAGGAGGTGACCAGGGCATAGTGCCTAGGAGAATTATTACTCATTGTAATAATAGTTATTTGTCTGTTTCAAACTGTTGTAAGCCGCCCTGGGTCCTTTGTGCTATTTAACTGCCATGATACAGAGGGGAAATTTTGCACTTTCTACACTGATTCAAAAATTCCAAACATTTCTGAAATTCAGATCTGGATTTATATTAAAAATACTTTCAGTATATTTTAACGAGCATCAACAATAAAATTCTGAACAATCTACTCCAAAATAAAACTTTTTATCTCTAAATTAAGTAAAAAACATACTTAGTCTTCAATACTTTTAAGATAGGCCATTTTTCAATTCATAGACCTTTTCTTATAATCCAAGGAAAAAACAATTCTGCACCACAGAGTTTTTATTCAATGTCATAATTACCTTACATGCTGTAACTAGCAGAATTAGATTCAGATTAATATGATACAAAAGTGACAATGTGCAGACGTTCCGGTTTTTTTTCTTGAGATTTGGATGTTACTCCCAGTCTAGCATTACGGAAGTAGTGAACACACTGAATGCTCTGCAAAAGCAACTTTATGATATTGGCTTTGCAAATTTACATGTATTCTCAGTTGGCAGTTATTACATATTGGAGTTAATGTATGCATAATTTCTATAGTTTAAACCTAATGCCTAAGGTCAAGCGTAACTTTGGGGAAATAATAGTACTATACAATTTTTAATGGGGAAATAGTTTCATAAAAAAGCAACATGCTGCTTCCAGAAATCTTTTGAAGAAATTTAACAGAATAACAGAGTTGGAAGGGTCATTGGAGGTCTTCTAGTCCAACCCCCTGCACAAGCAGGAGACCCTAGACCATTCCAGACTTTTGCACATCCTTTGCACACACATAAATATGTATCATAAATTTAAAACAAGCATTTGCAGGTTGGCTGCATAGAGAGAGAACTTTTCAGTTCAGCTACCAAAATGGACAAGGCCTCTGAAGAAATAATTTTATGCACTGGAGCTCATTCTTCTCACCAGTCTCTTTGATTTCTGATTTTAGAAAGGATATCTAGACACATTATCAATACTTTTTTAGTATTTGTTAGTTTTTATACTTTTCTATTTTATCTATAAACTTAAATGTTTAAGAATAAATTTGTTTTCATCTTTTCCTGTTAACTGTCTTGAGCAATTTTTGGGTAGTTAGAAGTTAAGCTGGTAGGTTTACAATGAGAACAGCACAGATATTATTTAAATATATAAATGAAATAAATAAACCTTACATAAGTCAGATATAAACACTTTGAGATGCTGCTCAGAAACAGCTTATTTGCAGGAGAATATCATAAATATTAGCAGATTTAAAATGCATTGGTTCTTGATCTGAAATTATGATATTCAGTAGCCTACATATTTTGTTAAAGAGGAAAATATGTCTGGCTTTAATAAATTCAACATCCCAGTCATTCTTGGACAAGGCCAGAAGTGCATTTTAAGGTCTAATTTTGCAAACTCTATTTTCTTCCAGAGGATAACATTTTTAACAGTACATGGTAATGAGTGCTAATCATAAAACAATCCAAGAGAAAGAGCTTCACTGCCATCTAGGTGATGAATGGCAGGTGTAGCAACAGCCAGCCAGTTCTACTCTGGACTCAGCCGCGACAAGTACTGCTGGTACAGCTTTCACTCTTTGTCACCCAGTGCCAGCTGAGTTCCCCAGCTGCCAGTTGCTGCCACACAAGGCATAAAACATACACTTGGAACAATTGCAGTGGCACACAACACATAAGACTGCATTATTAATTAGCTTAATGATGCTCAGCTCTATTAGAAAACATGCAGTAATTGTGTTAAATTTGTGTACGCTTTTAATTATTGCTACAAAGGATGCCAAGAGTTTATTAAGAGTATCATCTAATTCTGTTTGGCTGTGTAAATAGGATTTGTATTAATTTGCATCTGAAATGCAGACTGCAAGTTACTTCCTGCTGGGAAAAGTATTTCTTTTTATTTCCTAAATGGTGTCACCTTTCACATGGTGATGCCGAGCAAAACCGACATGTTTCCTGAGAAGTGTGTCATCTTTTCCTGTAGCCACAAATTAAAAGCAAGTTTATAGCCACATGCTACCAGGCCCTTCTAGCTGAAGAACAGACCACCTAGGTCCACCCTTTCCATGATAGAAACAATTGCATCAATTACTGTAATTTACTATTGCAAAGAGTGTATGGCTCATTGACCTGTCATTATTTGAAGATGGATTTAATTAACCTCCCTTGAATCTTGCCAGGAAGTGTGAGAGTATCAGTGTGGAACACTGGATATGTCAAAAAACAGCTGAAGAGATGGGTAATCGGTGTACTGGAATCCAACTTTACCTAACTAAAAACCTTGCTCATTTTTAATAATGAGGGAGCAACAAGAACAATCTACAAAAGAAAGTATATTCTCATTTCCAATGCAGTTCAGGGTCTTAAGCAGCCCGGTGAAGACTTGTAGGTCAGCAACAATTAAAAAAGCTTCCCAATGTCTGTATTTTTTTACAAGCACGCAAGCACTTTGCCATCCACAAAAAAAAATAAATACATTGTTAAATAAATATATGGTCCTCTGAG
This sequence comes from Bothrops alternatus, assembly GCA_034064705.1. Lineage (NCBI taxonomy): Eukaryota > Metazoa > Chordata > Lepidosauria > Squamata > Viperidae > Bothrops > Bothrops alternatus. The sequence continues at coordinate 11,416,563 of JARGCV010000009.1, forward strand.
AAAGAAATCTTGACTAGAAACTTGGCAATAATATGAAATTTATCACAATATCCACTGCAATAATTTATGCTGCATATTTAACAGGTACTTCAGATGGACAGATTTAATTTGCCTTCATTAAAACAATCCTTTTTACCAGAAGGATAATGGTTTATTATGTGTTCATTAGGCACATGGTCATCTTGAAAATTTAATTTACTTGACAAAAAGTTGTTAAAGCAAAGGAATGAAAAAAACTTTAACATAACCTGAAAAGGCTTATGATGAAAGCTTACATGCTATTAAACATACTGAAAACATAATAGAATGGAGACCTTTGTCTTTTACTGACAAATTTGGGATCATTACTCAGAAAAGTAGCTACTGTGCTCAGTTCCACTAGAAGTGGACCTAGTTATTTGTATTTTCACATAATTGGCAAATATAGGGCTGGACTTGTATACTGTTTGTATATCTGCAGTATTTTTGGTACTATGTTCTGAACAGTCAGATGTACTTAACCGGTCTACAGCCATTCAATTTCCCAGCAATTCCAACACCTGCACATTCTTACCAGCACTTTGCGGCATTTCTTTATATTTCTAGTAATTTTTTATTGATTTTTTTAGTCATTGTCCAGGATTCTGGGAATTGATCCTCCAATTTCCATATTCTGGGCCTCTGCCCCTCTTGGCCATTGTAAATTCCTCATATGGGAGGGGGAAATACTGGCATTCTTGAAGAAGCTATTGATATACCATTTCGTTAAAAGACGCCATGACCTAGTTAAAGAGCAGGGGTGTCAAACTCGCAACGTCACGTGACGTGTCGCGACGTATCATAACTTTTTTTGCCATTGCTGGCAATGGGGTGAGCGCAATTTCTCTATGATGCATGGCCGGCAGTTTGACATCCCTGTTAAAGAGGATTATTACACAGACTTCTCCTGTCCATTTTGGAAAAGATTATTGTGAGGATGGAGAGCCAATCAAGAGATTGAACCACCTACCCGGTGAGATCAATAGATAAATTGATGGAGCCATATCAATTTCCAGAGAGAACTTATTAACTTCTGTAAGTTACATGGGCAGTCTCTAAATTTGACAAACAAATAAAGCAAATGATAAGTGTCATAATATAGCCTCTGAGAATGAAAAGGTTCTTTTTCACAGAATATACTATTTTAATAAGTGGCCTCAATTTCAGCTTCTTGAAGATATTTTATTTAATATATTACGTACAAACACACATGCACGCACGCACACACACACACACACACACACACACAATCTGTGCCCCTTTGGCTCATCATTTCCAAGACATTTCCAAGGGTGGGCAAAAAAAAAAAATTGGACGTGGGAGTGATTTTCAACTTTCTGCCAGCTTTCCCATTGAGTTTCCTTGTGGGAATCTGGTAGGCAGCATTGGAAATCTCCCTCTCTTCATCCCTCTCCATGCCAGCAGGCAGGTAGTGGCTGCTGCTGGACGGGGGAAGGAGTGGGGGATTCTGCGACTGGATAGGAAACTGTCACAGAATGTTGAAAATGAAGATGATATGACAACAGCATCAGCCCAGTACTGCAGCAGCCAGTAGCACTGAAGCAAACACAACTTCTGCAAATCAAAACAGGACCTAGGTTTTGAACATTCTGTAAATTAGCTCTCATTCTCTCACACACACACATGCAACACACACACACACACACGTGTCTATGTGTCTGTGTATGTAAGCATAATATAATATAGAATAAAAATATAGAATATAGAAGAAAGAAGTTATTTTGATTTGACTGAACATAAATATTGGTCAGGCCTCAATTAATTTACCATTTCTGCTGGAAAAGAGATCATCGCAGGAGAACTTATTGACATTAGTCTCCCTATGACTATGCCTTTTGTTGTATATGAAAGCTTCTTTCTATATGGGGCTCCTGAAATAAGTTCTTTCTCCAGCACTTGGAGATGGAGAATCCACCAATGGGTTTAGACTGTATTCCTGCCCAATCAGATCAAGTCAGCCAAAGCTGTCACACCCGTCCTGGACCATAGAGATCCCAGTCTTGACTTGATCTTGCCCAGGACAGACATACAGTTTTGGCTCTAGGCAGGTACAGTCTCCAAGGAAGGGACTCCTTCCTCCCATTCAAAAATCTTTGCTCCCCGGAGTGATTGGGACTAACGGTCATTAGCCCAGCCAGCTGAGGAGCTCCCTTGGCAGAGCTGAATCAGGCAAAATTCCCCCCTCGGATTTAGCTCACCTTCCTAGCTCGCTAGGACTCCGTTAGAGCTCTGTGGGCCAGTCAGGCCAGCCGAGCAATTTTGGCAATTAACTTCAGACATTTTGACGATCGGAGCAAACGGGGGGGGGCGCGAGCTCTAAATCGTCAGAATTCGCGCGTTGCCTTAAAGCTGAGGATCGCATTTGCCTTTAACAACTGTTGCCGGCTGCAATTTGCTCTTGGAGCCAGCACCAATCAGCTGGCTAGCGGCTGATCGCAGAGCTCGTGACAAGCGGTTTTCTTGCCATTCGAGTAATTTACTCCCCTGAGGCTGAAATTTGAAGCGGCAGAGGTTTTCACCTCTCCTCACGTGCGGCTGCCATTTTGACCATGCGGCACACTCAGCCTCCCAGGGGAATGCAGGGGAAGGGGATCCTTCCCCAGTCATTGGCATCAGCCCCCCCCCAGTGAGGCCCTTACCAGGGGAATTAATCCAAAAAAAGCGGGCGCTACCTGAGCAGGCCCTTTAGCTGACGACTGTTCCCCTCCGTTATAGACAGCCACCATTTTGCCCTACATTCAGTGAGGCCTCCGTTTATAGACGGCCAACATTTTGTTTTTTCCAAACAGGGCCCTTTCAACCGAGGCCTACTACAGCAGGCTTCTTTAGATCTTCCTCTTAGCCAATTCAGATCTGACTGGTTGTTCCTTTGAACACCCAGCCTTTTGTCCTTTTAGGGTCTGGTGTCTCCTATTTCCTTCTTATCATTATTGGCACAATTGGCTCCATTCAGATTCCAGGCACCCCCAGTAGTGTGTCTGTCCTTATCTGAATAAATATACATGGATTCCAGGCCCCCCCTGTAGTGTACCTGTCCTTATCCACAGTATATCAGGCCGGATTCCAGGCACCCCCAGTAGTGTGTCTGTCCTTATCCGTGCACAGCCATAGTTGGATTCAAGGCGTCCCCAGTAGTGCGCCTGTCCTTATCCACACAGAGGCTGTACCTGGGTTCCAGACGTCCCCTGTAGTACGCCTGTCCTTACCCAATGTGTAATACTCTCTAGATACCTGGAGCCCCCTGTCGTGTTCCAGCTCTATCGGAGAATGGAGGAGGCCACTCTTGCCTCAACAGGAGCCTTGCCATCCTCATCAGGTCAACCTGGTCTGGAGGGCACTGACAAAACGGCAGCCAAATCTAAGGTTAGATCTGCCACTAAAATTTCCAAAAGGACAGACAAGCAGGACAAGAGGAGACACCAGGCTTTAGAAAAGGAGTTCTCCAAGGCGCAGAAAAGAGCCAGACTTGGGCCACATCAGTCCGAAGGCCTAGCCTTGGATTACCCCTGGGTCCATCAATCTCTCCTCTGGGGATCTGGTCAATGGGGGAATCCTCACACTCTCCCGCACAGTATGGCACAGGCGAGCTTCCTTCCATGTCCCAAGCTTCTGCCGCACGGGTTCCTCAAGGGACCCCCAAGGCCACATTCACCCCTATTGCTGCCGGACTCCGTCCGAGCGAGCAGACTCCCTTCCCGACGGAAGACCGCCTAGCCTTACTGATCGCTCAGGCGGTAAATCGAGCCCTGGATGCCAGGGCTCAGGCTTCCAGACCAGTAGCCACCACTTCCCGTCTCATTCAACAACCAGAGACGGAGGTCTACGATAGCCCTTCCTCCCCTTCTGGGTCTTCAGCTTCTGAGGAATCTTACCTCCATCAACCGGCCACAGAACAGGAGATACCAATATCCGAGGAGGAGGAGGAGGCTCCTCCAGAGGTCCCTTCTTTTGGTGGTCTATTTAATCCCTCCTTCTTCATTACCTTACTACGCAAGGCCACATCCACCACTCACCTTGGACCTGAGCCTCCTACTACAACATCTCCTAATCCACCAGATTCGGAGGCAGACCCTAACTTTGTAGAACCGGTCGTGACACAACACCGCATTCCTTGCCCCTCCCTGTTCCTGAATGCAATCTGGAAACAGTGGACATCCCTGGCTTCTCTTCTCATTCTGGGTAGCACGGACAATTGTACAGTGTTGCCAAGAAATTGGAGGAGACACTGGAAGTGCCAACTGTGGACGAGCCCTTAGGTCCTCTAGTATCAGCCACCACCATTTCCGGGGATTTCTCTGAGGCCCTTAAAGCTAAGGATCGCAAGTGCGAATCCACCTACTGCAGAACGCACCAAGCGTCCGCATGGGCGATCAGTGCCACAACCTCCGCTTCTTTCTTCAACAGGGCCTCCCTCTGTTGGCTCCGGCAGCTTCAAGCCCGGATCCCAGCGGAGAATATCCGTACACATCAGGACCTTAGTAAGATGGTGGTGGCCACTGAGTATGCGGCAGATGCGACCCTTCAGGCCGCCAGGTTTTCGTCCAGGGCTATGACGTCCAGTATTACTGGTTGCCGTATGCTCTTGTTGAAACATTGGCAAACCGATGCTAAGTCCAAGTGGAAGCTAGCAGCTGCTCCATACCAGGGAGGCAAGTTATTTGGGGATGCCTTAAAACCCTACATAACCAAAAACAAGGACAAACGTAAGGTCCTTAATCATCTGCTCAAAAAGCAGGACAAGCACTCTGGATACTATCCACGAAGGCAGTCCTTTTGTGCAGGAGCTAGATATAGTTACTCCCAGCCCTTTCACTCCTTTCTGGCCAGACAAGACAGACAGGAGAGACAGTCTGATAGACAAGCTCCCAGACCCAGGCAACAACCTCAGGGTAAGTGGTCCTTCAGAGGGAGCAATAGGCCATTCCGTCACACCAGGTGACTCTCCATCAGTACCTCCCATAGGGGGCAGGCTCTCCTTGTTTGCCCACCAGTGGGAGGCCACCACCATGGACGCATGGGTGCTCAACACCATTTGCCACGGCCTCTCCCTAGAATTTGTCACCAACCCCCCGAATCGGTTCCTTTCTTGTCCATACCCCCGGAACCGAACAAAGAAAAGGTTGATGAATGAAGCAGTTCATCATTTACTTCACATACGGGCCATAGAACCGATACCGCTAGGCCAGAGAGGTCAAGGATTTTACTCCATCCTCTTTGTCGTTCCAAAGGCATCATTGGGGATCGAGAGCCATTCTAGACCTCAAGGGCTTGAATTATCATCTTGCATACAGCAAATTCAAGATGGAAATGCTCCGTTCCATCTTGGGAAGCGTAAGAAAGGGGGACCTCCTGATGTCTATCGATCTCACGGAGGCATACCTCCATATCCCTATCTCTCTGGCCCACCGACGGTTCCTACAGTTCGCTTACAAGGGACGTCATTTTCAGTACAGGGCGCTCCCATTCGGCCTGTCATCGGCTCCCAGGGTGTTTACCAAAATCCTGGCGGTTCTAGCAGCACACTTGAGAATGATACCAGTCAGAGTCCAATGCTATTTGGATGATATATTAATCCAGTCCTCATCCACCCAGTCTGTCCTGTCGGATCTAGATCTGGTGGTGAAGCTGCTTCAGAACCATAGGTTCTCAGTAAACTTCCTCAAGAGCCATTTGGTCCCCACAACAAGGTTACTACACCTCGGCGCCATCATAGACACCGTGGAGTGCCGTGTATACCTATCCCAAGAACGCCAAGACGGTATAAGAGATTCAATCCTCCAGATTCACAAAAGTCGGTCCGTAATGTTGGCCAGTCTCTCCCAACTGTTAGGGAAGATGATCTCGGTCATTGCAATCATGCCGTGGTCCAGGCTCCACACCAGGGAGTTGCAATGGTTCATGTTGCCCTTCCAGAGGCAGAACCTCAGTACTTCCCACCAAAGAGTACAACTCCCGCAACAGGTACTGGGATCCCTCAAGTGGTGGCTATCACCAGCCACACGCAGAAGGTCATACTTCAAGGAGCCGGACCGGATAGTGCTCACGACGGACGCCAGCCTATTCGGCTGGGGAGCACACCTTCGCTCGCAGTGGGCACAGGGCCGGTGGTCCAGTTCGGACCTCCAACACAACATAAATTGGCTCGAACTACGGGCCATCCATCTAGCCCTTCGTCACTTTTGAAGCCGAGTGGCACGCCGCCACATCCTGGTCCTCATGGACAATGTGGCAGCCAAGGCTCACATAAACCACCAGGGAGGCACGTCTTGGAACCTTTTGTCCGAGTCTCTCCTACTGGGAATCTGGGCAGAACACAATCTAGCCTCTATCAAGGCCGATCACATTTCAGGGGAGGCGAACACCCTGAGCAGAAAAATGGTGGATCACTCGGAGTGGCGCCTTCACCTGAGGATCTTCAGAGAAATTTGTCACCGTTTCAGCCTTCCGCTTGTGGACCTCTTCGCGTCCTCGCTCAACACTCAGCTGCCTCGCTTCTTCTCCCAGTTCCCATCTACAGGGGCGGAACAGATGGATGCTCTTCGGAGTCCGTGGCCCCAAGGCCTGCTTTATGCTTTCCCCCCTCTTCCTCTACTCCTGGCGGTAATACGCAAGCTCCTCCGGGAACGGGTGGAGGTACTCCTGGTGGCCCCTTATTGGCCAAGGAGACCTTGGTTCGCCGACCTGATGAGCCTCTCCCTCACAGAACCTTGGAGGATTCCTCCGGAACGGATCTCGCTCAGCCAGGGAGTCATTCTCCATCCAGACCCCCAGTGGCTCCAGTTAGCCGTTTGGTGCTTGAGCGCTCAATCTTAACAAGAGAGCTTTGTTACCCAGGAGTCATCACAATAATTCAGGCCTCTCACCGTCCTTCCACCAACCGTATTTACGAGGCCACGTGAAAAAATGTCCGATTATGGTGCTCCGGCCGACAGTTGTCGCTCTCGGGACTCACAATTCCCCATATCTTGGAATACTTGTTAGACGGTCTGGAGAGGGGCTTGGCCCTGAACACATTGCGCAGACAGGTTGCAGCTCTGTCCACGGTCCTCACATGCGATGCAACAGAGACTTTGAGTCATTACCCCTTAATCCGATCATTCCTTAAGGGGGCTTCTAACACCAGACCCCCCCACTGTGCACAGGTACCCTTCGTGGGAATTACCACGGGTCCTTCGGGCTCTTACTAAGCAGCCCTTCGAGCCCCTAAGGACATGCGACATTCGCTACCTGTCCCACAAAGTGGAATTCCTGGTGGCAATCACGTCCGCACGACGAATCTCCGAATTGGCAGTGCTCTCAGTCAGGGATGACTTGTGCGTGTTCCATCGGGATAGAGTGATCTTACGACTCGACCCTACCTTTGTACCAAAAGTAAATTCTCTATTCCATAGGTCAGAGGACATAGTAATACCAGATTTTTGCCCTAACCCATCGCACGCTCTGGAACGACAATCGCATAGCTTGGATGTTCGTAGAGCACTTCGGTACTATATTTCACGGACAGCAGAATTCCGCAAATCCGAAGCCCTTTTTATATCCTTCCATTCTTCTTCCAAGGGCCGGAAGGTCTCCTCTTCCACAATTGGCAGGTGGATTAGGGCGTGCATCGCCGGTGCATATCAAGCTGAAGCATTGCCAGTTCCACAACAGGTCACTGCTCATTCCACACGAAGTGCAGCTACTTCCGCGGCCTGATCCACACAGGCGTCCATTGAGGAAGTATGCAGGGCAGCCACATGGGCTTCACCATCTCCTTTCATTCGGCACTACAAAATTGATAGGTTTGCCTCGGCTGAGGCTTCCTTTGGTAGGAGGGTTCTCCAACAGGTTGTTCAGCAAAGTGCCACACCGGACCAGTCTGCTTCCCACCCTCAGGGACAGTAGGCTTTAGTATGTCCCATTGGTGGATTCTCCACCTCCAAGTGCTGGAGAAGGGCCATTGTCTTACCTGAATGCCTTTTCTCAGCACGGAGATGGAGAATCCACTCCCACCCTGATAGGTCACTTAGGCCTAGGGTTAGTTTTAGTTTGATGAGCCACAATGTCTTGCTGTCAGTCAATGGCTATGCTCGCATTAAGACTGGGATCTCTATGGTCCAGGACGGGCGTGGCAGCTTTGGCTGACTTGATCTGATTGGGCAGGAATACAGTCTAAACCCATTGGTGGATTCTCCATCTCTGTGCTGAGAAAAGTTGTTCAGGTAAGACAACGCCCCATTATCACAGTTAATTGTACCATGAGGGCTAAAAACCTCTTCATGGATTACTGCCTTGTTGTGATGAAGGGGCTCGCATAGCTCAATGAAGCTATGAGATATACCATGCGGGGCCATTCAAGATGGACAGGTCATAGTGGAAAGTTTTGACAAAATGTGGTCCAATGGAGAAGGAAATGGCAACACACTCCAGTATCCTTGCCAAGAAAACTCCATGGACAGTATCAAAAAGCTAAAAGATATGATACCAAAGGATGAGCCCCCCCAGACTGGAAGGTGTCCAATATGCTACTGGGAAAGAGTGGAGGGCAATTACAAGCAGCTCCAGAAAGACTGAGGTGGCTGGATCAAAGCCAAAAAGACGCTCAGCTATGGATGTGTTTGTTATTGAAAGGAAGTCTGATGCTGTAAAGAACAATATTGCATAGAAGCCTGGAATGGTTGGTGAAATTGGAAGAATTTGCTGCAATGACCAAACTTTCTTTGATTAGAGAAAGGTTATTTTTAGTTATTTATTTATAAAATGTATTGGCCATCCATCTTGCCACAAGGCAGCTCTAGGCGGCTTAAAATCATTCATGTAAGTATGTATGTATGTATGTATGTCTATATGTAGGGGGCGTGATGGCTCAGTGGTTAAAGATGCGGAACTTGTCAGCTGGAAAGCTGACAGTCTGGGTTTGAGACCTGAGCAATGGAATGAACACCTGTTCCTGACCCAGCTCCTGATCACCTAGCAGTTCAAAAGCATGCAAAGGTGAGTAGATTAATAGGTACCACTTTGGTGGGAAAATAACAGCATAACAGGTGCCTTTGACATATAGCCATTTGGCCATAAGGCCATGGAAAACATCTTCAGACAACGCTGGTTCCCTCAAGCAAGAAACAGAGATGAGCACCACATCCTAGAGTTCGGATATGACTGGACAGGGAAACCTTTACCTTTTTCATACATACATACATACATGTGTATTAATGCCAGATGATAAAATCCAATTACAGATAGGCCAGGTTGGGGGGAAGGTGGGATCTGTTGTTACTCGATTAACTACCCCCACTGTAAAGCTCCCTCGTTGGGGTCCCATGCTAACTGACAGTCAGATCTTTAGGCCCTTATGAAGGACGTTTGGGGCTGACTTCACATTATGGGGCATGATATTGCAGAGGGCAGGTGCAACGGCAAAGAAGGCCCTTCTGGATCCCGCAGTCTGGAATAATCAAGCCGATGGGGCCCCTACATGCCTCCTCTGCCAGCACAGGTAGGACAGATCAATCCCAGTGGGATGAGACAGTCCCTCAAGTAGCCTGGACCCATGCCATGGAGGGCTTTAACTATTACCAATACCTTGAATTGCACCCAGATGCAGATTGAGAGCCAATGCAGCTCACAGAGCAGTGGTGTTACATGGGCCATTCTTTGGGCCCCAAGAGCTGCCCGTGTCCCCGCAGTCTGCACCAGCTGGGGCTTCCAAATGTTCTTCAAGGATAGCCCCATGTAGACAGCATTATAATAGTCCAACCCTCAGATGACTAGGGCTTGAATGACTGAACTCAGGGATTTCTGATCCAGGAGAGGCCACAACTGGGCACAACCCAAAATTGAGCAAACGCTCTCCTAATCACGATTGCTACTTGCTCTTCCACAACCCCCAAATTGTGGACTGGATCTACCTGGGGTAGTGCCCACCCCAGAGTCAAAGATGTTATTTTTGACATTCATGAATGACTGGAAAACTCTTATGGACTTTTTGCATAAAAAAGAAAATGATTTTGTGATTTTTGGTTTAGATGACTAAATAGAATGGGTTATAGAAAGAAGAGGTTTAAACGTAATCTTAGAGAGGTTTGATTAAAATTCTATGTATAGCTGGTGAGAAGAAGATCACTTTTGTCTCTCTCTTTCCATCTCTTTTCACTTTTCTGTCTTTTATTTGCTTTTTTCTATATCATTTTTTTCTTTCTCTTTCTTACATTTACTTCACTATATTTTTCTCTGAATGTAGTTCTTATTATATATAAAGTATTTTAATAAGAATTTCAAGAAAAGGAATAGACCTAATTCATCCATTTGCACTTTATGCTTGGTTAGTATAAACCTGAGTTATTTTTGGTGGCTCAGTATGCTATGCAAATTGGTTAAGCATTTTGCAAGAATATACAACTATTGAGAGTAATAATGTTCTCCACATTTAGGAAAATGATTCAAATATTTTGGATTATAATTCCCGTAAGATCCAACCAGCACTGTCAGTATTCAGGGTCTGTGAGAATGTGGTCCAGTACATCTAGAGGGCATTAGATTACTCTATACTGAATTCAACATTGTAGTATAATTCTACTTACACTTCCTCAGAGGTAATTCCAAATGAGGTTAAATACATTTTCTCCGAGATGCAAGTATTCATAGACTTAGGTACAACCATAACTGAGCTTGGAATTAAGGTCATAAATCTTTGTGAATGTTAAGTGAGTCACCATATGACTGCATCTTTTTGCAGTGGTCCTTAAGTGAATACCTTGGTTGTTAAGCAAATGGTGCAGTTGTTAAGCAAATCCATTTATCCAATGAGTGTTTTTTGCCAGAAATCAAAAGTACATACTAGAAATTGGCAAAAAAGGCAGAAAATCATAGTCACATGACTGTGGGATGCTACAAATGGCTGCAAATGTGAATCAGTTGTCAAGCATCCAAAATGTAATCTCATACTTTTTGGAGGGTCCATCATAACGTCAATCTGTTGCTAAGCAACTGGTCATTAAGCAAAGAGTACCTGTAAGCAATCACAGCACCGATAGATAACTATGGAAAATGTTCAAAACTTTTGAGGTGATCTACCACAAGCATAAATTTACCCCCTCACTTCTTTATTTTTATTCTTCCCACTCACTTATCAATGTTGCTGCTATTGCTCCCACTATTAATTTTCTGCAAGGCCTGAACTAAAACCATATATTATGATGGTTTTTCTAACTTAGCCTTGCTCTACTTTGCCACACTATAATCAAAGATATTACAGTAATGATATTCAGAAAGGGATTAGATCACTTAATCTTTTCCACAAAGCAAGACTGAATAATGCTTCCATTTGTAGATTAATGTAAAACATTTCACTATGAAGCCTAACAAATTTTTTTATTGAATTACCTCTGAAATAAATTAGCATATTTACATAATAGTTTATTCTGCTACTGCACATGGAAAAGACATCATAGTGACATTAATCTTTCAAACTGCTGAAGGATAAATAGTATTGAATTGTTGACTGTATGAAGCATGATCTGATCAGATTTAATCTAAAACTGTGGGAAATAGACCTTATCTACCTATTTATCTTTTCTTTAGAAATAATTTGTGCTGGCCCATCCATAACATAGATGGTACCTTCTTATGTTCAGAGTAATATAATCTGAAGTAGTTAGATATGCAGTACAGAAGAGAAGGTTAACAACAACAATGTACACAAATGAGAATGTTATCAAATATTCTACAAAATGAGCTACAATTCTTAAAATCCCCAACTGCAAGATATGGAGTAAAGAATTAAGTTTTCTTTGTTTTATAAAATATGGATTTATTTATTTTAATATTATTTATTACTATTTTTTACAACATGAGAACATACGTGTATGTAAAATCAAAGCACTACAAGACATGCATGAAATTCACACAGTAAAGAACAATAATATTAAAACTAAACTAAGTAAAATGACATTTCTTTTTGCATTTCAAGCTGTGAAAGGGGCGTTGGTCTTACCTGAACATCTTTTCTCAGTATGACAATGGAGAATCCACCAATGCGTTAACTTCATCTTTTGCCCGCAGACTAGTCGTCCAATTTTGCTCCGCCTCTCCTCCTGGGACCTCCGTTTCCCAGTCTCGATGAGGCGAAAGCTGTTTGGCTATGTTTTCTTGTGTTGACTCCATCCTCTCCCCTCAGAGGACCTGACTGGCCTCAAGGGTGGGAGTAGATTCTGCATTGTCATACTGAGAAAAGGCGTTCAGGTAATCCCTTTCTCCAGTATGACGAGTGGAGAATCCACCAATGGGACATACCAAAGCCTCACTGTCCTTGTGGGTGGGATGCCATCTGGGCCTGTGTCCCACTCTCAGATACTATGCACTGGAGTACCCTCCTGCCAAAGGAGGCCTCCGCAGATGCGAATCTGTCTAATTTGTAGCGTCTTATAAAAGGGGAAGGCAACGTCCATGTTGCCGCTCTACATATTTCTTCAATCAAAGCCTGAGTTGCTCATGCTGCTGAGGTTGCAGCAATGCGCATAGAATGTGCAGATTTGTCTGGGGACCGTCAAGGACTGTCCCCTGTATGCCTCCGCTATACACCTTTTAATCCATCTACCGATTGTGGATGCCATGACCCTCCAACCTCTTGTGTGAGAATGAAAGGAGACAAACAGTACTTCCGATTTACGGAAAGGTGCCGTTCGCTTGATGTACTGTTTTAAAGCTCTGTGAACGTCTAAGGTGTGCCACTTGTGCTCCAATTCATGGGACGGTTTGGGGCAAAAGTTTAGTGGCACCACCTCCTGTGCTCTGTGGAATAAGGAATTGACCTTTGGTATGAAGGAGGGGTCCAAACGTAACACCACCCTGTCCGTGTGGAAGGTACAAAGGTCCTCCCTCACTGACAGGGCTGCTAGCTCTGAGATGCGTCTTGCTGAGGTAACAGCGACTAAGAAGGCGACCTTAAGGGTCAGGTACTGTAGGTCACAGGTCCTGACAGGCTCAAACGGAGGTAAGATTATGGCCTGTAGGACCTTAGGTAGATCCCAGGAGGTGTATCTGTGTACAACAGGTGGTCTACTGTTAAGATGCGCCCTTTACAAAGGATCGCACCATTGGGTGTCTGGCTAGAGTTTCGGAGTTGCCGTAGGTAAGGATGGTTGATAGGGCAGCCACCTGTCTACGAATTGTATTGGGTGCTAACCTCCTATCCAGACCTTCCGCTAGGTAGTCTAAGATATCTGGGATAGAGATGTTTCATGGGTCTAGTTGTTGCCTGTTGCACCAACCGCAACAATTTTTCCAAGTGGAATCATAGATCCTGTTAGTTGTAGGCCTTCTAGAGGCCTGGAGAGTCCTAATGACTCTTTGTGAGAAGTTGTTTCTCTCTAGGAGACTCCGCTCAAATGCCAGGCGGTCAATTGAAGCCACTGTGGGTCTGGATGTAGCAGGACCCCTGGCTGAGGAAAATTTGGTCGCGTGGAATCCTCCACAGTGGAGATGTAGATAGGTTTACGAGATCGGCAAACCATGGCCGTCTTGGCCAGTGCGGTGCAATGAGTATCACCTCCGCCTGTTCCTGCAATATCTTCCTGATGGTTGCTTGTATCAGGGGAAGAGGTGGGAATGCATACAGCAGTCCTTTCGGCCACTGGCCTCGGAGTGCATCCGCTCTCTCTGCTCCTGGTGTCGGAAAACGAGAGAAGAACCTCGGAATCTGAGTATTCTTTGGACTGGCAAACAGGTCCAACACTGGATGGCCGAATCTCTCTGCTGCCTGTCTGAAGAGAACAGGGTGCAGGCTCCACTTTGAGTGGTCTATTGTTGTCCTGCTCAGGAAGTCTGCCTGGTGATTGGTTTCTCCTGAAATGTGCTCGGCCTTGATGGAGGTTAGGTTTTTTTCTGCCCAGGCTCCAAGCGCTTGTGCTTCGTTCATGAGGGCCCTGGATCGCGTGCCTCCTTGTCGGTTGACATGCGCTTTGGCCGCCATGTTATCTGTGAGTATGAGCATGTGTTGATGCGCCACTGCGCTGCGGAAGTGACGGAGGGCCAGGTGTATGGCTCTGAGTTCTAGCCAGTTTATGTTGTACGTTAGGTCTTTCTTTGACCATTGACCCTGTGCTAGCTGTGATTGCAGGTGCGCTCCCCAGCCGAATAGGCTGGCATCCATTGTAAGGGTGACTCGGTTGGCTTCCCTGAACAAGTGTCCCTTCCCCATCGCTGGGGAGGACCACCACTGGAGTGACCTCAGGACCTTTGGTGGCACCTTCACTCTTTGGTTTGAGGAACCTATCCCCACTTTTTGAAACGGAAGTTCTCTGGAGTGTAGCCTTGCCCAAGGTACAATTGCGAGGCATGACACCATCTTTCCTAGCAGTTGTATTCCGAATTTGCTTCGGCAATTCTGGTTAGTCCTGTGGGTGGATTAGTTGGGGGGGAGGAGATTGTCTCTCCTTTTGTTCAAGGTCACGCTTGGTGACTGGGAAATGGCGTCCGGTTCCTTGTTTGTCCGGCGATCAGCTGGGCTCAGGCCAGCCTCGTGGTTTAGCTGCGAGCCGTCAGCAGAAAGGGCTCAAACAAACAGCCATTCGTTCTTTGCAGTTCCTCCCACCCACACGGACTGACCAAAAAATATCAGAAATATACGACCTTAAAGAAGAATCACAATCAAGAATTCAGTCTAATCGGGCTCAAGACTAGTCGAGACTGGGAAAGGGTGGTCCCAGGAGGAGAGGCGGAGCAAAATTGGACGACTAGTCTGTGGGCAGAAGACGAAGTTAACCCATTGGTGGATTCTCCACTCGTCATACTGGAGAACAAATATAATCTCTCTCTGGGCCAATGTGGTCTTCAAAGCAACATGTACTTTTAAACATGCAACTCAAGCGATACAAAGAGATGATGAAAAAGAATGTTGCTATCAAGTTCAGGTTGATGAAAGAGTTAGAACTGCAATTTCCAGAATTACCTCAAATGAGTAATTTATACAATGTGTCCAAAGTCCGTGACCCATGACTCCCATGGAATTGAAATTTGGCAAATTTTATAAAACATTTTGACATAATACAAAATGTCATAAAACATTCCCTGGGATCAACTCCTGATGTTCTGCAGCACAGTTCAATGTGTGCTACTCTCAAGGCAGATATATCTCTGAATAGTTTCCTAAATTTTTAAGAACTTTTCATGTACATTAAAAGCTTTGCCATTGTTGAAGGCATTAAAGAATCTGGTAAGGAAATATTTCAGAAATGATGACCCAAAGGGGCATGGATTGACTAGTTTATTTATCACAATACCTTCTTATCGAAGCAAACAAAAAGAAAAAATCATTGAATGATGCCTTATGTATTTCAAAATTGATACAAATTGGCATTACTTAGTGCTTTTCGCAACATAGCTGAATAGAAACTAAAATTCAAACAAGTTAAAAGCATGCCTCAGTCTCCAATTGTAAAACAAAGCATTAAACTGAGCTTATAGTTTCCATTGGAAGATAACATAGAAACTCTGATTAGCAATTCCTTGAGTGAGATCTCTCTACTTTATAGAAAACTCCCTTTTCCTACTTCATTGCATGAAGAACTGTAGAAAGCAGACAATTCTTTACAGGTCAATTCCCTCTCCCCCCAATTAATCAATCAAAGACATCTACTCTAATAAACACAAGGGAAGGGGAACCTCTGCATGCTAAAAAGGCAAAATAATGGCCATCCTTGCACCAATGGAAGGCAGCCTCACAAATTTAAACACAAGTTGTGATCTTTTCAGGGTAAAAATTAATTTATAGGATTAATTTGGCCACCAATTTTACTGTAGGGAACTAACTTGAAAATAAACTGTAGACTAACTGCAAGGTTTGATTTACAAAATATAGCATATGATTAATAAAATGTAGCAAGATATACTCAAAAGCAAGTCTGTTTAAAATTAAGAGCATGAAAGACAAGTGGAAACAAGCTATATTCTCTTTCTCTTCAGTTACAAAACTCTTTAATTAGCTGAAAAAAGGTCGTCCCAAAGGTGCTTTTTCAAAAGGCAACTGGACTATGTTTTTCCTAGAAGTCTTTCATTTCTCATCTGAGAAGCTTCTTCAATTCTGACTCTGAATCAGCAAAATGTCTTCAAGGAAAAACAAAGTCCAGTTGCCTTTTGAAAAAGCACCTTTGAGACAACTGTGATCTGGATGACTGAGAATGTCCATAGACACTGAAAAAGAGGTGTTGTATTCGCTCTTTGATTTGGTTTCCCACAAAACAGTTGATAATTTATCTCTATAGTATAAATGAAATAGGCTTCCCCAATTGGCATCTACAAATTATTTCCAAAAAGGGCATACAGCTAAAATTTACTCATAGTAGTTATGTTTCAGAGACGAAATTAAACAGCAAAATCAAACCAAAACAATTATAACATAAACAATCTTGTTGATCTAGGCCAAAAACCATCTTAGTCCAACATTTTGCTTTTAAAAATGCCCAAACAGATGCATCTGGATTTTTTACATGTAGCAGATGGAAATTTGCACTTTTTCTATCATGGTTCTCCTACAACTAGTATTTGGAGACATGTCACCCTCAACCTGGAGATATCCTTGAGTCTTCATGTTCAACAGCCCTTAATCAAGCTATCCTCCATGAATTAGTGGTAACTTTGTCTTCTGGTTATGAAGTCCATTGGTTACTTATGTGCTATATGAAGAAGCACTTCCTTTGATCTGTTTTAAATCTCCTTCCACTCAGCTTCACTGGATGATTCCTTGTCCAAAGGGGAAAAAATTCTCCTTGTCCATTTTCTCCACACCATTCATAATTTTATACATCTTAATTATGCTCCTCCCAGCTGTTTTTTATGCACTTTCCCCATCTCTATTATATATATATTTTCAAATACATTGACCAGAACTGTACACAGAACTTCAGAAGGTAACATATTCTGGATTTCAATAAGGACATTACAGTGTTGAAATTTTTTATTTTCAATCCCTTTTCTAATGATTCCTAGCATGGAATCTGCTTTTATCACAGTTGCTACACATTTAATTGACAATTTGATTGAGCTATCCAACCTGATCTTTTTTTATAGTTACTTTCAGACAGCTTAAATCTCTTCAGTATAGTAAGGGGTTTTTTTTGCCTCAATGACAATCACTTTACACTTACTTAAATTGAATTGTGTTTGTGATTTGAACGATTAGATCATATAGGGAGAAACTACTCATACTCTCTTTGGAGTAATGAGGAGGACAGAAGCTAAATGCCACTCACTGTGATAATGGCAATGCTTTAGAATGGATTCCACATAGAGATCAGGCAGGGTCCTCTTTGCTTTTCCAGAAATGTTAAAAACATAACTATTTGAGAGAGTATGCAATGTGTCACCTTTTACTTTCCAAATTCTTTAATTTTCTTTTAAATTTTGTTCTATTTTAGTTTAAGTTACATTGTATACTTTGTTCTGGGATTTTATGACTGTTAATTGTCAATTTAACCATTTTCTGAATAGTTTAATTGTTTTCTGTACTATGTACTATATCAAGTGAACTGCTAAAAGTTGCTAGATTGCAGTGGAATATGAAATGCAATGATAGATAACTAGGCCATCCATCCAGTTTAAAAAGCCCTTTCTGCAATTCTTTATATTCACTTCTGATTTTTATACCTTTCTGAATATTTTAGTATAGCATATTGCTAAAATCAAAATCATTTGTCAACACATAAAGAACCACTGCCACTAATGGAAATCTTTTTGGGACTCATTTCTTATTTCCTTTTATTTAGAAAATTGCCTCTTTATTCCTACTTTTTGCTTTCTGTTTTTTAATCAGTTAGCAACCCATAAAGAGCATACCTCCTCATTCACAACTACTACATTAGCTCAAAAATGTTTGATGAAGAACAGGCTTATAAAAATCTAAACAAAAAATGTATACGAGATTGCTTCTATCCTCATGTCTATTGATATCTACAAAAACTTACTCTAATAAAACTGAGGCAGGATTTCCCCTTGGAAAATCTACGCTGAATGTAAGATTTATTCCCCTAGCTTCCTAATTAAATTTTCTTTGCTTATAATTTCTACTAAATTGCTTGGAATAGACATTAAACTAACTAGCCTTTAATTTCCCAGATCTCCCTTTAAAAAATGGATTCATATTGACTACTTTCCACTGCTCTGGCACTGAGCCTGATTTGAGTGATAAATTACAGATTTTTGTAGGTGGTTACATTATGGTGTTTCAAGATACTGAAGCATTATTTTCTCAGGTAAAATAATTTACTGCTTTTTTGATTACCTAAGTAGATTAATAAAAACTCAAGTAGCTGTCTTATATCTTTTGTAATGAACACAGATGTAAAGAATTTACTTAGTTTCTTTGCTATATCTCTATCACAGCTTGTCAGGATTGTTTCCTGCTGCAAATACATTCTAAAAAGGTTTTTTATTCCAACAATAATAAGGGAAGATCTATTTTGGAGAGATCTGAATATGTCAAACAAATTGCAATCCAAATTGCAAATCAAGTTTGACTGAGTTTTAAAATAAAACCAAGCAAAACTTTTATTCCCAGACCTATAATAGCTAAGCAATATATGCTGTGGACAACAGTTATTTATACATATACATACATACAGAACAACACACACACATACACAATCTCTCTCAAAAAGGTGAAGATTTCTCGTGTTATGGTCCAACTCTAGGTGGCGGTGTTCATCTCTGTTTCCCCAAGGGAGTTCTACTCTAAAATATTCAATGGCTACCACATGGTGTACGTTTCCTAGAATATCTTTTAAATGTGACCAGAAGCCAAAGTTCCCTTCTTCATTTCTTCCCCCTTCCCCATATGAAACAATGCCGTGAATTATTTGGTCATCCTTTCAGAGATATTTCTTTAACAGATTCTAATGTACACTGCCTTCACTGAAAAACCTGGGATACATTCACAGACACATCTGCCTTGAAAATACGTTGAACATATAGCACAGTCAAACACCAACATGTTTTATGACGTTTTGTATTATGTCATAAACTGTTGGGCACAAGGGATCCAGAACAACATAAGGAGTTGCTCCAAAGTAGTTCCTTTATTGTTGTTCACTATAGAAGAAATCCTGCCAGACAAAATCTGCATAACTATTAGATATCCTGTGAAAGATTAGGGAAGTCAATCCGCTCTGGCTTTCTTCCTAAATACCAAAGATTCTTGGTATACCAAAGAGCTAAGCTCTTTGATCCTTGGGAAAGACCTCTACCCTTCTGCCACACTGTACTACATTCCACCCCATAAACTGTTTCACAATTATTTTATATCATACAACTGTTTTATAAAATTTGGCAAATTTTCAGTTCCATGGGAGTCATGGATCCCAGATTTTGGACACCTTCTTTAAATTGTAAGTACCTAGGTTCAAAAACTCCATGCCCTACGATGCATGGTTTTGCCCAGTTAAAAGTTACAGAAACAAGAGTTTGACTAATATATAGATACCTATATCTATATATATTTTAAAAAAGTTTGATGCCTTCCAGCTCTCAAAATCACTAGCTGGTAAGGTACTATGTTGAAGAACCTGGGCTACACGTAATCCATTCCTTTCCCAGAATTATAGCACTTACCTTCACTTTGCTTAAATCTACAGGCAACATGTTATTTATTGTGGCAAAACTACTGGACTGTTTCCATTATATAAGGATGGACTAGGGGTGACATGATAGCAGTATGCAATATCTCAGGGGCTGCCACAAAGGGAGTCAAGCTATTCTCCAAAGCACCTGAAGGCAGGACAAGAAGCAACGGATGGAAACTAAAGAAAGAAGCAACCTAGATCTAAGGAGAGATTTCCTGACAGTTAGAAAAATACATCAGTGGAACAACCTGCCTCCAAAAGTTGCGAATGCTCCAAAACTGGAAGTTTTTAAGAAGAGACTGGACAACCATTTGTCTGAAATGATATAGGTTTCCTGCCTGAGCAGGGGATTGGACTAGAAGACCTCCAAGGTCCCTTCAACTTTATTATTATTACTATTACTATTATTATATAGCAGAACGTTTTAATAAACAAGACTCTTCTTGCAAAAGTTTCTAAGTATAGAAACATTTGCATGGGAATATTTCTACATTTATTAATTAGAAAGTAAAGGGCTTTTAAAATGATACTGAAAACAAAAGGAACTATAACTTTCAGGTTCAGCAGCCTCTAAGGCAGTGGTGTCAAACTGCTGGCCCACAGGCCGGACGTGTCACGTGGAAGCCGTGCCCACCCCGTTGCCGGCAATGGCAAAACCGGCCCAATACATTGCACGATGTCATGTGACGCGAGTTTGACATGCCTGCTCTACGGCATCTATAAAGTATGTCTTTAAAAAATTAATTAGGAATTGAACAGCAATCTACCAAATACTATTGTTATTCAAGACATGTTTGAACTTTCAGACTGCACAACAGAAGTGCAAATGGATTAAGTACAAAAACAAAAAAAAGTTGTTATGGCCGACTACAGCAACCACAGCTGGAACAGCTATGCCTTTTTATTTAGCTAAATGAACTTTAATGAGCTAAAACTTTCATCTGCTTTATATGAACAGTGATAGAGTAGGTACTAATTAAACACAGATTAGTGGACCCAGCCACTGATTATGTATGCAAGAAAACAAGTTATGGGATTTTTTGTTGTTGTAAATGGGGTTAGGATAAATTGACAATTTACCAAGAAGCTTTCAACCCCAAGTAAACTTTGATGGCTTATTGCTACAACAATGTAATAGTTGCTTCAGCTACTGGGTTGACAAATGTAAAATGATTTAAAAGTTTGTGAACCCCTCGTTTGTATAATTAGGTTCTCCCTGTCTAGTTTTAGAACTTGTGTGGAGAAGTGATCACATTTTAAGTTGTATTTTTCTAGAAATATTGAACGTTCAAAAAAATTCACAACTTTTAAGCACCACTGTATATATTACAGAGGGTATTATTCCCATTCCTCCCTCAAAATGATTCTCATATCATTTTACAATATAGTAACTCTTCACCATGAAAATTCTGTGAGAAAACAAGAAATGGATTACTTTATTATCACTCAGCATTTTTCAAACTTTGCATGCCACTTCGGTTGACAATTTTAGAAATGTTTGAATGAATGAATGAATGAATGCTGTTCCCAGCAACTATTTTTTGGCAAACATTTGAATCCTCCCAAGGGGGTACAGATCTTTGCAGTTTTCAGTGTTTCATTCACAGGAAATGTGAATGAATTCAGAAATGTTGGAGAATTTAGTCTGCATTCTTGAGGACTGAAATGAACTAAAAGAACCAAATCAATAAGTACCAGATAAATATGATGACAAAAGGAACAAAATGTTTGCTGGCAAACAACCAAGAAAGCACCAAGGACTCCATAGATTGCACATTTATGTCTATGGTATCAGAAAAGGAACATTTCTCAATCATTCAAGAATAAATCCCATATCAGTGCAACCTTTGACTCTTTGTATTGAAATAATGTGGATTCTATATATTATATGATTCGCAGCATTATAGCAGGAATAAAGTATAATCATATTGAATCATTCTGAAATTATAAAACTATGCAAACCACATGGTTTGATAGCTATTTTCAAGGTTATTTTTATAAACATTTGCTTTTTTGGCAAATTTAGTATCAATTTAAATTCCTTACTAATTATTTTTTTAAAAAAATTGAAGAATTTTGAATGAAATATAGATGTAAATAAAGAATTTCCTACCTCTACCACTGATTTTGAATCCAATCGAAAATTGAAATCACCAAAGATAAAATATGAAACTCGTTCAAACCGCTGATCTATAATTCTGAAAAGATAAACAAGAAAAACATTAAATGCACTGTGTTCTGAGGTATATGGCATAAAACAAAATCCAGAGCTGTACCTGCAAAGAAATTAAATGTATCTTGATGGTATATATTCCAATAGTTTACATACCCAAAGCCACCAAAGATGAGATTATCAATTCACAAACCCTTTAGACTGGTTTAGAAGATTTCTGTAGAACATATGTGCCAGGGAGAATGTCCATGAAAATTCTCAGTCATTCAAGTAGAGTTGACTGGTAATTGAGTCATGGCAACTGGATTTCTTTTCTTTTTTATTCAAAATGTTTCACTGCTTATCCAAGTAGCTTCTTCAGTCTGAAAAGTTGATTAGGGGACCCTATATATATTCTCCAGGTAGGTTTCACATCTCACCTAACCTGAATAGGCTCATTAGGTGAATAGGCAGAGAGTTGTTCGGATATAAATGTTCTAACTCATAAATCCTACCCTAGGGTCATTAAGTGTGGCCTTCCTGTTGAATCAGTGAAGCAGTCTTAATTTTTCTGGGGATTGGTCAAAGAGTAGCATAAAAATGGGGGACAGGTTGTGTCTGAGGCCTTCATCTCCATTTAGGAAGGATTTTTGATTTTGGCATAAATGGATTCCTTCATTTCTCTCTCAAACCATCTATTTTCCCTGTCCAAAATGTGAACATTATGGTACTCAAAAGAGTGTTCTTTTTAAAAAAATGAATGCATATGCTGATTCTGATCCTGTGGTGCTATTGCTCCTGGATGGTGGGAGTCAAACAGCCGGTATTGGTCACTGTGTGTGGGTTTCTTGTAAATCTCTACTTCTAGTTTGCCACAGGTCCCAATCAGCATCTCATAATCTATGAAGTCTGTTGTCTTGGTGTCTTCCCTGGTGAACCTGATGTTTGTATATGCGACTGTCCTAGAACTACTGTATTACCATGGATAGAAGAGAATGAGAGCCAAATGCTTATATTTTAAGGAAGGGACATGTTTGAATGCTTTTTTAAGGTTAGTTTATTTTAGAAAGTAATCCACTTTTTTGTTAATAGTGAACTTGCAATAGCATTTCTATATAATTGTATTAAAATAGATCTGAATGAATGATGGGAGTCCTCTATCATTATGAGCTCAATAAGACTTGATCTTGTTCTTAAATAATGGGAGTTATTCAAGTGCATCTCCTATGGAGTTTTCATACAATCCAGTTTCACATAATGAAAAAATGACAGTGCTATTTTTCTGGTTTCTATTTTTTCTGATCATCTTCAAATAAATTGCACAAATCATTTAAGCATTAGTCTTTGAAATCCCACAATTGATAAAAAGCCTAAAGAAACATGAATTTCTTACTTGTGGTGGACATAATTGTTTTGGAAGAAAATCACATTGAAAGTTACATGTAAGAACTGCAGTGAAATTTTGCGTCACAAAATGCTTTTTGTTAAGTTTCTGGTCAGGGTATTTTCTAGGTACTTTATTGCATTTATTTATGTGCCAACAGTCATACAAAATTAGAGGAATATGGAATATATGCTACCATTGGCATTCCTTTCATATGCTAATTCTGGATTTTTTTCAGTTCCCTCTTGTATATGCAGTTGGTGCAGTTAGATTACATGTGCAGTTAGATTTCATAAAAATCCTTTTTTATTGTTCAACAAATAAGGGAAATAAAAAGGAATGGTGTAATTAATAATCTTTAAAAATTAAATCTTTAGTATTAGTACAATTATTCAGCACAATTCTTCAATTCTAAGTCTAAAATGTCAAATATTCTGAATATATATTCCTAAGGAATAAACTTTAAATACAAATGGGTAAATATTATATATCATTTTTTAGTCTTGCAATGTATTCTTTAATTTTGACTTTAAAAAGAACGATTTTATTTCTTGGATTTTGAATAGCAAAAGGAATCCAACAAAAACCAGTGCTTTGGGGAATATTCTGTGCTGTGAAGATACAAAAAAATGGCATTGGATAGCAATCTGGAACGTGTCTATCAATTCATCAAAGAATTTGGATCAGGCAGTTTTCTGGAGAAGCCTTGAGTGATCTCAAAAAATATGGATGGGTTAGAATAAACGGAGAAGACCTGTACTCCTTTAAATTTAACTATAAATCTCTATAGCTTTTCAGATATTTGCAACATCTCCCAAATAAGTTTTGTAAGTTGCATGTAATTGTGCATTACATTTTCTTTTGAACATGCCATGAATCAAATTTCCTATAAAAATTGTGATTACTCACTCAGTGGAGCAATAAATTTCAATGGAATAAGAAAGAATGTAGCCAAGTCATGTCACCAGTATTAATTTTATGTTTCTCAGTGGGAGGGTCTACTGCTATTTCACATAGTTATTATCTGATGCTTGTATCATATTATTAAACTGTATTGCAATGTATCTGCAAGACTTACATCTCAGTTTTACACTGCTGCCAAATATATGATCAGATTAAATTATTTTAGCTGGTAGAGTATAGAGCTGGTAGCCTTCAGCACAAATACATACACCCACACTCATAAAAGGTGATTTGTACTTATCACAGGGATAATATCTATCAATACACAAACACACACAAAAATTCATCTAAGCTAATCCACCCACCTCCACAAACATAAATGCGATTCAATTATTTGGTATCTCTAATAATAAAAGACTTATTGGTACCAAGAACTGGATATTCCTGCCAAAAATTTATATAGAACAGACAATAGTACAGGGCCTATATAATAAAGGGTAAAGGTAAAGAAGAAAAAGCCACAGAAGAACTACAAACATGAAAGTTGATCAGTGACTTACAAGATAAGGTAAGGTAAGGTAAGACAAGATAACCTTTATTGTCATTTTTTTACTGTGGGCACAACGGCACACATCAAAAATGAAATTTAGTTGCCCGCTCTCAAAGTGAAACACATACATGACACACACCTAAACATACTATGTACAACATATGTATAGACCCACACCCCTATATACACATAACAAATAAATATTAAATACTGTCCAGAAGTATCAACTATGTGAGCAGTTCCGTTAAATCCATGTGAAACCTTCAATTACAGTATTAATACTTATGGGTGACTATCTTGTTGACATTTCTATAATTTGAGCAACTATGAGTATTTCCACTTAAATACAGTTTCAACAATCAGGCTCAGGGAAAAGACTGTAAAGCAATTTGCATTTAAAAAAAATAATCTTCAAGTATTAAACAAAAACTGACAATTTTGCATCAATTACTTTTTATGATAGCTCAAATTATGCAGCATCAAAAAAATCAGCTGTTCCATTTATAAAGTTGTTTGGGACAGAAAAACAACTTTGTGTAGTACTGCCATATTCACTGTATCTTCTACCATGATATAATCATAACCAGTGATTATGCTGTATCAACAAAAGACTTCTACATAAAATGCTGCAGACACATGATGTTGTTTTTCACTTGTTCTGATAAGATTTAAGTAGCAAGTAATATTTTTTTGGTCTGAATATTGATACATATAAGGCAAAAAATATATCCTAAACAATTGCTTTTTGTGTTCTAGAAACTGATTTTACATTGACAGGCCAGTTTTACCAATCTTATATTTAACTTTTGGACTACCATTTCCTTCCTGATAATGTCAAAGACTCTATTTCCACAAATTTTCTTGTTTGGCTGAATCAAATATCGAAGCTGAATGATTAATCTCAGTTCTAGATGTTTGCCTTGCACAACATTAGTACTGCAAATATTTATCTACCAATTTATTTCTTGAAGATACGCCACTTTTTTGGCAGTATTGAGCAATGAGACTTATATTGTCCTCTTGAACAGAATAATTCATTTCTAATGATACCTATTTATAAGCTGCTATGAGAAAAAAAGTTTAAAAGGCAAACATTGAACTTTTGAGATCCTCCACCTACTTTAATCCAACTGTATAAGGGAAGTCATGTCATTCCTTCAAGGTAGACCAGACTAGGGAATCAAGGTTATGAAGGCTAATACTACTTTTATTATAAAGTTATAGTACAATAACAGAACATTGCAAATTTTAATACTCCCTTTTATCATATTGAGAATTAGGGAAGGTCCTGTTTAAGTCACTTTCTCAAATTATATTTCTGTCCTAGATTCAGATTTCTTTTGTCTTGGTTACAGCTCTTCCTCCTATTCTTCAAGGTTATTCTTGCTGCCCATTGTAAGTAATAGTTTAGCAAGTTCATCTTCCTTAAATTTGCTTCTTAATTTATGAAAGAGGACTACTAATTTCCATCCCTTAAAGCACTCAATAATCATTACTCCAATAATCATTCTCAAAAAAGTAAATATTCAGCCCAAACATACCAAAATTAAATCTGACTGAAAAAAATTCAATATATGAGATCTCAAGGAAACTGAAGTTTATTTCCAAGAACTCAAGAGAAACATCGTTTTGAGAAAAAAGCAAGGGTCTGCACCATCAATTTTCTTTGGCATTTTGGATTCACTTCAACTTATATTGAAAATCCTAGTAATCTATAGCATTGAGTTAACAGAGGAAGTAGTAGAGGTTACCCTTAATTGCCCTGACCCCAAAAGATACCATTTTGATCTCACAGAAGTGTTGTGATTTAAAAGCAGGCCATCCGAGGTGTTTCAACCACAAAACATGTTGCACATTTCTGGCAACTAGGGCTTGTTTGGTTGTTTCTATATAGCCATCCAATTCAAAACAACTTGGGGAGGGATGGGGGAATACAACCAGTTTAAAAATCATGAATAAAACTACCAATCCCTCCCCCCCACAAAAAAAAACAAATAGCAAGAAAACATTTCTTAAAATATTGCTCAGAGTTTAATTCCATCAATGCCCTGGCCCAATTCTTGTGGGAACTGCAAGGTCTTTGTTGTCTTTCAAAAGGACTGGAGGTCGCCTGGATTTCAGTGGCCAGTGACAGAGAAGGCAGGCTTCCTCCAATCCCATCAAATTGCATTATTTGATAGAAGGCATCAGAAGCACGCCAGTTCTGTCAGATCTGTCAGGGAGGACTAAGTGGTACATGGGGAGAGTGAAGTCTTGCTTAGGGGGCCTCAGTTTCTACAACTCACAATATTTCATGTGTACTTTTGCATTAAAGGTATTTATGAACAGAAAAGTGCGTTTGAAAAGAAAGCATAAATATAGAAAAACCTCCAAGTTCATTTTTTTTCCTGGATAATGCGTAATGCAAGTATCAGTATCTGTAAACTACAATAAAAACAAAAAACAGAAAAATTGAGCAGGAGAGTAACTATTATTACTTCAATATAAGTAGCCCTCGACTTACAATCAGTGACATAGCAACCATTTACAGAAACTGCAGCTTCCCCAAAAGCTACTTATTACTTGATTTCAAAGTTACAATGGCTGCATGGCTCCATGGTCACATAATCACATTTTGGGCTCTTGGCAACCATCTCACCATTTGTTTGTCTGTCTGTCTGACTGACTTGTTTGCCACCTATCTCGTCTAGAAGTGATTTTATAGGATTTGCAGTATTCTGTAGTTACATGTCCATGATTTTTTTCCCCTTGTTTACTTCCAGTTTCTGGCAAAAAACAAAAATCAAAAACTATTGAGTAAAATGAATTTGCTTAACCACTCTGGTGCTCACTTACTGATGATTACAAAAAGTGCCAAAAAATCAATCTGGTCATATAATGCCTTGATTTATGACAGCAACAACTGACAACCATAATTTCAGGCTCAATTATGGTTGCAAGCCAAGGACTACCTGTATAGGCTATTGTTTCCAACATTTATCAATTGTCCAAACTTGATTTTAACAGGAAAATTCCCTTTACATTAAATATTGGGTTTGATGACAGCCCTCTTTAAAATCCATGAAAATATGTGAAGAGGTTTGCTTATTTAAC
Source organism: Bothrops alternatus (assembly GCA_034064705.1). Lineage (NCBI taxonomy): Eukaryota > Metazoa > Chordata > Lepidosauria > Squamata > Viperidae > Bothrops > Bothrops alternatus. The sequence continues at coordinate 11,444,273 of JARGCV010000009.1, forward strand.
AGGAAAAATATCATGTATATAATGTTTACAAATGCTCAGTAATATATTTAAGCAAACATTATATGTAAATTATATGTCTATTTTGAAATAAATATATTGTATCCAAAGAATGTTCTTTCCTAAACAATGTGTTTAGCATCTCAGCCCTGAACTATGAATTCAGTAAACTTTCTGTTATTCAGTTTCAAAAACTATAAGACACTTTTGAGGCATTTCTTCCTGTTTAAAGTGAAAATTTAAAACATATTCAAAATTATTCATACAACAAGAGCTGAATTTTACTATTTATTCTCACATTTATTTCTAATAAGATGGCCCAGAGATGAGGATGTAGTGAAGAAGAAAAAACAGACACATATCAGTGATTTTTTTTTGTGAGCCTGGGTTTGGGTGCACGTTGGAAGCTGGTGAACATGATTCAATGTGACAAGAGGAACATGATCTAGCTAAACCATTTTTCAGGGCACCTTGTAAGAAGGATCAGCTGCATTATTCCTTTAATAGCCATGTCTAATGCAATAGGCCAGTGGTTTTTGTCCCAAGTCAAGGTATCAGCTGCAGGTCAGAAGGTAACATTCTGTTTACAAGATTATTTCCTAAAGCACTTATCTTGCCTTCGGTGTGAAAAGTTGACTTTTCTGTTTGTAAGGGGGCCAAAAGAATTGAAGGAATGGGAAAAATTAGCTACACTGAGCTGGAGCTGAATAGAATTAAGTGGGAGGTCTGAGAAAGGCCCGCTGTGGTGCTCAGCGGGATACCTTATTAGCCACGTCATCACAGTTCATTCAGGCAAACAGTAACAGTGTCACCAACATTCCCACACAAAGACAAAGTTCTTTACACAGTCTATAAACATGCTTCCCTTGGCCGATTCATCCTGGCTTGACACCACTGAAAGGATGGTGCTTCACCCACTTTCTCTCCCTCCTTCTCTCTCTTTTGTGAACAACAAAACAAAATCTCAACCATGGTCCAACAAGATGAATAAAAAAAACAAGAAATAACATTTTAATATTTCTAGGGGAGAAGCAATTTAGATGACAACATAATTTTATATATAATCATTTTTTTGGTGCTTTCAAAAATTAATACTAGCTATAATCTTATTTATTTTTCTATATTTGTCAGCACAAGCATATATGTGCCTTGAATGCTAATGAATGGAGACTATTTGACAAAAAAATGAAAGAAGTTACTAAGGGCACAGAACAAATTAATAGGAGCAAAAATTAAATGTGAAATTCCAACAATATTAAGATAGAGTGCTATGTTCAGCAGTGGCTTTGGACAGATATTTGTATGCAAAGTTTTTAGTAAAACAGCTTACCAAGTTTATTAAGGCAGCTGATATAAAACTCGATGTCTTTATGGTTATTGTTGCAGCATGGTTTGATGATACAGAATATATTTTTAAAAAACAAAACAATAAAAGTAATCTTAAAAGGCTAAGTACTGTTGCAACCAAGTATGAGTATAAACTACTGCACTGATAAAGTGTTCAGTTTGTATGGAAGGACTTGGTCTACTTAAAAGAGTCCCTTTTTATGGGAGATGGTCTAGAAATACAAAATATAAATAAGTAAATAAAAATAAAAGCTAATCTAAAGATCAAATAGACTATATAAATATGAATATCCTAAAAACAATCTTGTTGCATGCAAGAAGAACTGCCATATCATATAGCTATATGAGGCTATTTAGAAGTAATTTTACTGAACAAACAATAGAGGTATTTTCATTCGAGTAGAATGTTGAATCTCCACTGGCCACAGCATCAAGAAAGGGGCCCAGAGAAGTTTTGAAACAAGGTCATAGAAAGGTGACTCTATAGAAGATTTTGCATCTTTTATTTCATTTACACACAATTACTCATTGAAGCATGTTGGCTATAAAGGACAATACTTTCACTGGCTAATAAATAAAGGAGTAATAGATTATTATATTATATTATTATATTATATTATATTATATTATATTATATTATTCAATGGTTATAGGAATTGCTTGAGAAATTCCACCTTTTTAAAGTTTTGGGTACTACAAAGGTGTACTGTTATGATGGAGCAACTATGAACATTCTTCCTTCTCACCCAAGCTTTTCTTTGCTTGCCAAAAAGTAGAGGAAGTTTTCATATTTTATGTCAGACTGCTCTGAAGCTAAAGGAATCTGTAAAATCAGTCTGGTATGTAATCTAACTACTCAAATCAGAAAAAAAGCATTGAAATCTTAGTGCATTAATGCTGATTTTTTTTAGTTGTATTACAAAAAATGAATTTCATTTGATTTGACTCCAGTGGACTAGAGTTAGTCTTTTGTGTGAATTCGAACACCACTTTGGATATTGGTTACTAAAAACTGGAAAAAAATTTCCATAATCACAGACGCATAAACACTAATGCAAAATTGTTTTTCACTTATCAGTACAGGGGTTAACAATGCAGCATGGCTTCCTTCTTGAACATTTTAAGTTCAGAGATTGTCTCTCTGTGTGTGTGCACACACACACATACATAACTACTGGCAGATTATACTGGATCAACAGCAATTAAGATAAATGATATAACTTTAATAGAGGAGAGGAGAATGAATTAGCATTAGCTCCTAAATCAGTGGTTGAAATGAAAGCTGCTGATATTACAAATAGTCTTCATTTAGTGACTATAATTGGGACTGATAGCTCCGTTGTTAAATGAAGCAATCACTAAGAGGGAAATCCTGCGACCGTGACTATATTTTCCTTTTTAAGCCTAAATCAGGGCAATGTGTACTGACTGTAATGGTAATTATGAGACTGAGGGTTGCTACGAAGGTCATAAATGTGGGCATTAGTCATAAGCTATATTTTTCAGCACCACCATAATTTCAATCATTAAACAAGACAGTTGCTAAGTGAAAACTACCTATCTAAAAGCATTAATGTGGTCAAATTTATAAAACAGTATCATTTTTCAGATGCAACCATTTCTTTAGTGACATCTAAAAATGATATGGTAGAACTGGAAACACAGAAATAAACCCAGCAAAACAAAAGAACATCAATAACAGCAAAATAAGGAATTGGCTTTCTTTCATGCTTGCATGTATACCAATAGTAGCTAATTATTATTAACCAGCCACTAAGGGAAAAAGGATCCTGGATTAAATAAAGAATCTTCGGATGCTCCTTAATGTTAGACTATTCATTTACCAACAAATGGATTTGTCCCTTTTGAACAATTCCATTTGTTGCTAAGCACTCCATAACTTATTTCTTTTTTTAAAAAAATTGCTTTATTTTTTTCAATTTATATGGCCACCCATATGAAACAAGTGATTCTGGGTTGCGGGCAATCATAAAATCAATTAAATCCAAATTACAAGCACAATACAAAGAAAATTAAATATATACAACAGATAAGAAAATTATAATCTATAGATGTCAGTATATCCAGGAAATGGGGTGCTTAACACATTTGGGGGGAAAGTTAAATAATGTCAGCTTAGAGCAACAAAAAAAAAGACCTAATATAAGTGTTTTCACCAGCATGCTTCAAATATTGTAATGCTGACATTAAAAAGCTTAACTTTATCATATTTTTGAACCTTTTTACTTTTTGATATAATAGCCAAACCTATTGATAATACAAAAACATTTCAAAATGTCATGCAACAAACAAGATAAAAGGTGTTGTCAAGAGTCTTAGGTAATCCTCTTATTACTTAGGGCATTTGCCAGGATCATTTAACTAATATGTGAGTTCACTTTTAATTTCATTATCGAGTCCCATGAACAACACCAAAAGAGCAATATTTTTAAAATCAATTATCATGTCAGCAGATATTAAGATGGCAAGAAAGACCACATCAATAATATATATTTAATTTAGGGAAAGGATTACAAGAGCTATACAAATAAATTTTTAGAGCTGGAAAAATGGCTCTGTTTAGTTAGAATGGTTTTTCCCTCTATTGACAAAACCATGATCTTACCTGACATTGACATTTAAACTAACGCAATGTTAGATGTGTATAATGATATAAGTACTTGTCAATTCTGCTACAATAAAGCACTACTACTATTGTAATGGGCAAAGCTGTTATAAATGTGAATTGTAGTACAATACCCTGGCTTTAGATCAAAATCTACAGTTCATAGGTTTGTAAGAAGCATTAGATTTAAAAGAGAACAGACAAGCAATTATATCCAGTAACAGGACAGGTCAGATGTGGAATATTTGGAATGTATGGTTCTTTATTAACCATAATTCTAATAACTTCAATGTGGTAAAATCAATGCTGAATCTCCAGTTCAAACTGAACTAAAAACCAATAATCTTCAATTTTATAAACTATGTAAAAATGGTGTTCTAATTTAAAGATTATTTAACACAATAGGTAGGAAGAAAAGTAAATGTCCTTGGACCGTTCATTCTATCTCAGCATTAGGAAATAGGCAATGGCAAACTAGTTGTGAAAACTGCAGGAAAACATTGCTAGGAGTCAAAAATAACTAGAAGGAATGATTTTTTATTTTCTAGTTTCTATATTTTAAGAAATATGTAAACATGTCAATGTTACATGCATTTGCAATTTATGAGTATACAAATTTTGTACATAGTTTGGGAAAAGCTGCAGAAGATAGGATTTTCCACACAAGGAATGTCAGAAATTAGAGAGAGTCTGGGAGCCATAATCCATCTTCCCTCACAACACAGATGCAACTGTACTCACATACAATTTTAGTATAAGATCACTCCTTTTTTTCCATAAAGAAAAGAGTCTGTCTGTCTGTCTGTCTGTCTGTCTGTCTGTCTGTCTCTGTCTCTGTCTCTGTCTCTGTCTCTCTCTCTCTCTCTCTCTCTCTCTCTCTCTCTCTCTCTCTCTCTCTCTCTCTCTCTATATCTATCTATCTATCTATCTATCTATCAATTCATCCACCCATTTTAATGTTCACAATAGTTGTAGATTCAGCTGGTTTAAAATTAAAATGTAGTTATTTTTTATAATCCCTGTCAAAAGCAACAGTGTTTTATTACTGGAAAAAAAACTATGTTTAAATAACAAGAGTAAACTACGGTAGTATTTACAAATACGCCAAGTGCTCAGATTTTTCCAGTGATCTGGATCATTCACACAAGGTTTGCCTCTGCCTAGAAACAAAGTAGCTTTTTTTCAGCTCATTTACTTGCTAGTTCTGGGAAAAGCCCAAAAAGAAATGTTTAGAGTAGAGGGGTCTTTGAGAAGATGTGACAGTTGACTGATGAGCATCTATAAAATGACAAAGCATTGCTCTGTGCAGGCTGTGCATCACATTGCCTCACCCTGGGAAAACTAATTGCTTTGAATTGTTAATAGTAACATTATTTTTCCGGCAATCATTTCTTTTGAATACTCAAAATGAGCATGAAACAGCTCTTTTGACTGAACATAAAAGTTAAATGTCCCAATGTTGATCAAATTAACTTCAGCTATGTGACAATGGACTATATTTGTGAGAAAATAATGAGGATCACAAAAAGAGCCTTTATGCCAAGATTTCACAGTTGTAATGTAAAAAAAATGTTTCTGTTCAACTAGGCCAAGCTATGTTTTGAAGAGACAACAGAAGATCTATGTCATTTGAGGGGATGGGAGTAAGAAGAATATTGGGATAAATTTTGATTTTAGAATTGGCATATTAAGCATAGTTGTGTGTAATTACTCCTCTTCCACACTATTACTGTAATTTTCATTGAAGACCTGCTTATTCAATTCCTTATTTTAAACATTTCTTGTGTTTCTCTCCTCTCTATCAATATGATCTGCTTAGTAGCAGTAACTATGCAACTTCAATTACAGGGTAGTTCTATCTTGAAAGGCACAAGATTTATCAATTAAACATTTATTAGGAACATTAAATACAGGGCTTGTAACACAAATGGTTTTTATAAGAAACTACTAGCCTCAAAGCAAGTCTTGCTATAAGTTACTGCAATGTCTCTAAATGTGACAAAAGTTTATAAGGTTACTCTCAAAAAATCTGAATGCCATTGATGAACAGCTAAGAAAACAGTTTCAAACAACCTTAATAAAAATCAAAGCATGCTATAGATTTGCTTCATTTTTCTTTTGATAATTTTTATTCTTTTCAATAATGCTTTACTTAACTACAATGCTACAGAACTATATACGATTTTTGAATATGTATTTTTTACACTTAAACTCGTTCTCTAAAAAACCCTCTCAATTTACTTTTCTTCCAAATAATTAAGACAGAACACAGTCTATGATGCTCAGTTCAATCTTGCATAACCTGACTAATTAATTGGGATTCAGAGGGGCCAAGATGCATCCAGCTGATGGAACTGTTTCACTTACTCCCACAGCAACTTAAATCAAATGTGAAAAGATGTTTCAGTTTCATTCAGTGAGGTTAGCTCATTAAATGCTTTTCCTTTTTAGCATTGTTCCTGAAACCTGAACTGCATTTGCTCTTAAATGCTCTTTAGCAGTTTAAAGGCTATTGAGGAAAAGATTTATCAGGCTCTGGTTTTAACAGCACTAAATCTGCATCATTAGAGGATGCAGATAAGGGGATTTCAAGGTCCAGCTTGAAATTTCTTTCTTCTGTCTTTATCTGACACTGCCTAACTCCTGTAGCTCAGCTGGAAATGTAGACCTATGAATCCTTAAAGGGAGATTAAAAGGCAAGAAAAGAACCGACTTTCTTTCCTATAGATGCTCTTACTTTCCCCTTTTCTACTGTCTGAAGGAGTGATGACAGACAATAGTCCAAGATGGTTCCCAAAACCTTCTGAATGGGGGCACTGTTGGTGGTAGCATTCATTCAAAATGAGCTTCAGTGTATTGTCCTCCCCCATCAGCAGATCAGAATAGAGTTTGCTGGTGGCTGCCAAAAGGTTAGCAGTCCTGATGAAAGGGGTTTCCCATTATTCACTGCTCTTACAGAAGTCCCTTTTGTGCTGAGAAGCCCACCGTTTCACTACGGAGGTCCGGATCTGCGGTTGGCTGCTTTCTCAAAATGAGCAATCTATATGAATGCAAACCTACAGTGATATTGCCACCTAAAAGTGAAGATTTTCTTTTCTGAAAGACAGGAGAGCCAAGTCTGGTTTTGGCAGTGTCACATCGTAATGATATACTGCCATGACTTATTTGACCTACAATTAATGCTATTGCAACTGAGCAATTTCCTTACTTTGGCCAAGACATTTGTGGAAGCATTCCAAAGCTTGACAACATTAAAGGAAAACAAACAGCAAATCACAGTAATATACAAATGTTCCCTTGGAACACTATCATAATCAAAAGAGATGGAAATAATTCCCACATGAAAAACTAATTCATTCCTCTTGAAGTTTATGAACATAACTGCATGTTATTTGATAGAGTGGCATAATGGGTCAATTACATTTTATTAGACCACCTACTATCTGCCAGTTGCTAGGATCACTACAAAGAATGCTGGCCCAGGTAGAGCTTAATCTTACCCACCAAACAATAGGCACAAAAAAGTAGACTCACAATCATGTTACCCAGATTAGTTATGCCTGAATTCTAAAGGGACACCAAATGTTTTTCAGTACATTTGGTACACATTGGTAAACTACAGGGACTAGTGGCCCACACAGATAATAAGAATAAAGTCAAAATACTTTTATCTTAGACTAATTAAAACAAAGCAAGAAAGAAAGCAAAAACCTCATGAAGTTCCATTTTTAAGATGGGGAGTGTGAGAAGAAGACAATTCATGAATTTTGAATAACCAAGTGGCTGAAGCACACCAGTAAATACATTATACAAGAATCCTTTGCCAGATGAGGAGTAATCAAATCAAAGGACAATGTAATATTCTAACATTCATATTTCTTTTCCCCAAATGTTCTTCATTACTTACCTGTCAAGTACATAACTAAGGGCCTTATGCCTTATTCCTGAGTAAACCGATGGGCTGGTTTCCCAAGCAACTAAATTGGAAGCATCATGGAAAAGGTGAATGTTTACCAAGTCAAAGGCACTGTGATGAAAGGGGGAAAAAACTTAGTCTCAGAATATATATAAGAATCTTTTAAAATATCAATATACTACATATATTGTAAAAGCAGCTAGTAAAATAAAAGAGCATGGCACATAAAAATAGCCAAATACAAAGTAGAACAAATCAGTGTTTAAGAATTCACAAAGCAGAACCTAGGACTCTTGGTGTTGGAAAGTAATTTCATGAAAGGGGAACTATACAGAAAAGGCCCTGTTGTACTCATCTTGCAGTTCTTACTTGTGAACTTGAAAACAAAGTTTAGAAATTGGTTTTAAAGTTCATCAGGTTTATGCAAGTACAATAGTCCTTCAGAAAATCTAGTACCAATCCATTTAGGATTTCAAAAGGACATATTACTATATTAAATTGGTTTGGAAACACACACTATACAACAAAGGTACATGACATTAATGTTTGGTTTTTACAGTGGTTTTGACTGCTTCACTACTACCTTTAAAATATTATAGTAATCTGGCATACTTTTTATTACAAATACCATGGTAAACTGAGTTGAGAAAAACTTTCAAACTTCATATTTATCTGCTCTGGAGGAAAGTAATATCTTCTACAGCAAGGGTCCCCAACCCTCAGTTTGTGGACCTGCAGTGGTCCGTGACATGCCAGCAACCGGGCTGCGCAAACAAGCGAAGCCCCATCTGCAGGATGCAGGCAGCATGCAAAACCACACCTTCTCTGGGCCACAGAAAAACTTTTCTCCCTGTCTTTTCTTTCTGCAATTTTAATTTTTTTATCTTCTTAATTTGTATTAGCTTATCCTTGTATTTTTAAACTTTAATAAAAATATTACACAATATACAAAAATATACATTATACAAAAATATTACAATTAAAAGAGAAGAACATTTTTTTACTTACTAATACAAAATGGAGCAAAATACTTTAACAGTGGATGTATTGAAGGATATTTCTGAATGGATCAGAAATCAATTTAAAAAAATATCTGCTATTGTACTTAGACTGTCTAAAAGATTGTATGGAGGAGGAACAAGTTTTATTGGACAAGACTGATGATTTAAAAATGACAGACTAGGAATGATATAAGAGAGCCAGTTTGGTCTAGTGGTTAAGATACAAGGCTAGGAAGTAGAGACTGTGAGTTCAAGTCCTGCCTTAGCCATGAAAGCCAACTGGGTGACTTTGGGCCAGTCACTCTCTCTCAGTCCAACCTACCTCACAGGATTGTTATGGGGGAAATAGGAGGAGGAAGGTATGTTGGCTATATTCACTGCCTTGAGTTATTTGTTAAAATAACTCTTTTTCACTTTTCACAGTGAAGGACATAAATTAATTATCCAAAATGCAATTGGTGACTGGATATCTGTCCATTATTGTTCTATCATCATCTTTACAAAGGTCTTTTCAGTGAGGTGGCCTTGGTGCTCCCTGAGCTTGGTTGTTTTCTTACAGATGTTTCATTACCAAAACTAGGAAACATCATCAGTGCTGAAGCAAAGCCCACTTTCTTCTAGCTCTGAAGGTATTACCTAAACGATATACAGTCTCCTGCTTGAACAGGGGGTTGGACTCGGTCCCTTCCAACCCTGTTATTCTGTTAATAAAGGTGGGTTACAAACAAATAAACTCTGGAAAAAATCTTACACGGGCATAAAAGAAACTGACTAATAATCATAATAATAATAATAATTAAAAGGGATATACAAATAACAAACTAAGAGAATGACCTAACCAACTCTCCTATATTGGATTTATAAAAGAATCTTGTTAAAGTCTTGAAGAATTTTGTGAGAAGGAACAAAGAAAAAATGAAAAGAAATAAAAATCTAGGACATTATTTGAAGGGAACAAATGTTTAAAAGGAAAGAATATGAAGTTGGATTATTGGATAAAATTAAAATAGGTGTGCTGTTATCTCTGATAAGAAGGGATTTTTGCTGGTCAGGATTGGATGATGAAGCTTTAAAGATTAATTTATAGATAAGAAATTAAATATGGGAAGAAGACATTATTTGTTGTATTTTAAGAGAAGGTGATTAGTTACTAAAATTATTTATACTTGTGATGAAGGAAGAAGTAATTTCTTTATAACTTACCTTTAGTTTTCCTTACTATATTCTTATTTTTTCTTTTCTTTCCCCCCTATTCTGCACTATTTTTTTCTATTCTTTTTTAAAGTTTATATTTTATAAAACATACAATAGTAATCCTTAATACAATTTCAGTAAAGAAGAGCAAACCAAAAATAATTTTGCTTGGTTATTTTTTTTTAAATGTAGCTAAATATCAGTTGGAAAGAACTGATATAAATTAATGTAAGATAACTTAGGAATGTGGGAGGAGATTCAATTATTATCTAAAATCTGCTTCTCACTTGAAAAACCTCAAAAATGTCAGGATTTTGATATACCTAAATTATGTATAGCATTCCTAGAAGTACAGTATACGCAACAATTGCTTCAGAAATTTAAATCTACATATTTTCTCTCTAATATAATATAATATAATATAATATAATATAATATAATATAATATCTTAGGGGTCTAATTAAAATACCAATTATATCCTTTTGCCTCAACTTTTCCCAGAAAGTAAATGTTTTCAATATCTAGAAAAATTAAGAAATTAAAATACAAGTTATATCTAGAAAGCAATGTGGCAATATTTATTTCCATTTAACTACTAGCCTTCATAAGTTAACCATATGTCATAACAGTATAACCTAACATAAAATATGATAACATAAAGTAATAAAGTGTTAGATACAAAAAATGTCAAAATGAGATCAAGTCAATTAAAAAAATATTTCAGAATTTGAATGATGGAAAGAGAATTGGCATATAGTAGTGGTTAAGACATCAGGCTAGAAATCAGAAAACTGTGAGTTTTACTCCCACCTTAAGTACAAAGCCAACTGAGTGCTTTGGGAATTCACCTACCATCAATAATTTGCCCCAAATTATTTGCCCTTGTAATATTAACCAGATTCTAAAAAAGGCTTATGTGTTTTTTAGGGTGTTGAAACCAAGATGAAAATGTTGATTTTAGGCCTAGCTCTAATATTTTCTCTATTCCAAGTTCCTCCTAAAGGGATAGGCAACAAAGGTTTTGTCTATTGATTTCCAGCTTCATAATGGACAAAACATAATGAGACAAGACTAAGGGGAAGTAATCAAAATAATTTCCTATGATTTACCTGGAAATTATATAGAAACTCTAAACCAAATATGTATATTATGCCATTTACAACTTGTTCAATAATGAAAAATGCCTAAAGATTGATTCAGCATTAAATGGAATATGCACCAGCTGTTCAAAAACTTATGTCTTCCATAATAATTAGGCATTCATGCAAAACATGATGTTCAATTTTCCTTCATATTACATACCAGTCAGTAATACACCATCTTGTTCGTATGAATCCTTTCCTGGACCACTTGCACTGAAAAGTAATATAAAGCACAGTAACATACATTAAAATATAGAAAACAGTAAGAAATGAATCTACTAGTAAAGTTTTACGAAAATGTGTTAAATATTTTCATGGAGAATGCTATAGAAAACACGAGGCTCAATAAAGTAATATCAAGATTATAAGCAGTCTCTGGAGAAGGCTCTAATGCTGGGACAGAAAGAGGGAAAGAGGAGAGGACAACCAGCAAGAAGGTGAATGGATCCACTTACAGGAATAATGATTGCATTATTGGAAGAACTGAAGAACAGATCATCATAGAGAAAGACTATGTGGTCACTAAAAGGTGATAAGAATGTGATGATACATAGTCAATCTAGTTATGTGGTCTTCAAATTTCTTCCCTCCTCCCCCGCTTTCCAATATCCCCATGTATCTGAATCACGGTCTGGAAAAGAAATGTGTACAAAACTTAGCTTTTTCTCCAAATGGGAAGGAATATATTCAACATTATGTTCCATTAGCCAAAGTGTTCATTTACTGAGATAAAGGGTTAAATAACTACTGATAAACTGCAAGTATTTCCAGTAAAGTATTTCCCAGAGCATGCACAGTCTTATTGCGTTGAAGTAACCCAGGAGTAAATACAGTAAACAGTGGTTTGTAATTAAATGTGGCTTATATTACATTATATCTACAAATATACACTAGAAATAAAATACATACACATGGTGAAACAGCAAACTCCAATACATAGCAATTACAGAAAAGAATGGACAAGAGAGAGAAAAAGACTCCAGCCAAAAACTTCCCTTTTATACTCACACGCTTAAAGGGATACAGGGATGCTTACTCTTAAAGGGACATAGACACAGACTCTGCTGAGTTATTCCTATCATTGAATCATCCATATTACATTACATCAGCTGGTTAGCCTTTAAATTATTACCTTGACAGAGTATAAACATGTCTTTCCTTGTAATTTTTCCTAAATTATAATGTAATATAGATATTTGGAAAGTAGAAATTAACTAAGCCAATCTATTTCCATAGAGCTGAAGTAGCAAAGGTATCTATAATATGCCATTCTATACATCAAGATGAGCAATTTCCTATCAACTCATTACAAGTTATGCTTGAGCTAGCACAGAGAAAAATATCCAAGTTTATGAAAATCAGTTATAAATTTATTGGAATATATATATAAAATAATAACTAAGGCCTAAATCTAGAACAATGCAAACTGAATCCTGTTTTCACAATGAAGTCTGACTACTTCTTCCTTCCCGGTAGACTCTCATATCCTCGTAAACCATTTTCTAGACTATCAAGATGCCTGGTAGCACAGTTTACAGCCCTGTGTTTCCCAGAGGGGATACTTCTTTAGAAAGGTTTGAAATGAATATTTTGTTGACTATTAAAAGCCTGTATAGTCCTAAATGTACATTTGCAGCAATATAAGGCAGCCTGCATTTGTGACAAAAGTTTTGCGGATGAAATATCTTCTTTGTTTTGCTGTTACTAGTTATCTTCATTTTATAATCTTTAGTTCTCTGACCTGCACTGGACTATAATAAAAGTACATTAAAAATGAATCAGCTAAATATGTATGTTTGCTTTCAAGACAAAATTCTTTCCTGTTTATTGTCAATTAGCATTTTAACGTGCATCTCCAAGGTTGGATCTGCTCTCTAATGAATTATCAAGCATAGCTGAAGTCCAATAACCAAATACAGATGTTCTTTGATGAAGCTAGATTGGCCATATGTTGTGTATCAACATAGTGCTTTCCAGTTCTATTCATTGAAAGCAGGGACAGTTTTAGAATTTTCCACCCCAGAAGGGACTTTGACAACTCCCAGTCCAGAGATTTATTTATTTATTTATTTATTTAATTCGGATTTGTATGTCACTCCTCTCCGAGGACTCGGAGCGGCTCACAACATATATATAAAACAATTTTGACTAAATCCGAACAAAAAACATTAAAAATAAAACCCCATACATACTCATATGTCCCATATGTCATAACACTGGATGGCGAAAAGAACTATTAATGCCTGTACATGTTTCTCTGTGCCAGCTGGGGTTTGTTTTTGTTCCAAAACCTAAACAAATGGTTTATCAAAAAATGGCAAATTAATATAGAGACTAGCCATGAAATATGCATACACAAGCAAAGTCTCTCTTCTTAAGTCTTTGACACTAGAGCCCCAAACAACCAATTATTCATTTCATAAAAAAGAAAGACAAATTAATAAAATATGACATAAATATATGATGAAATTATATGAAATGTCAAGAAGAAATAATTATCTTTGCCCCTTTCTCAAAGGCAGGTTATTTTTTTAAAGGGTCAAGTCCCAACAAACCATTAATTCAAAATGATATTAATGCAGAATATTTTCAGCAGCACTGAAAATAAGTTGCAAGCAACTAATCAACAGCAGGTAAATTTGTGTCCACAGAAGGAACCCCCATCCCACATGGCCACTGAAGAAAGACAGATGTAGCCTTAATTTGGCAATTCCTACAGAACATAGTTACAGAACATACAATTATTCTAGTCAGGAAAAGAAAAACAATACTAACTGAATAAGTTTTAATTTGCTCTAGAGAGGCATTTCTCATCAAGGCAATTCTTATCAATGCAATTTTATGCCGTTTTACTTTGAATTCTGATGGCTGCCCTGACAAAATTCACTATAGTTTTTAAGGTGGTTCTATTCAAATGATAATGAATAATCTGCAAAAATAGCAAAGCAAAATGAATTCAAATTAATTTTGAATTCATTTTAAAAATTAAAAATTACAATTTTGACATGTAAAACTAAAAACTTCACTCTGAAGACTTAGGAAATGTAAGATTAACTAGATATCTGAATTATAACTTTCATGAAATTCAGCCAGTTAATGGACAGTGTCTAGAAGCAGAGAGATTCAGTTTTTAATCCCCTCTCAGCCATGGACGCTCACAGGAATACTACAGGCCCAACCTTCCTCACGGGATCGTTGTGAGGAAACATAGTTAAGTATGCTGTTTGAAAGCTTCTAAAGGAAAGTGGGGGGGGGGGCTTGGAGCTTCTCAAGGGTGGGGATATAAATCAAATAAACATTTATGTGAGTCTTTGAAATGATCACTGCCCCTGCTGCACTGTTGATCACTGCACTATGTTTTCCTTTCTGGAGATGGTACTCATTTAGCATTTTATTTTCAAGGACAATAAATTCTTTAGGAGACAGGAAGGCAAACCAAGTCTAACAAGAAAAGAAGCTTTTGATTCAGGCATGGAATGAAAGCTAACAAGAGAGTCCCAATTTAAATTAATACTTGAAATTAGATAATTCTTTCCTCATTCAAAGAATATCCCTAACAAATACATCAAAACAATACTCAGGTATTACGATACTTGTTCTGACTAGACACTTCCAAGTAGTGATTTTCCTCAGGAAATCAAAACCATCTTGCAAGTAAGCATTCAATATCAAAATGCTGCAAGATTATCTGTTACCATCAATAATATGTTATCTAGATTTTAGAATATGGCTTCTTTTCTGCCACAAGAAATGAGTTCAACATCTTTCACCTTATACAGTATTAAGTCACTCTCCAGTTTTCCTGTTAATAAGATTCCTTTAGTCAGGAGACAGATTGTGAATACAGGCAGTTTCATCTACTAAAAGATAACATAAATCATCATTGAGAAAGGAGAGACTGCAGTAAGGTTATCACCATACAGCCTTTACCATGAAAGGTTTGCATTAAAGCATTAGTGAAATTAATTCATCTTTCACAAGAGCTTTGAGCAGTATCTGTGATCTATGATAACAACCAATTTCTCACTAAGGATGGGGGGAAAATTACTCAATCCTGATAGACTACACAAATCTGCTTTTTTAAAAATGACCTAACATTATCTGGAGTGTTACTCCCAGAGGCATCATTTGAGACATGCACAGCCGAGAAAAGCAATAAATCAGCAGAGAAAGTTTTGTTACTTTTATACATAGTGGGCTGTAATTATTTTGAATTGCATTATGACTCAATCATTGTAATTAATTTTAGATCACCCTTAAGCAACACTAATAAAAAGAAATCTGTTTTAAACTAAGGGCAATGCACCCCCTAAAAGAACATAAACGGTACATTAAAAGATGGTGTCAACAGTGTAGTAATGCAAAGTTAAAAATCATTTTGCTTTCAGGTAAGAATGTAAAATGTGCAGTTTGCATAAATTCTGACATTATTCTTCAATGCAGCAGTCTCATACACAGTGGAATTTAGTCCTATTGAAAGCTGTATTGATTGGCCACAAATACATTTATTAATTGATTTCTTATGTATATATTTGCATTTGCATTAATCTAGATAAAGTGTTTGATAATGGAAAAAACAAACAAACAAACAAACAAACATAGCCCCTGAATCAGAAAGCCAGATCATTCACCATCATGCCAAATATCCTTCCCAATTGATTAACTATATTTGGCTGGCTTGGTTGAATCATAATTCAATGACACATATTATTATAGCTAGATTAGGATACTGTAATATGTTTTGAACTGACAGAGTCAGAAATACCTGGGTTCAGAATGTGTTAGCCAAAAGGTCTGAGCATATGATATAAATTTTCTTCCAGTTACAATAGTTGCTTATTTTAAAATAGTTTTAAAGTTCAAAACGCAGTTTAACATGATGGTTTGACCTTCAGAGATCTAGACATTTTGAAAATAGGTCATTTGGAGATCATACTCAATATGAGCCTGGGCAGGTTTTGAAAACAACTCCAGTGCCTTTGCATTTTGACTCAGTGGTAACACCCAGAGTTGCTCTGTGTGGAAAATGGGTGATTTCTAATAGAAATATATAAGATATATAAGAGATAAAAGATATAAAAGATAAAAATTCTCCCCAAAGAGGCTCAAAATTAGTGGTGGTAGTGGGGGCACCCTGGCGGGTACGAATGGCCCCCATCCTGCGCGAGCTGCACTGGTTGCCGGTGGCTTTCCGGGTGCGCTTCAAGGTATTGGTTACCACCTTTAAAGCGCTCCATGGCATAAGACCCAGTTATTTACAAGACCGCCTTCTGCCAGTAAATACCTCCCATCGACCAGTTCGCTCCCACAGAGAGGGCCTCCTCAGGGTGCCATCGGCTAAGCAGTGTCGGCTGGTGGCGCCCAGGGGGAGAGCCTTTTCTGTGGGGGCACCGACGATGTGGAACGAGCTCCCCCCAGAACTCCGGACGTGTCATGATCTCCGCACCTTCAGAAGAGAATTGAAGACTCATCTCTTCAATCAAGCCGGCCTGGCCTAGACCTCCTCGGGTTTTATGTAAATCTCTATGTAAATTTTTTAAACAAGGTTGTTCGGGTTTTAGAATTGGGATTTTAACAGGTTTTAGTAACAGCCATGTATTAATTTAATTTATTTTTAAATATTTATTATTATTATCTGTTTTAATTGGGCTGTAAACCGCCCCGAGTCCTACGGGAGAGGGGCGATATAGAAATTATCTGGGTCCCTTGCAGTCGGGATTCAGACCCGGTTACTCTACGGAAACTGCTTTGGTCGCGCTGATGGATGATCTCTGGCGGGCCCGGGATAGGGGTTTATCTTCTATCCTGGTGCTTCTTGACCTCTCAGCGGCTTTCGATACCATTGACCATGGTATCCTTCTGCGCCGACTGGAGGGGCTGGGGGTGGGAGGCACTGTTCTCCAGTGGTTCTCCTCCTACCTTTCTGGCCGGTCGCAGTCGGTGTTGGTAGGGGATCAAAGATCGACCTCTAGGCTCCTCCCTTGTGGGGTGCCGCAGGGGTCGGTTCTTTCGCCCCTGCTGTTTAATATTTACATGAGGCCGCTGGGTGAGATCATCCATAGACACGGGGTGAGTTACCATCAGTACGCTGATGATACCCAGTTGTACGTTTCCACCCCGTGCCAAGTCAGCGAAGCAGCAGAAGTGATGTGCCGGTGTTTGGAGGCTGTGAGGGCCTGGATGGGTGAGAACAGACTAAAGCTTAATCCCGACAAGACGGAGTGGCTGTGGGTTCTCCCTCCCAAGGACAAGACCAACTGTCCGTCCATTACTCTGGGGGGGGGGAACTTTGAACCCCTTGGAGAAGGTTCGTAACTTGGGTGTTCTCCTCGATCCACAGCTGCACTTAGACCAACATTTGGCGGCTGTGACGAGGGGAGCATTTGCCCAGGTTCGCCTGGTGCACCAGTTGCGACCTTATCTGGACAGGGAGGCCTTGCTCACAGTCGCTCATGCCCTTATCACCTCGAGGATCGACTACTGCAATGCTCTCTACATGGGGCTACCCTTGAAGAGTGTTCGGAGACTTCAATTAGTCCAGAATGCAGCCGCGCGAGCAATCGTGGGCTTACCTCGGTATGCCCACATTTCACCAACGCTCCGCGAGCTGCACTGGCTACCTATTAGTCTCCGCTCGCAATTCAAAGTGTTGGTTATTACCTATAAAGCCCTACATGGCCTAGGACCAGGTTACTTGCAGGACCGTCTTTTGCCTCATACCTCATCTCGACCGGTCAGAGAGCACAGAGTTGGTCTTCTCCGGGTCCCGTCGACCAGTCAATGTAGGCTGGCGGGCCCCAGGAGAAGGGCCTTCTCTGTTGCGGCCCCTACCCTCTGGAATCAGCTCCCTCCGGGGATTCGGACCGCTCCCACTCTTCTGGCCTTCCGAAAAGAATTAAAAACTTATTTGTGTCGGCAGATCTGGGAATGATTGGTGTTGAATGTTGGATGAATGTTTTTTTTATTAAAAAATTTGGAGTATTGTTTTAACTTTATGATCATCTTAATTTAATTTATATTAGACTTATTAAATGCGATTGTTATTTATCTATGTTGTAAGCCGCTCTGGGTCCCCTGGAGAAGAGCGGCTTATAAGTCTAATAAATAAATAAATAAATAAATAATAAATAAATAAATTTAATAAATAAATAAATAAATAAAAAGCTTTTAGTAAATAAAATAAAATAAAAATCATTGATAGAACTATACCTTAGATCCAGATTCAAAAATGATTCCAATTAAATGAATAAAGCAATTTAAATTACAATCACATGCTTCATTTTGAAATATTACTATTTCTCTATATTTACCTCAGGGAAATAATCCTGTGGGAACTTTTCTTTTTCCAGCATAGGTGTACTTTCTAATGTATCTGAATAGATCTCTTTGCCCGTAACTTTTTTGTATTTCTTAGCTGAGAAGGAAGAAGAGAATTAAGAATGTTATCAGTTTTAATATGCCCAGTATAAGGTAAATAAATATAGGAATTTAAGAAACTGGTAAGTAATAACAAACATCCAAGGAAACAAACTAAGATGCCTCTACAATATTCAGTTGAATGCTTTGAAAGGCTACGCTTACAGAACCACTATTCTTTAATAACCCCACCCACACAAAATAAGAAGGGTATCATTTTGAATAAGAACAATAATAATGAAAATGAATAATTGAGACAATTATTTCACTTACAATTTCAATGATGTAATGTGGTATAAAGGTATAGAATGAATGTGGAGATTTTTATACTGAAATTAGAGTAGTCATTTATCAAATCCCAAATAGTTTTCAAAACAAAGTTATTCCAAATATTGGAAAAAACATTATTTAAGCTGTCATACTAACATACAAAAGATATGACTATGTTGTGTACATGAAAAAGACAAACGAAATGAAAGTTTTGTTAACATTTGCCTCTTTGATTTCAAGCGCTGGCATGTTGTCATGGTCAGAATTGGAGTGGGGCAAGTGCCAGAAATATGTGACTCAACCTTGAAACACATTGGCAACACTATAACTTTTACAGTTTGTAAGTTTTAATGTTTAAAGGAAATCAAGAAAAAGCCTCTATTACCTACTACCTGATCTATTTGATCCATATGCCAAAGATGAAAGGTGCAAATTTCTGCATGTCAAGTAAGTAATAGTTCTTCCCTCAAAGCATGATCTTCTTTAGTTAATTTTCTATCAACTTCATAGGAATGCAATTATTGAAGAAGGTAAAAAGTAAAGGAATCCCTGCAGATTTTACTCTGCTAATTGTTCCAGTCTATGAGGTGTTTGCTCATCTCCGTTTCAAAGCCACTGAGTCAACGCTATCTGAAGACGATTCTGTGGTCATATGGCCTACATGACAACATGACCACTTTTACCTTCCCATCAAAGTGGTACCTATTTATCTACTTGCATTTGTACTGTATGCTTTCGAACTGCTAAGTTGACAGGAGCTGGGCTGAGGACAGAAGCTCACCCTGTTGCGTGGTGCTCGGATCTCAAACCTAGGCTGCCAGCTTTCCAGCTGACGAGCCCAGCGTCTTAATTGCTGAGTCACTGTACTGCCATTAAAGAAGGAGAAACCATAAATACTATGTGGAGGTTCTCAGAAAAACTACATAATAAATTAGAGTGAAAAAATAATTTGACCAAATGCAAATGTTTTTGCCAGAATTCTTCATTCTATGGTAGTTAGCAATAGCAGTAGCACTTAGATTTATATACTGCCACACAGTCCTTTATTATAGCACTCTCTGGGTTGTTTACAATCTCAGCATATTGCCCCCAACAATCTGGGTTCTCATTTTACCAATCTCGTAAGGATGGAAGGCTAGGTCAAGCTTGAGCCCTTCAGGATTGAGCTGCAGATTATGGGCAGAGTTAGGCCTGCAAAACTGCATTCTAACCACTGAGCCACCAGGGTTCTAGATCAAATGTACAATTAATTGTGCTTTAATAATATTGCCACTGCCATCCTTTTTCTGGTGAATAAAGTAAGTCAGTGAACATTAAGCAGCAGTAATAAAAAGAAATCTGTCTAAGGGCAATACAGCCCCTAAAAGAATATATTAGATCATCCAATGAACTTCCATGGCTGATGACTAACATAAATCCAACACTTTGAATGCTGTATCAAATTGGCCTATGAAATGATCTAAACACTCCAAATATTCTGAGCAGAAAACTAAGATTGGCTAGGGCTGTCAAGTCTACATAAGTGGCAAACTGTTGTGCTGAAGCCCAGAGATGACACAGTAAAGTCCAATTGAGTTCACTCCTTGATTTGCTTATCCTTAGTGGACAGAATCTATAACTTTCTAGCCTACTAAATATATCCTGAGAGATTCTAGGATATGACTACCCTGAACCTCTACCCACCTCTTCCCTCCAGCTCGGTTCTGCACAGATTCTTAATCTAACTCAGTGTTGCCAAAACTCTTTCCCTTAGTTCATGCAGGGGCACATTTCATCACACAAACTCACATTTGTTGTTTTCAATGTATGAAAGCTCTTTAAATTCTAACGAGAATGTTTCCTTTAACATGAAAAATGAATAATATAACCCTCCAAATACTTTTAGTCAAGAGCATCACTCAAGTCAATGGAAGTCACTTCCATATTGAATATGTATAGGATTGAAGCACTGTTGCTGTTCCTTACCTTTAAAGTCGAATTGGTAAATATTTTTCAAGGATTCATGTAGAAAGTAAAAGCTGCCCAGTGCCTGTGAAAAACAAAAACAAAATCAGCAATGCACACAAATAAAATCCATACACCAATAAAAGACTAGAATAAATCAATACATTCTTGAAATGTAGTGAGTTGAAGGGGCTTTCAGGGGAGGTATGGTAAACTGAAGATGGTTCTAAGAATGCAGAGCTGCTGATTGAGGCAAAGACCAAGCATCTGACCATAAAGGAACCTGTTACAACAATTAAGCGCACACATGAGCACATTATTTATGATCTCCCATCTTTCCCCTCCCCAATGCAATCATTAAACAAACATGTGGGTTATTATGTAGAACACAGGGTTTGTTCTTGGGCCCCAGGGGAAGCCATACCCTCTGAGGCACCCTGTGCTCTACTGTCCACTCCTCAGGGACTCCACAGGTCTTGGAACTGGTTCCTATCCTACCAGGCCCTGCACTCTCCTCACCCCATGTCACCCATCACACACTTACTTCTTGAAAATTACCAGAACTCTGGAAGTTGGGTTAGAGAAAAAGGAAGGGATGCTTCATTGCGAGGTGGTGCAAACCCAGAAGCAGCCAGCATTTTCAGGATAGTTGTATTGAATTGTGGCTACTCAGAAAATGGTGAACACTTCCAGGATTGTGCCATGTGGCCCAGCAACTATGCAGTTTGTTTTTGTTTCCTAACCTGACCTCCGAAGCTCTGGAAATCTTTGAAGTGCTTGATGGGTGACATAGTGTGAGGAGGGTATGAGGCCCAGTCTTAAAGTTATAGCTGCTGCAGTGATCAGGTTGGTCACAGGGATAAATAATAGCTGGGGAGCTGCAGTGGCCATAGTTTTGGGCATGGGTTATAAATAGCTTGGGGACGTCTGCCTTAACATCAACTGGTTGTTAAGTGACTGGTCATGTCAAGATCTACCTGTACATGTATTAATGGAAATTTAAAGAGATTTTTCTATATATATTTCTTTTATTATATTCTCCTTTTTTCTTTATTTTCTTTTTTCCCTGCAGTTTTTATTCTTTCTTTTCTTTCTTTTTTTTCTCTTAGTTTTGTTAGGTTTTACTATTGCAGTCAAAGTTCCAAATAAAATTGTGTATGTGCATGGTTGTGTATAAGGATTAAATCAACAAATTTGTATAGCAACTGGTGTCTAGTACAGATTATATTTCAAAATCTATGTCTAAATATAAATTTGTATCTGATGATATAAATATGAGAGGTCCTTATGGGACATCCACCATGTTTAGATACTTATTCTATTGTCATGTTTGTGGCAGCTTAAATCCTGAGTCTTAGCAAACTGTATAGTTGCAGAATATAAAAGCATGATTATATGAATTTTTTAATGTAAATGTGTGATAGGGTTAAATAATATATATATATATGTATAATTTATATATAATTATATATAAACATAAAAACAGTAAGATTTTTGGAAACAGAATTAATCAGGAGTTTTATCTGGATTCTTGAGCTGGATGTTGACATTATGTCTGCAAGAGTATGCCCTTCCAGAATATTGTTATTTAAAGAATTATTATTATGATTCTTAAAAAAATACATGGAATATTACCAGAAGTTAGCTTCTGCTTTTTATTAATTGCAAATAAAATTTATATTATCTTTCAGCCTTTTTACCTTATTTATTTCTTTAAAAAAAACCTCCCTTATCTTTCTTTCCAAAAAATAGCTGTTTTTGGAGTTCTGTTTTTAGGAATGATTGCTAATTCTTTGTACTTTGCTCCTGGGTAGATAAATGCTTAATAATAATAAAACACAATAAAACAATAATAGTAACCAAAGCAAGCTGCCTGATTCATAAGAAAGTGTACTCATCAATTAAAAATGTGTGACAGTGTTTTCTGTTGGATGAACTAATATGTCAAGAAGATGAGCAGGCGCTCATGTTCGTGTTTTTGACAAATCAGCAAATGTTCCTTCCCAAGATATGCAATTTCTCATACATAATGCAGCAATCAGTCAGCCAAAACTTGGCTTTGCCAGAAGGGTGCATTACTGAATTGTTTTTTTAGTTGAAGAGTCAGAAAATAAACCATTCCTTTCGTTAAAAGTATAATTTCTTTCTCTGTTATCATTTATACCTGGTGAAAAAATTTAAGCTGTGTGCCTAACATATTTACAGACTCAGATTTTACATCCCCATCCCTTGTCTCTGAGTAATTTATAAATCATAAACAGGTCCAATGTTCAGTTTCTGGCATTTGACTACTTCGTCAGTTGAAGACATTTTTCTATCTACTGAAAAGCACAACAGTCACCTTTTTTTGTGTGCAAAATCACCCAAATTAAAGCAGCTGTTTAAAAAATACATAGAGCAGGATCAATAATATATAAGGTCCATTTTTCAAACTGCTTCTGCATTTGGGAACTCATTGCCAAATGCATAGTGGTAGAGCTGAGTGTTTAGCTGAAGATTTGCAGATCTTCTGTGTATAGCCTCAAATCACTTTATTGCCTAAAGTGCAAAGCAGCTCCCTCATCCTAGCACCGATATACATAAATCCCATATTTTCTTCTCATTTGATGCCCCCTGGAGCAAGTTCCTTTTCCCAATGCACGGGAAAGCCTCATCTGTTTCTACTTAACAAAATACTGGCTTTAAAAAAAAAAACTGATGTAAATAAACTATTTTTTCCTGGTTTGTGAACAGTTCTTATTTTTTAACCAAGAAAAAGAACTGTTAGACAGACTGAACAATTAATGTAGATTAAAATGCCTGGTTACATAAAAATATCCCAGCTGAACACAAAAAGATTGTAAAGTGGCAAATCAAATGTAATGTTTAGGTCTTGAACATTAAAGAAGCCAGATCACCAGCCTCTTTTTTTAAAAATTAGGTAATCTTTTAATAAAAACTATCTGAATTTTATTGAAGAATTTACTAGGAGTGGTCTTAATATCCCCAATGGTCACACTTGTCTTGCCACACTGTAACAGCTATCCACACATAATCACTTAAGTGCTATTGAGTCAAGTTTGATTCTAGGTGACCTTTAAGATAAATGCATTGCCATTTTGATTTTGTAACTATTAAATGGCCTTCCAAGGATATTCTATTAGCTTCTTTGATCCAATACATCCACCATTGGCTTCTACTTCTTGTATTTTCCTTGGTCTAGTCAAATATAATCATCTCTTTACATCACATGCTTAAAAGTATACAATATTCTGCTTGCAACTTGGTGTTTTTTTTTTGCCCAGAATTGATTCTTCTAATGATCTCGGCTACTTTCAGCAACCATCTCCAAAACTGTTATATGAGGGCATCTATTTTCTTCCTTTTACTAATGTCCAGCTTTCACAGTGAAATATTGATAATTGTTTAATTGTTCTGATTATGAGTGTGCATGAAATGGAAAATGCACCTTGAATCCCAGACACACCACTTTATCCTGCTTTCATTAGAATGTATCTGAATTTTCATTTAGCTGGCAACTTAATTTGTACCATTCAGAGCTCCTTACAGTCCAAAACACAAAACCGTGTTGATTAATTAATTATAGTAGAAATAGAAATCAAGATCCTTTCAGTCAAAATGGACACTCATTGCAAGGGAGTATGATATATCAGAAATGCTAAGGAAAAGGTAAAATAGAAAGAGATGTGGTTCTCAGCTGCTTTCACAGGCTGCTGATGACTCGTGAATTCATTTTCAAATTGGGGATTTTACATGAAACATTGGATTTCTTGGGATTAGGTTAATTGAGCACCAGAAGATTTTAGAACTTACATTATCTGTGAATGGATAGTTACTCCCATTAAAATGAAGCAGCAACTATATACTGTACATGCATTGCATGAAGATTGATTACAAGGACAAATGTGTCATACACAAGGCATTTAAGGAAGAATACATTATATGCTAAATGTTCTCCTAAACCATTTTGGGTTGATCATCATTCATTAGAAACAATACCTAGAATGTTTTGGTTGTTCCAAGTTTTAGATGAAGCAACATCCCAAAATCCAAATAAATTTGGACTTACAGTATTTTACACAACTACAGGCACAGCTGATGTGCAACAAATCCTTCCTTACTCTTCTCAGCAGATTCCACTAGAGCACATCATATAACAGTTGCCTCAATGTTTCAAGGGCTTTTCCTTCTTTCCCTGCAGCCCCATTGATATCACAGAATAGCATATCTCACTGGCTCATTGGCTGTCTGATCTTTTCAAATCATTTCCTTCCATCCCATTGTTCAGCTGCAACTACAGCTGTACTGGCCCATGTGCCTGTCATTTGCTGTGACTGACTCAGTAGCAAGGAATAGTTCCTTCAAATATGGACTCTCTGATTTTGAGGCTAAAGAGGAGAACTAGGCAGACTCTCAAGCCTGGAGTTTCAGAGTCAGCAGCTGTCAGCCTCCTAAGAATGACTTAGATCCAGCACAGAGAACTGCCTGTGCAGAGAACAAATTGTTTGATCCTGAATTTGGGAGACTGCCAGTCCCTGAAATTAAACCCTTAGCTAAGGAGGACTGAGCAGTGAAGATCAGCAAGTTTCCTTAAGAAAAAAAAGATGCCAATTCCTCTAATCAAGCAAAGTTTCAAACTTTAAGAACATCCCCAGTGGCTACCACCTATTTTTGTTTTCCTGGCCTCTCATATTTGGTTACAGTATTCCTAACTCCTAACAATGGAAATAGATTCTGCCTTACCATGCTTGGAGTGGATACTGCAGATTGCAACAATTCAATGTATTGGACTAGAACAGTGGTGGCGAACCTATGGCACCGGTGCCAGAGGCGGCATTCAGAGCCCTCTCTGTGGGCATGCGTGCCATCGCCCCAGTCCAAGGTCTTCAGCTGGATTTTATAAAACCTTTTTGCTTTAGGCCGCCGCCGTGTACAAAAAAGAAAGGTTCAATCAATCAATTTCAACTTCTTGCGGGGAAAAAAAGATCTTGCAAAGTTGGAATTGATCGAACTTTTTAGTCCCACCCAGTCTGCTGTTACCACCGCAGCCACACCCACCCAATGGGCCACATCCACCTGGCACCCGATGATGCATAAGTGGGTTTTGGGTTGCAGTTTGGGCACTCGGTCTCTAAAAGGTTCGCCATCACTGGACTAGAACAAGATCTGCTCACCATATTTAAGCCACAGCTACAAGTTGCAGGCAAAAGATACTTTTTCTAATTTACAGCCTGTAGCTATACCATTATCTGTTAATCTATGAACAAGCTTATAAAACTTGTGAAAATGTTGTCTTCTACTTGTTGCAACTCAGCCTAAGGCAAATCTCAAAAGTGGCATATCTCACTGGCTCGTTCATCCTGATTTTTGCAGTGCCCTTCCTTCCCTCAGAGATCATTGCTGATGTCTTTGGCTTTCCCTTATTCTTATCCCCCCTTCAAACCACACCTTCTCATTCTGTCTTTTTTGCCTGTATTCTGACCAAATGAATGTTTTGCTTTGATCATGAACCATTCAAAAAGCAGGTGTTCCATTCAGAGTTCTTCATGGAATGTTTTGCACATCCATAATTCTTATTTTCGTCGGCACAGAAATGCCTCTTTCCTTCACAATCTTGTCTAAATTTCATATTAAGTCTTCTCTGGGATTAAACTTATTTTTATTTATCCAGCACACACCATCATAACCTGCTTTTTGCCTAAGAAAACAGACCCATCTATCACTTAATCTTTTTGTCATCAAACATAAGTTTATTAAACTGCATTGTTTGAAATTAGCTTTGTCTTTACTATTAACCCAGATTTTTCACTTTTCATTTTATATTTATGTTGAATTCTACTAACTTTGGTAACCTTACTACTTTGGTAGTGCTATGATCTCCACTTTTGACTGCAGCTGTTATATTTTCCAATGTCAAATTCTTCTATTTGAAGTATAAATTAAACATATAAAGGGAAAATATGTATCATTGTCACTCCCTTCTGAATCACCTTTTGTCCAAATTCATTTCTTTCTGTAACTTCTGTCACGTTTAACCTTTCAACCTTGTTAGTAATGATGACCCCACAGAGACTCCAAATCCTACCAGTATTGCTCTTTAAAAGGCTTTTTATACATAAAGAAAATATAAAATATCTCTCAACACAGATCGTATTTACTAATATTTTTTTTGATGCAACATCACAAGCACAAAATTGAGAGGTAGAGATTGCAAAATGTCTTAAAGCTTAATCAACATGCTACACTGTTAAAACTCAATATTCAATACTGTAGATATTTGCTAACATGTGAAGAGATAATAAAACTCACATGATATCAAGAAGCATACAATTACGGAGAAGCTATGGAATGTAATCAATTTGAATGGCTAGTCAATACAGCTAATAACATTGCATGGAAAGAACAGTATTTGGAAATGCTTCTTGGCAGTAAATGTGTCTGTAAAAATATAATCTAAGCCTCTGATCCAGTCCATCAAGTCATCACTGAGCTGGATATTGGGGTCTCTTTATGCAATTAAAAAGGTATTTCTTCTCATATTCTGAGTCATTTTGTTTTCTTTCTTGGGTCAGTTTTAGTAACATTGGACCTAGAGGTAGGTCTTTTAAATATTCCAGAATGGTTGAAGGTTATCAAATTTAGGTTTTTTTAAAAGTTAATTTCACTGAATTGATCTTATCTCTAAATCTCTTCATTGGTATGACAATAGTAGTGTGAATATATTGCAAATGCCTATCAGTGAAGGAAATAGGTCTGTGTACAGTTTTTAAATTTATTTTATTTATTTATGAGGATTGCCTTCAAGTCAGTGCCTTCCAGTGTTCCTGGACAATTTTCAGAAGTGATTTGCCATTACCTTTCTAAGGCTGAGACAAAATAAGTGGCCCAAGAACACGTAGCTGGCTACATGCCCAAGGAAGGACTATAACTTATGATCTCCTGGTTTTTAGCTTGGTGTTTTAATTACTATGTCAAACTGGTTCTCTTGTCTACATACAATGAAATTAATATATATATATATCATGAACAAGTGGCATATTTCTATGCCAACTACATGTCAAATAAAATGCCTATGTTATGATGTACACATATTGTTCATCAATCTACAACTACTGAGACACAGTAAAATGCTTTGTAAATGCAAAACACCCTTGTCAGATATACTGCTATAATTCAATTTATTGTTCTATTCAACTCAAAATCCAATTTCAGTCAATATTATTCAATGAAATAATATGAGAAATGAAAAAAATACAAATCCTGATTAATAATTCTGATATTGACTAATAAGAAATTACTCTCTTTTTTAAAAATACAAACTATAATGTATATTTAATTGTTAATTAGACACTGTGAAGTATGGCATTTTATTCGTGCAAAGTTAACAACTACAAGGAAGTACTTAAAACAAAACATTTAAATAATAATCAAACAGAATAAACATTCACCCCACTTACTCACTGAATGTATTAAAGCTAATAATGTAATTATGAAATATGCTTTAAATGCATGTAAAATAAATGGCCAATGACAACCTGGAAAAATATTTAAAGCCAAAGTTCAACCTAACTTTTTCAATGATAAATCCACTGCATCAACATAACTCAAGCAATACATTTATCACTGCAAATGACAGCATCTGAATATTAATTGGAATAGGTCCCTGCTGACAGGAAGTCCTTATCTCTTCCTAGTCCTTTTGACTATAGTGCATGTCACCAGTATGTTTGTCACGTCTGATATTATTGATTACCTGCCTGTTTGGCCAAAAACAATTAAAAAGATTTCTTTTTTTAAATATTTATAAACCTGTCGAGACCACTTATTTTTCTATTAGAAAAATATAGTGAATTAGCTGCCATATTTCAGTTTAAAGAGCAGCAGCAAATAAGGAGTTGCTATCTCTCTAGACAGCATGGCATTTTTATATAAAAGCACTCTTTTGTTGTAAGCACTCTTTTGTTGTTTATTTTTTTAAAAAATAGTTCATTGGACTCTTTTGTACTGAAATATAATGAATCATTGTTATTGGACATAACCTATTTAAAAAAGCATAGACTGGGTCTTTTGTATTCTTAATGACCTAATGCAGATGTAAATGAAACAAATTTAGTTTTCTTATATCTCATATCTAGAGCTATATGAAGACATATTTTAATATCCTCCAAATCAACCAGTTTAAGTGACATAATCAAGTCGGATCCATTCTATGATTGCCTTAGTCCATCTGCCATCAGTTCTTCTTGCTATGTGACCAGCCCATTTCCATTTCAATTCTTTTACTCTCGTCCACGAAAAAGATCTAAAACAAGATGGATCAACAATATCAGCAAGTATTGCAGGCCCAACTGGCAAAAGAAAGCTCAGGACCATATTGGTTGGAAACATGTGGAAGAGGCCTTCATCCTGCAGTGGATAGACAATAGCTAAAATGATGATGATGAAGTGACATAATGGTCCGACATAAATGGTAGTTATTTTTGAAATGTAGACTAGATCAGACCATCTTGCATCAATTGATCAATATGATATTGAAGTAAGTCTGGGTACTAGAGATCAAGATTAGAGAAAAAAAATCTAAAATAAAGTCAAAGAAGCAATTATGGTTTTTAATAATTTTATGTTATTAATTAAAGCGTCTGATTCCGTGGATAGTAGTGAATGTCTATTCTACATAGAAAAGCTGGGTATAAAAATCAACTCATTAAAAATTATCCCTTTTATCTGCAGACAAATTAGTTGTCCATCAATTTATCATTCTTTGCACTAGCCTTATCAGCCAAAGTACATAGTATTAAAATACTATTGCATTTTGTTTTCACCTCAGACCTTGTCTATCTGATATGCAGGCATCTGGGAAGTTAAAGAAAAAAATATAACCATTTGTATTACTAACTCTTTAATAACATATTTTATTTTCTTTATTATTTGTAAAATTGATTGGCCACCCATCTTACCTCAGGTAACTCTGGGTGGCTTACAATCATAAAATCATTAATGTGACCCCAAGGCTTGGCATTGACCTAAATTATTGTCAATATACAAGTTCTGTGCGATTTAAAAGCTAAATCTGTGATACAGATATTAAGGCAACAATGTGTGTCAGGATAGGGGACCAAAATCCATTTAATTTTATTGTTGTCTTTTGAAAATACAGAACTCATTACAAGTTTTCTGAAGATGCTGTTTTCTAAGTATCTATGCATCCCAATGGCTGCAAATTCTAAGAGATAAATATAAATTCCACTCTCCACACAAAGCATTTCTTAAGCTCCTGAGCCTGGTAGCTGCAACAAGGCAATCTGTTAGTTGGTTTCTCACTGATCTCCTTCTATTCCACAAAATGTATTTTCTAGAAATGTGTACCTTAAAATCGGGAACAGAATTATGTTTGACGATTTGTGCCATCCTTGTCAACTGCATTTTTATACAATTGTGTATATGTTGTTTTACATCTGAACAAGTAATCCAAAATGTTATTATCAATACTGTAGTGCATTCTAAGCACATCAAATACAAATCAAATCATAAATAAGCTATGCACTTTGTGTTCCCACAATATACACATAGCAGGATTTCTCACTGATTGTAAATAATAGAGTTTATAGAGTTATCTCACCCAACGCTTCTTTCCAAAATAGAATTGAAAATTTGATTACCTTTAAAAGTATGAAATATAAGAAACTGGCATACTGTCGGGCAGTTGTGGTTTAACATTTATACCATATACAGCATAATCTTATATATTTTACTCAGAAGCAAGTTTGAATAAGTTCAATGAGGCTTATTCTTAAATAAATGAGTTTCTATGGAATTAAAATCTTGCTGTTTATTTGTTCACACAGAACATATTTTGCCAGTTTTTTAAAAAATAAATTGATTTTTAATTGATTCATGGATTCATGCTGTTTGAAGTAGCCAAGATGCTAATAGCTAAAGGTCTATTTTGTAAATGATCCTGCTGATGCTAACAAAAAAAAAATCTAGATAATTTTTAACAAGTTTTTAAAAATCTTAAACACTTTTATGACTCTTCCCCAGTTAAGATATTTAAATGTTGCTTCACTTTCTAATTATATTTCACAAAAAATTAAAACAATTAAGATAGATAGCTCAAAAGTTATTTTCTATTTTTTCTAAAACCTGGTCCTTTGGCTTTGTTCCAAGATACAATAAAAATGGATGTCACGACAAACATTAAAAAATGGATGGTTTCTGGTTAATTTCTGAATTTAAAAACAAATAGCAAAGAAGATTTATATATTCCTAATACATAATTTAATTTCATACTTTTTAAGAAAATATATGGGATGAGGAGGTGAAAGTCTGTTCTCCCATTTGCTAAGAACAGACTTTTAAGAGGTATGAAATACTGTAACCTTTTAATATTCTTCTATTAAAAATTGCCTGAAGCTAAACCATACTTCCTTTGCTTCCTTGTCTTTAAACACTAATTAAACTGCAGCTCAACCTTGGATCAATTTAATATTTCATAGATCTCTTCTTCCATAATAGACCCAGTGAGAGCAAATTCAATCTGTTGGAAAGCATTATTGCCCATTTAGTTTAGTATCATTCTGATCAGCTGTCAATCCGAAGGGTAGCATGTGGCAAAAATGGGTATTTAGCATGTTAGAGTCATTGGATGTTGCTCTGTATTTCTAGATATTTGGTAAACTGCCTTGGAATAAGGGATGATTGATTTACAAGGTAACAAATTTCAAATTTCATATTCTAAGACTAAACACAAAATAATTGGACAGAGCTATTCCCTTGCCTGACCCAGTACAATCAAACTTGTTTCAAGGTTGACTGCCTGCATGAGAAATATGTGCATTATTTCATTTTGTCTCCGATCCAATGTTCAATGTTAGAAGTTAATTAAATTGCTTGTCCATTGTATTCATCCACTTACAAAGTTAATGATATTCTGTCCTGAATTAAGGAGAATTTTATAAAGCTTGCACTATGGAACCTGGCATGCTGTACATGGAGGAGCTGAACTCTGTCATAGCTTTGGGTTGCAATTCTTCTAATTAGGAAACAAAATGAATGTTTCTGTGTCTGCCAAAGTAGAGGACAATTCATTCCGTCAGTGAGGCAAAATGCTTTGACAACAGCAACTTAATTATATCTTGTGTCTGACTTCAATAAATTCTTCAGAATTAATAAACTTGTTAAAGTTTTTAAATCACCATAGGAAAGATAAACAAGAGTGTAACAAGACAGCCTTTTAAGAGAGCCCGAAGATTTGTAACCAAATTATTTCAAGGACATAAGCCCTGCAGGTTTTGCAAATTATTAAAATGCTCTCTTTAAATGATACAGTAATTAAAATGGACATACAAGATTTATTTTTCTTCCCAATTCTTGAATCTAACACAAGTATGTGGAAATATGTATTATGGCTCAAATAAAGGTGATTTCTGAGGCCTTTCTGAGCTGAAATTCCTCTAAGCTGATGATTAGGATTCATCAACAATTATCAGAAACATTTAATTGCAATTTTCAGCGAAAGCTACCAAATCACTTTGAAAATACAACATAAGTTTAATAGCATGCAACAATAAAGCAGTGTACATTGGACTCCCAATAAGGCACTGGCAGCTTGTTGAGAAAAAACAGAATCACACCTTATATATCTTTGGTCTACTACATTTCAAAAACCAGAGAAAGAAAAAGGCAGACGCATCTAAATTGCAACACGAGGGTGGAATGTTTTAAATAAACACATCTGGGGGAACCTTCTGAACTTACAACCATTAATTTAGCAACTGTTCAAAGTTATGAGGAAACTTTGAAAAAAGTGACTTACAACCCATGTTTCCCATGATTATGTGATCAAAATCTGGGAGCTTGGCAATCAGCAGGCATTTATGAAGGTTGGACACCATTTGCAACCTACCCACCCAGTTTCTGAAAAGCAAAGTCAATGGGGGGAAGCATGATTCACTTAACAATTGCAGGGATTTGCTTACCAGCCATATCAAAAAAGGTCATAAAATCCAGTGCAGGTCACTTAACAACTGTGTTGCTTAGCAACACAAATTCTGATCCCAATTGTGCTTATAAGCACAGGACAGGTTTCTGACTGATGCATTCCCTGACTGAATTCACTCATTGCTGTGAATGTTGCATTACAAGAGTACTTTGAGCAGTTTAGTTCATGTGTATTGCGGAGGTAGGGTGCATCTCATTTTTTAGTAATGAATGCAATTCCTGATCAGAGGGGTGGGGGGTTGTGTGTGTGTGTGTGTGTGTGTGTGTGTGTGTGTGTGTGTGCATGACACATATGTGTGTGTGGGGTACCTTTTGCCAGCAGAGGGGCACACTAATTACTGAAAATAAAAGTTTACATACATTTGCCAGTCACAAATATCTACTTTAAATTATTTTTCTCAAAAAATAAATGAAGAAGAAGAATGTATAATACTTATATTCACGTATAATATTTACTCTTTTAGTAATGTTTTAGATCATATTTATACAGAAACATTGAAAATTCAAAAGGCTTCATAAACTTTTAAGCACCATTGTAATGGGCTTTATATTTGTGTCCTGAAGAGCAAATTCACAACATCTCAAAAGGGAAATTTGTGAGAGCAATGTGGAGGCATAAGGAAAGCAATACCCATAAACCTCAATTCTTGCACATTATCTAGCTCTCTCCACTTTTCAATTAAATATTTTGGTGTGAAAGCAGTTTTCATTTTATCCCTAAAGAAATGGTTGTAAGTCGAGGACTACATGTATTTCAAAAACGTTCTCACAACATAGCCTTGTGATATGAAAATTTAAAACTTGAAAATTTATCCAAGAAATTAATGAGCTAAAAGTGCTATGACTATTGTAATCAGCACCAAGATGGAAACATACTATTAAACTGATAATTTTAACATGAATGTAACAAACTACTGTGAAAATGTTTTTGGTATTACACCTTGAAAACCTTCTTTCTTCCTAAGTTCTTCCATAGTTCCTTCCTGACTATGAATAACTTACTGAATTGTTGCTCCATTCATTTCTCAACTATTCCATGAGATACATTATCCTGAAAAATAGTGACTGATTTGTGGTCAACCAGTAACTTTCATGTTTGAATAGATATTTAAATTCTTGAGTAGAGGACTTCAATTCTTAATATCCTAATTGAACTACTGCACTATATTGCAGGATTCTTTGATTCATGTGTTTATAATCCAAATTAACTAAGTTGGGAAGTGACATCATATTAGACTACTAGAATTCAGTGGCTATTTATGCATTTTGATGTTAGTAAGGACTAGTAATCAACAGCATGTAGATTGTTGAGGTGTTTAGATCATTACTTTTATAGTACTTGCATAGTCATCAAGATGAAATAAGCTATATGGGTTCATTTAGCCTCAATGACTGATGGTCCTTGGAGACAAATTTACTTGCAGTTCAGCTTTTTGATTAAATTGATGGTCATTTATTGCACAGTTCTGGAAATGCTGGCTGCATTTGAGTTCTGTCCTTCCTTTCCCATTCATACTATTGAATATCAGGATATTTATGTCTCTAGCCCAGAGGTGTCAAACTGCCGGCCTGGCCCAGACATGTCATGATGAAACTGTGCCTACCCCATTGCCGGCAATGGGGAAAAGCTCCGAGACGTTGCGCAACGTCACGTGACGTCGCAAGTTTGACATGTCTGCTCTAGCCCAGTTGTCTGTTGTTGAGGTAGCTGTGAATGTTGATGTAGCACCATTTGTATCACAATTACTTTGCAAGTTTGAAACTGATATGTGATCTACACTGCAGCTCTCCCTACAGTACTCATTATGCTGGAAAGACACATGCTGCTCCAAAACTCCTACATCAACATGATATTTTAAAAAGAACTCAACTGCTTATTTTGTATAAGGAGGAGATATAGAATGGTCAGAAAATTCTGGTTAGTATCTTTCCACTGCAGAAAAAATTGTGGTAAGTAATCATGTTTAATCCTCCTTTAAAAATAACATTCTACTGACATACTAATTTATTAAATGTCAGCAATATATTTATACAAGTAAGCATTTAAAAACATACCCTCTACCAGCTCTCTGTCAGCCATCATTGTTTCAGCTACAGATCAATGTAAGATTTTCCAGGACTTAGAAATTAAGATATAGAATAATATACTAATAACAAAAATCATAGAGATTGCTAGGAGAAAACTGTGTAACATTAAGGGCTAACTTTTAGAATTCTACCTACTATTTATATTAAAATTTAAAGATGACTATATGGCAATACAGTATAAATATGAACCAGAGAAGTATATATACCTGTATATAAAAAAATTAAAAAGCATATCAAATAATCTGGACTGCATAGATTTCAAATCATAAAAACTTCACTCGCATCCTAAACAGACTATATGAAATTACAGTAATTAGAATTAAGGTATACAGTAATTAGTAATTAAGGTATAAAATAACAGATTATTCATTAGGTAATAAGGATTACCTAAAACCTTTAAGATCTAATTATAGATTTAGTATTGATATTAAGATTGTAGAGGCTCTGATATGGCAAATTAATGTAAATGATAAAACATTGATAACATTAACACAAAAAAGCATAAAAAGCAAAGGTAGATATCAGATCAAACAATCCAGTACTATAAGGAGTAACAAAGTAAGAATATATATATATTATTAGCATTAAACTGTAAAAGATGCAGTTTACCTAATGTATCAAAGTTCAATACTATCAATA
This sequence comes from Bothrops alternatus, assembly GCA_034064705.1. Taxonomy (NCBI): domain Eukaryota; kingdom Metazoa; phylum Chordata; class Lepidosauria; order Squamata; family Viperidae; genus Bothrops; species Bothrops alternatus. The sequence continues at coordinate 11,479,854 of JARGCV010000009.1, forward strand.
ATAAAGATAAAGCCAAAAATATTTTAGTTATTGGATATAATTTCAATTTTCAAAAGCCTAGAATAATAAAAACTAACATACTACTGTACAAGTGCTGATTTATTTCTGTTTATATTTTAGTGAAAATGACAAGCAATATGCTTGCAATTAAAAATATATTTTGAAACAAGGTTGTATTTTATAAATGATCATTTAGATAAACATCCCGCTAATAAAAATTAATTTAGTGAAGTGCTTCCAATCAGACTTTTAATTATGAAAAATGAAGCTATATTATAATACATTGCATAAATACAAATCAATAATACATCAAGTTGATTAGATCATGAAGTAAACTTGCATCATCATTAAAAGTGCATTAATATTTTCTTTTTAATCTTTCTGAGCATTTAACTCACACTTTGTGTTGTTATTCCATTTACTCAGAAACACATCCAATATTTCATGCATGCTAGTCAATTCAGTCAATTGAAGATGCATTTGAAAAGAGAAAAAAACCTTTATTGCTATTATAGAATTCATCAAATTTAAACTCTCTAAATCAATAGGCAAACTGACCTCTCTCATGTAGTGGGAATCAAAGTATTTAACATAGCACCAAGACATTAACAGTACTCCTTGAATTACCCATAATACAGTTTAACCATGACTGAAGACTAATCAGTGCTAATAAATAAAAACCCAAGCCAAATCTGATACACATTATTAAATTATTAGCTCCATGAATAAATTAAAAACAGAATCTTAATATGAAGTATTTTAACATAAATCTGAATTATGACTACTTCTTCAACAGGTATGATTTCACACATACAGATTCATTGCTGTATGCTAAACTATCAGGTATGTTCCAAATTTTAGAAAGTCAAACTGACTTAATATACCCAGTTCTGAATGTTGGCCCAGTCCATAGATTCGAAACACCTCAAATAGGTCGAGCTACATAAATTCACATATGTTTACTAGAAGAATTGCAATTATAGATAATGAAGCAATCTACATAAAGACTGATTCCAATGATTTACACTAGATTTTCCAGCAGTAGGGCAAAAGGATAGGAGAACACTGTTACACCAAGCCATATCTTTTCTTGACTCTAGTCCTGTAGGAAGATATGATCTCAAGGAATGGTGGGCTGATGATGGCATCTCCTTAGGTCAGGGGTAGGTAATCTTGGCTCTTTTATGACTTGTGGACGTCAACTCCCAGAATTCCTGAGCCAGCCATGCTGACATCCATGAGTCATAAAAAAGCCAAGGTTGCCTACCCCTGCTTTAGGTGAATGCTCTCTAACTGGAGCCAGACATGGACTATGTGCCAATTCACAGCACAGTTAATGCTCCTAATGATTCACATGGGAAAGCACTGGTGTCACACCAGGTACTTTGAGAGGTGTTCGATAAGTGTATAAAAATGTTGAGGGAGCACTCTGAAATAATGAAATATTTCAGGGTAGGGACCAATTAATATCAAATGAATGCAGTACGATGAGAGTCTATAGTAAATCATGATGGTGTCAACATGTATATCATAATTTCATTGTACAAATGACATAATGTAATGGGTGTATACACATGATGGAAGTGAATAATTCATGTCATTTACATCAAGACATTCACATTTTCATTTGGCTCCCTCTCGATCCTGGTCCAAAACTCATATGTAGTGTGTGATCCAGCAAGGATGCAGAATTCAGAAAAGATGTAGGAAGATTCAAGTTCTTTAAAGGAATGAAATGTCCTGTTGTAAATCATTTTGATCCTGTGAAAGGTAAGATATGCCATATAATCCACCATAAAGCTCAGATGGTAAAATTATACTGTGAAAGTGGACCTTTCAGATCTACATATGCAAACTAGAGACCCTGTAGACATGAGGGAAGGATACAGGCTAATGACACCATTCAAAATCCTGTTATAAGAAGGTAAATGTTGCATGGCCTTAGAACAAAATATAAAGGGTTTCATATTTTTTGGAGAGAGCAAAATACAGTATGTAAAAAAAAACAACCCAGCCTCAACATCAAGGATAAAACAACAATAACAACAACAACCCCTGAATCTTCTGAATCAGGCTACACATCTCATCCACTAACTTTGTATTTGTGGGCCAAGATAAAATATCTCATAGAATCTTAAGATTAGAAAGGACCTTGGAGGACACAAAAAGACAGGCGTCGATTATAGGGATCGAACACATTCAGGTAGTAAACTTCCACCAATAACTGCTGATGGAAACTATATCTGTGATAACTATCTGTCACTACAATATGGTAAATATAAGAAAAGCAAATCAGACCCTGAAATGAGCAGAGTGTTAACACTCAAGTGTCAAATAAGTCATGTATTCTGCTGTATTTCTGTACTGTGTGGAGAAGCTGTATCTTGAAGCCCATTGGGGAAGTATAGTAATCAGATACCCCTGGAGGAAAATAACATTCAAAGAATGCTACCAATCTGTCTAAGGAAGAGTTTGCTGGGACAGATTGAGACCCAGCTAATTTCACTGGAAGCATTTGGGTGGTTTGAAACTTTTGATTTTTTTGAGACATTTATTAATGTCACAACCAAAGGTTTTTAGCAGGTGGTATTTTCTCATTGGTAGGACTTTCAATAAGCCTTCATTCTGTGGGTTCCTATGACTAGCTGCTTGTAAACGTTGCTCACTCCCACAACTAGGAAATTGCAGCCAGACCAATTTGTACTGTGATCTTGCTCTTCTTTTGACTCAGTGGATAGCTCTTGAACTTTTGATAGAGCCTGTCTCTACTTTACTTCCCAACTATTTGTTGTTAGCTAAGACACAAGTTCTCAAATATTGTGGTGCCATGACCCCTCGAATCATAAATAAATTTGTCTGATACAACCTATGAATAAAAAATGAGTGTAGCAAAAGGACAAGAGAAGGAACATAAGTTCATTCACCACTACACGTATTGTTCATAAAGTACCATCAAAAATCTTTTTCTCTCCCCAACTCCCTTTATATTGCACTGTAATGTGTTTGGAACTGGGATTTGGCCTTTGATACTCTGCAAAGATCAAGCACAAAAACAGTACTATAAATAAATCATAGTCAAGGCAATAAACAGCAAGTAATCTGGGAAACAGATGCCCTTCTTTTCCACCTTGCTATCTTCCCTGAGCAATCGAATAGTAGTGTGGGAACTGTGGAGGCCCAGTGGATCTTGTTTTGCTACCCTAACTCCTAGCATCCTTTGCTGCACTGAATACATCACTTGATGATCCAAGTGATATGTTTCAGCACCCAGACGCCAAATATCAACCATTGGCCAGCATTGCCTCCGACCTGGGAAAAAGGTCTCATACTTATTTCTGTTTCTTACAGTTGTGGTGGTCATGGCTAATGCTAAAATGGGTATTAGGTAAAAAGTATCCATCTTTGTCAGAAGAAGCAAAGTTGAATCAGCTTCCCAAGTACAAGGCCTCTTTTGGAGGAACAGGATGCAAGCATAATGAACCATAATGTGCTAATAGATTCAAATTTATGGATGGATGCAGGCATGCACGCATGCATGATATTTATATGGCCACCCAATTCATAATATGGGTGGCATACAATCAACAATAAAAACAAATTTAAAAAATATTCGACCAATACAAAAATTAAAATTATGATTAAAAGGATAGGAGAGTGCCAGAAATTATGAACAATGGAGCCTCTTTCTTTTGTGTGTATGTCTATTATTAAATAGTAGAGAGAGTGGATGTTCTAGGAACTTTGGGAACGAGTGACCACGTGATTCTAGAATCCACACTGAAGGTAGGGAGAAATGTAGGTTGTCAAACTATGTTGAGGTAGTAATAACTTATGCTATCCTCATTGTGCCTCCTGGTGAATTCTCCTACCCATATATTTATTATGCTATAGGCTGGATTGATCTGTTTTTCTTCTTTTCTAATTTAAAGTACTGTTTCCCAGGAGCTTATTTACAAAACAATCTAATTTCCATCTCTTAAGTTTAAGATTGCTTGAACTAATTATTTTTTATTATTTAATTTGAATTCCAATTTGGACAAGTTAAAAGTTGATTTTAACAAGTGACTTTACAAATACCCACATCAGATGGCAACACTTAAATCCCCTTTAAAAAGCTAAGTAGGATTGGAGCTAATTAATATTAGATGGGAGATTTAATCTAGGAGATCTAAGGGCTGCAAACTGAACGGATTAAAAAAGTTTCAGAAGAAAGTAATGGCATATTGTTGCCAAAAAAAACCAAAATGGAGAACTAAATCATAGGATTTAAATTCTAACTACACAATTCAACCTTGTTCTTTACAAAAAAAATATATCATTGCTTAGTTTCAGGATATCTGTATACATAACTCTTTGTACTGCTGTCAATTCCTTTTGTGACTCTGTATGGTTATATTCTCAAATAATGTTTTAAAATGTCAAGGAATACATGATGAGTAGTGACAATCTTTTTTTACTTCATCTTTCCCTTAGCACAGAACTGAGAAACAATCCCTCAACTGTCCTTTGGAGATCAAAATTTACAGAATTATATTGTAGCTATTGATAAATATCTTTATAGATTCCTATACTTAATTGCATATAAAACCAAAAATTTAGATTAATAATAAAAAGCTATGATAAATCATTTCAAAACCAATCCAGGATTCTCTTCTGAAATTGGCTAACCATATTGAAGGAAGCCATAAAAAATGCAACAGTATATTCCTCCTTCTATGGCCAAGAGAGTAGTATTTATAACCATATTACTTCTGAGGCCTTCTAATTGGCTATTGCTTTAATAATTTATATTCAATACTACCTTTTGCCTGTCTAGAATCTTCTATTACTCAGTTCAACCGAATGAACCAAGATTTAATATTATGAAAGTAGAAGAAAAAGGTTTTCCTCTCCTATATTATTAATAATGGCCATGTTGATTGGTATTATCACACCTCTCAATAGCACTCAATTGGAGAAAAGTAATAAAGAACTCAATTATTCATATATTTATAAATGTTGCACAAAATAGACAAAATATCATGTAATCTGCATGCCAATCACAATTCAACTGCCTGTGTACTTACTGGATGAAATAAAGGCATAAAGTTACCACCAAAAGCATATTCTTAATCTAGGATGATATTGAGTTTATCTGCAAAATAGGTCAGTGATATTAGAGGCCGAGTGCCCAAACTGCAACCCAAACCCCACTTATTTATCATTGGGTGCTAGGTGGGCGTGGCCCACTGAGTGGGCATGGCCACTGGATGGGCGTGGCTGCAGTGGTCATGGCAGACTGGGTGGGCGTGGCTGGGATAGGCGTGGCCACCTCAATGTTGTTTGTGGGGAGGGATGCCTGTGGGGGCCGGGCAGGGTTACGGGAGATCCAGGGGGTCTCTGGCGGGTTGGATGGTGGGCAGGAGGCTCGTCCTGTGGGGTGAGGCGAGGCGAGGGCAGAGCAGGGGTGCCATTCCTGCAGGGCAAGGCAAGGTGAGGCAGGGTCTGGGGCAGCTGCTGCCTGACACCATCAGCCCTGCACACAGCGAGAGCATGGGGGCCAACAATGTCCGTCAGCAGCCACAGCCTGCCAGCCCCTCAACCGGCGCACTCATGGGCTCCGCAGTCCACTGCGAATACTGGGCCAGCCCTCCAGCAGCATGCAGAGTAGAGGAGGGGGGAAGCATGTGATGCAGACCGCCGGGCACGCCTACTCTGTCCCATCTGTTTTTGCTTGGAGAGCAGGTTGCCGCTGGTCATCTCCTTGGCCCCCTCGCAGATCTTGCCCTTGGCCCGCACATGGAGCCTGTTTCCCTCACACACCCGATGCACCTTAGCCCTGTCTCAGGCCGCTGCTGCCAGCAGCTCGTGCAGGTCCATTAGACTACCACCGTTGCCTGGAGCACCTGGCCTGCCCAGCACAAAGGAGGTTAAACGGCCAGCTAGCAAGCTCAAATAGAGGTGGTAGAGCATGCCCATGCCCAGCAAACCAAAGGCCACCCCAAGTGGAGAAAGCCGGATCTTCACTGGTGCCATGGCCCCCCACTCCCAGCTAGGCTTGTGTGCCTCCCCCCATTTCTACTGGGCCTGAGCTGCCATGATGCCGATGGGGATCCGGCTTTCCCTGCTTGGGGTGGTCTTCTGCCTACTGGCCCTGGCGTGCTCTACCACCTCTAAGCAGGGCTTCCTAGCTGACCGCTTCACTTCCTTTGATCCAGAATCATGCCTGACATCTTAACTTTCTAGACCTTACCCCCTCTACCTTCTTCTTCTATCTTCTTCTGAAGGCTGCAGACTACACGGTTTTGACCTTGGCCCTTAGGCCCATTTCACAGACATTTTACTGTTAATGAATACTGTAAAATAGTGTAGGTAGGTAACTACTATAAAAGAAGCTGACTCTTAAATACTTGTTTACAGGAAGGTCAAAGCATAGGGAATGGTTTCTGCAAAAAAATCAGTTAAATTTGCAACAGCATTTTACCAACACATTTGTGGGGTTATCAATTCACAAGCAAGACATGAGAATGGCACATGAAGTAAAAACAAAGGGTGAGGATTTCTGAGGGAAAAAATGGAAACTGTAGATAGCTCCATCAAAAACAGAGATGATGATTTGTAAAATGAAAACTGGCAAGTAAATTGGCTCTTCATAATTCCTTTCTGGATAAAGAGAGGACTTGAGATTGTCCACAAGTGCTTCAGTCAGTTGCTCCTTATGAGGGGACCACAAGACAGGAGTCTCCAGAGGGTTTAGAGCAGCAGTTCTCAATGACCCTTTCACAGGGGTCACCTAAGACCATCAGAAAACACATATTTCCAATGGTCTTAGGAACTGAAACACCGCTCCTCTATCCGTCTCCACACGGCTTCGAGTTGGGGGCCGTTGCAGCGCTGGATTCGTTTCCGTCGAGCATCTCCTAAGAGAGGCTGTGCTGCTTCGCAGCCCTTTCCGCGGAGGAGGCTGAACTAAGCTCTGCCGGCACTGTCGCCCTCTTGGCGCTCTCTCTCTCTCCCTCTCCCTGCCTGGGCACTTCTCCAACCAGGCTGGGTGGAGCCGGTGGAGTGGCCTTCCTGCCCCCCCTCCCTGGCCAACTGGAGCTGGGCAGGCTGGCGACCTTTGGAAGTGAGGCGAGGACAGGCGAGGCGCGCTGAGCCCCGGGCACGGTGGGTGAGTAGGTGGTGTCGATGCGCGCTTAGAGAGCCCTCAGGGTTGGGGGTCACCACAACATGAGGAACTGTATTAAAGGGTCACAGCATTAGGAAGGTTGAGAACCACTGGTTTAGAGCCCTGTGAGATGAAGAAATAGTCCTTATGCTCAGATTTTGGTTAGTACCTTTGAAAAGACAAACTTCCTTTCAAAAAAATGACGTTTTTTTAAAAAAAATCTGGAATATAGAGCAAAACCCTGGACACTAGAGGGAACTAGAAGGAACTACATATTAGAATTAAAGGAGAAGAACACTCTAATGCAACTTACATGCACAATGAAGCAAAATATATTGAAGGATATTTTTGAACAATGGACACAGAAGTTAATTTTTAAAGTGTCTGCTTTTATAGATGTTTAAAACATGCTATGGAAGAGGATCAAGTATAACCTGTCATGACTGACACTGATAAATCCACTTTCAAATGGCAGGCTACAACAGGGTGTCAAACTGGCGGCCCGGATGCAGGCCATGCCTACCCCAGCTCCACAAAGGCAAAAAACGTGATACATCATGAGACCTGATCAAATTTGACACCTGTGGGCTACAAGAATGACATGGAAAATGATGTCACACTGGACATCAAAAGAGACTAGTGTAATAATTAAACAACAAACCAATAATTTTCCTGTAATTGTAAATAGTAATTGGATTTACCAGAGGCTTCTTAAAGTTTTGAAGAATTTTATGAGAACAAAGAAAAAATGAAAAGAAATCAAACTCTAGGACATTATTTGAAGGGACCAAATATCAAGATTTTTAGAAGTAAAAGGAAGGAATATAATGTTAGTTTTTTTGATCAAGATTAAATAGATAGATATTTTTGGTAATCCTTAATGAATTTTTGCTGACATCAAGAATGAAATAATGAGGTTTTATGGATTTAGATAAGAGATAGATATAGAAAGACGAGATTATTCATTGTATTTTAAGAGAAGGTGATAAGTTAATAAAATTGTTGATATTGTGATGAAAGGGGATATAACTTTATACACTGTGTGTGTATATATCTTTTGTTTTTCTTTACTATGTACTTATTATTTCTTTCTATTCTACTTTCTGTTTTTCTCTTCTGCACCTTCTCTTCTTTTTTTTTAATTTTAGTTTTTACTGTATTGGTTTTATTGTTATAAAGTGTAGTCTTTAATAAAATTACTATTAAAAAAGAAAAAGCAAATGTCTGAAGTAATATAAATAATACGCACTTACAATTACATATATTTGTGCATTAAGTCAGTGAGTGGTGAAGAAAAGTATTTGAAATTTGGAAAATCAGATCTTTATCTGTAAATTATATAAAATGAACAATAAATATGACTCATTTAACAATTGTTATCTATTTGTCTGTCTGCCTGCCTGCCTGCCTACCTACCATTTTTATTCCCTGCACAATGTCATTTTTATGATAGTACCCCCATGGCTGATCCTGCAATTACAATTTATAATGATGCCGAATCTTCTATTAAACAGCAATAGCAATAGCACTTAGATTTATATACTGCTTCATAGTGCTTTATACCGGTAGTACTTTCTAACTGTTTTATAAAGTCAGCATATTATCCCCAACAATCTGGGCCCTTATTTTACTGACCTCGGAAGGATGGAAAGCTAAGTCAACCTTGAGGCAGTCAGGATCAAATCCTGGCAGTGAGCAGAGTTAGCCTGCAATACTATATTCTAACCACTGCGCCACCATGCCTCCTTCTTTTATATATGGATGTGTTGTCTTTGACCCTCCATACAACATAATTTGTTGTTCATCTTCATTTTTACAAAGAAATTGCTTTAAATGCTCTAGTATTTCTTAGAACAATAACACATATAAATGAAAGTAGAGTAAAACCCTGGGGAGATGAGAGCTACAATAAGCACAGAAAACTATATTAATATTTATTTATTAAACATGTATAAATAGTAGATTTACAGTATTTGAAAAATCTCCAAGCACTGTAGGAACTTTTTCAATAGTTATATATATAATTGTGGCTGAAAGGCTTTGTGGGAGCCTGCCTGAGGAGAGGGAAGCTCAGACAGCTGCTGCCGGTTTGGGGCGCAGCAGGCGTAGATCGGGAGGAAGGAAAGAAAAAGGAGGATAGAAAGTGGGTGGGGCTGGTTGCTGTTGCTGGGAAGAGACAAGGTGAAGCTGAAGAGGGATTTGAAGTTTTAGCTGATCCCTTTCTCAGAAGGAGAGAGAAGGAGAGAGTGAGTGAAAAGGTGGAATTTTATTGCTTCTTTTGTAGGGGGGGCTATCCTGAGCGGAGGCAAGAGAGCAACAGTGAGGAGAAAGTCGCTGGGGTTGCTAAATTCAGATCTTAACAACAAAGGAAAGAGGGGAGGGTTTTTGACATCGACGAGACCTGAGACTGCAAGCGACGACAGAAGAGAAGGAGAGGCTGGTCACTATTGCTTTGGAGACCAGTGGCCATCTGAACTTTGATTACTGTTACTTGTGCAAGTTATAGACATTGTGGGGAGTTGTCCTCATGGGACGAGGTGTTACTGCAGAGCGCTGACTACCTTCATTTGTGTTTCCATTGCTGCCTGGAGCCGGGGTTTTCCTCACCCCCTTGTTTCCAAACGGTCACTGTAAAATCATTGACTACTGCTGCTATGACTGCCTGGGGCTGTTAAACATTGCCACGCATTGACTATCGGGGCTAGGGGCTGGCCATCTTTGTTCCTGAAAGCTCCCCCCTTGACGACGAGAATCTGCCACTTCCTCACTTCACGTGAGCTCCTGCTGGAAAAGACATTTTATTAACACCTTGAGAGGGTAACTGCAGAGCACGATAGAGGGGAGCGGGGCTGGGAAGGCCTGGGCTTTGGCGGCCTCTGAGGGGGTAACACTACATAATTATACATTGCAAAATTAAGCTTTTTAAGCAGAGACTTACATTTAGAAATATATATACTTCAAGCAAGATACTTACATTTTATTCTATGCTGTCACTAAATTAGATAGAAATCTATTGGCTATAGGCCGGTAAAGCTATAAATATAGGCTCTGCTTTTGCCTAAATAATCCTTGTGATCACTTTCAATTCTATAATTCCTTTTCCCTGGACTTGTATATTTTGCTGAGGCAGAGCAGCAAAAATTCATTGAACTACAAAGGATCCAAGGCTAACCAAGGACCTATCCTGAGCAGTAAACTTTCAGTAAAGTAAAAGAATTAAGCAAGTAATTATCTGAATCATATTAGGCATAACAATAGGATTACCTACAACACATTCTGTCAGATCAACATGGACACACATATACAAATGTAGCACAGGCTTGATCTTTATGGGGGCAAACTGACTTTAATGTTCATAACTGTTTAGACATTTCTCTGATAGAAGCAAATACAGCTTTTTAAAAAAAATTTCCACAGAATAATTTATTATATAAAGTTTTATAACAGGACAAGGACTTGAACGAGGCGAGATATACAAACTCACTATGCTTCTACATACTTTTTCCTCATAAATTATTTAGGAACATTGTACATATAGCTGGTTGGATGTACATATATTTAAACAATTAAATCACATTTAACATTATGCAGAAATAAGAGTGATAATATTTTAACAAGTTACACCCGAGCGATTTCATTCTGTCTGATATTAAATGCACTTAGCAAAAGGTCATAACTCTTAAATTTGCTAGATAAATAAATGTTGGTGAATTGGATGAATCACTGGAGAATTGGTGCATGGCAGCGAATGAATAACCTGCAAATGCTTCCCAAACCCCATTATTTCCCGTTTTCCAGTAGGCCAAAGATTCATGTCCCCGCATACTGCCAGTTCATTATGGAAAAATATCATTCCTCTTCTGGCACACTCTAGATGGCCCTCTCAGCCCCTTGAGGACCCTTTAATGTTTAATTCCCATCATCTGCTCCAGTGAACAGCTTAATCTCTGCTTGTATGATCAATACTATATCAGTGTAAATTAAAATGACAATTTTAAAGTAATTAAGCCTGTTAATGCTCGATTCAAATGTCATTATTTGCACAAGGGATTGAGGAGAAATTACATCGTGTCCAGGGTGACAGGAAAATGTTTGAGTGTTCTTGAGCCTGTTGCCACTCTGCCACTGGAGGCTTTAGCAAAGCAGATTAACTTCTACCTTCTACTGCCCGGATACCTATCCAATTTCAAAAGAGGATAACACAATTTGATAAATTTAATTCCAACTACAAACTCAATTATTGTGATAATAGATGAAAACTGGGAGGAGACACTAAAGAAGACCCATATAAAAATACACTTAACTTCAAAATAAGATACAACAGTAATTGTTTTATTTGATTTGTTCTTTTCCTTTTGAAAACCCTTTAAAAGATTGTGATTGTTGGCAAAATAACCAACATTTATTAAATAGCATCCATTCATAGCTCCAACAGCCTGCCATCTGAAATAAGTTGGCAACAGTGAATATGTTTACTGTCCTTTACTGGGTAGCAACATTTATTAAACTAGTAACTTTATATCCCTAAATTATTAGATCTCATAAATAGATTTTTAAAGTTCAACTAAATTCAGATGAAATCTCAACTTCTTCTGTATATTGTTCTTTCTAGACTACAGATAGTCTATATATATTTTTTATTTCAAGCTTGAGTTCAATCATAAAAAAACACTTTACTCATTATATATTTGTGGTCAGTTTATATGTTTGCGGTCAGTGTCTATCTCAGTATAGTTAAAAATTGAAACTACAGTATAAAAACACCAAAAATTTCCTAGCCATAGAAATACTATTTCCCAGAGATATTTTTTTTTTGCTGAATAGATTTTTAAATACTGGAGGTCAAATTATATCAATAAAATAAGAAAGAAATACAAATATAAGTAACTATAAACTTATCTTCATGTTATTCTTTTCATGAAATGAAAACTACATGTGTCTTTAAAAGCATGATTGCTGAACCTAACATTTGAATAAGCAATGAGGTTTTTATTTTGCTTTCCTTCCTAGTTGTTTCTTCTTTCCTTAAATCCCGTATAGCTTTCTATTAAGAGTATATGTTTATGATTTATGTCTGTGTAGGCACTTTTTATGCTCCCCAACATCTTGAAGATGTGTTGGCTGAAAGATGAAGGATAACGATTTTGAATAATATTTACACTACGATTTAATAAAATAACATTATGTTATATATGAAAAGAATTCTCAGGCTGATACAACCATTTGTCACAAGCTAACAATGTAAAACTGTATTTTCCAAAATCTTCTAGGCCCAGTGAGAACTGTTTTCATGTTTGGTCAAATCCATAGTCGCAGAAGTCAAAAACTCTCAGCCCAGAGTCGGCTTTTACATGAAAAATAAAAAATACCAAGGCCTCACTGTGCAGAATCTATTAATTTGAGAGAAAGGTGGGAAGAAAAAAAAACAGGCTTTTGAATCACTATGTGTCTAAGTGGCACTTACCCTCCCCTTACTTTGATTCTTATTTGCAGTAAACATTCTAATCTAGCCAAATTGTTTCTGTGAAGTGTCTGCTGAATCCTACTCTAGAAAGCGTGTCCTGGTCAGGGGAGCCAGGCAACTGAATAATATCCATTTAGCCAAACCGATAAAATATATACTTTTCAAGTAGATTCATCCCCCAAACCTCAGATGAGATCCTGTCTAAAACTACAGGTAACCACCCTATGTTCAATGTATCCAATACTGATTTAATCAGGTCAAGAATTTGATTCACTTTACGGAACCTTCCTACAACCATGATGTGCATATTTAGCATCAGGTCAGATCTCCCACGCAACCACCCCTATTTTGAAAATGCAGGAGCATGAATGAAAACACTGCATATCTTAACAATAGAGATAAAGATCTCCTGTTCACCTATTCAAAATTGATGCTATTTCCAAACTACAAGATGAGTATTCAGCAGATGGAAAGGCACAACATTCAAGAAGTTGGGAAGGGGTGTCATCTTGCATTCACTTTACCCATTTTTGCTACTACCCAACCTCTCTCCATTGTTCCATCTACTTCATTGTAGATAAGAAGACAGCATCAACAGTGCTAGTGCTTTGCTACCTGTATACAGTGGTGGGATTCAAATATGTGAACAACCAGTGTTCTGTGTGAATGCTGCTTCCGGAAGTCCATTCTGCGCCAGGGCAATAAAAAATCAGCCACTGGTTCTGCCGAACTGGAGTGAACCAACTGAATCCCACCACTGCCCGTATACTACCGGTATAATATCTTGCCCTACAAATGTTTGTATGGGAGTTGCCTTTGTAATTCCTTGATTGGGGCATTGTTTTCTGCCTGATTGTATGGTGTTAATCCCTGCTTATCTGGCTGTTGGGTGCTGGAGAGGATATGCCTTTTTGTTTCCTTCTTAGCTTTTTTATTGTCTCTTTTGAATCGTATGTAAATGTGTTTCATCTCTTTGTGTCTATTGACAACTGATTTGTCTAAATGCCAAATTTGCAGAAATTTTCTAGCATTAGTACTGAGCCCAGTACCTGTGGGGAAATTTGTTAAGGGGATTTCAAATTATGTTTGTTCAAATTTAAGCCTAAATAAAGGAAGGAGAATTCACCAATGGAGTTTTCTAACCTGCTATCTGCTGACAGCCAAACCTGATACATCTTCAAGAGCTGAGACCAAGTTAAGACTGGATCTCCTAGCAAGAGGGGGCGTGTCAAGTTTGGCTACTTGGTCTCAAGAGCAGGCAGACAGAGAAAACCCATTGGTGGATCTCCATCTCCTGTACTGGAGAATAAAGAGTTCATTGTGTCTCCTGACTATTAGTTGGTACTTTACCTGTGTCTGTAGAAGTTAAAAATTAATGATGGGGAAAAAACACTGTAGCATAAAAAGTAATGTAATGTAATAATATTTGCAGGTTTTAAGACTGAGATATTTGGAGAGAGAATGGTCTTTTGAACATACATAGTTTTCCTTTCTTCTTGTTGATTCTTACTTTGAGACAGTCCAATTTACTCTTCTATGTGGGTGTCGGTGGGTAAACATGCTTTAAATATATTTGGCCTTATTTGAAAGAAACTATTGCACTAGTTTGCACTAATTGTCTTCTGTAGCCTTTTAAAGGGCCCTGGCAGATCCCTCTATTATTTGTTGGCTTATTTCTGGAAAATGGAGAGGAAGGAAAATATGAGTAATTCTTTGTTAAACTGTATGTTTACTGTAAGTTTCTATTTCCAGTATGTCAGACAGGAATAAAAATACTTGAATTTGGAAAAAAAAAACTACAAAATGGTAAGCAATAAATGAATTAAATGATTAAAAACCCATTAACAATTTTTAGTGAGATGGTCATTATAAATAACAGATACAGTTACTAGTAATGTTGTAATTAATTTTTAATTAGTTCCCTATGCAAGGATTTGACATCTTAAATATCGGTTTAGTAAACAGAATATTTGATTTGTGAATTACGAAGTATTTCTACCAATCTATGTATTATTTTTTCCAGAGAAAAACAGTTCTGATCTCTCTCTATATATCTATATTATATAATGTATTAAAATGTATTCTGTTTAACTCCTAAAATATTCTTCACATTATACTTTAATAAGCATTTGCTACCAATATTAATCTAATTACTAATTACAAATAATCCTTTTTATAATGAAATGTGACTGAAGGTGTTGGTTACCACCTTTAAAGCGCTCCATGGCATAGGACCCAGTTATTTACAAGACCGCCTTCTGCCAGTAAATACCTCCCATCGACCAGTTCGCTCCCACAGAGAGGGCCTCCTCAGGTTGCCATCGGCTAAGCAGTGTCGGCTGGTGGCGCCCAGGGGGAGAGCCTTTTCTGTGGGGGCACCGACGATGTGGAACGAGCTCCCCCCAGAACTCCAGATGTGTCATGATCTCCGCACCTTCAGAAGAGAATTGAAGACTCATCTCTTCAATCAAGCCGGCCTGGCCTAGACCTTCTCGGGTTTTTATGTAAATCTTTATGTAAATTTTTTAAACAAGGTTGTTCGGGTTTTAGAATTGGGATTTTAACAGGTTTTAGTAACAGCCATGTATTAATTTAATTTATTTTTTAAATATTTATTATTATTATCTGTTTTAATTGGGCTGTAAACCGCCCCGAGTCCTACGGGAGAGGGGCGGTATAGAAATTTAAGAAATAAATAAATTTAAGAAATAAGAATATGGGAGAATAATTAAAAGTTATCAATTTGGTTTATCTGTGGATGGGGTCACCCATGAGTATATACAACAATACTTTTTAAAGTACCCATATTTCCCGTATATATTCGTGTATTCTTTACCACTGGACCATTAGCTTGCCTAGATTTCTTCGTCTCTCTGTGCAACTAATTCCACTTACTTTTATGAAACTGTGTGGTGCATATTTTCTAAATAAATAAAATGTCAAAGTGCTCTTGATATGGCTACATGGAGCTTCCAGCTTTTCTTGCTACTTACTGGTTGTGCTGGCTAGAGATATAGTAGGAGTTATAGTTCAACAGCACACGAAAGGCCACAAGTTCCCTGCTTTTACTTTAGCCAACATTATAGCAAATCAATTTATTAAGAGTTTTCACATGTTGCAACTTGCCAAAGGTCTTGCAAGTCAGCCTTCAGTTGGGCACCTCATGTGCGAACATTATAGGCCAGAATAGGATCATCATTGACTAAAATTATCCAAGCCCTCGGAATGAGGTCAGCTCTACCACGTGCCACTGCCTAATTTCCTTCTCTCCTTTCTTGTCCTTACAGCTATGGAAGAGCAACATTGATCAGAAATCTATTTTCTTAGAAAACCAGAATGAACAAATGAGCAAATGGCATCAACAGCAAGAGCTGAAAACAAAAGCACAATCAATTTTACTGTAAAACAAGAAATATTTATTATTGTGTCTAATCAGGTACTTAAAGCTAACTTTCATAGGACTACCAAGGTTGAAATCCACCTCCTTGTTGCTTTTGGTTAGATTCAGTTGTCTGTTAAAATGCACAGTATTCAACTAAGCAGGAAATGCAAGTTTCAAAGAATGAAATATCAAGAGGGAGGGGACTAGGAAACGTTGAGAATTTATGCTTAAAGAATAAAAGGAAGAAATGCTTTCCCAAAGAAGCTTGGTCCAAATTCAAAATGCATTACTTTACATCAGCGGTTCTCAACCTATGGGTCGCGACCCCATTTGGGGTCGCGAGACCATTTCACCGGGGTCGCCAAGCAATGCTGTCCGCCATTTTTTTTTTCCCCAATACTGTCCGACATTTTTTTTTTCCTTTTCCTTAGTTACGCTACTTTCTATTGGCTTTTGAACGCAAATAGACTCTATTCAAGAGACTTTTCTATTGGCGTTCAAAAGCCAATATAAACTAAGGAAGTTTCGGTTTCGGAGCACATGGGAGAGAGCGAGACAGAGAACAAGCGGTAGGAAGCGAGAGAGAACAAGCGGCAGGAAGCAAGAGAGAACAAGCAAAAACCGTAAGTTTTGCCTGCTGTTGAGCTTCCTCTGCTTGGCTGCCTGCCGTCCGTCCTGCTCCCCCTACCCATCTGCCCGTTCTCTGCCCGTTCTCCTCACCCGTCGTCCTCCGCCCCTTCTCCACCGGTTCTCGCCCGTCGGCCTCGGCCCATTTTCCGCCGCCCGTTCTCACCCGTCGGCTCCGCCCCTTCTCCGCAGCCCATTCTCCGGTTCTCGCCCATCAGCCCATTTTCCGCCGCCCGTTCTCACCCGTCGGCTCCGCCCCTTCTCCGCAGCCCCTTCTCCGGTTCTCGCCCATCGGCCCATTTTCTGCCGCCCGTTCTCACCCGTCGGCTCCGCCCCTTCTCCGCAGCCCATTCTCCGGTTCTCGCCCGTCGGCCCATTTCCCGCCGCCCGTTCTCACCCGTCGGCTCCGCCCCTTCTCCGCAGCCCCTTCTCCGGTTCTCGCCCGTCGGCCCATTTTCCGCCGCCCGTTCTCACCCGTCGGCTCCGCCCCTTCTCCGCAGCCCATTCTCCGGTTCTCGCCCATCAGCCCATTTTCCGCCGCCCGTTCTCACCCGTCGGCTCCGCCCCTTCTCCGCAGCCCATTCTCCGGTTCTCGCCCATCAGCCCATTTTCCGCCGCCCGTTCTCACCCGTCGGCTCCGCCCCTTCTCCGCAGCCCATTCTCCGGTTCTCGCCCATCAGCCCATTTTCCGCCGCCCGTTCTCACCCGTCGGCTCCGCCCCTTCTCCGCAGCCCATTCTCCGGTTCTCGCCCATCAGCCCATTTTCCGCCGCCCGTTCTCACCCGTCGGCTCCGCCCCTTCTCCGCAGCCCATTCTCCGGTTCTCGCCCATCAGCCCATTTTCCGCCGCCCGTTCTCACCCGTCGGCTCCGCCCCTTCTCCGCAGCCCATTCTCCGGTTCTCGCCCATCAGCCCATTTTCCGCCGCCCGTTCTCACCCGTCGGCTCCGCCCCTTCTCCGCAGCCCATTCTCCGGTTCTCGCCCATCAGCCCATTTTCCGCCGCCCGTTCTCACCCGTCGGCTCCGCCCCTTCTCCGCAGCCCATTCTCCGGTTCTCGCCCATCAGCCCATTTTCCGCCGCCCGTTCTCACCCGTCGGCTCCGCCCCTTCTCCGCAGCCCATTGTCGCCCTCCCTGTCCATTTGCCACCGTCTGCCTGGACTGGAGGGAGAGGGAGAGGGAGAGAGAGAAAGAAAAAAGAGAAAGAAAGAGGGGGAGAGGAAAGAGAAAAAAGATTGAGAAAAGAAAGAGAAAGAAGAGAAAGTGGAAAGAAAGGAGAAAGAGAGGAAAGAAAGAGAGGAAAGAGGATAAAAGAGACAGAGGGCCCGCGCGCGCGCGCGCGCGAGAGAGAGAGAGGCGTGAGGGACGCAGCGGGCGCGGTCGGTGCTGCTGCGGCTGCTTCTCCGTTTCCCTCAGGCGCGCGCGGCGGGGCTGCTCCGGCCCGTCTCCCGGCCTGCGAGGCGATGGCGGACGAGGAGCTGGAGGCGCTACGCAAGCAGAAGCTGGCCGAGCTGCAGGCCAAACATGGGGATCCTTCCAGTGAAATTGCACAACAAGAATCAAAACAGAGGGGAGGGAAGGATGGTAAGAGATGGTAAGAGTAGAACACTGTTCTACTACACCAGTGTTTCTCAACCTTGACAATTTTAAGGCATGTGGACTTCAATTCCCAGAAATCCACAGCCAGCAAAAAAGAAAAAAAAAAGAGACAGAAAAAGAAAGTTAGAGGAAAGAGGGAAAGAGGAAAGAGAATGGAAAGAAAGAGAGAGGAAAGTGACAGAGAAAGACCCTTTTGACATTTAAAATGAAGATAACACTGCAGACATCCTTCTTTTTAACCTTTATTTTATACACACACACACGCACACACACACACACACACACACACACACACACACACACATTAAAGGTAAAAAAGGATATCTGCAGTGTTATCTTCATTTTAGATATCAAAAGGGTTTTTCAGCCCCAGTGATTTGTTTTCGGTGGGAAATGGGTCCAAGTGGCTCTTTGAGTGTTTTGGAAAAACACTACCCCTGGGGTGGGTGGACTCCCACATGCTATTAATTTTGTTAGCAAATGGGAGGGGTGGGGTGAACAAAGTGGCTTCATTCATTCATTTATTGCACAATAAAATTGTTTGAAACCAACATTTTGTGCTATTCTAATGCACAACTGCACAAACATACATGTAATCACATCTGGGCTACAAAAATTTGGTTAAAGCATTCTTGTTTGCTGATATTTATTTCCTTTTATAAACTGCTTTGATTCTTCCATTTATTGTGGTTTAATACTTCCATTTATTTCCTTTTATTCCCTTAAAACTAGTTTGAATCTTCCATTTGTTGCCATTTATTCTCTTAAAACGGATTTAATTGTTTTGTTTATTTCTGACCCATGAAACCTATAACCTCCATGCCATTTCTCACTCTTCTTATTCCTTTCTGCTTTGCTTTTTATTCCCTCTCTTTCATATATTTTCTTTCATCTTCGCTGAAAGAAAATCCCTCCAGGTCCCCACTATAATCTATGGTTCAAATGAAAGCAGCCTGTTCTTAAATATCATATACTAACTTTCTGTAAATTTTGGTCCCACATGTAAAGGCAGGGTAAACATGCATTAAAATACATGCATTAAAATACATGCAGCATTAATGGTGGCCAGGGCTGTCTTTCTTGCCACGCCCACTTGGTGGCCACGCCCACTTGGTGGCCACGCCCACTTGGTGGCCACGCCCACTTGGCGGCCACGCCCACTATGGTTGGGGGTCACGACAACATGAGGAACTGTATTATGGGGTCACGGCATTAGAAAGGTTGAGAACCACTGCTTTACATACAATGCTGCTATGGCTTTCTGACAGAAGTGCTAACAAATCTTAACTAAATGCATTTGTTCTGGTTATTTACCAATGCATTTCTCACAGAATATTTGCTTCCACTGACCAGAGTTATGACAAGCATTCAGTCATTCTTGTCTGTTTTCTGATATATGAAGTGGCTCACACTCAGCTTACTCAGGCCTTTCACCAAAGTGTCACATATTTTTTACTACTTGTGAAATGGCTTGTGACAAGTGATTGACAAAACCAAAACATTTCAAATCTGTCACTCCCCACTTTAAAAAAAGAAAGTGTTACTCTAATTCAACACATTGACAAAAGCATGATTCTGATGTTATTTGCTTTTTGTTCCCCTGGTTGGCTGGCTTTTATTTACTTTTTTTAGAAAAATAGTGGAAAGAAAAGAAAAATGCAATTAGAAAAAAGAGAGAGCAAGAAAGAACAAAACATGCAAAAAGTGTAAGTTTTCCTGCCTTCCCCCACCTTTCATCTGTAACTGAACATTAGCACATTAACAAACAGGAGAAAAATAATCACTTTGCACATTATCATTTCCAACACAGAAATGCTCTATCCACTCTACTATCACCCTAAGCATCCATAAATAATTCTAATGTGGATTGGGGTATCTGTATTGTAATTCATATTTTTCACTTAAACCCTATTTAAGAAGGTTATATTTGCTATCAGTGCTACATAGACAAAAGTTGTTCAAAAGTTTTTAATAATTAAGAAGGCCAATTCACAACAATGTGAGATAAAATGATATGTGCATTGTGGTAATCATGGTAATACAACCATTACATAATCTGACACAACTATGTAAATTGTGCCATTTGCATGAAGACATTCTTACATGTCTTTCTTTCTTTGCCCACATACGCCCAGGTGGTTAAGATCACTGTTGGAATAGGACACCTAGTAAATATTTTTATGATAGTATATTGTTCTTATCTGGTTGTTATGTTACGCATTCTTTTCTTATATTGTAAACTGAGGTGAGTCTTTAGAGAGGCTAGCAATTTATAAGTTGAGTAAAGAAATATAAATATTCCACCATGATTTTTAAAACAACACAGCTGTTATGATTCCACTGCAAGCAAAACTTATTAATGTAATATTTGCAGAGTTAAGAAAGATGCAGCTATGCTGCAAAAATGTAAATAGTGCATCTCGGTATTCAATACAAGTCACAATGACATAATGTCTATCACAATGCAGATGTGTGAATGATGTGCCATGACTCACATGATATCACCCCCTTCCCCAGATATTCTGTAAAAAAAAATCATAAGTTGGTAGTGAATAGCTTGGGAGATATTGGGAACAGAAGGGAGCATCTTCATCAGTTTTCCTGAGGAAAACAGGTGTTGTATCCCAAGCAGATAGAAACAAGAATATTTAAAGACACAGTTCTCTAGCCATATATGGTCAGCAGTATAAATGAGGCAATTCGTGTAATGTGTAGGATGACAACATGATACAATTTATCTAAATTATGTACTTTTCATCTATTGTGTGGGTGGCTTTGTGACATCCCCTCCTTCCTCTTTTGGAAGTTGAGATCAGCCTCACTAAGCCCATGGCATAATTCTAAGTATATTCCTGGGCATGTTAAGATTATAAATATAGGTAATCTTTGACTTACAGCAGTTTTTAATAATAATAATAATAACAACAACAATAACAACAACAACAAAGTTGGAAGGGACCTTGGGCTCAATTATGGTCATAAGTCAAGGACTATCTGTGTTACACAACTTTCTCATATGCTACTTTTATCCCTTCTGTACTTTTACTCTCTCCTGTTCACATTTTTGTCTTGCAGTAAATTATGAATAGTCCTTAACAGGACATTTTTTTGTGGGGGCATCCCTTGAGGAAGCTGGGGTGAGCAGTAGTGTGAAAGATGCTGATATGCCCCATATATGATTATTTGAATAACTACTAATTGGTGAACTGAGCTTTTCAATAAGATTCCTAAGATAGAAAAACAGTTGGAAAGGGAGGGGGCAACATTTTACGTGCGTGTGTGAACGGGGCCATGAGCACGCGCGCTATGCAAACGAGGCAGCACTAGCACCCACGTGATACTCACTAGCCCAGCCCCATTCTTGCGTGGGGCAGTGCCCCGTTTTCGTGCCCTGAGGCGCAGCGTCCCATTTTCCCGCCCCACAGTGATGTCCCATTTTCACACCCTGTGGCGCAGCGGCATCCTGTTTTCATGTCCTGAGATGTGGAAGCGCCCCATTTTTGCATCCCGCCCCGCTGCATCCCGTTTTCACAGCCTGAGGGGCAGCGGCATCCCATTTCTGTGCCTTGCAGCACAGCGTCCCATTTTCGCACTCTGCGTACATGTGCATGCACTGGCCAGCCTGTCCCATGGCCCAGTGGCCAGCAGGCCATAGCTCACAGGTTGGGAACCCCTGACATAAACAACAGAAAATCTGGCTTCATGAGGATACCTTGCTAGTCAAAAAGACAATACATTGCAACCTTTTTTTTCCAGGAAGTAAAATAGAACAAACACACCTTATTTCATTAGAGCATAATGCATATATGCTACATAAATATGGTTCAGTTTTTAGACAACAGAATAATTTCTATAGCATCTTGGACTTCAGAAACGTATGGTACCAAGCAATTTATGATGTAATCACTGTGAAGTTAGCCTTCATCTAACAATAGTTCTTAACTGATCATTACACAGGCTTTGCAATATAATTCTGCCTTATTATTTCAATGCAGGTTAGTCTCCTTTAGCAAACTAGCTTTAATATGCTCCAATCCCATTAAATGTTTCCTCAGTGACCTCTTATTTATGGTCACCTATTTCCTAAATATATTACACAACATATTATTCAGCTTCAACTCTTGAGTCATAAACCATCGTGCAGTAATTCAAAAGCCAGAAAATCTGTTCAGTATAATAAGGGGTGAGGGGTTTTCATACATTAATTTTTTGAACTACTTGTAAACTACATATTTATGTTCCTAAAAACACAAGAAACCGATGGGAATTGCCAAATCATTATTCCTATGTGTGTTGTATAAGGACATATTTTCTTTGCCACTATCCATTTCACTGCCAAAGTGGAGGGAAAAGTGGTTCTTTAGATTTTTGTGTAGATTAAAAGTAATGGCATTTGTATTTATTGTCTTTCTGGAATGGACATAATTAAGCCACCTTTTAAAGTACTAAATATACTTTCAATAGAAAGCAGATAAATTCAAAGAATGTGAAAATTACAATGGACATTGGTGTAAAAGGAGATTCAAATTTCTGCTTAACTAGACCCAAGAAAACTTAGAATTATATGTTCTGAATAGCAAAGCCCCTTCACCTTTAAAATATGTTTCAAAGCAAGAAGCTTTGAAATGAAAGGGAGATTTTAAAAAGTACTGCATTTAGAAGGGATTTTTCTTCTTTCTCAATTCCTAATGAGTATAATTGAAGTACATCCTGTTTTTGATAGCCAGTGGAGTCTTCTTTTCAGAGTCCATTCTGATGGAATCACCTGAGAGTTCTTTAATGCAGGCACTTGTTAAACAAATATCAGCCTATGACACCAACCTATTTTTTTATAAAGTTATCAATTATTGAAACTGCTGCTGTCTACAAAATCAGGGCCAAGGTTGAAATACCTTTCTCAGCAGCTTCTTTTCCAATACTACTGGCTCACCTGCAGTTTGAGAATAGTAGTAACTGTGAGAGGGATCTCGGAGTCCTAGTGGACAATCATTTAAGTATGAGCCAACAGTGTGCTGCAGCTTCCAAAAAAGCCAACACAATGCTAGGCTGCATTAACAGATGGATAGAATCAAGATCACATGAAGTATTAATACCACTTTACAATGCCTTGGTAAGGCCACACTTGCAATACTGCATCCAGTTTTGGTTACCACGATGTAAAAAAGATGTTGAGACTCTAGAAAGAGTACAGAGAAGAGCAACAAAGATGATTAGGGGACTGGAGGCTAAAGCATATAAGGAACGGCTGCTGGAGTTGGGTATGTCTAGTTTAACAAAGAGAAGGATGAGGGGGGACATGATAGCAGTGTTCCAATATCTCAGGGGCTGCCACAAAGAAGAGGGAGTCAAGCTATTTTCCAAAGCGCCTGAAGGCAGGACAAGAAGCAATGGATAGAAACTAACCAAGGAGAGAAGCATCCTAGAACTAGGGAGAAACTTCCTGACAGTTAGAACAATTAACCAGTGGAACAACCTGCCTCCAGAAGCGGTGAATGCTCCAACAGTGGAAGTTTTTGAGAAGAAACTGGACAACCATTTGTCCAAAATGGTATAGGGTTACCTGCCTGAGCAGGGGGTTGGACTTTATGACCTCCAAGGTCCCTTCCAACTTTATTATTATTATTATTATTATTATTATTATTATTATTATTATTATTATTATTATTATTATTATTATATTGGAGAGTAATTTTAAGGTGCAATGGGATTAACATTAAGTATTGTTTATTGTTTTATCTCCTGCAGCAGATGCAGTATATGCTGCTTTGAGATTGAAGCAGCAATTACCCATAAAAAATTAATGGCATGTATTTCATTGTTACACAAGTTATTCCAAAGTTTTAAGATTTTGAATGGACCCAAAATATTAAGGTAATGTTTAATATACCTGCAGAAACATGAAAAATCTTTGAAAATGTAACCTAATCATTAAGATAGGCAGCTTAGTGCTGAAAAACAAGGAAATTCAGCGTAGCTCCAGGTTCTAAGATTCCTCCCCTATAACATACTAATAGTCAGGTAAACACAGATCTTTTTTTGATATAACATAAACAGATGGCATATGACAATTTGAGAAAAGCCTAAGAGCTGCAGAGAAGAAAAAGAAAAAGGAAGCAAAACAACTTGATTGATCACTGCAATAGGTACTAGCAACCTCATCAAATATTAGTCCTAAAAACATGGATAACACTGGACAACGAAGATTTTGCTTCCTGAACACTTTTGAATGTATCTTATAGATTTTTGGCTGCTAATCATGAAAATAACATTTTGCGTACATTATAAGATGCTAGAATGGCATGTCCTTATTGATTCATCAGTGTTAAGCCTCATGGCTCTCTTGTTACACAGGGGCAATGTATACCCTTCAGTATCTACAGTATTGGCTATGTTACATACATGAAAGAAACGTATGAAAACATGGAACCATTCTTGAAGCACATCCAGTACACCAATTACAACTGAATATCTGTGGAGATCTAAAAGTGCTGGCTCTGATACTTGGAATGTAGCCTGAATATATATGTAAATGGGGCAGCCATGCAAGAGAGTCACATTATATTTTTAAAAATGGCCACTCTGAAAGAATTTGGTTCAAGGACAGGAAAATGTGGCACATGAATCACTTGTTGACTTGTCAAGGATATTTTGTCACTTGGTTGAGTTGGGTGGCTATAGAAAACTATTTAATGAATGAATAAATGATAAAAATTTTGCCTCTGCTTCACAAAAAGCTCGGATTGATGAAACATTCTGTGAAAGGGATGAACAAGGAAGAAGATTTGCATTGTTTGACACAGATGTTCCAAGCATAACTGATGACAAGATTAAGGAAGGCATTTTGTTGGTTCACAGATCAGATGCATCATCAATGACAAGTGGTTTGAAGATCTGTTAGTGGGGCCACAGAAAATAGCTTGGAAAGCATTCAAAGATTTTGTGGAGAATTTTCTTGGCAACTAGAGAGCAACATTCAGCTGGTGACAAACCTCTTACAACATGTGCATATGTCACTGAAGACATTCATTTTCTACATTCACATTTGGATTGCCCCCCCCCCAAATTTAGATGCAGTCAGTGATGAATATAGTGAAAGTTTTCACCAGGACATTGCCACATTGGAACAACAGTTATCAGGATTACTGGAATCCATCAATGCTGGCTGACTATTGTTGGACACTACAACAAGATGCATCAGACACTGAATACAAATGAAAATCAGCAGCAAAACACTTTTAGCTCTGTTGAACTCATGTTCAACGTGTTGGAATCATTACGCTATTAAGTACATTGTAGTCATTAAAAGATAATTTTATATGTCTCATTCTGAAATATTTGTGTTCAATTTGAGGGGCTCTAGCATAATCACCAAAAGTTGTTCAGGAAGCAAAAGATTTGAAAACAAAATGCTGTCCAGTGTAATTATTGCCATTTCCTGTTCATGGGTTCACAGCATTCATCCTTTAGCATCAGGATAAGAAACCATTGATAATATATTTTCACTAAAATCACTTTGTGTGAATTTATTAGGAAAAAATGTATGAGAATGTTTTTATTTCAAGAAATATTTTCTGAAAGAAATGAACCAACAGCCTGATTGTTTACCAAGAATAAAATACTTATGAAACCGAATTGCAGAATTCTATATCATGTTCTATTAGGAACATGCAACCATTTCACTCACTTTACTGCGTGAATAACATTACAATAAGTGCTTTATTACAGAAAGCTTGTTTTTTTCTTGAACATTTAAATAATAAAAAATATATTACTGAAATAAAATGTTCTGTCCCCTCCTGTTTGCTGTGCAATACATTTATTTATAAGTGGATTTTTGTTGTAGTTACTGTGCTCCCATTCATTTTTAAGCTTTAGCGGTTCAACAGCAATTTATCAGTCGGGAGTGGAAAATACCTAACACCTACTTAAAATGCATGGAGCTAGCAATAAAATTAACCTTGTGGCAATTGTTTTCCCACATGTTTGATAGTTCAATGTCAGCTCATCTGTTAGAGGGAAATAAAAAAGTCAAGCCTAAATGTACAAAAAATTATGATGGAAGTCTTAAATAAAGCAAGGGTAATGCAAGTTTATTGAGTCAAAAATCAATCAATCAATGAATGAGTGGATTAGGAGCACCTCAGAAGCTCCAAAGAAATAATTTGCCCGAACACTGGGATTTAGCAGTGGAGGACCAAATTTCAACACTTTTAGGAAGTAAATAATGAAAAATCAATTCAAAAGGAAAAACAGATCAAGAACCCTGGATTCTGACACGCCGACACATTTACTGCTGAATACCATTTCTCGGCTGACCTGAAAACTTCGGAAGGTGTTTATTTACTTTCAACACCATCCAGAGATCAATATTTTTAATTTGGATCCAAGTTATTATTTTTCACATCACAGCATCAGGGAGCAGAGTAAAGTGGCTCATATTTTAGAGCTAAAAAGATCGATATGACAGCTTCACCTTCAATGTGGGCCCCTGCAGTTGCCTAGGTGCACATCATAATGTCCCATGGGGGATGCAGGTGCCATGGTGCAGGGAGCAGGTCATTACCCAGCCAAGGAGTGAGACAGCCCGTGATTTAGCTGATCATGAAGGGCCTAGTGCCCTTAGAAAACCAATCTTGTTTCCTCTCACTTTATCAGACCTGTCTTCTGCCCAACATAAAGTGGGGGGGGGAAGAGGATGGGAAAGGAGAGGAAAGGAGAAAAAGAGATGATCTGTTTTATAAAGTAGATGTTGTCCTAATCATGAATGCTTTTGTTCTTTTTTAAACTCCCCCCCTCCCACATTTTACTCGGCAGTATCTGTAAAGCTATTATTTTTTGTACATTTCCCAAAATATTAAAAAAGCGATATAGAGAAAGGGTGTGGGAGTGGAAAATGGGATTTTCAGCAGTAAAGAACCATCGCCCATCAACTCCAGTGGCTCTATCAATTGCAAGAATTAAGGAGGAAGGAGGGAGAGTTAGGAACAAAGTCAGCAGATCACTTGACTTAACATCTTTGCTCCAACATGTGCTGCTTCTTTTTCATCAGAAAATTAGATGCTTTTCTGACAGCTAAATAACGCTTATCAGAATTCAGGGGGGATAGTCAAGGAAGATGTAGACATTAACAAATAAAGACCACAACAAACACAAACAAAAATCTTGTGGCACTGATTCATTTTGTTAGTGTTAACATTTTATGAAATAAGTGCTCAATATCTAAATACAACTGCTCACACAATATACAGTTAGAATGTTGGGGAAATGTGGCACTTAGAAACATGCTCTGATATGTTAATTCCAATCATTCAATTTCAGTGTAAATGTCACACAAAGGAGGAGCAAAATAAATTAATTTCTGTGTTGTCATATATCATGTTTATACCATATATCAATACATCTTTCCACCATGAAGGGATGCAAAGTTATGGCCAATAGAAAGAATTGCAGCTGTACACACTAGCTTTTCAATTAGTTTGCTCCTGAAGAAAATAGTAAGGAAACTATACTAATAAATTAATGCTCAGGTATATTTGATTATTCCAGTGATAGATATAGGGAGAGAATAGCTAAATCTTCAAATGACAAATTCTTCAAATGACTACCTCCAGATGCTAAAACCCAGAAAATATGATGGTACAAATACAACAAACCAAGCTTCCCCAATTGGATGCCCTGCAAGATAATATGTCTTATACCCTCATTATCCTTCAATGAATTCTAGACTAAATTATCTGACAAATGGAAAATTTGGAATGCACTCGCTGATATAATTTTCTGTGTGCACCAAGTTGTTTTAACATTTGGGGTCACTCAACCAGAAAAATCTAAGGCTATCTCTGTCTTAGAAAACAAAGCTAGATATCTTCACTTCAAATTTTGTAAGTTTCAATTCTTTCACCAATATCAAGGGACTATGAACATTATTTTATTACCTCCTGCTATTGCCCCATTGTCCTTCTGGGCCTCCTTTCAGTGCCACAATGAAGCGCATGGAATATTTTGCATAGAGGCTCACTGAAGTTGAACTGCCCAGTTCAAGATGTCCTAGTGCTAGCATTTTATTTTTATTCTTCTAATACAGATTGATGTTTAAGACAAGCAGAAGGTGACAAGGCATAGCGCCTCTCCCCAAAATTGGATGCCAACAAGAACTAGGGGAATGAGATAAAGACTAGGCGAATAAAGACTACAAGAACTTTCATTCTACCTCATTCTAGTGTTACTCCTTCCTTCCTTCCTTTTCTTTCTTTCATAGCGCATCATTTTCAAGTTAAGACAATCACAAAGGAAATGTTTGTAAAATATATGAAGTAACAAAAACAGTGATGCAAAAGAAATAATCTATAATGGGGCCAATATTAAATACTCAGTTTAATATAGCAGAGGAACAAAAGAGCAACTCCTAATTGACAAAATGATTTTGGAAAACTGAAAGAGAAGGAAGACCAACCTGAATGTAGCCTGGATTAACTACAAAAAGGCATTCAATTTTCTGCCACATGACTGGATAATTAAGTGCTTAGAAATAACAGGAGTCAGTAGAAACATCAGAAACTTTGTGCAAAGATCAATGGTACAATAGAAGACAT
Organism: Bothrops alternatus; assembly: GCA_034064705.1. Taxonomy (NCBI): domain Eukaryota; kingdom Metazoa; phylum Chordata; class Lepidosauria; order Squamata; family Viperidae; genus Bothrops; species Bothrops alternatus. The sequence continues at coordinate 11,508,663 of JARGCV010000009.1, forward strand.
AGTTGCAGGTCAATGATGAGAAACTGGGAGAGGTTAATATCAAAAGAGGAATATTTCAAGGAGATTCCCTATCACTACTACTATTTGTCATTGCACTGTTTCTCTGCCAACAATACTGAGTAACTTAGGCCAAGGCTATCAAACATCAAAAACATCTGCCAGACTATCCCACCTTCTTTATACGGATGATCTGAAGCTACAAGGAAAAACACCATCTGAAATAGAATCGCTGCTAAACACTGTCTGTATATATAGCCAAGATATTGCAATGGAGTTTGGATTAGACAAATTTGCCAAACTATCAAACAAGGAAAAATAGTGAAAACTGAAGGAATCAAGATGCCCCACAAAAATAAGAGTCTGGATGAAGATGATTGCTACAAATATCTAGGTACCCTTCAAGCTGATAACATCAAGCACACTGAAGTCAGGAAAAAGATTAGAGATGAATACATCAAAAGAGTGAAGAAGATCTCAAAGTTCAAACTCAGTGGAGGAAATACCATCAAGACAATCAACACCTGGGCAATTTCAGTCATTAGATACACAGCAGGAATAGTGGACTGGACTCAAGCAGAACTAAAAGCAATGGATAGGAAGCCCAGAAAAACAATGACAATGAATCATGGCCTTCATCCTCACAGCGACATTGCCAGACTCTACCTACCAAGGCAAATAGGTGGGCATGAATTTTTTTTATAATATTTTATTAATTTTCTCATTTTACAGTTGAGTATTTAAAAAGCAACATGATGATTGGGTTAATCAATAGTTCAATAGCATACATAACTCTTTAGTATAAACCTCATATTACAACATCAAATATTTCCTCTCTTTTTCCCTTAATATTTACTATCTCATATTAAGCTAATACAGTTCTTATTATCATCAACTGAATAAAAACATCTTTGTTACAACTATCAATAGTGTTTAGCTTATACATATCTTAATTGCATTTGCATTCAGTCCTTATATACAATCAATGTCCTATTATTGCTTTTTTTCCCCAAGCTTTAATTTGCCATATATATTCAAATTAACATTTGTTATTTATGATTTCCAAGTACATTATATTTAGGTGACCAAAGTTTCCCTTACCTCAAATTCTTCCTTTTTTCCTTTTCATAACAAAGTCTAATATTCCAAATACACATCTTATCTATTTGATTATAGTCTTGTTCTGTTTTCTAAAAGCTATCTATTTCCCCCCATGTTAAATCATCTAATTAATAATACTGTATCCCCTCTAATAAGTCAAAACCATTGTAAGTGTTATCTGGGTTAATCAATAATTCAGTAATATACATAAATATCTTATATTGGGCAAACACAATTCTTATTTTCAACTAAGTAAAAAAAAACATTCTTGTTACATTTATCAATACTTTTTAGCCTATACATAAACTTTAATTTCCTATCAATATTCAAAGAAAAAGAAAAAAAGAAATAAAAAACCACAGTTATTTCTGATTTCTAAATATTTTATGTTAGGTGATCAAAATTTCCCTTATCTCAACTTCTCCCTTTTTCATACCAAAGCCTAATTGTCTTGTTGCACATCTTAGCTATTCAATTATAATGCTACTTTATTTTCTAAAAGTTATCTATTTTCCACCATATTCAACCCTCTAATTAGTAATATAATATCCCCTCTAATAAATCAAAGCCATTATTTTCTTCAGCCTTACTCTGCCTTTCTTCCTTTGCCAGATAACCTTCCATGTCAATGCCTTTGAATCATCAAATAGTTCTCCCTCTATTATTATATATATTATTTGGAATAAGAAAGACCATTTGACTGAAGGTTTTTTGGAAGAATGAGCCCATTTGTATTCATTAGATCACCTCTCTATTACTCCAATTTCCCACAATTGTCCTTCCAATGTTTATCTTCCATTAAGTCTGTTCCTCTTCCTGTTCCTCAAATTTCTTCTGATTTTTGTAAAAAGTCTTTTCCAGTTTCAATGTTGTCACTCCCTTTTCTGATTTTTCCATTGGCTGAGTCTGTTGATCAACTGGGTCTTCTGTCTTAGTGTTTAGTTGTTCCAATTTTCCTGTTATTTCCTGCATTGTGAGTTCTTTAGTTATAGTCAAGATTTGGGTTTGTATATTTAAGCTGGCATCCTGTTCCTTTATGTTGCTTCTTATTTCGTCACAAGCTAAAAGAATGGTTTCATGTATTGATTTCAACATGGAAAGGATTTTTTCCTGAATCCATATTCTCTTAATAATAAGTTAAGTTGCAGACTTTAGAATCAAATGCTAAAAATAGTTTTTTGTCTTTTGTAGCTGGGTATGGGACATCTATTTCACTTGTTATAGGTGGTCTTTATAGTAAAAGTTGTTTGTAAAGTAAAAGTTTATAGTCTAAGGCGTTCCATCATCTCATATAATAACATATGCTTCTCATGTAAAGAAATAGGAAAACAATTCCCCAAGTATAGCTCTAAGAGTCAGTAAAAGTTTACATTCATAGTTCCAACAGGCTAGATATGCCGCCCAGAAGTTCCTTCTTTGCAGCTGGGTATTTCACAAGTGGTAGCTGTCAAGGTCAAAGAAATTTTATCTAAAGTCTAGGCTTCAAGCCAAGTCTCTTTTAAGCAATAACAAATTGTAATACATACTTCGCCACAAGATGTCACCGATGCCGTTTTAAACTTTTTAAATCCAAAATTTATATGGTGGTTTTTCCAAGTCTTATTTTAAAAAATAAATAAATAAGAACAAACGTCTCCAATGAGAAAAGGAACACTTTTAGCCCCCAAGTTTCAAAAGCATATACATCCAATTAGATTAAAATTTTTCTTATAGTTGCTCTGTTTCCCCTGGTTAGTTAGTCGCCGCTTTTCTTGAAGGGTGGGGTAAAAATTCCCTTCCCTCTCTCCTCACAGGGAGAAAAATACTTTAGGCAGTTTTTACAGCAAAAAATACTTAAAGTCTTAAAGAGAAGATCAGATCTCACCCAGTTTCATCCACGTTGCTTTAAAGGTGCTTGGTGGTGATTTTGACTTTGGCTGTCAGCAGCTTATTGATGAGCCATACTGCTATGGCCGGTCTTTCCCCTGCCAGTTTGGAGGGCTTCCCCAGATCAAAGGGAAGGGCCGCTGCCCTCCCGTGATCAAGTGGGGGTCCCCTCCTTGCTCGTTGCCCCTACAGGGCGACTTTCAACCCTTTCCAGGGTCCCCCAGCGGAACGAATTCGGCTGCACAAGACAGAGCTTGCCTTTCTGCATCCGCAGGAACCGCAATGGCAAACCGGAGGTCGGCGTGGAATGTTTCAAGTACATCCGATGGTTGAAGAAGAAAAAGGGGCTTTGGAAGAATATCTGAAGGACAATGAAAAAGATGCACAGAAGTTAGTATGCCAGGAAGGCTTACTGACTACTGGAGAGATGAAACTGGCCTACAAGAAAGACCAAACGAAGAACAGAATGGAGGCATGGAAAGACAAAGCATTTCATGGCCAATACATTAAAAAAAATAGCAGGGAAAGCAGATAATAACAAGACCTGGCAAGGGCTAAGAGCAGGAAAACTGAAGAAAGAGACCAAGGGACTAATTCTGGCTGCACAAGACCAAGCCTTAAGGACAAATGCTACAAAGCCAGATTAAGACGATAGCAACAGACAGTAAGTGCTGCCTATGCAAAGAAGCTGAAGAAACAGTGGATCACCTGATAAGCCACTGCAAGAAGATTGCACAGACTGACTACAGACTGATACAGTGGCATGACAAAATAGCAACAATGGTACATTGGAAGATCTGCAAGAAATATTATTTGCCTGCAAGCAAGAACTGGTGGGACCAAAAAACAGAGAAAGTCATAGAAAATGAATAAGTTAAACTGCTCTGGGACTTTAGAATTCAAACAGACAGGCACCTGCAACATAATAACCCAGACTTAACAACTGTCAATAAGAAAAACAAAAAAATCTGGATAGTGGATGTGGCAGTGCCTGTAGACAGTAGAATAGAAGAGAAAGAATTGGAGAAGATAACAAAATACAAAGACCTAGAAATAGAAATAGAAAGACTATGGCAAAGGCAAGCATGGGTAGTACCAATAGTAATAGGCACCTTGGGTGCAATCACAAACAACTGGAACACCACTTGAACACCTTTGGCATTGTTAAATTCGCCACCAGTCAATTGCAAAAGGCGGCCTTACTAGGAACTGCTTCCATCCTGCAACGACATCTGTAATACCATCAAACATCCATATCTGTCTATCCCAGGTCCTTGGTAAGGACTCGATAGACACAAATGCCAAACCCAGTCTGAACATCTAGCTGACTGTGTGACAAACCATAATAATATCACAGCATTACATTAGAATTGAGATGCAACATTGTAAAGTAAAAGCAATAATCATCTAAATAGAAATTTCATTTGGAAAGATGATAACTCTAAGCTGATACCAGCAATATGAAAAAAATTGAAGGAAAGAAATAAGATCAAGAAAAAGTTACAGAAAACTTAATTCTGGTGCTAAGATGATTAAAGATGTTTCAGAAAAAAAATCAGTTATTTCAAAGAAAATTGATATTGAGGTAAATAAATCAAACCAACATTTGTCCCATAAAGTACTGCTGAAAAATACTATAAACATGCTTGCCCTGCTAAACATGAAACATTAAAATTTTGAAATGACATCTGGCATAATCCAAAAGAACATAATAAAGATGCAACATGAATAACTGAAAGTGGAAAAAAATTGACCAATCAAAATGGATGAACATCAGAAATGATTAAAAAGCAAGCAAAAAGGTTAAGAACAAGACTGCAACAGAAAAAAAAAAGAGTATATGGATTTTGGTTGAAATATCTGATGAATCTCTATGAAAGACAAATTTAAAAAGTTGAAGAATGGATGAAATTGCTAGAAGATTTTTTAGAAATAAAAGAGGTAAGGATGTAATTGCAAACAACTGCAGATCATTTACTTGTCAGCAGTGTTCAAGCTGCTAACTGATATATTAGCAACTGCAATTTCAAATAACGTATCAAAATATAATTGTACCCATGCAAACAGAAAAGTAACTGCAGAAATATACATGAAAGAAAATGATTTATTGCTAAAACATCAAGTGAAGACAAACCAAGTTACAAATGGTTTATATTGATTATAAAAAGACATTTGATTTTCTTATACTTCCACAGATGGTAAGAGAAATGCTTGCATTATGCCAAACATTTAGAATTTTGCAACAGAAGCTGTGAAAAAATAATAAACAACTTTGATGGTAACTAGTGAAGAAAATGGAAATGTAAACTTCACAAGGACTTTTTCAATAAAACTTTCCATTGCTTTATATCATTGCTTTATACCCTCAGTTATATACTGAATGAAACAAAACTAGGATATGAACTGTTAAAACAAAATGGAAAGATATCCCACTTGTTCGATATTTTAAAGCAAGAAGATGGAAAATCAAAAACTGAAATGTTTAAGTCTTAATCTTGTAAGAATATAAGGTAATGAAATCAAAATGAAATTTTGATTTGATAAATGTGTGATGCTTAGTGTATGAAAAGAAAAAAAATGAAACAAAATGGAAGTATACAATACAAAAATGGGAATCTCATTAAATCTTTGCCCATAGAGGAAAGCTACAAACACCAATAGTTGAATGGGGTAACATAATAAAATTAACTTTTAGTCCATTTAAAAACATAAAAAAATCTAAGCCAGTGGTTCCCAAACTTTTCTATACCCCACACCCCTAGAATGCTTCTGATATATTTTTGCACTTCTTACAAAAGTTTGAAACCCAAGTTTTCACACCCCTTGGAATATTGTCTCGCACCCCCAGGGGATGCGAGCACCCCTGGTTGGGAACCCCTGATCTAAGCTAAATGGTAGAAATACAATCAAAGCTATAAACATAAATAACCATATATACTATTGGTAATGTAATTGGACTCAGCTTGAACTGGACAAATTAAAACCCACATAAACTCCTGACAACACATCATGCATTGCATCTACAAAGAGATATTAACCAACTATTCTTAGCATGAAAAGTGAGAGGTTGTGGTTTACTTCAGACAAAATAGTCAGGCACAGAGCAAATGCTGATTGTACTTTACAAATGAAACATCCTAAAAGTATCAGAAAGAAAAACATGATCAAAAAAGTAAATGGTTAAAATGGTCTAGAATATTGGAGAAATAAAATATTACATGGCCAATACATGAAAAACCCTGAAAATAAAGTGGAAAATGTTAGGAATTGTCAATGACTACAAGTTGTCACGATCAAGAAGAAACAGAAGCACTATTTTTTTAAGAATGAACATTACAAAAAAGTTGAAATCAAACAACAGCAAATGTAGATTTTGTAAAGAAAAGATGATACCATGAATTACATAATTAATCGATGCAATAAAATTTCTTTGACTATAAATCACATCACGTTAAAGTAGCCACTATGATCCACTGACATCTGCACAAAAAAAAAATTCTGATTTTTCCTGAATGTGGTATAATCCCCAAACTGGAAAAGTTGATGAAAATTATGAAGTTACAATTTTATAGGATTTTTGCACTGAATGCAACATACTAGATATAATTGTAATTGAAAAGAAAACAAAGTAATTACTCTGGGAAATACTCTGGGCAACAACTAGTTTAATGTACCGGTAGTTGTTGAGGCAATAGAAAAAGCAGGGAGACTGTAAGTTCTACTTCTGCATTAGGCATGAAGCCAGCTGGGTGACCCTGGGCAGTCAATCTCTCTCAGTCCTAGTAAGGACGAAATGGCAAACCACTTCTGAAATCTTGCCAAGAAAACTGCAGGATTAGTCCAGGCAGTTGCTAGGAGTTAAAACTTATTCACAGGTGCACATACAAGCAAACAAAAACTCAGGATAGAAGAATGAAGGATTTTTTTCTTTAAAAAAAGTTCTATCATTCAAAATGGATAGATTATAGCAGGGGTTCCCAACGGGGGCTGCTCGCACCCCCAGGGGTGCAAGACAATATTCCAGGGGGTGCGAAAACTTGGGTTTCCAAAATTATAGTGTATGTGCATAATTCATTGCCGTTATTTTGAACTTTTTTAAGGGGTGCGAGAATATATCAGAAGTGTTCTAGGGATGCGGGATATAGAAAAGGTTGGGAGCCACTGGATTATAGAAAAGATCTTTCGAAGTCTTTCCTATAGTTATTAGTGCATTAGAACAACAACAAACTATTTTTTATAAGAACTAAATATTTTGGTTATATCAAATATGGATTTACACCCCCCCCTTATTTTTTGGATGAAATTCAAATTTCCAAAGAACATCAAATATGTGATTCTTTTTTGTTTGTTCTTTGCATTTTGGTATTCCTGATGAGTGAAAACATAATAATAAATATATAGTAACAGTTAGTCTTTGACTTACAACAGTCTGTTTAGTGACTGTTCAAAGTTACACAGGCACAGAAAAAAGTTACCTATGACCATTTTTCGCACTTAATGACTGTTGCAGCATCCCCATGGTCACATGGTCGAAATTCAGACACTTGGCAATTGACTCATATTTAGGACAGTTGCTATGTCCTGAGGTCATGTGATCGATCATCTTTTGCAACTGTCCGCAGACTTCTGCAAAGCCAACAGGAAAGCTAGACTCACTTAACAGCCATGTTTCTAATGTAACAACTCCAGTGATTCACTTAACAAATGTGGCAAGAAAGAATGTAAATTTGGGCAAAACTCTCTTAACAAATAGCAGAGATTTTGGGGGCAGTTGTGGTCATAAACTGAGGACCACCTGTATGTTACCATTTATGTAGTTGCCAAAGGTGATGAGATCATGAATACCTTAATAAATAATGTATATGTTTTAAAACACATTGGAAGTACATATTTTAGGAAAGTATATTAAATCTATTTTGCACTATTTAAACTGGTTAATGCAAAGACTGAGACAACCCAGTTCGCTAATTTCTATTAATCCTAGAGAAAGAGATAGTATATTTTTTTCACATTTTCTATTTTTATAAAGTAGAATTTTCAAAATGCTTACATAAGGATCATAGAATAAAACTGTGTCTTTAAAATCATAATACTATTTAAATCTCATTATCTCCAAGCTTTATTTCTTTCAGACTTTAAAAATAGGCATATCTAAAAGCCATCAGTGTATCATCTGTTTTCATGCACCATATTAGCTAAGGGATTAGACTGGAGCTCAGTTTGAAAAGTGAAGTGTCAAAAGAAGACATGCACATCACTTTACAGCCTCAGCATCCGTGCATGTGTATGCCACTGTAGGATTTAAGTGTGTAAAACTGCCATTATAAAAAGTAACAAAACCTTGGTGGGTATCACAAAGAAATTCAAGGTTAGCCTGAAGTAAAATTACTTTCTCCTTTTGAAATGAGAAAAGTTTTCTTTTCTTTTAGACATTAAAAAAATAATCTATACCAGAGGTCTCGAACCTTCCGGGCTTGGAGACCAGAGGGAAGGAGAGAAGCTTCAAAATTGGTGCATGCGTGCACACTGGACCACGCACATTAGTGCAGCACTAGCAGCCCCATCTGCGCATGTGGCATGGGCTGGTGCTATGCGCATGCACGAATGGCCGTGTAACCCACCCAGGCTAGCGGCGCATGCGCAAATAGGCTGCAGACATCCTGCCCCATGCTAGCATCCCTGTCCGCACGCATGCGCAAACAGGGCCGCGGGCACTAGCGCGAGTGGGGAGAATGCACGTCCATGTGTGCGCACACCAACCAGCCATTTCCGCAGTCTGCTGGCCAAGAGCCTGAGGCCCGGTCTCGGGCCACAGCCCATAGTTTGGGGACCCCTGATCTGTACAGTATCTGAATCAATTCCTTTTATTTGCTTACACTTGAAAAATAAATCAAGTATCAGCATAATTACATTTTTAAATTGCAAGTCCTTTGTTAGAAATTCGTTGGACTGACCCTTAATATTGAAAATAGCCAAGAAAATCAATATCCAATATTATATATTGTTAATATATTAAGAATAAGCTTTTTTATATAAGTCTGCCTGGAGCTTAAGAACAGCATCAGATAATTTCAGTTATCTTTAATTCACTTTTTAAAAATTATAATTTGCAATATCCAATGCAATGAAAACATTCTCATCTAAAGGTAGATTAGAGCCATCCTCTTCTTATTTAGCAGCCCAACTGGAGTGATTCCTGTCTTGGACATTTTAGTAGTGACAATGTAGTTGTAGAATTCCAGCTGTAAAGTTCTCTCTTTGAAAAAGTATAATAGAGTCCTCCTATTTACCTACTGGATCACATTTTTATTTGAAAAGGCATTTAAAACTTTGTTCCTAGTTCCTCTCCCCCCCCCAGTTTTAATGCTACCATCATATTTCTTCCTCTTTATGTGATTTCTATAAAACACCACTGCAATAATTTCGTTCTATGCATGCTCCAGATATATATGCCAAAACTTTTGAACTGCACCAGACAATCTTCTAAATAGGAACAATCTAGAGCACAGAAAGGAAACTCTTCTTTCGTCCACTGAGTGCTGATAAAACTAGCTGGATTCCTAGACTGATTGGCAAATACCTATACTTATGAAATATAACTCTTACTAGTATATATTTTAAGTGAAATCTCATATAATATTTTGTTTTCAATGCAAGGATACTAGTTTTCTTGGTCATTTTCAATATTAAGGATCAGTCCAACAAATTTCTAACGAAGGAGTTGCAATTTAAAAATGTAATTATACTGAAATTTATTTTTAAGCTGTTTTACAACTGTCAAATTTTATTATATTTCTATGTTATCCAACACATATATGCATTGGTTAAAAAGGCATGGGTCTATAAACTTAATGATTATCCCTACTTTGTTTGAGGTAGACTTGGAAATAAATGACAAATGTAATTTTATAAGGCTAAATCCTACTACCAATTTAGACCCTAATACAGCGGTTCTCAACCTATGGGTCGCGACCCCATTTGGGGTCGAACGACCGTTTCGCGGGGGTCGCTGGACATCGCTGTCCGCCATTTTGTTTTTTGTTTTTTTTTGTCACGCGCACACCGTGCATGCGCGGTTCGTGCCGTCACACGTGCCACGCATGCGCGGATCGGCCCGTCGCGGTCCGCCATTTTGTTTGTGTTTTTTGTCGCACGCGCGCCGCGCATGCATGGTTCGGCCCATCACGCGCGCCGCGCATGCGCGGATCGGCCCGTCGTGCGCGCGCACGGGTCGGGGTCGCGTCGCGCATGGGCGGCACAAGTGGGGTCTCAACCTAAAAAAGGTTGAGAACCACTGCCCTAATAATATTAAGCAGATATACTATATAATAAAGATAGAATTTTTTCCCATTCAAAAGCTAATGTTATGGAATAGTTAGACTGATTGGTGAGATCCATGTGCGAATCTCAACTCAACCATGAAGCTTGATCTTTAACTTAATGTACCTCATAGGACTATTGTGAACATAAAATTCCATGTTGCTTTGTACACCTGGACAGAATTTAAGATTTAAATGCAACATATAAATAATCCTTGTGTAACTCTATCCCACTTCTTTAAGCAATTCGCTCCAGTAACACCCACTGAACTCATCCCTGTGCAGAAACAGAATCCAGGTACCTTCTCCCCCCTTGCCTTTAGATTTCCGCCCATTTTATTACTAAACATTTTGTAAGAGAGAACATTATGTAATCATGTTGTATGTATCCTGCTAAAAGCAGGAAATGCAGAACAGAAAGTGAACAATACCTAATATCATAATGTACATGTGTTTTTCTTAGTTTCTTATATTGAATGGCATTCTATATAAAAACCATGATCTGCTTTCCTGACGCTTCCACTAATACAGCACAGCACACCTTATGTTTGCCCATTGTTCTGTTATATCCACTCTAGTGGCTGATCAGGGGGGAAAACGTGTCAGGAAGTGGCAAAGCTGAGATTCAAATAAGTTCCATAGTACTAGTATAGGGGTGAACATGACAGCAGTATTCCAGTATTTGAAAGGCTGCCACAAAAAAGAGGGGGTCAAATTATTCTCCAAAGCACCAGAGGGCAGGACAAGAAACAATGGTTGGAAACTGATCAAAGAGAGAAACAACCTGGAATTAAGGAGAAAGTTCCTAACAGTGAGGACAATTAAGCCGTGGAACAGCTTGCCTTCAGAAACGGTGGGTGCTTCATCACTGGAGGTTTTTAAGAAGAGACTGGACAGTCACTTGTCTGAGATGGTATAGGTTCTCCTGCTTGAGCAGGGGGTTGTACTAGAAGACCTCCAAAGTCCCTTCCAGATTCGATTCGATTCTATTCTATTCTATTCTATTCTCCTAGGAGAGCCCATGGCTTGGCTCTGAAGTGAACAATCTTTTCCCCTTGCATTGTGAAGGGAGGAGGTGGGGAAAGGAAAGCTGCATACTTTGCATGTCAGACAAATTGTTAGGAAAGAAATCTTGGTGTGACATTTCACTCTTAATGCCTTAGCGTTGCAGTAAAACAAGACAACTGGTGAAATTATAGGAAAACAAATGCATAATTTCTTCCTCATTTAGCTGTTTTTGAGGATGCAGTATAGGAAAGTCATTAATGTTATGTCCTCCTATTGATATTCTAAGCCTTTCTGGGGATAAGTAATGCTTTTCCTATACTCCTCCATGTGGCCAGTAAAATTAGATACATTATTTCTATGCTGTTGGAGAACACTGATCAATAGACACTTGGAAAGCCCCTACATCTAAGTAAAAACATTTTCTTAGTGTCAAAGAGTGTCTAGTTTGAGTTGTACATTGCAACTATTGTTAAATTTAACAAAAGAACAAATAAGTATTTCTGGCATTCGAATACTCAAGGCAAAGAGAAAACAGTTAAAATAAAACAAACTAGGAATTAGTTATCTTTTTTAATAAAGTAGTAAAACCTGCTGCACAACCTCATACACATTAAATTCATAATGCAAAACAGGACGTTTTTCTGCCTTGTAGGTTACACAAAGTATTGATTGCAAGTTTTTCTTTTTGAAAAGATCTTTCATCCATGGACTACATTTAATTTTTGATAAATACAAACACATAGATCCAAGTACAAGATCTGATCGAGAGATATTTGTGTACAAACAGAATAGTACTGAGAAAATCTTTTTTTCCAAATGGTGCTGCAACACTTCCATGTAATTAATGAAACACCCACATCTGTGAATCACCAAATATTATGCATACTGTTACCTGATCATTCTCTTGTATTCTGAGCTTTAAAGCAAATTTACAGACATTGAACCGGTTTATATAAATCATTCTATATATGATATACAGTTGGTTACTAAGTATGGTTAATATTTTTGTTTTATGTTATTTATTACTGTGTTTTTATAGATTTTTATCTTTTTTGTCTTTTACATTGACTGTTTTATTTATTGCTGTACAACAGCCAGAGTTACTTTTGGAGAGATGTGCAGCTGTATGAATGTGATAAACAAACAAACAGACTATATAATTTTATATTTACATATTAATTGAAAACAGCTAAGATTCATTAATATTTACAGCAGCACTTTGCAATAAAACCTCAGTAGTTACTATATCATTATTGTAACTATTAAAGGGTGCCAAGAAATAAAAGAATAAAAAACATGGCTAAGAAACTTTTGTAACAATATCTCATTTAGTATCTATCTGTAAGTTTTGCCTTTCTTCTTATATATTAAAAGTATAGGGTTATTCTCCAAGAAAGTTTTTGGTAATATTTCTACTTTGTTAGTACATGTAGTTAGTTTCTTAGAAATGCAAAACATATCAATTTCTGGGGAAACAATGGCAAACTGAAAACAGCTCTGCCAAGAGTTGAGCCAATGACCACAGCGGAATGAGGAGCCAGTAAATGGACCAGCATCTCGGAATTCATCTCTGGATAAAGAATAGGGCTTGGGATTACCCTTAAGTGCTCCAGATAGTAGCTCCCTATAAACCAACTGCAAGACAGTGATCTCTGATGGGGGCAGAGCTCTCAGAGCCAGGGTATTGCCATCTTTGCCCAAGCCACAGTTGGCGCCTCAAAAGGACATGGGTTCACATTGTGTTTCTTAATCACTTCTGGAAATTGATTATTAATAGATTTTTTGATAGTAATAACCTTCAGAATGGCAAGTTTCATTACACTGTGCGAATCTCCCTCAATTTTTGACAAAAAAGTTTTATGCAAGGTTAAGGACTTAAAAAAATTCTTTGTTTTGGAATAAACAGCAACAAGGTACATTGAATTTGAAAAGTTATAAACAGACTAAGGGGCCAGATGGGTTTGAAATAAGATTCTGAAATTAATTAAAATAATTCTTTTTGCTGGTTTGGAAAAAAATATATGAAAATTTTGAGATTAAATATAAGAAATCTTGCAGTGGGAAAATGCTGTAGATTAGGAAAAATGATAAAGTGGAATTTTGAAAATTGGATACTAGAGAGAACCAGAAAGAAATAAAGACTGTAATTAAAGGAGATGAGACTCATTAATACAGAATGGAACAAAATACTCTAACTTTGAATCAATTCAAGGATATTTGGGAACAACACACTCAAAAGTTACTCTTAAGATTGTCTGCTATCATAAAAATAGATTTAAAAAGGATTATCGAAGACAAATGGGTTTTGCTGGACAAATCTGAGATTCAGGTTGATTCAAATGTGGATTTAAAAATGACATGTTATAAGAATGACATGGAAAAAGATATTACACTGGATTTACAAATGAAACCGGGAGGTGTCTTAATTTAAAAAGATATATAGATAACAAACTGAAAGAGTATAAGAATAATTTTTTATTTTGGATTTACCAAAAAGATTTATGGTTTTAAAGAAATTTCTGAGAAGATATAAAGAGAAAATTAAAAAAATCAAATTCTGAGATGATTTAAAGGCATTAAATATCAAGATTGTTGAAAGCAAGGGGACAGAATATAAGGTTGGCTTATTTGAGCAAGGTTAAAATAGACATGTTATTTCTGTAAGTCTTAAATGGATTTTTGCTGACCAAAACTGAATGAGGAGGCTTTAAAAGTTTGTTTATAGATGACAGACAAGATATGGGAAGAATGGAGGCCAAGAGGTGGAGTGGTCTGCTTCTCTTACTCATCACAAGTTCTGGTGATCTTCTAAAGGTAGATGTGCAATCAAGGTGTGAGGAGGAGGGTTTGAATATAGGCCTCTTTGGCAGTTTAGTACAAGTTCTGTCTCCTAGGATTTTCCACCACTTACTTAATATCTTTGGGCTGTGAACAAGTAAGGGTCATAGTTAAGCAACGTCTATTTGGCATAGACTGTCAAACAGATGGAGGTAATAACTAAGGTGACCAACCGTCCTCCTTTAGGGAGGACAGTCCTCCTTTTGTAAGTTCTGTCCTCCCTCGAAAAGTGTCCTCCTACATGTCCTCCTTTTCGATATTTGAAGACTAATCTGCAGGAGTTTTTTTTTTCTCATAGAACACTCAGAACGGCGTTCCGGCACCTTTTTTTTTATTTTTTTTCAACTTTTGCATGAGCTGTGCTACTCCCCCTATTGGCTTTCGAAAGCCAATAGGAATTGCTGCTGAGCGCGCCAAAACACCCGGCTGGCAAACTTTGCACATGCAAGTTGTCTGTATTATTGTTGAAATGAATAAAATGTTTCTTTTATTTACGATATTTTTTCTTCAATTTATTTGTGTCCTCCTTTTCATTGTAAAAAAGTTGGTCACCTTAGTAATACCATTCAGCTTCTTATGGCAAATAGCATGAGATACACTCTGTCACCAGCTATGTATCTTATGTAGCTTAACATTTCAAATCTGAGAAGATCTTTTACCTTAGACCGATGTAATGCTCTCCCTTTAACACTTCTGGCTGAAAGGGGAGCACGATGGCTCACATAATTAGGATGCTAAGATGACACTCAGCAGGCCCACATTTGAGCTCTGGGTGCTGCCCCCGAGCCCAGCAATTTGAAAGCGGACAACCATGAGTAGATAGATGGATACTACTTTGGTAAGCAACTTAATGGGGACACAAAAGGCGTGTTCTCCAGGCAATAGTGATGTCACCGTCTGATTCTTTCACCATGGAAGCACTTCAGGAAACACTCCAACACAGAAGTATAGTAGAAGTACTATATGCCCTTATGACTTGGGACAGATAGAAACTATCAAACATATTCTTCTGTATTGCCAGCTTTATACAGAACCTCAAAATGTTCTAATTATTCCACTCTTGAACAGCAAAAAGAATACAACAATCAATTGTATAAGCAATTTCTACTTTCTGAGGTCTTTTAGGCAGGCTTTGAACATACTGTGTCTTCCTGCAACACTAGATGCTTTATTTGGGAGTCCCCAACTGGTTCTCTCCATATCCTTCAAGAAGTTTCCCTTTGGAACTTAAGTGGAAATCTCACAGCTCTCCCTATCGGATGAAGCCCTGTTAGCTTGGGCATTATACTGACTATTGGTATTTGCTTTGGTGACAGTGACAGTTTTGTAAAAACATGTCAGTCTACCATGTTTTCCAGCTGGAAGTCCCAAAACATAGCTGAGAGACAACTTGAGTATCATATAGTTGATGCCAAGTGGAACCAACTGGAATTTGCCCATCAAAATTATTTTCTTATTTCAAATTTTGCATCCATTTTATGCAACAGCAACAGTTTTTAATTTGTTCTATTTCTGCACATTATTATTTTAGTAACAATTATGAATAGCTCTAACAGATTATCTAGATTTTGCGTAAGCATTCCAAATTCTAACATATTTTTCATTCTTTTTAAAGATTCTTTTCCAGTTATTTGCAGACGCAATAACTGTGGTAGATCCTTCGTTAAACAGTTTCTGTTGTGTTTTTCATCTATTTTCTGAATCTGGATTTTTTAAAAAATCGAAATTAAGCATAAAATTTGTTTAGCATTAGTCACAGTTAAGATCACTTTCTGTGTATAATTATACACTTTGTACATTCAGCTATATCAAATATAAATTGCACTGTATCCAATGGGGCTTACCTCTATGAAATGGTTATATCAACAAGTTATCAATCTAGAATATGTTTCACAAATATTGTATAATGTTCAACTTTACTATCTTTTGGGGGCAGAAATATAATTCCATAAATAAATGTTATGAATTAATGCTTCTAGTGTGAATTTCTAAATAGCTAATACACAATATATTAGGAAATATGTACATTATTTAAAATATCAGCCTATCAGTTAAATTCATTTGGTGCACATTACTGAAGCTTCTATTTGGAAAATTATACAAGAGAAGTTGTGACTTTGGACTATCTTATGATTTTAATATAAAAAAGAGTATATAGCATGAAGTGCTGCTTTGTTTTCTGCCATCAATATTTCATTATGGTAAATGCAATAGTTCTAAAGTTCTAATATACCCAAGAGTTCATAACACTAAATAGCATTCATGCTGTTTATCAAACGAGTCACAGTGTTCTTATTTAAGTTTGTTTGTTTATTTATTTTTACTGGCAATGTATTAATAATTTTTTTATGTAGCACTTCATTATTTTGTAAGCAATTATATCCCATTTTATCATTGGAGACACAGTCGTATTCCAAGAAGATAACTTTATCTAGCCTAATATTTGCCTTTCAAGAGGTTCTTTTTCTACTTCTATCACTGCCACATTACACTGAAAATTTTAAAAGACCATTAGTTGTATTTATGTTCCACAGAAATCAGAGGATACTATGTGTACTCACAGACCAAGACAAGCTATTGAACCCATGTTTTCTCCTATATTCTCCTCTGAGAGCACAGCAAGATTTTTTTTATAAAACTTATTTTTTAAACAACAGACGAGAAAACAAAGCAGCATATAAAATTAGAGTCTGAATCTGTTTAGTTTAGTAGGACTTACTTCACAGTAAATATGTGTACAATGACAACCTAATTAAGTCTCCTGATATACTTTAAATCACAGGTGTCAAACTCGCTGCATCACGTGATGTGTCACGACGTGTCATGGCTTTTTTTGCATTGCCGGAGCTGGGGTGGGCGTGGCCTCCGTATGATGCAACTGGCCTGTGGACCAGCAGTTTGACACCCCTGCTATAAATCAAATCCTATCACTAACCCTATACAGACAGTCCTTGGTTAATGACTATCCTATTTAGTGACTGTTCAAAGTTGCCATGGTGCTGAAAAGAGTTAACTTTATGATCAGTCATCAAACTTGTGACCATCACAGCCTCAGTCACATCACAGTCACATCACAGTCACATGATCAAGATTTGGGTGCTTCTCAATTGGCATGCATTTATGGCCATCACAGTATTCTGCAGTCATATGATTGTCATTTGGAAGCATCACAGCTGACTTCTGATAAAATCAATGGAGAAGCCAGTGGTAGAATCACAAGTTGCAGCCACGTGATGTATCACTTAATGACCATGGGTGATTTGCTTAACAACTGCAGTGGAATCAACATCATAAGTCAGGTGTGGTTATATGATGTTTCACTTAATGATATGTTGCCTAGCAATGGAACTGCTAGTCCCAGTTGTGGCCATTTGGCTATGTCAAACCTACCTAGGTTCAGGCAATAATAAGGCTTCAACCACAGACTACAGACAAAAATGGCTGAATTCCTCTGTACCAAAATAAGACTAAGGGTATTATAATTTAGCCTGACACCTGAATGTTGCCACATGTTGTTGCTCTGTTCTCCTTCATTCTCTCCCACTTGTTCTAATGTATAACTTAGCAAAAGAACACCCTCTAGTTGCCTTCAATCTGGAGATGGTGTAGACTGCAAAGGGACCATACCAGTAAAGTGAGTCAACTACTACATAAATATAATGCATTTGTCATGCTATTCATTCATAGGCTTCTGCGCTTAATTTGATATCTCATGAAAAATATCAAGATGATAGGAAAATATTCAGAAGATGGCTTCTGGAATTCTTTGTAATCATTTTCCAGTGTTGGCTAGAAGAGGCCTTTATATTTTCTCCTGCATTTTCCCCCTTCAGTATATGTGTGGCATTGGGAAGCATAGCAGGGCTACATATATTCTCAGCATCACATGACAGGGAGGGAATATGACTATTCTAGCAGAACACAACAGTTGGCAATATTCTAATTCACTGCCCAATTGTCTTTCTCATAAGGATGCAATGGAGGAATTTTTTTACTTGCAGTTTCTAGTAGAATACAGCTCATTTTTAGATATAGTTTTTCTTTTATTGCTCCCACATCAGATCTGATCCTGTTTATTTCTGTTTTCAGAATTCTATTGTGGACAAGATAAAGTCTTCAGTCCCTTTGCATAATTTCTTTCCAACATTCCCTTGAGTTGGAAAGAATAAAATGAGTGTGTTTAAAGCAGAACTGTTGTTCTCTGCCAGACAGAGAAACACTAATTAAAATCAATTTATCCACAGAAACATTAAGCACAGAGCCAAACATGCTCCTGTGATTGATTAGAAATAAAAGAAATAGGTAATCAATATTTATCCAGAAGCAATCAATATAACATAAACTTACTTAAAGAATTATGCAGTCAAATCTTTTAACTTTTACTTTAAGCAATATAGGCAAACATTTTAATATCCCAGGATAAAGTTTATGATAAAAATCGGCTGTAATTAAGATGATCAGTTTAACAATTTTATTAAAATTAAAGTAATAAAAAGACACTAATTTTGCAATGGCTACTTCAAAGTGGCTATACCTACACTGATAAGCATTTCACAAGTACTGTAGAGAGTTCGTAGACTGTATCTTTTTTTCCAATGTGAAGAAATTATTTGTTTTTTGAATGACATGACCTTTTCCTATATTAAAACTTAAAAATACTGTAGCCAAAAACTGACTCAGAAGAGGAATTTTATATATGTAATTATTACTACATATTGGCAAAACATTTTTTCACTACACTCCATGCCCTGTGTATGACCCAATAATGCACTTTTTTAAAAAAAAGCTTAAGATCTACTGATCTATAAAAAAACCCTGTTTATCTTGAAAGCTAGCCTAAAGACTCTTAAACATAATAGCACTTACTTCTAAATGAACACATGTAGTATTACAGTGTTGAATTCTCATTTTCCTATATGAGAACCATAAGTTATGCTGGAGGACATATTTTATTTTATTTTATGAATCCAACTAGTTTCTTGAATAGTACTGAAAATACAATGGTAAAAAAATATTATTTATGCACTCCTCAGAACTCTTCATGCATTCCTTGAAATTACTTCAAAGATTACATTTGAGAATAATTATTCAATTAACAGTGTAATATTACTTCAAAGCAAATGAACTAAATGTTGTTTCTTCCCATATTTCAGGTCCAAAATCTTTGGTTGAGCTTATGGTTTTTTCTGAGCTTGGCTGTTTTATCTGAATATGTTTTGTTATCAACAGTTTAACTATGAGTTACATATATTCTACATATATTCTCTATAATTGAACTGTAATATTCTTTCATCTTTTACTTTTCAAGCTATATAATTGATTAAAATAATGTGTGTAAGTCTGTATTATTATTTGGGGGGATCTACAGTACAAAAGATCAAAGTATTGTAGAGGTTTTGCCTTTCTTCTAGACAACTGAAATTATTTTTAAATAATCAGTGTAATACCATCAACAAAGAAAGATCAGGAAGAGATCTTTTTCATGTTAATCAAATGTGATGTTTTGTATGCATCTTTTGAGTAGCATCTCCATTTATACCTTATTAAATTATTAACATTTATTATATTTCCTCCTCTCATCCCATATCAAAATGAAGACTTTTAACTGTTTGAGACAGGGTATTTTTTTTACTTATGTTAATCTGTATGTACATTCTATATATAGATTATGTAATTACTATTGTTAGTGCACTGTTATACACAGAAAGATCAAAAGAACTTTGCAATTAGTTCTGTAAACACAGCAGCTTTATATGTACCTTTAACAATAAACCCTCAGCTAGCATGCAGATGCCATGGATATTCATATGGAGATGAAACATTTGCACTTTGAAAAATAGCCTGTAGTTTCTCATAGGTTTTCTTAATGATAAAGACTATGCCAAAACATGTTTTAACCATGACTTTAAAAAAACATTGTTACTTGTTTCATATAAAATACTATTTATAAATGGTTTACAAGCCATGTCTGGTTTAGCATATCGTTCAAAAATCAAATGGAAGTGGTGAGTGAACACAGCCAATAAGGATTAGTAGGCTGTTAATTAATATCAGAAAAATTGTCAACAGGTTTTGTAATGGAAATGCTATTAAAAAGGTATCTGCGCTAATGTCAAGGATTTTTTTTTAGCATCAGAGTTATTTTTAAAGGATTATAATTATGTGTTTTACTGACAAATATATGATCTCTAGAAAAAGAACATATAAGGAAAAAAAGTGATATTTATATTTGAAATTTGAATTCAATACATTAATGGCTAATATATCACTATTCTTTAGCTGAAAAAATCAATTAAATATTTGAAGTATGTTTGCATGCTTGTGTGTGTGTGTATGTATGTGTGTATGTGTGTGTATGTATATATACCGGTATATATATGTGTGTATATTAAATTAATAGTTTACAGTCATTAAAATGAAAGTGGGAGACAGACATCTCCAACAATGAATTTTTGAAAACTTTCAAAGACAAACAAATTGTTTTGCATGCCTAATTGATGGCAAATAGTACCTCTTTTAAAATCATAAAAAGTTAGATACTCAACCAAGAGGACTCAAGGAAAGGATAACAAAGAGAGATAATAAAGAAACTAGATGCCTGTAGTGGCTTCTTCCAACATACATAGGCTTAGAACTGCCATTTTCTGAAAACTGACTTGTGTGAAATAAAACCAATTGAAACTATAGGTAGGTAAGAGCATATTCGACTAAAGTTATGCATCCAAAGCAAGATGGGTAGCAGTGTTGATAGGAATATAAAGCACAATTTTTATGCCCGTTCAAATAATATTATCATCTAAACTGGCCTTATGTTTTTGACTTGGAGATAACAGTCAAATTGTTCTGCGGGACTAAGGACTGAAAAGAGAATCATCTCTGTTGGAAAAAAATGGCACAGAAGAAAAATGCAATCAAATAGAACTTCAGCTAGATTTTCAAATTACAAAGATTAAATCTCAATCTTATATTTTACAAAATTATTACATCTATTGGTTAAATAACTTGTATGTTTTTGTTTGTTCATTTTAGAAAGAGAAATATTATTTTAAACAGAAATAATAAAACAAGGTCATCTACATTAGACACGTAGTCTTCTCAATCTTTCCACTTTCTATAGTAAATCGGTCTATATATGCAGAAAATGAGATTTGGAATCAAGAGAAATCTACTCAACTGCTTGATGACAGCCACTGGAAACCAAATGTGTCACAGGAACCTAGATCTATAATACACCCTTCTGAATATCCCCAAATTAGCAAAAGGAATATTCAGCAACCAAATCCTTTAACTGATTGCTACAGTTTGCACACCAAGAGGCTTTATTTGTGTGTAAAAGTAATATCCTGGCTCCACCTCCTGGTGAAAGTGTGCTCAGCATGAGAGACTGGGGGGGATAGAAGGAGTCAAGAAAATTTAGTCCCCCCCCCGAGGTAAAATGATCTAAAATGAACTAATCAAATATTTGAATTCTCCTTGTACTAAATTCAATTATATCACTCTTCCTGAATCATTTTATTATATTTAGAAAAGTTCCTTCTGACAGATAATATGCTCATCAAGATCAAGCATGCGTTTTCCATTTCTGGGAACACGTTGAATTTTCTGAAAGCCATTAATAACACAGGATTTATGTACAAGATAAATTCAATTTCTTTTTTCAGTTAATGGCCAATTAATTGAGGTAGGCCTGACTGAAAATATTGCTCAAATGTCATTAATCTAATAAAAATTAACTTTACAATTTTTTGCAATCAGGAGAACATGATTTTAAGGTAATGTTATTCTATACTGCAGCATAGTCCCTATCTTATTTAAAGGTCACATTAGCTTAAAGTACTGAAATTCATCATTGTAGAGGCATTTATATTGAAAGTGAAACATCTTCAGCATTCATTACATATGTATTTCTATTGGTTCACTGTTTGTTATTTGGTTGATGTATTCTTCCCTTGTTATTTTCAGTGTTCAGGTTTTCAAATAAATTGATTCCAACGAGTCAGAATTTTGTTCATTATATCATATAGTTCTTATATGCTACAACAATGTCACAGATGTTTATAAACCAAGTACTATCTATCACAAACTAAGTATTCATTCATTTCCTTTTTGTCATGACTTGCTTGGAGGTCTCCTCATTTCATCCCCAAAGCAGTAGTGGATAGACAAGGAAGTAGCTGGATTGAAAGTGACTGGCCTGAAGTTACCTAGGACTTCATGATTGAGTTGGCACTTGAATGTAGTCCAAAATCAACATCTGAATAACTACAGTATACTCTCCTACCCTGGCAACAAACAGAATGAGATCTGAGAAAAATGAAAATGGCATTAAGAAGATAAGCCATTTTTAACCTACATTCTTAATAAGATTGGGGACAGGTTGAATACATTCTGCTGTGGATTTGTGGGAAGATAACGGTGGTTTCTGCTTCTTAAACTGTCAATTTGTTTACAATTTCTATTTTGGTTCCTTTTTGATTGGGTGACTGATAGGAGTTTAGTGGGGTTATTTTTCTTAGTTTGTGTTTGTGAGAATTGTCTGTGAGACAATTGCTCTATTGAGGATATATGGAGTTTCAGAGCAACACAACAGCAATCTATAATATAATTAAGCAACCCATAATTCTGACCTCAAAATCATGACTTCAAAATTATATCTTGGGATGTAGTGGGGGCAGTGGTAAGATTTCAGACAGCATCCAATTCTGGTTTAGAATTGTGTAAACTTGTATTTTATGATTATTTTATGATAATATGCACAATATATTCCTAATATCTTACTATTTTGTGATGATTTTTATCTTAGAAAGCAATTAAACTGTGTAACTATATTTTTGCAGGATTCAATCTGGGTTGGTCACCTAGACCAGAGTTTTAATCTTCCAAGCTTTCTTCTTACTACCAGAATGTGTCATTTGATTGGGTGTGGCTTCTTATTGGTTGATTGGGGTGTAGATACCTGCCTTTAGTTATCATAGCTGAAATTTTTGCTACTATATGGGTTTGTAAAGTCATTTATTTTATGTGGTAGATTATCTCCAGCCATTATCATACTGCTACTAACAGATTTTATTAATGCCTGTTCTGTCTTTTTAAAAATGAAGCTAACATCTAGAGCAGTGGTGGTGAACCTATGGCACGGGTGCCAGAGGTGGCACTCAGAGCCCTCTCTGTGGGCACGCACGCCATCACCCCAGCCTGTACAGAGCAGCACAGCCAAGGACATGGCAGCCGGGCAGCAAGACTCCACCCTCGTGCCCCATCGTGTACAGATGCTGCTGCGGGGCGCAGACAGAGGGCGTGGCCACCATGATGCTGCTGGGTCACCTGGGCGATCTGCTGTAGCGAGCCGTGGAAGTAGTGGGTGGTCCTGTGGGCAGGAGATGCAGGGACGGGGCAGAGGCAAGGTGGGTTTTGGGCACTCGGTCTCTAAAAGGTTCGCCATCACTGATCTAGGGTGCTCTTATTAAATACATCTGCGGTTGCAAATTAAATACACTATACTTCTCACCTGCAATAACTCTCAGAAAAAGCCTTATGTAACTCTTCCTCAACCAGATTCCTCCATATATGCCAATAATGCAACTCCTGGAATTTTTTTAACAAACATTTGACCATGGTTAGTGGGAATTGTATCTAAAGATTAAGAAAGTCCACCTTTTGAAAGAAGAGTAAGTGAAGTCATCCATAACATACAAAAAAGTGTCAGGAAATGTACCGTAAAGTGTTCCTGTGACTTGAAATTTTCATCCAGATAAACCCGGGCTCTGTTGTAGTCTTTCATTGCATCACTAGATAGCAATTCTCTGAAAAAAAAATTAAAAAGAAAATATGCAGAGTAAATTTGCAAAAAATAAAACATATTAACAGCTCCTTACTTTTGGGGCAGTTACTAGAGAAATCAGTACAAATGAACAATGGAAATAAATTGCTCCATTTAATTAATTGCTATTCTATTGTTTATTTGTTGGGTTCTCCTTCACAAGTCAAGCCATGCATCTTTGCAGGCACCTTTTAAGTATGTTCCACTAAAAGGAATCTTAAGTGTAATAAAAATGGGGTGTTGTTGTTAAGATTCTTTCTAGTGCTCAGGAGAGGGCACTGTTTCTCTTTTTTCAACAAAGGAAAAACCATTTCTTTTTATATTCACTTATGTGGTAAAAGTATGTCTTAAAAAATTATACTCCAAGAATAAATTATTACTAAACCACATCAGACAGGGGCTACTTTTCTTTGAAGTAGAATATAATTACTATTCTGCAGAGGTGAAATAATCAGAAAAAAGTATCCACTCAAGATGGGAAGTACTATAGCAAAGTAGTCAGCATTTCAGAAGATAACTTTGGCAGGTTGTTCTATTTTTTTTTTGAACCACCAATAAACAGGTTGACCCTAACTCAAAATATACAAGGCATTAGAAACCTGGAAAATTGATTGCATTTTTGTATGTTCCTTCAAGTGGCTGGGAGGTGGGCACTTGTATTTTACAAAAAGAAAGGATACATTTAAAAAAGGAATTGTAAATTATAAATGCTTTCAATTAGTACAGAATTTAAACTGAATAATAAAACTGTTTTCCATTTTAACTATTTTGTATAAGCTCTTTATCTAAACTGTTTTCTTTAAAGTCCAATTTCCCTATATTCTCATGTTTTTTTCTTCTACAGTGGTACTAATGAACTCTTTTGGATTTTCAGCATACTACATAAAACATAATGTTTTCCACATAAGTCCCAAAACATTACACTTGTTTGCATACTTTTAAACACCAATTTATAGCCATAATATATGCATATATTGATGACCTCTATATTCCTCTTATCTTAATCTCTTTTGCCAATCTCTAAAGAGCTACACACTTTTCTTGATAGAGTTAAATCTATCTTTTCTTTTATTTAATCTTTTTTACCCTCTTCTGAATTTTTCTTCTGACTGAGGGAAATGACTCAAAGAACTTTTACCTCACACCACTTCTAAGGGAAGGAAATAAAATGCCTCTTTCCCCAGTTTTCTCAGTGACCGCCTTCTTTCCAGTTGCCTCTTTCTCATTAGGGCTCTCTGTCTTTTTGTCTGTTTGTTTATTAAATTTGTTTGATTCCATTTCACCACAAGGTTTACCTCTGTTTGCCTGGGCTTTCCCTCTGCTAATTCAGCCTATTCTTCATGAGACCTATGGTTGCAGAATTCCCAGCAGTCATCTTGTCTTTCCTCCTGCCTAACACTGCTTGATTGGCAGCTGGGGAGGTCTTGGTGACGGGGGACGGCATGTTTACCTACAGAAAGTCTGTAGAGCCTACATAGAGTCCAAGGGCATTCTTGGAAATAATATCATAGAGGCTGGCCTTTGCTCTATGCTTGTTCCTTTTTGTTTAAGAATAATATTTTAATGTATCAAACAATACAGCAAAACAAGGACTGGCAGACTCTGAAAGTGGGGTCTAGGGTGCAAAGGTCTATGGCTTCCTCCCAGAGTTACATAAACAAACACTGATTTAGTATAGAATTGTTAAAGTAATAGCAAGACAAATCAAACAAGTAGTGCAAGCACTTCTCTTTCTATAAATAATACTGGAATATAAAATAACATACTTATTGTAGAGGTGATCAGAGTAGTAATTTGAAGAAGATATCAAATGGTTTGCATTTATTTTCTTTTCAAAAATAATCAAAGTTGACCAAGCAAAAGTATTAATCTAGCTTTGGTCTGCCTTTCTTGTTACTTACTTAGTGATCACGGCGCAGGTGGCTAGATTCTGTGCAGCAGCATTGGGGATTCGCCAGAAACATAAACAAACATTTTAGATCTTTTTAATTATCTTTTATAATTAATTTTATTACATGTTTTTATCCAGCATTAGACTATACTCAATGTATTTTTATTGTCAGGTCAGTATGATTCAATTTTTCTGAAGGTAGCTAATTTTTGTTGTACTGTAAAGCTAGGCAGACCTTGGTCACCCATTGATTACATCATTAATTGTAATAATTAATTGCTATATCTTCTTAT
Source organism: Bothrops alternatus (assembly GCA_034064705.1). Taxonomy (NCBI): domain Eukaryota; kingdom Metazoa; phylum Chordata; class Lepidosauria; order Squamata; family Viperidae; genus Bothrops; species Bothrops alternatus. The sequence continues at coordinate 11,534,796 of JARGCV010000009.1, forward strand.
TTTGGTTCTGTTTAGTTTTGTTTTACTTGAATGTTTAATTTATATGTTGGCCTTTGGCTGTAATAATAAATTGATTGTTACTTACTTAACAAACTTGTCCACATGAGACATAGATGCTTCATAGTTTTTCCCTCCAAACTCTTGACAATGTAATGCCATGAATTGTGGCTTATGTGCATGTACAATCTGCAAAATAAAATAAAGTATGAATATAGCATCCCAAAATGACATTAGACGAAGTCAGTTAAAAATCAATGTTTAATAAATCAAAGTTCAACAGAGTAATGACTCACTTCAAAAACAAAATTTATCAAATACCACTTACAGGGCATGTCAGAAATTCTTTTATTCTATAGAAATTCTCTTTTATTCTATAGAAATTATAGCAGAGGGTTATTATACAGCTATGCAGATTGGTAGCAGAGGATGATTACATACCCATACAGATCAAATAAAATGTACAGTGTACAGCAGGGGCGCCAAACGCCACATCACATGACATGTCGTGACATATCGCAACTTTTCCCCCATTGCCAGAGCTGGGGTGGGCGCGGTTTCGGCATGATGCATCGGGCCCACAGGCCGGCAGTTTGACACCCCTGGTGTATAAGTCACCATCACCTTTGTTGCTTAATGGTTTTTCAACTGACACAGGATACTCCTTATAACATTAAAGGAACCATACATTGTAACCATAGATGCATACTAAACGCTGCCATCTACTGGCTGAATGATTGTAGTTGTTGCAATACAAAATACATTCTAACAATGAATTCCAACACTCCCATTCAACTCTTTATAATAGTCCCTTTTCTGATTTTAGTTCTGTTTCCTGTTTCTTATCATTCTTCTTGTCCTTTTTCTTCCTCTTCTTCTTGCTCTCCTGGCTGTCCACAGAACTGGCACTGCTGCCACGACTTTGGACTTGGCTCTCTAAGAACTGGCACTGGAGCTGCTGAGGCTCTGGTTCTGGTTGGGCTGAAGTCTCTTTTGGATTCTCCTTCCTGTCTCTGGGTTTTAATGTTTCTCGAACAACATAGGACAGATGTTTGGCTGGGATGCCTTTATTGCTTCTGTTGTATCTCCTGATTGAAACCTCTTGTGGCCTGGTTTCTTCTTTTATAACATTTAGATAGTCTTTCTCAGTTAATTGCTTTATTAAGTCAAGACTTCTGTGTCCAAGTCGTCTTGTGCCATGTGTGAATACAATTTGAATGTTTTTCTTCCTTGGCAATATTAACTACCTAACTGCAGTTCAGCTGATACAGTTTATCTGTAATTTTTAGCTTTTGCAAGATATCCTTAGCCTTTTGTGATGAACCAACTGTCCCCTTTAAAGATCACTACATTGCCTTGTTTTGTGAGCTTCTCCACTGACAAAAGATTAGGGACATACAGTATATTTTTCACAAGTATTTTTCTGATAGCACTCTGGGGAATACTGTGTTTCCCCAAAAATAAGACCCGGTCTTATTTTTTTTTACCTCCAAAAGAGGCACCAGGTCTTATTATTTTGGGTGGGTATCTTTTCCACTCACCAGCCAGCCCACTTCTTCTGCAGCCAAAGGAGCAGCTTCACTCTGAAACTCAGAATGGAGCTCTGGCCTGCATTTCGCCATCAAAGGCCTTTCCGGAAAGCCACTGCAGCCAAGAACCAAGCTATGGATTGAATCCACAGCTCAGTTCTCAGCTGCAGAGGCCTTGCAGAATCGAGCTATGGATTGAATCCATAGTTCGGTTCTTAGCTACAGTGGCCTTCTGGAAAGGCCTCTGATTGTGAAATGCAGGCCTGGGGACGCTGCAGAAGAAGCGGGCTGATGAGGAGAGGCCTGGCTGCAAGGTAAATGGGTGCGGGGCATGAGGGTGTTTTGGGACTTGATTTTAAGATGTGTGCCTCACCTCAAAACTAGGGCTTATTTTTGCAGTAGGTCTTATATTAGGCCCACCACCCAAAATCAAGCTAGGGCTTATTTTCAGGGTAGGTTTTATTTTTGGGGAAACACAGTAGGGCAGTATTCCTTCTGATTCTATTATTTGCCCATTAAGTGTGGTGGTTTTTTCTGTTTTACTCTAGTCACGATGAGTAAAGAAACTTCTGCCATTTTTCATATGACTCACAGCTTTCAAAAATTAGATGCAACTTTTAGATCAAAAAAAATATTCATTATCTGAAGAAAAATCAGTTTCTTCCTTCACACTTTTGGCTTTTCTAAATATATTCATTCTAGCTTTCCAGATTCTGCAATCTGCTTTTAAATTACCCCTTTCCTTGCACACAAAGCATTCACGTTTTGTTTTACTTTTTTGCTTCGTGTAACTGCTTCTATTCGCATTTTTCGTCTGTAAAACAGACTTCATTCACTCTAGGAACACCGTCACTATTAGTGCTTTCTGTTTTATGCTTGTATTCATCTATAAGCTTGCTCTTAACATAATCCAATGTTAGCTCATCATCTGGATGTGTATCAAGCACTGTTACAAGTGTTTCATAACTTTCTGGTAAACCACTAAGTAATGGTGCTGTGACATGAAAATCTTTTATTTCTTCTCCTATACCTCTCAGGCATTCAACCATTTCCAAGGTGTGCCATGTAATCCTGCATATCCTGGCCTTTCATCAGCTTGGTTTGGTATAGATTTCTAATCAAATACAATTTATTGCTGAGCTTAGCTTTCATGCACCTTTTGTAAACCTTCCCACATTTCTTTAGCAGTATCACATTTACATATACGTATGATTTGATCATCTCCTATGTGAAGAGAGATTGTGCTCTAAGCATTCTGATCTTTCTCTAGCCACTCATCTGAAGGGTGTTTTGGCCTAGGTTCATTTATCCATTCCCACGTACTTTCCCTTATTAGCTGCATTTTCATCTTGAATTTCCAAGACTGGTAGTTCTGGTTTGTCAGAATTTCAAATGAAGCCTTTGTTTCAGCTGTGTTACTGGCCATTTTCTTTTTTTTATTTATTCTGTTGCAGTCTTCTTTCTGTTGCTGTATCTTGCACTTATTTACTGTAGCTGGCTATGACTGGTTTGCTCTGTTCTGTGCTGAACTTTATATTTCTCCTCTAATCTCTGGCTGCTGGGCTGTTTATGCTGCTACTGCTGCACACTTGGATGCAGTCTCTGCTTTATCTCTGGGTACTGGGCCCATAATTTGTTAGAAATTCTCTTTTATTCTATAGAAATTCTGTTTTATTTCACATAAGTTGTTAGCAGAGGATTATTATATAGTCATGCAGATTGGTAGCAGAGAACGGTTACATAGCCATACAGATCAAATAAAACAGTGGTGGCGAACCTATGGCAAGCGTACCAGAGGCGGCACTCAGAGTTCTCTTTGTGGGCACACGTGCCGTGCCCCAGAGATGGTGAGGGACTGGCCCCCGCCACCCTGGCCCTGCCCACCCAGTCTGCCATGACCACTGTGGCCATGCCCACCCGGCACCCGTTGATAAATTAGTGGGTTTGGGGTTGCAGTTTGGGCACTGGGTCTCTAAAAGGTTTGCCATCACTGAAATAAAATGTACAGTGTACAGTCACCATGATGGGACTTGTTGCTTAACAGTTTTTCAACTGTCTCAACTGTCACAGGAAACTCTCCTTAGAACATAAAGGCACCATAGATTATAACCATAGATGCATATGAAACACTGCCATCTACTGGCTGAATGATTCTGTAGTTATTGCAATACAAAATACATTCTAACAATGAATTCTAACACACCCCCTCCCCTTTACTTTTGTCAATTTTATTATTCTGCAGCCTGATTCTACAGTTGTTGAAATTCATTTTTTCTTATTAATCTACACTCAGTACCCCATAATGACAAAGTAAAAACAGAATTTTAAAAATTTGTTAAAAAGAAAAAATATCACACTGGCATAAATATTCAGACTCTTTTATTCAGTACTTTAGCAGCTATTACAGCCTCGAGTCTTTTTGGGTATGATGCGACATGCTTTGCACACCTGGATTGGGGGATTTTCTGCCATTCTTCCTTGCAAATCCTCTCAATCTCAGTGAGATTGGATGGCGACTATTGGGGACAGCCATTTTCAGGTTCCTCCAGAGATATTCAATAGGGTTCAAGTCGGGGCTCTGGCTGGGCCACTCTAGGACATTCACAGAGTTGTCCCTAAGCCATTCCTGTGTTGTCTTGGCTATGTGCTTAGGATCATTATCATGTTGGAAAGTGAATCTTCAGCCCAGTCGGAGGTCCTGAACACTGTGGAACAGGTTTTCAATGAGGATATCTCTGTACTTTGCTCCATTCAGTTTTTCCTCAACCCTGACCAATTTCCCAGTCCCTGTTGTTGAAAAATACCCCCACAGCATGATGCTGCCATCATTATGCTTCACTGTTGGGATGGTATTGGGCAGGTGATAAGCGGTGCCTGGTTTCCTCCAGACCAGGGGTAGGCAACCTCGGCTCTTTTATGACTCATGGACTTCAACTCAGGAATTCTGGGAGTTGAAGTTCATGAGTCATAAAAGAGCTGAGGTTGCCTACCCCTGCTCCAGACATAACATTTAAATTGAGGCCAAACCGTTTTAATCTTGGTTTCATCAGACCAGGGAATGTTGTTTCCCATAGTTTGTGAGTCCTTTAGGTGCTTCTTTGCAAACTCCAAATGGGCTTTCATGTATTTTGCACTGAGGAGAGGCTTCCGTCTAGCCACTCTGCCATAAAGCCCAGATTGTTAGAGGGCTGCAGTGATGGTTGACCTCCTGTCCCATCTCCACACAGGATCTCTGGAGCTCAGTCAGAGTGACCATCGGGTTCTTGGTCATCTTTCTTACTAAGGTTCTTGTCCCCTGATTGCTCAATTTGACCAGCTCTTGGAAGAATCCTGTTGTGCCAAACTTCTTCCATTTGAGAATTATGGAGGCCACTATGCTCTTAGGAACCTTCAGTGCAGCAGAAATTTTATTCTAGCCTTTCCCAGATTGGTGCCTTGCAATAATTCTGTCTATGAGCTCTGCAGGCAGTTCCTTTGACCTCAAAGCTTTTGCTCTGCTATAGTATGCATTGTCAGCTGTGAGGCCTTCCATAGAGAGGTGTGTGCCTTTCCAAATCATGTCCAATCATGTCCACAGGCGGACTCCAAACAAGGTATAGGAATATATCATCAACGATCAAGAGAAATGGGAAGTACCAGAGCTAAATTTCAAGTATTGTTGCAAAGGGTCTAAATACTTATGCCAATGTGACATTCAGTTTTTTCTTTTTAATAAATTTACAGACATTTATAGTATTCTGCTTTCACTTTGTCATTATGGGGTACTGAGTGTATATTAATGAGAAAAAAATGAATTTCAACAACTGTAGAATCAGGCTGCAGCATAACAAAATTGACAAAAATGAAGGAGGTCTGAATACTTTTTGAAAGCACTGTACATATTTTTCTGAATACTATGTTAAGGTTTCTGAGTCTATAAGATTCCAGAATGCATATTTTCCTATATCATTTTTGTGCATTTTTAAAAAGGAGATAAAGACAGAAATAGTTATCAATCCTTGGCTCCAGATTTATGAGTAAATAAATCACATCTACTGCACATTTGCATGCTGCTTTCTTAGTTAAATGTGACACATCTACAAAGCAAATGAGATGAAATGACCCAAATAGAATAGTTAACTGGAATTCATGCACTTTGTATACTTGGAAAACTACTATCACTATTCTTCTTCTCCAGTCCAAGTAGTATTTAAATTAGCACGAAGAACTTTAGTAGTATTGACAAATAAAATGACAAGAAGTGGAATTCAGCTTATATACACATAAACCAAACTAAAATATTAAGTTGCAAAATAGGCAAATAAATGAGCAGCTTTCGTTCCTATGCAGATTAAGAAATTGACAATAAACTCTTCCTTGGGATCATGTTTATTTATATTTTTTCTGTTGCTTAATTCTCAGAAACCTATGCCTGCTGAAGTTACGCTGTCCTAGGGTTCTATTCTGCTGGGTTCTATTCTGCCAGAGTAATGAGGCTTCCAAGTGATGCCGCTTGGAAAGCCCAGCAGTTTTTTTTGGATTCCCTGGCTTAATTTCCCCTCCCCATGAATATCCCTGCTGATAGTAAAAACAATCACCAATTTCTGTTCCTAATGTATGGCGAAGTAGGACTGGGCCAGGATAGATAGGGGTTTAGATCACACCATTCAATGTTCCAGCTTCTGACAGGCTACTGGTATAAAAAAGCCAATGACCTGTTAATCGAACTTTTTCTGACATTTTATAGGCCCACGAATAAAACTGATACTAGAGACACAAAATCGATGGGTGTGTGTGTGGGAGGGCATCATGCCCCACATACGGAGATCTGCGTACAGGCAGTCCTCGACTTGCAACAGTTCATTTAGTGATTGTTCAAAGTTACAATGGCACAAAAAAAAGTGAGTTATGACCGTTTTTCACAATTATGACCTTTGCAGCATCCCCATGATCATGTGATCAAACTTCAGATGCTTGCCAACTGGTTCATACTTATGACCATTGCTGTGTCCCAAGGTCATGTGATCTCCTTTTATGATCTTCTGACAAGCAAAATCAATGGGGAAGCCAGATTCACTTAACTAACTTATCAACTGCAGTGATTCACTTAACTATGACAAGGAAGATTGTAAAATGCAGCAAAACTCACTTAACAAATGTCTCACTTAACGACAGAAATTTTGGGCTCAATTGTGGTCATAAGACAAGGACTACCTGTACTGTAAAATCAAATGTGAAGTCACCATGGCCAACGAGTATGTGGATTATAAGCATACAGCCAGTCCATTCCCTGGATTATTGGAAAGTATCCCAGAGAGACTAAATAGTATTTATTTATTACTTAACCATATTTATAAACTGTGGGCAATCCCTAAGGACTCTCAGCGATTTATGATAAAATATATAAAGTAGAGTACACAAATTAAAAACACACAAATAAAAGAGCTGCAATCCAGTTAAGAAGCATAGAACAGAATTAACAAAGCCAAATATTAACCATAATTCAATAAAGTGGAACTGCATCCTAAACAACCTTTGCTGAGTTGCTTTCAGAAGGTGGGAGCCAACTGGCTGACCACTGAGAAGCTATCTAAAGGTCTGGTATTGCCACCAAAATGCAGGGCTTCCAAGTCTCCCTTACCGTGCTGAAGGGAGATTGTACCAGCTGGCCCCAGTTTCAATGGGAGAATGTCATCCTATAGAAAACTTGGTGACCAGTCACGCCAGAGTTTCTAGCACTAGTATTACAAATTGCCCCTTGAAGGCCCATTGATAACCACGGCAGAGTCTGCAATGTTGATATAATGTATTGCCACCTTTTAACCCGGATTATAACATAGATTGCTGCATTCTGAACCAACTGCAGCCTGATTGGTCTTTAAAGATGTGGAGCATGTTGCAATAGACCAAAGAAATGGCAACACATAATGTTGATTGTGGTGTGATTGATGAGTATGTATGGGGTTTGTATTTTTAATGTTGTTCGGATTTGTTGCAATTGTTTATATATATATGTTGTGAGCCGCTACGAGTCTTCGGAGAGGAGCGGCATACAAATCCGAATAATAATAATAATAATAATAATAATAATAATAATAATAATAATAATAATAATAATAATAATAATAATAATAATAATAAGTGAAAATGACCTTTGGGAAAGGAGGGAAGAGATGCTGTCTAAGAAACAGTCAGACAAGAGATGAAGGAGCCTCCAGTGGCTTAAATTACAGAAAGAAAGTTTTGTACCTTCAGACTTGCAAGTTTCTGTTAATGTAGCCTCACAATGAAGTAAATTTACCTCATGTTTCCTGTCTGGTTTACCAGGGAGGTCTGACACAACAACAGAATGAATCACTGTAACAAGGTCTCCCGCTCCCAGCTGTAGCTTCCACCTGCTGTTCTAATAATAATCTTCTTTTAAATATTTTACTTTTAAATTTATTGTGAAGGTATTAATACTGGCTTTGTTTGAATCCTGTTATGATGCATGTTTTATTGTTTTGCTGTAAAGCACCATGAATCAACAAGTTGAACTCAGTGATAAACAATTTCAATTTAAAACAATGTAAACTAATAAACCACTGCAATATTTTAAAATGGGAATTATCCTTATGTATATTTAAAATAATTCCATAAAAGGCCAAAATAAAATAGTCTCAGGTAGAAGCAGATTTGTGTGTGTGTGTATGGGTGGAGAGAGACACAGAGAGAAAAGAGACAGACATGTATGTGTGGAAGGAGAGAGGAAGAAAGGGGGAGAGGGAGAGGGAGATGGAGAGAGAGAGAGAGAGAGAGAGAGAGAGAGAGAGAGAGAGAGAGAGAGAGAGAGAGAGAGAGAGAGAGAGAGAGAGAGAGAGAGAGAGAACTTAAAAATCATTGAAGTGCACAATAGATGCAGAATTAAGCCAAAACAACATTTCAGAATAAGGTGGAGACAGGAGACATGCAGGTAGAAGGCTAACTGTATTTGCTCCAAATATAATTTTAAAAGAAAAAGTAAGACATATACAAGGCAAAATTATATGACTGAGAACACCTTGGCTCTTCTACCACATGAAGGGGGGGAGAGGAAAATTACTGGTTTTGGCCACCTAAAATTATCTGTCTGGATGAAGAATGAAGTGGGACAAAATGGAATTCTTCCAGTTTTGAAAGCTCAAACAGGAGAGCCACAAAACTGCTAACCGCATGAGTTAGCTTCTCATTTGGCCTAGTATGTAATAATGGCAGGGGTGGAGCTGTTAAGACTATTTCTAGGAAACAGAAGTATCACAGACAGCCATCACCTCACAACTGGATTACAGTGATATGCTCTGCATGGGGCTCTCCTTAAAGACCATCTGGCAACTGCAACTGGCCCAGAAGGCAGCATTGTAGGCACTGATAACGGCACCATGTTATGTACCGTATGTGTGACTGATGCTTCGTGACCTGAACTGATTCCCAGTTGGCTTCTGGTGCAATTCAAGAGGCTGGTATTTACCTTAGAGTCTTTCATATCATTGGAGGGACTGGCTATCTGAGGGATCACTTATCACTGGTTGCCTCTGCCTATGCAGTTCAGTCCAGTAGAGTGAGTGAACTACAGGTCCCATCAATTAAAGAATATCATCTTGTAGACCTAGGAAGCACTCCTATTCTACTGCAATTCCAGTCTTCTGGAATAATTTCACCTCTGAAAATTTTTGTGGCTATCGTCCTTATGTCCTTAGGAAACTACTTAAGACTTGTCCCAAAGGTGCTTTTTCGGGAGGCAACTGGACTTTCTTGGTCGTGGTGGTGGTGGTGGTGGTGGTGGTGGTGGTGGTGGTGGTAGTAGTAGTAGTAGTAGTAATAGTGATGATGATGATGATGATGATGGTAATGTTGGAAGAGACCTTGCAGGTATTCTAGTCCAACTCCCTGCTCAGGCAGGAAACCTTATATCATTTTAGACAAATGGTTGTCCAGTCTCTTCTTAAAAACTTCCACTGTTGGAGCATTCACAACTTCTCGAGGCAGGTTGTTCCACTGTTCTAACTGTCAGGAAATTTCTCCTTAATTTTAGGTTGCTTCTTTCTTTGATTAATTTCCATCCATTGCTTCTTGTCCTGCCTTCAGGTGCTTTGGAGAATAGCTTGACTCCCTCTTTTTTGTGGCAACCCCTTAGATATTGGAAGACTGCTATCATGTCACTTGTAGTCCTTCTCTTCATTAAACTAGACATACCCAATTCCAGTAACCGTTTTTTATATGTTTTAGCCTTCAGTCCCCTAATAATCTTTGTTGCTCTTCTCTGTACTCTTTCGAAAGTCTAAAAAACATCTTTTTCTTTGAAGACATTTTACTTCTCATCCAAGAAGCTTCTTCAGCTCTAACTGGATGATGGGGAATAAAAAGGATTTATATTCCTTGCAGGCAGCTGGTCATTTTCATTTTTTAAGAGAGTCATTGGGGCCATTTGGAGGTTTACCTGTGTCTTCAGGATCACCTGAGCTGTGCAAATGTGTGTGGAACCTTCTTGGCTGCAGGATGTTTTCTGCCCTGTGTCCCTTCACTGTTGAAGACAGGCACAGGCTGTCGGGGATGAGTCTGTGTTGCATCTCAAATTGAAGCACAAATGATTCCTGTCCTGCACCATTCGAAGGGTGTTCATCCCAAAGTGCATAGCTGAATGTCTATGGAGATTCTCAGTCTTTTTCAGGAGGCAACTGGACTTTCTTGCTTTTTCTTTGAAGACATTTCATCCAAGAAGCTTTTTCAGCTTTCACTGGATGGCGGGGGACACAGGACAGAAACCATCCTGCAGCCAAGAAAGCTCCACACACATTTGTACTGCACAGGTGACCCTGAGGACACAGGTAAACCTCCAAATGGCCTCAATGACTCTCCAAAAGAATGCAAATGGCCAGCTGCCTGCAAAGACTATAAATCCTTTCCATTCCTCACCATCCAGTCAGAGCTGAAGAAGCTTCTTGGATGAGAAGTGAAACATCTTCAAAGAAAAGAAAAAGAAAAGAAAAAACAAGAAAGTCCAGTTGCCTCCTGAAAAAGCACCTTTGGGACAACCATGACCGGGATGACTTGAGAATCTCCATAGATACTGAAGACCGGGTTGTTCTCCCAGGCCTTGGGAACAGGGTGATTGTGGAGGCCATTTTTGTTGTGCTTTATTTTAATCTGATTTATTTTGTGTGTGGGGGGTGTGTGTGTTGTATTTTGCTATTCTGGTTGGCTGCATTTCTTTTAATATGTTGGACTTTAACTGTCAGTACTCAGAGTCATTCAGGAGTTGGACAGTCTATAAAATAAATTAGCTAACTTAAACAAGAGAACATTAAGTTGAGATTTGACTTTTTTCTGAGTTTATGTATTATTCTCAGTTTTTTTCACAATAACATGTCACTTGAATTAACTTTTTAAAATCCCTTGGTTTTGTTGTCTTGTAGAAATGGTGAATCCTCTGGTTTTCAGCCATAAACTGCAAAGCATTTTATAAACAAACGTATCCAAAGAAATCAAATTTCTGAGCACAAGCATCCACAGGCTACCTCTCAATTATATGGGAAGTTCCTTACAGGCCTTTTGCTGACCAAAAAATAAACTATAATTAAAATTATATTTGGAGAAAGTTAAATAACCAGTTATTTTTGAAAAAAGATTCATAACGTGAGCTGCTTTTTAAATATAGAATGTTCTTATATGCTATTTTGCAATTTCCACTCTTCTGCAAGCACAAATCTGCTTTTTCTTTCACCAAGTCTGATGTTGATACGAGAAATGAAAGCACTACATTCAGTCTGCTGCAAATGTAATAAAAGTGCAATCTACTAAAATCAGCTTGGTTCCATACTCTTATTCATTCAAGGTGTCAAACTGCCAGCCCATGGGCCGGATACGTCATACCGAAACCGCACCCACCCATTGCTGTCAATGGGGAAAAATCATGATACGTCGCAACACGTCACGTGACATTGCGAGTTTGACACCCCTGATCTAATTTATAAATGCAAAGCATACAATGCTGGTTGCAGCAATAGACATGTTTCAATTAATATCTGCATGAACTTTCAGGTTACCGTTCAAATATTTTTATAATACAGGTAGTCCTCGACTTAACAACTTCATTTATGAACTGTTTGAGTCCTCACATCTAGGACCATCACAAGATCCTCATGGTCACGTGATCCAAACTTGGCTGCTTGGCAACTGGATGTATTTAAGTTGCAGTATCCTAGTGTCATGTGATCAGCATCTGCGACTTTCCCGGCTGGCTTCCGACAAGCAAATTAAATGTGGGAAACTTAATGACTGCATGACTCAGTTAACCAAAGTGATTTGCTTAAGAATCATGGCCAAATAACTCATAAAATAGGACTTGACTCATTTAACAATCACTTTGCTTAGCACTGGAAATCCTGATTCCAATTGTGGTCATAATTTGAGGACTACCTGTAGATGAGCATAGGCTTGTGCTGATCATTTTCTGGACTGGCTCCATAGAGTGAGGGTGTGGAACAGCTGCTTTAAGGCTTGGTGCAACCGTTCCCAGCCCTTTCAGAGATGTTCTGGGCATGTCTGTTGTAGTTGTGTCTTTGTATATCCAGAAGACACTCTGCCAGGATAGATGCCAAAATAAAGCCTCTATGACAGCGGTTCTCAACCTATGGGTCGCGACCCCATTTGGGGTCGAACGACCGTTTCGCGGGGGTCGCTGGACACCGCGGTCCGCCATTTTGGATTTTTTGTTTTGTTTTTTTCGCCGGGCGCACACGCCGCGCATGTGCGGATCGGCCCGTCACGGTCCGCCATTTTGGTTTTTTCCCGTCGCGCGCCGCGCATGCGTAGATCGGGCCGTCGTGATCGCCATTGTTTTTTTTCCGCCGCGCGCGCCGCACATGCGTGGATCGACCCAGCGCGCGCACACACGTGCGTGCCGGGATCGCGCCGCGCATGGGCGGGGCAAGTGGGGTCTCAACCTGAAAAAGGTTGAGAACCACTGCTCTATGAGAACATATCATCTGAGCTAAATCAACTGATTCTCAACATAACAAGGATACCTCAAGGATAAAAAGTACGGGAAAATAAACTCTCTCTTCACCTCAGGCTGTTTGCAAGATGAATGCTATAAAAAGGTAGTACTTAATGCAATTAATGAATAATGCAAATTAGTGTAATAAATAAATTAAATATTGGCACGAGCTGACTCGGAATAAACCACTTCCACTAAATTAAAGTACAACAACATTTAGTTTCAAGAACATGGCATCCATAAGATATAAGGCTTAAGTATATGTATGAAGAGGGAACAGTATGGTATGAGACTGCCATAAAATGTTCATTAGCTTGAAAAGTTTGAAATTTTGATTAGAGCACTCTTGCCACGATGAAGGTAGAGTTCCAGTGGTGGGATTCAAATATGTGAACAACCGGTTCTGTGTGTGGATGCCGCTTCTGGAAGTCGATTCCGCACCTGGGCAATAAAAAATTAGCTACCGGTTCTGTCGAAGTGGTGCGAACTGGCTGAATCCCACCACTGTAGAGCTCTATCTTGGGTGGAGTTCATTTGATACTGTTAATTAACTTTTAAGCTTTCTAGAAGAGCTAATATGTTTGTCCAAATTCAGTCCTTTAACGACTACTTAAACTTACAACAACCTTGGAAAAGGTACTTTGTGCCCTGTGATGGCATTTGGGGCACTTGGTAACCGGCTCAAATGTTACAGTGTCCGGTCATCATTTGTGATCTTTCCAGCAGCCTGTCAAAATGCCCATTAGATATGGCGATTCACTTAACAACTGTGGTGATTTGCTTTACAGCCATCACAAAAACAGTTGTAAAATCGAGTCAGGTTCATGTGCTGACCTACTTAATGACCGCCCAACTTAACAACCAAAAACTGTGACCCTTAAGCGAGGCCTACCTCTCAGAAAATGAGAAGTCTCCTTTTTCCCCCCAAAAAGACTAATTATATAACTTGATTAACATAGTTATCAAGTTTTTCCATATTTTCACAGTATTCTACAGGAACCCTGAGCCTTTCTGAGTTTCATAAATCAAATATTTCCTGCAATGTTAAAGGTATGGCCAAATGACTTGATGAGTTTGAGAAGCCCTTAGAAGCTTTATTTAATTAAAAACAATATGTACAACAGATAGCTCCACAACTGAACTTTAGTGCAGGGTTCTGCAACCTGGACAACTTTTAAGACTTGTGGACTTCAGCTTTCAGAATTCCTCAGCCAGCTATGCTGGCTGAAGAATTCTGGGAGCTGAAGTCCACAAGTCTTAAAGTTGTCCAGGTTGCAGACCCCTGCTATAGTGAACTCTGTGCAGCTTGCAAAATATAACACTAAGTTGAAAACTAAAAACATAAAACAAAATGAAACAAGGCATGCCAGACTAAAAACAACAATTATAACAAACCACAATAGCCTCCTGACCCCCCCAACCCATTAACCCCAGACCTGGGGCTTTTTGGAACCCCAGGAGAAAGGAAGCATTCTCTAATTGGGGAGGGGGAGATGCTGTTTCAGAGGGTGGAGCCCTCAGCAAATTTGGTTATCTAATTTGGTTCCATGGGATCGCGATGGGTTGGACACGACTTCGCTACTAACAACAAAACCATATTATTATGGATCACGACAATACAAAGTAATCAAAGAAGGAAATGCACCACGATGAATTGAAAATATATATATATAATATTCCTAAATTATATTTAATTACTTGCATGTCAACAAAATAAAATCCTTTGTATAAATATTAAGAATATTCCAGCTCTATGGCTTAGTTTTCTTAGAAACTAAGAAACTAAATCGTCCAAAAAATTGCAGGGTAGAAAAAAATAAGTCTTTATTTCCGTCTGTAACTAAACATGATCTAATTTATCATGGTTTTTACTATCTTAGAAGGCAATTCAGGAAAGAACATTAATTTCCCAGCAAATTCCAAAGGGACTGTTTGTCTCTAGAGCTGTACAATATTTTCACATAAATTCCACTATTGCTGGATTCCGTCTAAATCAAGATTGGAACCTTAACAAGAACATTGTGTGTTGCATTCATTTCAACACAATCTTTCACATTAAATAGCTCCCTAAAACATGTCTACCTCGAAACAAGAGATTTAAAGGGTTATTAAAAAAAAAAAAAGCAGGAAAGTTCCCTAAAACATTTATCCTTCAGAGCCACTAGAGGCTGCTCATTCTTTATGCAATTGGAAAGTTCAAAACTATTTTTTTTTTCCTGCAGCTCTTATCTTGAATCTGTGCCAGTTTCTCTTGAGATGCTGGCAGCCCCTTTAAAATTAAGTCTTTTTTTTTGTTTTCTTTTCTTTCCGGAGATATATACATTGTTTTCCTAAAAGCCTTTAGTTTTCCTCCAGACAGAATTTAACTTCAACAACTTTTAAAAAATATTTTTATGAGCCTCCTACTTATGGAATATAAATGAAACAAAATTAGGTCCCTTCTCTTGGCTTGATTCCACATTGCAATCAAGAATTGCACTACTCACATTTCCACTTTTATATACAATTAGGCTAACAACTGCATCAACTGTATTTTCTATTGTAGCTGGGCTCTTGGAAACAGAAATATATGGTCCTTTACAGCAGCTGGTGTGGATTTTTCCATTTCTAGTTAACATTCTACTAGGAGATGTGAGGGGAGGAGCAGGAGAAGGGAAATAAGCAGTCCAATTATAGTTTTTAACAGCTTAAGGGAGACGTAATCAAAGTGATGCTCAACCCTTCTCCACCTTGGCTGGAAATCCTACGTTCATTATCTTTTTATTAAGATATTTTGCTTTATATTTATATGTTAATCTTTTTATTAAGATATTTTGCTTTATATTTATATGTTAGATGATATCAGGTAGGGTTTAATTCATGGTGACTGCAGAGAGAAAAGCTGACCATCTCAACCTGTTTCCAGAAATAACATCTTCCAAGGACATCACAGTAATCTCTTTGATTCCACTTTATGCATAGTCTTCCCCTTCTTCTATTTCCTTTAACTTTGCCAAGCATAATAATTTCTTTGACTACATCATCCACTGGCATCATATGCCTGAAGTATTGTGAGTATTTCCACAAGGGTGATGTCAGCCTTTATATGCAGTTCATGACCATATGCTTTTTTTTTTTTGCACTCTTTTGATATTCTTAAGAAAACATACCCACCTCCATAAAAATTTCCTTGATTTTTCTCAGGACTGAACTTTCACAGGCATACATTACTAGTGGAAAGACCACTATATTTATTTTGAATTTTGTTGTCACAAAAACATCACATCTTGTCTACATCTATTACTTCATTCCTTCCTAGATTTAATCTCTTCTTGAGGCCATTGTCCAGCTTTAGCTATTCTTGAGCCCCCCAAAACCTATCTACTATATTCGCTTTTTTGCTCTAAATTATAAATGTATTAAACATGCATGCTAACATTGTCTTTTTTGGCATTTAACGTTAACTGCATCTTCCATTTTCTGTTTTACTCTCATAATGAACTTTTCTTAAGTCTTCTTTAGTCTTTTCTACATATCTCAAATAGTAAGTACTCAAACTGATTCTGATTCCAGCTGTCATTTCTTCTATCCTGCCTTTTTTATAATCTATATATTGTATATCAGTACAATATCTATCCTTGTTTCACTTGTTTCCCTACTATGAACGACATTACTTCTCTATATTATGTTCTTATATTATGTTCTTGTTCATTCTATAGATTTCCAAAAGAATGATAAAGTCCTAATATAGAACAACTTCTATGGACTCCCAAACATGGGAGTGGCCACCAGATGGCAGTAAAAGACTGTTCTCCCCCCCTTCACTCTCTTTGTTATGCCTCTTATGGCACTATCTAATCCAGCGGTTCTCAACCTTTTTCAGGCCGCGACCCCGACCTGCACCGCGCATGCACGGCGCGCCCCCGACCTGCATCGTGCATGTGCGGCGCGACGGCCCGCACCGCGCATGCACGGCACGACGGCCCACACCGCGCATGCGCGGCATGCAAGCGATGGCCCGCATCGCGCATGCGCGACGTGACAGCCCGCATCACGCATGCGCGGCGGCCCGCATCGCGCATGCGCAGTGCTGCCCCCTGCGCTGAGGGGAAAAGGGGAAAAGATGGCGGACTGCGGTGTTTGGCGACCCCCGTGAAATGGTCGTTCGACCCCAAATGGGGTCGCGACTCACAGGTTGAGAACCGCTGATCTAATCTTACCCATCCGCTTTTCTGAAACCTGTATGAATTTCTCTATCAACTTAAATAACACTTTGCTTTTGTGAGAAATCAATCCAGTGGTGATGTTCATATTTTCTTGCCTCTTGTTTCAAATATAAGGAAATGCACTGATTTTACAATGTCTAGAACTCTGTCTTATTCCATGCTTGTTGACATATAACCATTATCACTTTAACTGCCTCTTCTCCTGTACCTTTAAGCCAGACATGTCAAACTCACGACAATTGAGCCCAACATTTCTCTTGCTAAGTGAAACAGTTGTTAAGTGAATTTTTCTAAAGAATCACATATTGGTTATTTGGTATTTTGGCAGCCCAATATATTATGCCTACTGTTCCTATCTTAGTTATTACTTTTGCCCTAATAACTCTGATCATAAAAGGATCTAGTTCCTTTTCTTGTCATATCTCTGCTTGAGTTATAATTCCTCTTCCTTTCTTGCTTGACACTGAAAGTCTGCATTTAATTGTTGTTATGTCCTTCTTGCTGACCAAAACTCTCATCTTCCATCTTTCTTTAGCTATTGTGAAAGCTTGTTCTGAAATCCATTTAATTTGCCTTTCCTCTTCTTCTCTTAAATATTTTTCCACTTCAGTTTTCACAGAAGTGGTTTGCAATTGTATTTCTCTGCATTTGATTTTGAGTTCGTTTTTATTTGGTGGGATGGCTTCTTTCACAGCTGCAAAGCTCCCCCTCCTCTCACATACATTTGCCCATGCATTTAGAGTTTTTCTCCTCTTCTGATCCTTACCAAGCATGACCCTCCTAAGAGTAGCTGCTGGTGCCAGTTTTGGGGTCACCCTCCACTGAAGGACAGAAAATGGGTTCCACACAACAATCTTTATATAAAGTTATAGAAATGGGTTCATCACATGGTTCCTGAAATTATAATCAGCACCAGGACATTATTTTCACTAGGCCAACTCATAAGTCATAAAAATATACAAAATTTGAACTGATGTAGTAATTAATATGCTTGCCTAATAGGAATGTTGAAATGTTATGATGGCCAACCTGGCTGTGTTCATTTTTTTTTTTTTGAGGCTGTTTACTTTTTTGTTGGAATCACACATTTCTCCGCCAACAAAGTAACCTTTATGTGCTTAAAAATAACACTTTTGCTACCATTAATTCCTGAAGCACAGAGGTCTGCAGAATAGTAAAACCAAAATTAAAGGATATGATGCAATCCTAAAACCAGATCCAAAAGTTATTATATGTATACAAAATTGCTAATTAAATAAACACTCAAAATAGAAGCTCTCACTAATGACATAATCACTACTCTTCCTTTAAAAACAAAACTGTTGATGTTCGGTATTGTTTTTTCCTGTACTGTCTACATAATGTACCAAAAACAAGGATACAACACATATTTTGCTATCCAGTTCAGGCTGAATGGAGGGACTGAAGATAAGCTACATCAATATAAAATACTGCTGATGAATCCATGGAAGAGCAGCCTTTATAGTACAATACATGCAACAGTAGTTTCATTAGCAATTAACACGATGAACTAATGCTGAGACTATTTCTTTATTCATATAGCTGATCCTTTACAGCAAAAGTCAGCAGCTTTTTAAAATACATCACAACTTCTCAATGTACAATGACAGAGGTGGTAAAATAAAAATAAATTTAAGTGACCAAAAGTCTACACGGTATATTGATAAGTGACTTCTCTCAGCAGCTTCATGAGAAATAATGAAAGTCAAGTTTCAATAATACTCCATCCAGTTTTGGTCACCACGATGTAAAAAAGATGTTGAGACTCTCGAAAGAGTACAGAGAAGAGCAACAAAGATTAGGGGACTGGAGGCTAAAACATATAAGGAAAAGCTGCTGGAATTGGGTATGTCTAGTTTAATGAAGAGAAGGACGAGGGGTGACATGATAGTAGTGTTCCAATATCTCAGGGGCTACCACAAAGAAGAGGGAGTCAAGCTATTCTCCAAAGCACCTGAAGGCAGGACAAGAAGTAACGGATGGAAACTAATCAAAGAGAGAAGCAGCCTAGAACTAAGGAGAAATTTCCTGACAGAACAATTAATTAGTGGACTGGCTTGCCTCGAGAAGTTGTGAATGCTCAAACACTGGAAGTTTTTAAGAAGAGACTGGACAACCATTTGTCTAAAATGGTATAGGGTTTACTGACTGAACAGGAGGTTGGACTAGAACAGAGGTCACCAACCTTTTGGGCACCAAGGACCAGTTACGTGGAGAGAGGATTTTCCGCGGACCAAAGGAGGCATGGTTTTGTGTGCTGCCTGCATTCTGTGGATGGAGCTTTCCTTGTTTGTGCGGACCGGTTGCCGGCATACCACAGCGTGGTACTGGTCCACGGACTGGGGGTTGAGGGCCCCTGGACTAGAAGACCTCCAAGATCCCTTCCATCATCATCATCATCATCATCATCATCATCATCATCATCATCATCATCATCAAGTTCTAGGGGCCCACAATGCAGGGGCCTAGAGCTTGACCTCTCACATACCATAATAATTGAAATGAGCCCCAGAAGAGAATGGAGAACCACTGCAAAATAATGTCCCTGTTCCAACCACTAAAGCTGGCTAAGAAGGATTCCAAAGTCAATAACACTGAAAGCCACTGAGAAATTAGACAGGATGGGACACTATCCTGTTCCACGTTCACTGCTACCTTGGTGCTACAATCCAGCCTAAAACATAAATGAAAAGGGTCGAAAATTAGGGATTCTTAATCTGGATCTACAGATATATTTTAGGGGTCTGTAAATGTGGATGGGAAAGAATACAACTCTATTTTCATTAATCTCTAACTGAAATATAGTTTTCATTTAATGAATGTAGAAAACAGAAACAATTTATGACCTCTATATTTTAAAAATATTAACTTTCATAGGTCTCACTATAATTGAGTATTAGAAAGAGCATTGTGTTGCTAATGATTTAATGGATTAATAAAGAGCCCATCTTTTATTTTTTAAAAATTTCTTATTTTACTGTAGCCCTTTAAACAGAGATAACTGCAGTAAGCACTTTTTAAAAAAAGGAAAGAAGAAAATGACTGAGGTGAATAAGAAAAGAAAGTACATCCCTCTGCTATACCATCTTTTGGTTTTCTGTGGTTGTAAATGTAGTTAATTGACAATCCAGCGAACCGTACCAATCTGGCACTTTAGCACGTTTTGCATCCAATTATGCAAAATGCATATTGAAAGATACTATTTGCAAAATGATGAAAAACAACTAATAGCATCATTATTTCCACAGATGAAAATAAGTATAAGATGAAAAGCCAGAAAAATGAGAAACACGTACACCACAATGGTCTACCAGACATCTTTGTTAGTAGATACAGAGAATAAATTTCATTTTCAGATAAGAATTCTCCCGGCACACAACAATTGCTGGATGCAGGGAAGAATTGCCCTCTGGTGTAATAGTCTACATTTTTATCACATCTTTTCTCTCTAATATGGGATTCTAGAGTTGTCAAGGAAGGTAGCAGGTCCTCCATTCAAATAGCTTACTGTAACCCATTGTTGAATTCCTATAACGGGTAGTCCTCATTTTACAACTGTTTGTTTACCGATCAAACTTACAGCAGCACTGAATAAAGTGATTTATGACCGTTTTTCACACTTACAACTGTTGCAGCATCCCCATAATCATGTGATCAAAATTCAGATGCTTGGCAACTGACTCATATTTATGACGGTTGCAGTGTCCCGCCCGGGGTCATGTGATTACCTTTAGAGACCTTCTGACAAGCAAAGTCAATGGGGCAGCCAGATTCACTTAACAACTATGTTACTAACTTAATAACTGCAGTGATTCACTTAACATAGGAAATGTCATAAAATGGAGCAAAATTCACTTAACAACTGTCTCGCTTAGCAACAGAAATTTTAGGTTCAATTATGGTCATAAGTCGAGGACTACTTGTACTCAGAGATAAGGCACTTTTCCCTCTTCTAAATGCCCCAATACCTTTTGGCTCACTTCCTTCTGCTGAAGAGCAAACTGGGGCAGAGAACTGAACTTTTGAACTGTGATTAATTTTCAGGTAGACGTCCGAGCCCGAGCCGGTGACACTTAAGTTATGCTGTGTAGTTTAATGAGACTGCTTACTCCCAAGTAAGAATGAATATGAGCACAGCATTAACTGCCATGCAGAACTACCCAGGACACAAACCTATCAATGCAGAAGGAAATCCCACAGTATTCAAACAAGTTTATCCCATTAAATCTGCTTAAGAATCTACAACAGAAAGTGGAACCGGAATTAATGAAGGCCAAATCATACCAAAATGCAATTGTTTAGCTAATTGTTGTGCTTCCCTTTTTGGAGGAAGGTAAACTGCCTTGAGTCTCAGGAGTACATAGCAATAGCACTTAGATTTATATATCGCTTCACAGTGCTTTTACAGCCCTCTGTAAGTGGTTTACAGAGTCAGCATATTGACCCCCAACAATCTGGGTCCTCATTTTACCCATCTCGGAAGGATGGAAGGCTGAGTCAATCTTAAGCCAGTTAGGATCGAACTCCTGGCAGTGAGCGGTGAGTTAGCCTGCAATACTGCTTTGGGGTGTCTGGTAGATGTAAAATGTATTTTTTAGATGAATCAATTTTAGTTTAAAGCCCGTCAATTCCAGGGTAACATTTTTAAGGACCAGTGAAGTGGTATTATTGGTGATTCCAATTGTTTATTAAATTCTAAACCCTAACAACAAATACATTCAATCTGTTTTACTGAGCTTCTGCAGATCCTTAATAACAAAAATACCCTCAGCTCAAACCTATTCATGCAAATGAGAAAGAAAATCAACTTTTCTCTCTCTCACTCACACACACACATATATGCACACTCTTGCGTAGACACATACACATACATTCAGATCATCAGCAAAAATGTGGGTTAGACAGCATCACCACCAGATGGATCCGTAGCTGGCTGACTGGCCGTATTCAGCATGTGGTCCTCAATGGAACCACATCTACATGGAGGGAAGTGTGTAGTGGGGTGCCCCAGGGCTCTGTTCTGGGCCCAGTGCTCTTCAACATCTTTATCAACGATTTGGACGAGGGGATAGATGGGGAAATCATCAAATTTGCAGACGACACCAAGCTGGCAGGAATAGCCAACACTCCA
The DNA here is from genome assembly GCA_034064705.1 of Bothrops alternatus. NCBI lineage: Eukaryota > Metazoa > Chordata > Lepidosauria > Squamata > Viperidae > Bothrops > Bothrops alternatus. The sequence continues at coordinate 11,556,672 of JARGCV010000009.1, forward strand.
GAAGACAGGATAAGGATGCAGGAGGATCTGGACAGACTTGAACACTGGGCGCTATCTAACAAAATAAAATTCAATGGTGAAAAAAGTAAGGTTCTACATTTAGGCAAGAAAAACCAAATGTACAGGTATAGTATAGGGGGTACCTTGCTCAATAGTAGTAACTGTGAGAGGGACATCGGAGTCCTAGTGGACAATCACCTAAATATGAGCCAGCTGTGTGCTGCAGCTGCCAAAAAGGCCAACACAGTGCTGGGCTGCATTAACAGAGGGATAGAATCAAGATCACGTGAAGTAGTAATACCACTTCACAATACCTTGGTAAGGCCACACTTGGAATACTGCATCCAGTTTTGCTCACCACGATGTAAAAAAGATGTTGAGACTCTAGAAAGAGTACAGAGAAGAGCAACAAAGACGATTAGGGAACTGGAGGCTAAAGCATATAAGGAACGGCTGCTGGAATTGGGTATGTCTAGTTTAATGAAGAGAAGGACGAGGGGGGACATGATAGCAGTATTCCAATATCTCAGGGGCTGCCACAAAGAAGAGGGAGTCAAGCTATTTTCCAAGGCAAGAAGCAATGGATGGAAACTAATCAAGGAGAGAAGCAATCTAGAACTAAGGAGAAACTTCCTGACAGTTAGAACAATTAACCAGTGGAACAACCTGCCTCCAGAAGTGATAAATGCTCCAACACTGGAAGTTTTTAAGAAGAGACTGGACAGCCATTTATCTGAAATGGTATAGGGTTTCCTGCCTGAGCAGGGGGTTGGACTAGATGACCTCCAAGGTCCCTTCCAACTTTATTATTATTATTGTTGTTGTTGTTGTTATTTTAACTGACATTTCAAATAAACCGTACAGTAGTTGAATAGATATTTATCAGCTCAATTCTCGAACACAGCTGATGCCACGGGATCAAAGAATTCCTGAAAGTCTTTTAAAATAGCAGAATTCTCACAAAGATTATTTCGCTCCTGTGCTTTCTATCTATCTAGATCACAAAACAGGGATGCTGAGGATGGCTTTAATGGCATCATCAACCAGCTGCCTAATGCAGTTTTCACAAGAAATCTGCATCACAATTTTTCTTTCCCTTTTTGTCCTCCAAGCATTCTCTTTCTTGCTTCTCCACCCATCCTTTTTCTTTTATTTCTCTCTTTCCTTTAACTTTTAAACAGTCATCTTTTGGGGTCCTTAATTCCAGCCCTGAGCAGGTTTGGATTTAATGATCGAAACCATAGAAATGTCAATCTTTTTTTGCCCCTTCTGTAGAGAGCATAATTATGACACGAAGGACAGAGCAAAGGGTCACTACAAAGGCTATGGTCAACAAGGGTGACTTAAGCCCATTCCAAGAAACTAACTTGAGGAAACATCTCAGACAAAGCATAATTCACACAGAGATAAAGGGAAGGAAGTGGAAGCCCATTCAGACTTGCCAATCTGTTAAGACAGGTAGACTTACAACAGTTCAGTTAGTGACCTAAGTTACAACGTCACTAAAAGCACTGACTTGTGACAGTTTTTCACACTGCAGCATCCCCATGGTCATCTGATCAGAATTCAGACGCTTGGCAATTGACTCATATTTATGATGGTTGCCGTGTCCCGGAGCCTTGGGATCACCTTTTAGGATCTTCTGATAAGCAAAATCAATGGTGAAGCCAGATTCACTTAACTATGTTACTAATTTAACACCTGCAGTGATTCACTTAACAACTGTGGCAAGAAAGGTCATAAAATGGGGCAAAACTCACTTAACAACTGTCTCACTTAGCCACATACATTTTGAGCTCAATTGTGGCTGTAAGTCAAGGACTACCTGTATAGCTGATCTAATGGAAGTAGTTCTAGAGCAGCGGTTCTCAACCTTTTCCGGGGCTCGACCCCGGCCCGCATCGCGCAAAAAAAAAAAGGCGGGCCCGCACCGCGCATGCGCGGGACGACGGGGCGCATCGCGCATGCGTGACAGCCCGCATCGCAATAGGAAAAAAAATGGCCGACCAAAAAAAATGGCCGACCAAAAAAAAAATATGGCGGGCCTGCACTGTGCGACGGGGCGCATCGCGCATGCGCAACGGCCCGCATCGCGATAGGAAAAAATGGCCGACCCAAAAAAAAATGGCGGGCCTGCATCGCGATAGGGAAAAAAATGGCCGACCAAAAAAAAATGGCGGACTGCGGTGCTTGGCGACCCCCGTGAAATGGTCGTTCGACCCCAAATGGGGTTGCGACCCACAGGTTGAGAACCACTGTTCTAGAGCTATACAACATTTATTAATCGAGTCCACCCTACAGGGCTGACATTGTTCCGGTGAAACAGATTTTCAACCGTGCCATTCACTGAGCATGCTTTCTAATGGAACTTCAGAGTTATGTCCCAGGGTGAAAATACTGTATAAATAAAATAGAAACTACACTCCAAGCATTTTTAATACTGCTGGCACTTCCTTCCATATTCTGATTATGCATCGTTTACATTAGCAGAAAAAAGTCAACCATCTTTTTATAAATATGACAGTTTAAAGTTTAACATATATTAGGCATATTAAAATTATTTTGTAAATTAAGGATTTTTAAAATAGAAAGTAATTATAGATAATTTAATTAACTAAAAATGAAATAATAAACATAATCTGATAGACAAAAACCCACCAGTAGACAAAAAGATTATTATCCAAATCTTCTAAGAACTAAGAACTCAGTACCTCAGTAATTATCTGTAAACTTAATCACATGCCTTACAAATTCTGATTTATATAACAAGTACATTCCTGTTTACAACTGCCCAGAAGCAAACTAGAAGCTCTGAAATATGCTGTATACAAGTGGGGGGGGGAAAGTATTTAGTCAGCCACCAATTGTGCAAGTTCTCCCACTTAAAAAGATGAGAGAGGCCTGTAATTGTCATCATAGGTAGACCTCAACTATGAGAGACAAAATGAGAAAACAAATCCGGACAATCACATTTGTCTGATTTGGAAAGAATTTATTTGCAAATTATGGTGGAAAATAAGTATGTGGTCAATATCAAAAGCTCATCTCAATACTTTGTGATATATCCTTTGTTGGCAATGACAGAGGTCAAACATTTTCTGTAAGTCTTCACAAGGTTGGCACACACTGTTGCTGGTATGTTGGCCCATTCTTCCATGCAGATCTCCTCTAGAGCAGTGATATTTTGGGGCTGTCGCTGGGCAACACGGACTTTCAACTCCCTCCAAAGGTTTTCTATGGGGTTGAGATCTAGAGACTGTCTAGGGCACTCCAGGACCCTGAAATGCTTCTTACGAAGCCACTCCTTCATTGCCCGGGCGGTGTGTTTGGGATCATTGTCATGCTGAAAGACCCAGCCACGTTTCATCTTCAATGCCCTTGCTGATGGAAGGAGGTTTGCACTCAAAATCTCACGATACATAGCCCCATTCATTCTTTCCTGTACATGGATCAGTCATCCTGGTCCCTTTGCAGAGAAACAGCCCCAAAGCATGATGTTGCCACCCCCATGCTTCACAGTAGGTATGGTGTTCTTTGGCTGCAACTCAGCATTCTCTCTCCTCCAAACACGACGAGTTGTGTTTCTACCAAACAGTTCTACTTTGGTTTCATCTGACCATATGACATTCTCCCAATCCTCTTCTGGATCATCCAAATGCTCTCTAGCAAACTTCAGATGGCCCCGGACATGTACTGGCTTAAGCAGGGGGACACATCTGGCACTGCAGGATCTGAGTCCCTGGCGGCGTAGTGTGTTACTGATGGTTGCCTTTGTTTCGTTGGTCCCAGCTCTCTGCAGGTCATTCACTAGGTCCCCCCGTGTGGTGTTGGGATTTTTGCTCACCGTTCTTGTGATTATGTTGACCCCACGGGGTGAGATCTTGCGTGGAGCCCCAGATCGAGAGAGATTATCAGTGGTCTTGTATGTCTTCCATTTTCTAATTATTGCTCCCACAGTTGATTTCTTCATCCCAAGCTGCTTGCCTATTGCAGATTCAGTCTTCCCAGCCTGGTGGAGGTCTACAATTTTGTTTCTGGTGTCATTCGACAGCTCTTTGGTCTTCACCATAGTGGAGTTTGGAGTGTGACTGTTTGAGGTTGTGGACAGGTGTCTTTTATACTGATAACAAGTTCAACCAGGTGCCATTAATACAGATAATGAGTGGAGGACAGAGGAGCCTCTTAAAGAAGAAGTTACAGGTCTGTGGGAACCAGAAATCTTGTTTGTTTGTAGGTGACCACATACTTATTTTCCACCATAATTTGCAAATAAATTCTTTCCAAATCAGACAAATGTGATTGTCTGGATTTGTTTTCTCATTTTGTCTCTCATAGTTGAGGTCTACCTATGATGACAATTACAGGCCTCTCTCATCTTTTTAAGTGAGAGAACTTGCACAATTGGTGGCTGACTAAATACTTTTTCCCCACTATATACTGATAGGTAAGCCTGTCTGTACACAAGCCAACTCCCAATTTTTTATCTCAAATGCTATGCAAAATGCACCATCTGTGGATAATGAGGCAGCACATTTTGCATGGCATTTTGGTTAAAAATGTGAGAGTCAGCTTATTGACGGATAGGCTTATCCACAGGAATTCATGTCACCAAATATCATTATATACTCCAACTTATCCTATACTCCTTGGTTTTTATTGCCATCCCAGGACATGGTGCTGTTCCCGTTAGGCAGTAGCTTAAGTGCCCCTTCCAATTTTTGGACTTTCAGGAAGTGTCTGAGCATCTCTACCCACCCTACCAGATCTGTGATATAATTTCCAGACCTGTAAGCACGGTTCCTGTCTTCAGTTGGTGAAAGCGATTGGTGAATGCGTCTATAATGGTGGTTTAATGTTTTGGTCATTTATTCAAGATGGCAACTTTCAATAAAGTTGATCTTCAACTTTCCTTTTCAGGGGAAGGTTGTTGAGAGGGTTGCAGTTGTAAAGCCTTCAGTTGTAGAACCTATGGAGGAAATGGATTATCTGTCACCTAGGTAGGGGGCTCCCATTGACTGTTTTTATGGATGTCTTGTTAAGATCAGAAGTTGTGGGTTCTTTATCACTGGACGTTTTTAAGAAGAGATGGGACAGCCATTTGTCTGAAATGATATAGGGTCCCCTGCTCGAGCAGGGGCTTAAACTAGAAGGTCTCCAAAGTCCCTTCCAATTCTGTTATTCTGATGGATATCAGGACAGGGAAAATGCAATCCTTCTATTTCTGCTTGATTTCTCAGTGGTCTTCAATACTATCAATCATGGCATTCTTTTGGACCTCCTGTGCACATGGGGAAAGAGGGAAGACTGTGACATTAAGTAGTTTTTCTCCTTCCTGAATGGGCAGTACCATATGTTAGCAATAAGGGGGAAAAGGTTGGCCTGGGAACCTCTGTTGTGAGACACGCAGGAGCTGACTCTCTCATCTTTATTTAAATCAGCGGTTCTCAACCTTGGGGTCGTGACCCCATTTGGGGTCGCAGGAGCATTTCGCGGGGGTCGCCGGACACCGCGGGCCGCCATTTTGTTTTTTTTAAAAAATTTTTAATTTTTTAATTTTTTTTATTTTTATAAATTTATTTTTATTTTTTGGTGTGCGCGCCGCACATGCGCAGATCCACTCGTCGCGCCGAAATAAATAAATAAATAAAAAATTTAAAAAAAAAAATAAAAAAACAAAAAAAAAACAAAATGGCGGCCGCGATGGGCGGATCTGCGCATGCACAGCGTGCGTGACGGGCCGATCCGCGCATGCGCAGATCCGCCCGTTGCGGCCGCCATTTCATTATTATTATTATTTAAAAAAAAAATTTAAATTTTTTTCCGGCGCGCGTGCGCGCACGCGTGCGCACCCGGGTCGGGGTCGCGGCGCACATGGGCGGGGCAAGTGGGGTCTCAACCTGAGAAAGGTTGAGAACCACTGATTTAAATCTACATGACGCTACCAAGGGAAGTCATCTATCAGCATGGCATTTCAATGATATTTAGCTATACAAGTCAACTCAGAGGTTTACAAGATATCTGGTTGACATTCTGCCTTGATACTAGAGGCTGGTTCAATCTAGATTGGGAGCAAAGAGGCCAGAGACTCAACAATTCATGATGGTTTGGGGCACAGAGGCCTTCTGATTCCAGAGATATTGCACCTCTAATTCTGCACAAGATTGTGCTTCCCCAAGCAGGGCTAGTCCACAATCTGGGGGTCACTCTGTCCTTTCCAGAGAAATATAGTTTTCTTCCAAATGAATCAACCCAACTGTAATTTGAAACTAAATCAGATGGCAGTCTCCCTTACAAATTGAACTCAACAGCTCATTGTATTAGCTTCATATGATGAAACACATTTATTTTATTTTATATATATTGTAACAACAAGAAGCAGCTACAATAGACAATCCTTGGTCTTCTTCATCAATTCAAGGGCACTATAATGTCCAACCTGTCCAGAAACAGTAGTTTTTTTTTCATTCTCTTCTTCACCAAAACTCATTAGAGGACAAGGCACCCATTAGCAAAGGCCTGTATTCCAAATCGCAAACCTTGAAAGCAATCCCCAATTACAGTTGCTTCCCTGTAATATTGACAGGAAGGCAATACAGTCTGTGTATAAAAAGAGGCTTACAGTTCTTTGTCAGAACTAATACCTAAGCAAGTAATTGATTGCCCTAAAGCTAGTTTCTGCAAGAGAAACATAAAACAGCTTAAATATTTTTAAGCATTCAAACATTTTACCATGGAAGATTGCAAGGAGAAGGAGAAAAAGATTAAAAAGGTTTATTTGAAATCTGGATGAGAGCGATCGAGAAGTGTGAAGCTATTTAATTAAGGCTCTGGACTTAATGCTCTTACCAGGAGGTCGGAGTGGCTTTAGACAGCCTTCTGTATTATTTCAGTCAGGATGCACACAGGTAATTTTTCTTTTCCCTCTCCAGGTGCTTTATAACCATGTCTAGTGCATTCCTGATATATTAGAGCAAAACAAAACAAATAAAAAAAATATTCTGAGCATGTGCAATTTCACTTCTTTAATTCAGCACCATGGTGGCTACAGACATATATTTGTGTTTGCATAGCAAATGGTTTTGATGATCCAGGTACCCTTGTTCCTGCTCTGCTGGGGTTGACGGCTGCTATTCTCTCAATGAGCATGCGGGGCATTGTAGTTGCTCCAGACCTAGCTAGCTGCACATACCGGTTTGCGTTTGAATGTTGTTCTCACCTACTCAGAAAGAAATTGGCAAAGGACACCTTTTTCCTCCTCCTACACCCCAGCTCCTCTCTGCATACATATCGAAAGAGGCAAGTTCGTATGAAGAAGGAAACGGTTCCTGTACATGGATTGGCCCTCCCTGGATTGAATGCCCACAGCTTAGCATATTTGGCTGACCTAACTGAATTCCCTGTAAATACTTCAGAGAAAAGAATGGAACGGAAGTATAATGTAACTGTATTTTTGAATCTTTTAAGTGCCAAGTTTGTTTATTGCTTTAAAATTAGCAATTAAGCACAGCAATTAAGATACCATTCTGATTGAGTTCTGTAAAAACTTAACATCTATTCAGAAAACAAGACTGTGCGAACAAAGTATACATTTCTTGCTGCTATAACACAGGATACCACAAGTTTCCATGATGTCACACGCACAGCTTGGCTGCAGTCCCAAGCGTGATAAATTCTGAGCTCTTCTGCCCTTCCCTTCTGCACACTGCCCTCAATTCAACAATAAACTTATGCTCCAGTGTTTCCATTAGAATTGAAGTAGGACCCATGTGCGAATTTTTTTAACACAAAAAAGCAAACTAATCAGAGTACAGAGGCTCAAAGAAATTCAACGGAGCTGTTTGATTACAGAAAAGACCAATACTTATGTTTACTGCTGACTGGAAACATGCACTTCTTGCATAAAATAGAAGAAAATGAATCCATGATTAGATAGGTTAGATTATAGAAAGAAGAGAGTCATGAGAACCACAAGAAGAGAGTAACTTCAGAAAAACAGGTAATCTACAATTGTACATTTAACAGCTCTCAAGAAAACTCGAAGCCATTATTGTCTTTTTTTCTGATTTTTTTCTACTTATTTTTTTCTTTTTGTAATTTAGTTCTATTTCCTCCTTTTTTTTTCCTTTTTAGTTTGAACAGGCAGTCTTCGTTTAATGACCACGATTGGGCTTGGTAACTTGGTCATTAAGCAAAGTGGTTGCTAAGTAAAACCACAACTGTATTTATGATCTTCAGCTTTCATTTGTTTTACAGACCTGCGAAAGTTATTAAATGCAAGGATTAGTAGCAAAGGTACTTTTTCATCACCATTATACCTGCGAATAATTGATAAGTGAAGCAGTCGCTAAAGGAGGACTCCATGTATTAATTTTTACCCTTGTTTTTAAAACTTTTAATAAACTGTATTAAAAACACTCAAAGAAATTCAGTGTCATATTATAAACGGTTCTTTCATCTTGGGTTTGGCACTTTGCGGTATAGGAAAATTTTGGCGCATTTGAAGGATCGCTCGAATGAACAATATGGGATAGACTGGAAACAGTGGATAGACTATATATAAGAGAAACACCAATCAAATAAAATGTAACAGGCGTAAAGTTGAGGCTTGACGTGAGGAATGTTTACCAAATCAGACGTTTACAAAGACTAATACTTAGTGTTGTATTTCAGGTTCTATGATGATTACTTCTTAATATGATCTTATGTTTAATGTTGATTGTTTTAATAAAAATTTTTTATAAAAAAAAAGATTTCATAGCACTGTTTTCAGATTAGATAATTGATGTTATGAGGATTTCCAGATGGTGGAAGAGTAAGTCAATTATTTTTTAAAAAAGGAAACAGCTGTATTTAGCAGAGTCCTTTCCTGCTCGCTTAATTGACCTTTGACCTTTAAGATAAGTTTCAAATGGAGCGGACCAAGGCTCACCTAAGGAATGAGGAGTTTTGGTAAGAGAGAAGGGAAGAAAAGAGGTTATATATCAGTTTTCATTATTTTTGGCAACTGACTCAGATTCAGTGTTGGCTGTTGGCTCTAATCTAAACATTCAATTAGTTTAGGATCTTGTGGATTTTCATTGAGAGGAAATGGACTACTAATGCTTTCCCATTCCATCCTGGAAAGCAGGACACAAATTCCTAGAGGGAGAGAAATCTTAAATATTCACCTCCAACTGTAGCTCTGAAATTCCCAAAAACTGCACAACTGTGCCATACAATGAGTATTGCTGTGTCTATCCGTAACCATGTACACACAGACTGAATAGGAAATAAGCCCCTCTGCAACTTAAGAGAGACTACGGTAGTTTGGTGCTGGCTGAGAAACCAGCAGACTGAGTTCTAGTCTCCCTTAAGGGTGAAAGCCAGCTGAGTGACTTTGGGACACTGACTCTCTCCCAATACAACCCATCTCATAGGATTGTTGTGGGGGAAATAGGAGGGAGGAATATTAAGTATGTTCACCACTTTGAGATATACATTAAAAAGGCAAGATTATAATAATAATGTGATATGGCTTTTTAGCCTGCCCAAGCCTCAAGCCCAGGGACAGTTAAAAATGCATACCATATATACACAGTCAGGAAAAAAAGGAAATGTTCATTCTTGCTCTAGGGACTTAGTGTTAGCAATCAAAACAAATATCATATAACACCAACACCTACACTGTGTTATTCTAAGGCCTATCCTATATCTGATGGTATATGTTCCAAGTGAAATAACATTCACAAGAAAAACTGTCAGCCAGCTTTTTTTTCCATAACATGGATATCTGCAGTACCTCCCCATTATTCTCTTCTTTATACAGTGATTAAGTCTAACACTCCTGACCCTATGATGTCATGAAGAGCAACTGTTTTTTTATTATGTCTTCCATTCCGTTCAATTTTATCTTTTCCTTATCTTATTCTTCCATTTCTATATTTTATCTATGTATTTGCTCTCTGCTCTTGCTGAGAGGTGATTGCAATTAACTTCAACCTTAATTTCAAAAATTTTCTCTCAAGCCGAAATGATGTTTGTCTCCTTCCTCTAACCAAAACAGCTACTATAGTGTTGTTCCGCCTATGGTATACTGATATGGCCAGAAACATATGACAACCACTAACAGTAAATGATCCAGAAGCCATTTTTTAAACTAATTGGCTACTACAATACCTTCAGAGAGTTAGCTTGAGAGTTGATCAGTTGATCACTGGCAGCAATTTGTCTTCATGCTAAAGACTTTCCTAAAAACTCCCATGTGCAAAGCTTGTGACAGCTTTGGGTCATTAACAAGGACAACTGGGGCCCCATATCAATATCTCTCAGATCCTATCCCATGATATCTTTGATCACTACCTTCTCGTTACTTTTAGCCAGAAACCTCTGCAGCAACAACAGTATTGGCTAAAAGAAAGGTACACTGGTGCTGGAGGCCAGCTGGAATTTGGCAACCACCATTTTCAGATCATAGGAGGCTCTGCCTCACATTAAGGCCAGGAAAGCTGGAAAGTGCTTGGTTCCTCTTGTTTATGCTATCCTAATATTAACCTCATTTTGAAAGGAATATGAGACTGATTGGAGTACGGCTGCATGAATTAAACCACTACACAGTATTGACATATCTGACAATATGTCTGTTTTTAATACTGTAAGTTTTTCAACCAACCTATGTAAAGTGGCCCATACTTAGTCATCCTTGGATTCAGCAAATGAATCTCCACCCAAACATTTGGGCAAAGACTAAACCAGCTTTCTGTTCTTGACTACTTAAACTGTGAATGCACTGACACAAGTTGGAAGAAGGTGTTCTGATTCTTTATTGGTTAACGTTACCGCTCTGATACCTTGCCACCAATTACTAGGTAAATTTAACCCAAGGATCCCTGGAAGTACAAGATAGTTACCTGTCATTTCCACCACCGGGATGATCTTACCAAACTACAGGTAGTCCTTGAATTATGACTACAACGGAGCCCAAAATTTATGTTGCTAAGTGAGTTTTGCCCCATTTTACGACTTTTCTTGCCACAGTTGTTAAGTGAACCACTGCAGTTGTTAAGTTAATAACATGGTCGTGAAGTGAATCTGGCTTCCCCATTGATGTCACTAAATGAACTGTTGTAAGTTGAGGAATACCTATATTGTTTTTCAAGCTGTTGTCCCACAAGGTTTTTCCATTTAATTTCCTTTTGAGTCTTAGCATATGATTTCTATTTAATTGGATATAAAATTTAGATTATTGTCATGCAGGCTGCTTCTGAACAAATGCCATCCTTTTTGATCTAACACTATCGTACCTGGAAACCTACCTTTGTAAAGCTGCTTGATTTATTTTTTTGTGATGCAAATCTTTGTTTCTGCTAGAAGTGTGTTAAGATTCTATCCTACCAGCATAGATAAAAATCCTTCCAGATAGCTCATTATCATGACCCATCTACTCATGACTCGGGTCAATCTGCTTTGCCCAGCTATTGCTGACAGCTTACATGAAAAATTATGATCATTTTATACATGCATATATGGCCTTTCTTAGACTGACCTGGTCTGGATAACTTTCCAAAATGTGCCAGTTGGCAGCTTTGCTTAATAATTACTCCTAAGTCAAGGCTAATTTTTCTGAAACTGAGAAGATTACAAACTAAGTTGTCAGAGAGAAGCCAGAGTTCCAAATTATTCTTATTTTAGGCTAAACAAACCATGGAAAGAGTTTCCACATATTTAGCAAACTCCTATTGATGGGAGGAGTCAAACAAGACTCATTTCACAATATGCCAAATTTCTTCAGAATTTTTGCTTAGCATGATGTGCAAATATAGTGTTGCTTTCACTGTGTTTCTTGTTGCTGCCTCTTAATGTAAGTTAATTAACAAAACAAATATAACTTCATCGAAGCTAGAATATCGATAAATAACAGGTTGGCATCACAAATGAATAAAATTACCTAATAATATAATTACAGTGATGATTTTAGTGATTTCAAAACACAGGGTCTGATAACACAAAAGCACAAATATGAAAAATTAATATTAACCTTTCTATTTATTATATAGAAACACAATGGATCGATGTAACTGAACTATTTTTTAAAAAACAAGATGTTATAACTACTCAATAAACTTTAAATTTACCAATCTGCTCCAAACAGCAAAATACAAACAGCACTTTTAATCAAAACTTCAGCTGAAACAATTAAAATAACCGAGAAAACATGATAACAGTGCTTTTCCAAAAATTGCAAAAAGGGATTTGAGTCATATGTTGTATTTTCTAGAAATTCATGACAGTGTCACCAAGAACTTTCTTCCTTATTTTAAAATGAAATCTTTACTCAAAGAAAGTTGTACAATTGTTGGTTGACACAATGACATATGTAAATTCATAGCCCAGAAGAGAGTAAGAGGAAATGTGGTTTGCGGTTTATCTTAGTTTTAAGTTCCCAAAACAAACCATCTAAACTCTAGTTCCAATTCTTCTGCCGTATAGGTGATACATCTCTGACTGCAGTGATTTCCTCTCGTTTATAATAGAACTTTCTAACCTTTATTTTTACAGGATCCAAGGTGGTGATAGTCTGACCATTTTTGGAAACTTGGTGTAAGTTTCACTTCTTCACTTCACTTTTTTCAGTGAAGAAGCTTCTCAGAAGAGAAACAAAACGTCTTCAAGAAAAAACAAAGAAAGTCCAGTTGCCTTTTAAAAAAGCGCCTTTGGGACAACCACGACCTGGATGACTGAGAATCTCCATAGACATTAAGCTGCTAGAAAGTCAGAGAAAGAGACTTTGAGTTCTTGGAGCCATCTAGTTGGCCACAGACTGAGACAGAAAACCAGCTTTGGTGTCTCTTGCAGGAGGATTGTTGCATGGAATAAAGAGGTGGGGAAACATCTCATGGTTTCAGTTCTTTGGGAGGGGTGGAGGAAGAAAAGATGCAATGAACTACTGAATGTACAAACCCTAAATAATGAAAACATAAATAGGTACCTGATAAAATTCCCGAAGCCAATTCTTCTGCAGGTTTTCTGGCTGGAAAATAAATAATTAAAGTGAGTACATAATTAAAATATTTGAGTATCAATAAATATTAAAATGAGTCTAAATAATTAAAGTGAGTATATTTAATGGCTCAAACTAAAGACCAATGAAATAGTCACTCGGGTTCATACACACATGGACATGCCCACATAGACGCAGATAAAATGTGAAGTTTGTAAAAACCACCATGCATTTAACATTAAAAATCACAGAATCTGGGAGTGGCTATGTATTAACAAAATTATGTATTAACAAAATTAACAAAATCATATGCGGTTTAGTCTTAAGCACAAAAAGCAAAGGTGCAGATTTTTTTTTAAGGTCAAGAACTACATTTAATTGTCTGCAACATGCCCAACATGTCATAGAAACTGAAGTTATTGAAAAATTAATCAGTCATATCTTATGGAATGTGGACAAGGCAAAAGCATAGCAGATTATGGTATACCGAAAAAAGTGGGTATAACACTTTGAACATCTTACATCCACATTTTTCCTTAAACCACATCCTCTTTGTCAATCAGTTGATTTATTTAGTCTTCTTCTACCTCCTGTGCTGTGTAATTTTAAAACCATCCACTTTAATTATAATAGGCTTGGCTGCTTTGATTTATTTTACTCAATTCTCTCTCTCTCTCTCTCTCTCTCTCTCTCTCTCTCTCTCTCTCTCTCTCTCTCACACACACACACACACACACACACACACACACATTCCAAGACAATTCTGAAGGTCATAATGCACTGAAGAGAACAAAAACACTATAAACAAGCATACAAAAAAAACAAAGTAGGGAAAAAAAAGACGAAAAAGAACAGGTTGGCAAGTCCAGAAGAAAACCCAAAACATATTCCACCAACAAGAAGCAACCAGTGGAAGGTTCCAGTCATCTTATCCCAAGGCCTAGGAACAGTGCTTCTCAAACTTGACAGCTTTAAGATAGGTAGACTTCAACTCCCAGAATTCCCCAGCCAGTCTTGCTGGCTGGGGAATTCTGGGAATTGAAGTCCACCCATCTTAAAGTTGCCAAGGTTGGGAAAAACTGGCCCAGAAAAAAATGCCAGCAGGATGAATGTAGGGCATTCCTACTTGGTCAATAATTGCCAGAATAGATGAATCATATAGTAAAAAAATAAATGGTGGAAATACCATAAGACAGAAAAAACATTTTACCCTATGAGATGAACATATTTTTTAAAAAGTACTAAAAAAAATACTCAGCGCTATTCCAAGAATTTTAGAAATCAAATTTGAAATGAAACATTTATTTATTTGTTTGTTTGTTTGTTTGTTTTTTAAATTTTTATGCCACCCATCTCCCCTACAAGGTGATTCTGGGCAATTCTTACTAGACGTCATTTCAAAACATAAAAAAATAAATAAATCACAATTTATTAAGTTACATGTTCATGGCTATGAAAATAACCTTAGCATGTTACTATGATATCAGACTGGGAACTTACAACTTGGAGAATATGGAGTAATGGCAAAATTAACAGCATATATTCACAAAAAAAGTTAATCAAATGTAAGTTTCCCTATATGGTATATATAAAACATAGCAAGGCAAATGTAAATATTTAGAGTATGGTTGTTAAGAGGGAAGAGAGCTGGGTAAATAACTGAAGCTAGAACTATACAAATATTTAAAATGTTTATAAATACCGTGCACCAGTCAGAGTCCAACAAGGGAAAGTAATGAATTATTTTTATTATTTCTTCATTAAATTGATATGCCCCCTCATCTCACTCTCAAGCAACTCTAGATGACTTACAACATCATAAAAGCAGAATATATAGCATTCACCATTAAAATTAAAACATTAAAAATAAACAAAAAAAACTAGATATAAGGGGACATATATGTAAATGGGGTGGAGACGGGATTTTCTCCTAATCTACTTACCACCTACAAAGTGGGCTGGTCCCATTGGACCCCCAAGTGAGTTGGCAGAATCAGGTTTTCAGACCATTTCAGAAGGCCAAGAAGGTGGGGGCAGATCTCACTTAAAGGGGCATAATGCTCCAAAGGGTGATGGCCCTGCTGAAAAATGCTCTTATCTCTCATCTCTCTCTCCCCTCTCTTTCTCTGAGTTAGGGAACTATAAGAAACTCAAGAAAAATGCACCTTGCAAGAGGAAAACTTTAGGGGAAGTTCATCTCCAAAAGAGCAGAGATAACCGTAGCCAAGACCAAAGAACCACCAAGTAGACCAGCGGTTCTCAACCTACGGGTCGCAACCCCATTTGGGGTCGAACGACCGTTTCGCAGGGGTCGCCGGACACCACGGTCCGCCATTTATTTTTTTTCGTCGCGCGCGCTGCGCATGCGTGGATCGGCCCATTGTGCGCGCGCCGTGCATGCGCGGATCAGCCCGTTGCGGTCCGCCATTTTTTTGTTGCACGCGCGCCGTGCATGCGCGGGTCGGGGTCACGCCACGCATGGGCGGCGCAAGTGGGGTCTCAACCTGAAAAGGGTTGAAAACCACTGAAGTAGACAATACTTCAGAACCTATTCTGGCAAGAAGAGGGTGGGAAATCACATGTGATCCAGATGGCTGCTTTTCACTGGTCTCAGTAGTCAGTGGTCTCCTCCAGATTTGAGGGAGATGGAGGCATCATCTAACGTGCCCACAATTGCAGCAGAGCCTTTTAAAGAACATTGTGTTTGTTAACTTCACTAATTGCTTTCATAAATTGCTTCCTTAATTATCGTACAGTTACTTGAGATCTTTGCGATGACAAGTTTGAAACACCACCTGATGAGTTTACCTTCTTTCTTGAACAGAAAAAAATATTAACCACAATTAAGAGTTTAAAATTGGAAATCAACAGCAAAAGGCCAAATAAGATTTTAATTCAAGAGTTATAAAGGAATTAAAGTCCTGACAAATTTGAAATATTGAGACTTTTATTATAAGATTTTAGAAATAATTAAATAAAATACACATATTTGCATGGGAACCAAATTGTTCTGTCTATCTTAAGTCATAACAGAGATTTCAGACTTTATGATTTCAGAAATTGGACACTGGAGGGGACTAAATATTCTAGGCAGAAAAGAAAAAGGGAAAACTGTGCAAACTTGCCTTTGGTTTTTGCTTAGTATAGGAATTTACAAAATGACAAAAACCATTTGAAATACTTCAGATTTCCAAAGAATGAAATGAACCCAAAAATTAGTAACTATGATATGAGCAATGATATCTGCTTCTATGGACAGACTATGTCCAAAATATAGGACTGACATGAAATAAATTTTACCTGATGCAGAAACAGCAAAACCATAAATACTGGATAATAATAATAATAAAAAATGGGGATCATGACAAGCCGTTAAAATGACCTCATGAGGACTTTCTATTGAATATATAAAAGTTGGTTAAAGTTTTGAAAATCAAAGTGGCAATACAAGGGACAAACCAAGGGAATAATCTGGATAATACTTTTATTGGTTTTACAAAAGAAGTTTGCTAAAGTCTCGAACAAACTTTAGAATGGAAAAAGAGAAACGAAAGAGAGACCAAACCTTACGATAACATCTGAATTAATTAAAGATCGTGAGAAGTAAAAGGAATATAAAGCTGTTTTGTCTGAACAAGGTTAAAATAAGATGTCTCTATAAAGCTCTGATAATCCTTCTACTGATACCAGGACTGAAAAAGATTTATGGGTTTGCATATCGATAAAGAAGCAGTCACTTCTTTATATATTTCTTTTCTCTTACTTTCTTCTTGTTCTTTCTTTGCACTTTTTTTTTTTTTTGCTCTATTTTATAACCTCTCTTGCCACAGTTAAGTGAATCTGACTTCCCCATTGAGTTTGCTTTTCAGGTCACAAAAGGTGATCACATGACCCTGGAACACAGCAACAGTCATAAGTATGAAGCAGTTGCAAAGCATCCGAAATTGGATCACATGACCATGGGGATGCTGTAATGATCATAAGTGTGAAAAGGAAGGAAGGAAGGAAGGAAGGAAGGAAGGAAGGAAGGAAGGAAGAAAGACACTGAGCCTCTATTCTATTTATTTGTGAAAAGTTTTTCATATTTAAATATAGATTGTTTCACAAAATTAATTAACATTAAAACCAAAGTTGTAATTAACTTTTTCCAGATTATTACCTCTAGGGAACACATATAATTAAGTGCAGAATTCTTCACATATTCTAAAATTAGTGTATCAACATTCTTTAGTGCTTGCTTTTTTCTCTTATCATTCCAAGCCCATGGAAGGGATGTTGTGGGTGGTACAAGATTTATCTGGAAAATGCGTAAAACTGTTTAGTAATTTTGATTTACTCAACAATTGTGCAATGAAGATTAATAAAGGAGAAGTGTGAAGGAGAGGCAGGACTTGAGGCCTGTAGATTTAAATTTAAAAGAGTCCTTCAAAAGACTCCTTGATGACTGATCCCTGATGATTGTACAGACATGAACAGGAAAGAAAGAAGAAGCCAAAAACAAAGAAATCCCACATATTTTGAAGTATTATTATTATAAGCATTATTAGAGAAAATAATTGCACCACTCTGGAACATTTTTGATAATAGCAAGTGTTCTATTCATCATGTTCTAAGTGCTAAAAGTCTTTTAAAAATGAATATGCCAGACTCAATTTGTTATATAAACTGGACATTAGCTTTTTATGGTTGGAATTCAGATCAATAAATCTTTGATGGGTAATGAAGAGCTGACTCAGTCACAGCAGTACTGAAAGACTGAAGAACAACATTGTACCCAGAAAAGGAATCTGTGGAAAAAGTAGTCAGTCAACAGTGTTATGAAAAAGAAAAATTCTCTATAAAATATTTTATGAGACCTGTTTTATAAATGTCAAACAGTTCCAGTATTACATTTGAAAGGGAAGGGGTATGGAGGAACTCATTCCATGTACCAAACAGTTTGGTAATTCTTTATTATTGTTTACAATTATGACTATTATTGCTCATTTCTTTGTTCTGGAAAATTTCAAAGAAAGTGCATCTGAACTACAAGTTCCTCAGCACCTAGAAATATATGTGCCAGCTATTGTTTGAAATGTTTTAAACATATTATATATCCTGACAATGTACCAGACTTCTCTGAAGTCAATAAAATTGAGGAACTGGGTTCCAAAATCTTTCTTTTTTACCAAGCCTTCAGCTTCATATGTTATCTCCAAACTTTCTGTTGGTGGTTCAGACAAATTCCCAGAGAACAAGGAGAGCAACACTGTTTACAGGTAGTCCTCAACTTAAAACCGATCATTTAGTGACCAAAGTTACCATGGATATCCCATAGGGGACTTATGACCCTGTTTTGATGTTCTAATGCTGGGTCAGATGTGACTACATTTTGGATGTTCAGCCGTTTTTCCTTATGGACTTCCCCTTCCAAATGGAAGGGTCAAATATTTTGTAGGTCCTTCCAGTCAGTTTTTGACTCTTGGTGACTGAAAATGGTTTGCCACTGCCTTCTCCCTAGGGCTGAAGGAGAGTGACTGGCCTAAAGTCACCCAGCTGGCTTTGTGTCTAAGGCGGAATTAAAATTCACAGTCTCCCAGTTTCTAGCCTGATGCTACACTAAACTGGCTTTCAAGACTACACCTTGTCATCTTCTATTAAATAAATATGTGCAAGAGAGCAGCATACACTGACAAAATGCGAAGGACGAGACGAGTAAAACAGGAGCTAACTACAAATAACAGATATGAACCCAATTACAAATTTTCATGGAAGTTGAGAAATAGTTTCCAAGGCACTCTATTTTTAGGCAGGATGGCTTAATCAATGTTTTGGTCATCATGCATCCAACACTATACTTAAGAGAGAAATTCAAAACATCCTAATTTCTCTCAATCAAAATTTAATTGCAGTCATTGGCACAGGACGGAAATACTAGTACAACTATAGAAAGTAACAACACAATTTAAAATATAAAATTAGATAAAACAAAGTCTTCAAATTGTAAATTGTCCTAGCTAAAAAATTATGACAGAGTATAACAGAGATAACTGAAGGGAATAAATTCACATCAAATCATTTGATCTAAATCTTTGTCTCTTGGCTAATGCTGAGAGATTATGATTTTAACATATTGCAGTATCATGTGTGAATGTCTTAAAATATTTGAATATTTAATTTTATCATTATTTTAACCTTTCGGCTTTAGAGCAATGTTTCTCAACCTCAACAAATTTAAGATGTGTGAATTTCAATTACTAGAATTCTCCAGCCAACATTGGGGAAATGCTGCTCTGGACATAAACCAGTATCCAGTGCCAGATTTAAGAAAATTGAGGAGAATTGAACAAAAAGGTTTGAATATACCCTCACTGGATTTATTTGTAAGATTTATTGATTGATTGATCTTTGATGCCAGCCAACTCAAAAATAATTCTGGTGGCAACAAGGAGTTTTAATTTAAGAAAATAATCAAATGAAATAGAACATATGTTTCTTATAAGTAAAAAGATTTCTGATAATCCAAGCTGCTTCTCACTTCATCTCTGGAAAGAAATAAAGCTGGCAGAGATAATAGTGGGAAAATGCCAGTGAATACCTAGAAAGCCAAGGTTCTGTTCCTGGAAAACCAAGCTGGAATTTCACTGTTATTTGTCCACTGACATTTGTTAGTTAGCTGTCTGAATCTGGCTGAATGTCCATTAATAAACTTTG
Source organism: Bothrops alternatus (assembly GCA_034064705.1). Classification (NCBI taxonomy): domain Eukaryota; kingdom Metazoa; phylum Chordata; class Lepidosauria; order Squamata; family Viperidae; genus Bothrops; species Bothrops alternatus. The sequence continues at coordinate 11,576,341 of JARGCV010000009.1, forward strand.
ATCAACTCAAACATCTGTCATCAAGCAACACACGAAAATCAGACTGCCACTTGCCACAACAGATATAATTTATTTTATTTCTTTAGCCATATACAATTTCTTTATTTTTTAGGATAGACAAAATATAGGATTTCAGCAGGAAAAATCAATTTCCATTTCATGTCTCACTTGTATACAGCCTTGATCTGTTCTAAAACTAAAGATGAAGATGTGGAAAATATGCCACTGATCATGTATTAAAAGCAAAGTTCAAGGAGGGCTAAAAGGATGCAGAAGATATGGTTATCCTCAAATTAATTCAGACATGATATTAATAAAAGTATGGTTAAGTATGACATCCCAAATAAACAGGTTAACATGGAACAGTAACATGTAGCTAAGAAGCCGTGGTAAACTTTCTACAAGTTGAATACAATAATAAATTGTTAACAGAGGGTTTTGAAATTTTAATTTTGCTTTTTTTGTTGTTCTACTTGTTAACCATTTTGCTTTTAGTATAGTAGACAGATAACAGGTCAATAACTTGCAAATTTTAAAAAATTGTGTCTGCTTTGCAAGGGGTATGAAATTATTGTTGCAATATATTCATCAGTATTCAGCTAGGAGGGTAATATATGTATATGTGTGTGTGTGTGCCTTTTTTAATGCACATTTTTTCAATGTCTTCTTTATTTTTCTTCTGTTTTTATAAAATAGTTTTCCCTTTTTTGAAGTTTGTATTTTAACTTTTTGAATAAAAAAATAAAATGTTAAAAAAACCATGGAACAGTAACATGAACTGAGGGATCAGATTCCCACATAAGGCTAATTCATGGTTTGTTTAATTGTAGTGTGTTGGACAAACCACACATCTTAATGGATACAAATACAAAAATAGTTTATGCGTCATATATGCTAATCCAAAAACAAACAACCTTACTATGATTTAGTGCAATAAGTAAATCCTATCCATAAACAACTACTTCCTAGGTTTGCTGTTGCACAATTTTATTTCAGAAAACCTTTTTTATATTATGTTTCTCCCAAGGAACTCCTTATTTTTGTATTCCCAGCATTGTATCAGATGCAACAATACGTCCACTGGCATCTTTCTAGGATCCTGCCAAGCTCCCTGCATTGGTTAATTTTATTTTTGTAATGTTCTTTTACTTAAAAAAAAAATGGAAAACTGGAATACTGCAAAGCACAGCATCAGCCTCAAATATAAAGTATATTTTCAACTATTTCAGTGAATCTCATATAGACTGCAAAGGCATTCACAGAAAATAAAATGGTGAGTGACTGCTTCCTAAAGTATAGTTTGCTTTCTGCCACATGGAGGTGCTGGCCCTGTTTCTACCTATCATGTCAGTCATTTTGTGAGAATGCTGTAATATACTCTCAAAATTCAAAATGTCTTGTCTGTCTAAAACGTTTGTGTACTTGTTCCCCAGTTGTGATACATGTTCTAGTGGGGGGTCCTATTCAAAATCCTGGTTCAGGCTTTATCACAATAATATGTGAACAGAAATATTGGCCTAGACTAGAACATGGATGTTAAATGACACTAGCTGCTTTTGCAGGAAAACATCTGCAGAAGTGAAAAAAAGAATTTTAGGGCAACTTGAGCTGAACACTTAACCTACATTTTCAGTCAGTAGGAAGAGTAATTCCTTCGCTCAACTGTCTATCTTACAGAACACCAAATAATTTAAATGGACTTTCTCTTTGTTGGTTCTTACTGCTTCTGCTAGTCTTTTTTTTTTTTTAACATTCTGAAAGCATGTGGAATCTCTTAAAATTACAAGCCCTGTGCACAATTCATCACAGCTCCCTTTAATTAGGCATTATTTTGACCTTTTCCTGGAATGTTGGGCCCCAAAGTCGAGTTACTTATGAACAGTTTTGTGTGGTCTTTATTCATTTTACATGCTAAAAAATGGAAATCTCCCTTAGCCACATTGCTTACAGACCTACAGCAGTACATTTACAAGCATATAAAAATCAAATGAGTTGCTCAGTTATTTCATAGTACAGTTAACTTGTTTCCCTAACATTCAAACTATTTTTAAAGATTTAAGAATATCAGTTACCAAATAAAGACTGTAAATGAGAAAAAGTACACAGCAAGCCTTCAGAATTATTTTTAATTGCTTCATAATAAATGTTACTTGTAAATAGAAACATGTTTGCAGGAGTAACAAAATAAATGAAACTGATTTGAAGAAAAGAACCAATAGCCCTAATTAGGTGAAACAGCTGATAGTTGAAATTATTTTTCAATGAACTCCACTAGGAGCATCCAATTGGCACTGGAGGCATCTAAATGGGCAGTTTTAACTGCAATATCTTCCTGCCTCCCTTTTCTAACTTCTTCTCTTGAAGTACCTGAATACCTTCTCTTCTGAGATTTACCTGGCCTGACCGTGTTTAAAAGAGCCTTGAAAACTTGCTATTTTTCCTAGCCTTGGATTCAGCAAGTGTTGAGACTTCCATATTTCTTTTTACTAGAATGGCTCTTTTCCAGATGTTTAGTGACCCTGATTTTTATCTGATTTTTATTACTGCTTTTCCTTGTATACTGCTCAGAATCCTTATAAAGAGACTTGTACATTTAATTTATTGATTAATTGACTAGGCCAACAAGTTCCACTTGTTCTTTCAGGTTCCTGCCTATAAAATAGGAATGATCAAAATGGGACCTACGGTATGTAAACAGCAGGTTGAAGCATCCATGAGGATTTTAAAAGAGTAACTCTATGCCTGCCCTGCAAGCTTCAAATTTTGAACAAGGTAAACCAAATGCTCAGTATTGTATTCAGATGGAATGAAGTTCTAAATATATAATTAAAGCAATATAATCCTGAGTGCAATTTTTAAATTATTGTATTTTCTTCCCTGAATGCCACCTGCATTCCTGCCTGAATTTTATTGGCAGAGGAGGTATCAAGCCAAGAACATCAGCCTCAGTACATATATACACACACACACATACACACACACACACATGTTTCTTGAACAGCAGAGATACCATCTGGATGTGCTGAAATTTTGGGCTGATACTATAAAATTTTATTCTAGTACAAAAAAACCCCACCTTTAGAGTGCATGATAAAAACCGCCAACACAACAAGGGAGATTCACTGGTTGACGTTAGATTAAATCAAGATCTATAAAACAACTTGTTAGAAAAAAGACAGAGAAGAGCCAAAATTAAATTTATTTAGAGGCCTGTTTTATGCATTTGTATAAAACACAATGCTTTTATTGTTCAACACAGACAGGCTGACAGAATACATTTTTAAAAAGAAAGCCTCTGATGCTTTCCAACTAGCACAGTAGAGTAAAATCTGTACAAAAGACATTATAAAAATAAATATCAAAATATTTTTTCAGTATGAGGGGTGAGGGAAGAGCCCAAAATAGTCCACTGAAGAAGACTGACTACTGCATGGAGACAAGGGAGGGTGAGAAAGCCAGGAAATAAAATAATAGAATAAAGTATCTCAGAAAGAGGACTAGCCAGATGAACTACCAAGGTTTAATACAAGTGGCATGCACATTATTAAAGAGGAAAATGGGACTAAAGGAATAAATTCTTGAAGGAATCAATAGGGCTAGTCATGGGATTGTATGTGTATGCTCTTTCATTCTCTTTTCCAAATCATAGCTAACTCAGCAGACAACAGAAGAAATAAGCAGGCATCTGTACTGTACTGAAAAAGCATTACTCCATCTGTAAGAGAGATGTTCTTGTGCTGGAAAGCACTAAGGAATATCAAAATCCCTGCCCCTGGGATTAAACACAAGATCTTTGATCTTGCATAAACTACTCACCTCTAAAAGGATGAGAATGATGGCAGAAGTAAGAGAAATCAGACTAGGAGGAGAAAAATAGTATAGCTTACTTTTTTAAACAGAACACTAAATGAAGAGTGTAAACCTGAAGGCATTCCATGGAGTGCACAGAAGAAAATGAAGAAAGACAGCGAAGAACGAAGTTCAAAACTGAAAAGAAAAAAAAAAAGCAGTCCCACACTTAAGGCACAGAAAAGTTAAGTGGAAGAGGAGAAGGCCACACCTCTAATAATCTTAAGGATATACAGTAACTAAGAATTTATTAGCAAAACTGATGCAAAATTTTCTCTGAAAGACATGGGAGACTGAACTCCCTTTTTAAATAAAAACATTTATGAAGCTGCCCAGAATATATACAGAGTTCACAGTTATTTATAATCTGCCCAGGGGTGTACTGGACAGCGTGGTCATAACAAATTCAAGTAAACAAATACTTTCCCAAAAGTAGCAGAGTGAATGTAAATCTGCCATCTGGGGCTGAGGCTAAACCAGGTCCAGTTTATTATGCATTTTTAAAAGGTCATTTTCTAGTTCAACAAGTTAGCTAGCAGGTGTGCTTCTCAATCTGCAAACCATTTATATAAACCCAGAACACTTGAATTCAAGCCATTTTAAGTCTCAAGCCAAACACATATTTATTTAAAGGAAAGAGGCAAAATTCACTTCCAAGTAAGTAAACAAGGGGATAACAGGCTTCTAGCCTGAAATTATTGTTCAGTTTGTCTCAAAGGTGCTTCTTCCAAAAGGCAACTAAATTTCCTTGGTTTTTTTTTTTCCTTTGAAAACATTCTGCTTCTCATCCAAGAAGTTTCTTTAGTTCTGACTGACTGGTGGGGAGAAGTTTTCAAAGGTAAAAAACCAAGAAAGTCCAGTTGCCTTTTGGAAAAAGAACCTTTTGGAAAAAGACAACTATGACCTGGATGATTGAGAATTTCCATAGACATAATTGTTCAATTTAACTGTCTGTGACTTTTCCTTGTGCCTTCCACATTTATTGGCTTTGCAACATTGGTGACTTCCAGCTGGGATTATGTCTCCCAGAATCTCCAACCCTACCTGGAACATCAGGCTAAAAGTTAATATTTAAAAAGTCGTCAAAATTAAACAAGTACTTATGGGAGATCACTTCTCCTGACTTTTAGAAAATCAGAACGCTCTTTTCTATTGCCTTCTCTTGGTGCAAGCTTTATACTGCCTTGTGAACACTGTGGGGGCTATTCTTGAAGCTTTTAAGAAACATCAGCATGCCTCTGAAGGCAGCTCTGGCTCTTATCTCCCTCCATCTGCGTTTCCCAAAACCACCTTACATGGAATTGCATTTGCTGCTGTGCTGAGGTTGCTTCTGCCAAAAAAAGAGAGAAAAAGATTCATGCTTGCTTTGAGTACAGCACCAAGCAAATCAGACAACTTATTTTATTGGTATTTTGGGGAACCTCTTTCCCAACTATATTTTGCTCCTATATAAGCTAGAGTCCCTATCACACCCAGGGTTTGAAGAGGCTAGGAAATCTTGATTAAGAAGCAGCTTAGTGTGCATTAACTCTTGCTAACAGCCCAGATACTCCCCTCAGATAAGGAATTATGCTTATCCAATTCAACAGGACATCATCTAGAGCAGGGTTCCCAACCATGGATGCTCGCACCCTCTGGGGGTGCAAGACGATATTCCAGGGGGGGTGCAAAAACTTGGGTTTTCAAAATTATAGTGTATATTCATAATGTGTTGCTGTTATTTCAAATCTTTGTAATGGGTGCGAGTATATAGTAGAAGCAGTCTAGGGGTGCAGGGTATAGAAAAGGTTGGGGGTCGCTGATCTACAGTGAGGGTGATCAGCCTATGGCCGTGATGGCTGGTATCCTCCAAGTCCTATTTTCAAACCTTCCACTGATACAGAGTGCCATCTGACTCCCAGACCTTTCTCAGTGTCAAACAGTTTGGGGTTTCCTGTTCCAATATATAATACCCCCATATTATCATTTAGATAGCAGGGGAAATGGAAAGACCAAATAGTACGGGAAAGCAAGAATGCAATCCTTGACTTATGACCACAATTGAGCCCAAAATTTCTGTGGCTAAGTGAAACAGTTGTTAAGTGAATTTGGCCCCATTTTATGACCTTTCTTGCTACAGTTGTTAAGTGAATCACTGCAGTTGTTGAGTTAGTTTAACACAGTTGTTAAGTGAATCTGGCTTCCCCATTAACTTTGCTTGCCAGAAGGCCGCAAAAGGTGATCACATGACCTTGGGACACAGCAACCATCATAAATAAAGTCAGTTGCCAAGTGTCTAAATTTTGATCACGTGAACATGGGGATGCTGCAATGAATGTAAGTATAAAAAATGGTCATAGGTCACTTTTTTCAGTGCTATTGTAACTTTAAATGTTCACTAAACGATCTGTTGTAAATCGAGGACTACCTGTATTTCCCTTTTCCCTCAACCCAAATTTCAATATGCTACAAATATGTCTTATTCATTTTAATATTCAAATTTAAATGTAGAAATCTATATATAAAACTGGGGGATTCCAGGTTGTTTAGGAGTATACTTATCCAAAATTTTTGATAATAACTTGGTTCCAGAGTTATAGCCAATGGAGCCAACCAATTACTTTAAAGTAATCCTATAGATTAAGGGTGGGGAACTATGGTCCTTTTATGACTTGTGGACTTCAACTCCCAGAACTATTGAGCCAGCCATACTTATACACTACTAAGACTGGATCAAGCCCAGACTTAGAGAATTACCCTTATTCTAAAAAAAATAACATTGTTGTGCAGTATATAGCAAGTTAAAAGTCCTCACTGAACTGTTCTTTTCTTCTATCAAAGGAGAATTGAAAGCAAATACCTGTATGATGGAATGAGCGCAAAAGAGATCAAGGAAGATAATTACAGTCATTGTTTGTAAAGTGTTATTTCTATGGTTCAGTAGAATAGCAAGGGCCAACAGAACGATAAATACATACTGTTCCACTAACAAACACATTAACAGACAAACTAACATTTTCATTCCGTAAACACCACTTATGGAAAAATATTGAGTCCTCCCAATTAGCTCAAAAATCTTGTTATAGGCCTAAAGAACCAAGGCTGTTTCAAGTTACAAAGAGGCATATGTGCATGTGGGCTGTGCTAAAAATACCACTTCCCTTACATGGGCCGTCATACCTGTTTATATGACACATCTATTTTACAAAGAGAGATCAATCTGACACACTATTAAAGAATCAACAATGAGCTTTTATCATCTTGTAATATCACGTCATGGTGATTCAGCTCTAAAAAGGTGAGCACTCAGATCCAAAATTCATGGCTTGATTTCACATTTTAAAATGTAGGAAGACCATACCAAAATAATACTACCTTCCATTGTTTTCTAAGAGAGTCGTCTAGTTCCACTCTTCTCAATATATATTACTGCAGTAGAGAGGATTGCGCTAAAGGATAAAGAACGTCCAGTTGGACATCCCTTAGTTGCATGTTTGTTCAGGAAAAAAATAATTATTGCTAAGAGTTCAAAGCAAATGTCTAGTTATAAGGAGTATCAGTTTCCCCAGGAAATCCTATTCCACATTCACTCTTATCCTTACAGAAAGATGTTTCCGTCCAGTGGAAAAGATCACACTGTTTACTTCCATACAACAGCAAGTAGATTTGAGAGCTAATAATAGATCAACAAGGAAGGAAATACTAGAGACAGTCCAGAAAAGTTTAAAAATTATTGTGTTCCATGTGAGATGGTGCTTTGCTAAAAACTGCACTATATGTGAAATCCCACGTGATTTTGTTGGAATAACGCCAAAATAAAAACATGTATTCATTTCAATGGAGACTTGGCAATTTAATATTGCATTATTTCACTAGGAGTATTTGTTTAGTTTTCTTTTGTCGACTCCCCTTTCAAATGTGTCTTGCTTCCCAACTACTGGTATTATACAGTAAGTTGCATAAAATACTTGTTGATTCAATACCTTTTCCCTATTTTAAAGTGGTCTTAGGAAATGAGTGCGCTGCAAATATTCCCTCATGTTCCAGTATCAATTCTTTACCAGCTGTTCTTATTCATGTAATTGGGTTTTTGAGATTCTGTGTGTATGTGTGTGGGCATGCACACCTAAGTCAGTTTTGATTCCTCCAGGACTAGGTACTACATGGAGAAGTATTTTGGCAATATTTTTTGGAAGATCTTCTCTCTAGGGCTGTGAAAGGGTAACTGACCCAAGATTACTCAGCCAGCTTTTTGCCTAAGATTGGACTAGAATTCACAGTCTCCTTGTTTCCAGCCAGGTGCCTTAACCATTATACCAAATTGGCTCTCTTGACTAATAGTGCCCTTCATTTTTGTGGCAGTGATTTATCTCTAATGAAGACCAGTTTTGCCCTGCCATAGCAATGGATGTTATCAATTTCAAGCATGGAAATGTCAAAAAAAAAGCTCCTTTACTTTCTCAAGTTTTATTGGCAGTTTAACAAGCCCAGTTATTGCAGTTTAACAAGCCTAGTTTACAAAACATTTCTCTCAGACCACACATTACAGAATTATTTTCCACATTCCTGCTTATTACTAACACAGCCTATTCATTCACTTGTTCTGAGAAGTACTCTTCTCATAATCAAACATAACATTAACAACCCTGTTGCTGAAACCCCCTGAATGCAGATTCTTATAAACAGCCTGTATGGGATCCACTTTTGAACTCCCACACTGCATAAAAATAAACCCACGACACAGCCACCAATTACTCCTATACATCACTCATTTGTTGAGATTTCAGTTTAAGGAGGAGAAAGAGGGCAATATTCCCATACATATAAAGTAAAGATTAAAGACTATACAGAATTCTGGATTCAAAGATAAAAGGACCTTCAGAGTATACAGAGGTCTACATGTAACACCTGTCTCCAGTTCCTTAAATTAAGTGACTTTTTCTGGGATGACACTGCAGATAAAAAGGGCAGTCCTGGATATTAGGAAAACAGGCAGCTGCTTTAATGAACTGTAGAAAGTGCTACATGAACACTCCCATTCCATAGCACCTTTTTGCCTTCAAATCCAAAGCATCACACAACTCTAGTATAGATTTCCTTGAGCCCAGCTCAAGTCCTGATAATGATATGCTTTTCTAAACAATAAATTCTACACTTCATTTGCCTTTTTCTGAAGGCTTTTTTTTTTTCAATTTAGCTCCAGGATTTCCTAATGGTTGCCTGTCCAAATATAGGTCTTGGTTTCCTTGGCTATTTGTGAAACAGTCCAGCTCTGTTAAGGAATTTCCATTATTATACCTCCCCACTTTAACAAAAATAACTTTCTTCACATTAGAACTAGTAAAATCCCAAATCCCTGGCTCCCTTGAGGTCTAAAAGTCATACAAAGTATTTTGAATTACCAGGACAAATTAGCCAACTATAAATTAGATTTTAGTTTCTAGAAAACCAACAAGCATTAGTAAATGTCCCAATCATAACAAATCTTAACTAGGCCTAATGCATCATAAATCCTGGAAAAAGACTCAGATTTGTTGCCTAAACCTCAGGGGTGAAGAAGCTTCATTTTGGGTTTAGAATTTGTTACTTAGAGTGGCTATGTTTCACACAGATTATTCTGGCCAAAATACTATCAGGATCTAAGCTAACATGAATAAGACTATACTATGGGACTTCGAAGGGAGGTATGGCAAAGAGGTAGAGCTTTTGGTGTTGATTAACTGGGACTAAAAAAATGACAGAAAATTTAACATCTGGAATATTAGAGATCTTTGAAGAACACAAGCAGAAATTAGTAGCTATAATATCAACAGTTTCAGTAACAGTGTCTGATTCTATGGACAGATTATTTCAAATTTTGTCTATACTGTACTGAAAGTGGAACTACAAATGACAGGCCAAGATAATAATTTGGAAAAGGATGCTTTACTGGATATATAAAAGAAGCTGGCTGAAGTTCAAAAATTAAAGAGGAACTACAAATGTCAAACCATGAAAATATTTCTTTACTGGATCTACAAAAGAGGCTTTTTGAAATCTTTGAAGATGTCTCTGCAATGGGATAAAGAATTAAAGAGAAATGAAATCATGGGACAATATTTGAGTGAACTAAATATTAAGATAGATAGATAGATAGATAGATAGATAGATAGATAGATAGATAGATAGATAGATAGATAGATAGATAGATAAAGTTTTTCAGACAGATCGGTCTGATTGATTGCACCTTGGCATTTTGACTGCTATACTGCAGTTCTACTTCTTTATAATCTCTTAATGCCCAACTAGGGGCATTAAGCAGGCTCAAGTCGCAACTGCAATACATTACAAATTCAGATTTCTTTTTGCTGACAAAAGTTAAAGACTGCCCTGGTTCGAATCCCATAAAGGCTGTGGCCAGCTGATGAGGATAAATGAATCCGAAATAGTTATACTATATATATATATATATATACTATATATATTGCTTTACCTTAACCCTTCATTGCAACAAGTAGAGACAAATTTTGTAACTTTAACCTTGTTGAAATGAACTAACTTTGTATTTCTTCCTTTTACTTCTAACAGTAGTAGTATTTGCTTCTTAATATTTCGTTCACTCAAATATTGTCCCAGGATTTCATTTCTCTTTTCTATGTTTTTCTTTTTTCTTTTTAAGTTTAGTTTTACTGTTGTAATCAAAATAATGAATAAAAATGTATATGGAAAACAATTAGAATAGGACTGCATTGTCAAATAATCTTTGCACCCCTTCTGACTCTCGGAGGGTAAGCTTCCTCAGTCAAACGTCTCCGCTCAAGCACCATATGGTCAACTGTAGCCATTGAGGGTCGGGGTGCTGGAGCGCCCCTTGACTGAGTGCTACTAGGCCCGGAGCTATCTTCCACTGGGTCGATGCTGACAGGCTCATGAGATCGGTGAACCATGGGTGCCTCGGCCAATGAGGAGCTATGAGAACCACCTCCGCCTTCTCTCGTAGAATCTTGCGGCTGACAGCCGGAAGAAGGGGGAGTGGAGGAAAGGTGTAGAGAAGGCCCCGGGGCCACGGTATGCGCAGAGCATCTACTCCCTCTGACCCCGGTGACGGGAATCAGGAAAAAAATCTTGGAAGTTGGGAGTTCGCTGCTGAGGCGAACAAATCCAGAACTGGAGGACCCACTCTGTGAGAGATTTCTAGGAACAGCGCTGGATCCAGGTGCCACTCTGAATGATCCACTGTTGCCCTGCTGAGAGCGTCCGCCTGCTGGTTGATTGACCCCGAGATGTGATCCGCCTTGATCAAGGCCAGATTGGCCTCTGCCCAGGAATAAAGCAGTCTGGCTTCCGTCATCAGAGAACTTGACCTGGTTCCCCCTTGACGGTTCACATTGGCTTTGGCTGCTATGTTGTCCATGAGGACGAGAACATGCTGGCCTCTCACCTTGTGACTGAAATGACACAATGCCAGATGAATTGCCCTGAGTTCCAGTCAATTTATATTGTGTTTCAAATCCTCTTTGGACCATCTCACCTGGGCTATTTGAGACTGGAGGTGCGCCCCCCAATCAAAAGACTGGCGTCTGTGGTGAGAATGATCCATAACGGCTCTCTGAATTCCAAGCCCCTGGCGATGGCTCGAGAACCTCACCATCTGAGTGACCTCGATACCATTGGAGTCAACCTCACCTACCTGTTGGAGGATGTTAGCTTTCACCTCTGAAAGGGGAGGAGGAACCACTGAAGAGCTCTGGAATGTAGTCTGGACCAGGGTACAATGGCAATGCAGGATATCATCTTGCCTAAAAGCTGGGAGAGGGTGAGGAGGAGAACCACCCTGGCGCGCTGTACCTGGTGGACCAGGGCCCTGAGACTGGCTATGCGATCTGGCGATAGGTAGACCATGCAGTGTGTTGTATCTATCACTGCTCCCAGATGAAGGAGCCGCATGGATGGGATCAGCTGGCTCTTGAGGAAATCCACTGAAAACCCGTGGTTCTGGAGCACTTCTATGGTATAGGCCACCTCTGACCGTGCAGCCTAAACAAACACCGACTGAATGAGGATGTCGTCCAGGTAACACTGGATCCGAATGGAATCCAGTCTGAGGTGAGCTACCAGAACCGCCACGATCTTTGTGAATACCCTCGGGGCAGATGAAAGGCCAAACGGAAGCGCTCTGTATTGATAGTGATAAGATCTGTAGCAGAATCTGAGAAATCTGCAATGTGGTGGAAATATTGGAATATGTAGGTACACCTCCGTGAGGTCGATAGACGTCAGGAGGTCGTTCCTTCGTATGCTGGCCAAAATGGGTTGCAGGGTTTGCATCTTGAATTGAGTAAAACCCTTGCCCCCTCTGATCGGGAGGGACTGGTTCCACCGCATTTATTTCAATAAGATGAGAAATGGCCTCCTTCATGAGAAACCGTTTTGACGGGTTTGAAGGAGTTGGACACTGAATGAACCGGTTTCCCGGTTTTGAAAGAAACTCCAAGGTCAGGCCATTGGTGACGGTAGACAAGACCCAGGCGTCGGTGGTAATGTGCCCCCAGTTCTGAGAGAACAGGGAGAGCCGGCCGCCTATGGGGGGGTCCTTCCCTGGAGTCACTTATTCCTTCAATAGGGATGGCCCCCAGCGCTCCGAAAGGGCCACTTAGCCTGTGGTTGTTGCCTGGGCTTGGGCACGAAGCGGTCCGTTTGACGGTCCAATCTGGGAGGAAAAGAGCGTGTGGGTTGTGGCCAGTCAGAACCCTGGGTGTTGCCTCGGAACCCTTGTCTGCGATAGAAAGGAGCAGGCTTTCTGTCCGATTTTCTGGCCTGGTGAGCAAGAACTTTTTCTTGTCCTTGTTCTCTATCAAGTAGGGCTCCAGGGCATCCCCAAATAATTTTCCACCAGAATAAGGGGTGGTGGCCAAGCATCCTTTGGATTTTAAATCCGCCCGCCATTGCTTCAGCCAAAGCAGCTGCCTGGTAGAAACGTTGGCTGCAATCGCCCTGGCTGAAAATCTGGCGGCATGCAACATGGCATCAGCCGTGTATTCAACCGTCGCTAATAACTTACCTGTTTGATGGGCGCGTACCTGATCCTGTGGGATCATGTCCTGAAGCTCCCGGAGCCAAGTGATAGAGGACCGTGAGAAGAAAGAGGCTGACGTGGAAGCCTTTACTGCCCATCCTGATGCTTGATGTGCCCTTCATAGAGAGTACTCAGATTTTCTATCCTCTGGTCTTAATGCCTCGGCCATATCTCCAGCAATGGTGGAGTTTGAAAAAATGGGAGTGAGGGATGTGTCCACAGTTGGGACCTCTAGGAAGTTGGTTAGGGATCGCACCACGCTAAACAGTTTTTTTGTCAGAGGACCCCGGGACAGGAGAGGCCCCAAGATTGGCCCATTGTTTTCTTACCGTGTTGGCAAAGAATGGAGGGCAAGGCTTTTGAGTCACCCTGGGCTCATCAAACAGAGGATTTGATGACTGACTGGTGGAAGGGGTAGGTTGAGGATCTGGTTCTGGGGCAATCTGGGATGTAGCCGTGGCTTTAGCTAGAATAGTCTTGAATAGAGTGGGATCAAAGAGGCCTACAAAGGGGGAAGGCTCCTGAGGAGCATCCTCATCGCCTGATAAGGCTGCCCCCCGTGATTTGTCAACTTCTGAATAAGAATCCCCACACTGTGCGGATTGATCGGAAGCAATGGAATAGGCGTAATCAGGGGTCTTGGACCGCCGTTGGGAAGATGTCGGAGGTTGGGACCTCTGTAGGGAGGAGAGACTCTCTAATACCTGTGTGAGCATGGATTGTAGTTGCTCCGGCCCAAGTGCCTGTGAAGACTCAGGGCGGAGACCAGCGGCCGTGGGCGTAAATGTGGCTGATGGAATTGCTCGAGAGGTAAGTGGGGAGGCCCCCCAGCTTGGACTTGGGTTACATGTCATAGGACTAATAAGTCTAAGTTGAGACCCAACCTCTGGAGACAAGGGCCTGTGAACCTGTGCAATTGTAGTTGCCTGAGGACTGAAAGGAGAAGACTCAGAGGTCCCAGATGTAGCTGGCACATGTTCTGATGAAGCTGCCTTTTGAGCCTTGGAAATATGCTTCTCTAGGGCCTGATGTCTCCTTGCGGCTTCCTTCTCTGCCGCCTTGGATGGTGCTTTGCTGTATAAGGCCTTTGCTTTTGCCTTCAATTTTCCAGCTGCCTCCAATTTTGAAGATTTACGTCTCCTTTTACTTGGAGGACTGGTGGGTGCCAGAACCAGCTGAGGCTGCTTGTCTTCAGCCATCTCGTTTGGGACCCTTCAGCGCAAGTCTGAGAATGGGTCGCAAGAAAGTTAGGGACTAATGTCCCAAAGTGAAAACTGTAGAACTGTTAAGATCAGTACAGGCCCTTGGCACAGTTATTAGGACCTGAGACCCTTCAGCACAAGTCTGAGAACGGGTCTGGACAAGGCTGGGAATAGAGTTCCAATGTGAAAAAACTGCAAAGACTGGAAAGACCAGTATGGGCTCCTTGCAAGGGAGCTAAACCTGAGACCCTTCAGCACAAGTCTGAGAATGGGTCTGGAACAAGCTAGAAGCTGAGGCCCAGTGAGAGACTGTAGAGACTGGTAAGACCAGTATATGAGCTCCTTGTAAGGACTGTGAAGCACAGTATACTGGTAGATAAACAATGAGTAGGCAGGAGAAATGAGAGAAGTAAGCTCCCAATGAAAAACAATCCAAAAAATTTTACTAGCACAATATATTGCCGGAGGCAATGACAAGTGGATGTATCTGAGGTGGAATCAAAGGTGCTTGGTGACTATCTCCACTAACTCTGCCCTCCTGAAAATGGCGACCTCAGCCACGTGGTAAGGCCAGAAGGAATCAGAATCTTCAGGTCAAACTAAAATGATTAACCCTGAATTGTGAAGCTCCCTTCACTGTAGTAAGGCCCTTAAAAGCCTCTAACAGCCTCTAAAAGAAAAACACACAAGCCTCATGCTGAGGCTTCAGCAGCCTGGGAAATAGCAAAAGGGAGAGGGAGGGGTGGAGTGAAGCTTCTAACAGCCTCTAAAAGCAAAAACACACAAGCCTGAGTGCTGAGTGATCTGAAGGAAATCTAAATGAGAAAAGAACCACGGAGAGGAAAAAGGGGGGGAAATTTACAACCTGAGTCTGGAGATAAGAACCAACACGTCTTGACTGGGTGAAAACTAAGTCGGAACTGGGTAAACATGACCCAGCAAGAGGCATGGCTATCTCACAGACTTAGTCTAATTGGGTAGAACGGACTTCAGGAAACCCAATCTGTGGATTATCCATCCTCATGCTGGAAGAACCTCAGTTATACTGAATCCTTTTAAGCAGGGCTTTTTTTTCTCATAGAATGCCCAGAACGGAGTTCCGGCACCTTTTTGGGATGGAACCTTGTAGGGTAGGCAAGGTGGGTTGTATAACATGTGTGAGTTCTGGCACCTTTAAAGAAAAAAAAAGCACTGCTTTTAAGTAATTATAGGTAAGGCAAATCTAGTGATTTCCGCAAAGTTTAATGGGTGACCCAGATTCTCTTGGATCAAGCCCAGCATTATTTGTTTATTTAGACAGGTCCAAAATATCTCTATCTCTCACAGTTCTTGAGATGGTTACAACAACATAAATGAACAAACAAACAAGGGAGAACTGCCTGATATCAACATGCACACTCTTTCATGTCTGATTACTACACTGCAGTTGCAGGGAGGGGGGCTTAGTTTGAGGGAGGAAAGGTTTAGGGTCTTTGCATTGTTGTTACTTTCTTGGCCTGCTGTGTGCTTGGTTGTTGCAATTTTGAATTTTATGGCTTTTGCATGTGATGCAGCTTAAAGATTTACAGAAAGATAATTGAACTAATCCCAACAGAATCTAGTTGGTTTGTTTATTTCACTAATAAAAGTTTTCTCCTTGGGGGAGTCACGCACAACTGTGGCCTAACTTTTTAGAGGAGTTTTCTTACTGTTATAGACTTTGTATTAAAGCAATATGCTTTATATTAAATAAGCATAAATATATCTCAAATCGGTCTACTCATGAAGGGAATGCTTGTTTTAAAAAGGGAATCCTGTCAAGCTTTTGAGGATAGAAGATATCAGTATTCAGCATCCCTACCTTCTCTTCCTCCCTGCCTCCCTAAAAAGCATCCTCTTTGGCTCTCACAAATACAGAGCATCTGCAACAAGAGTATTTTCCTTTGATTCACTTACTCCCTGACAGGACAACCATTTCACTGACAGCTGTGCTCCTTGGCTTGGCAATCCCCTGGGTGGAAGCTCAGATTCATGGTCCATCAGGAACAACACTGCTATTGGTATGCAGGACCAGAAGAGTCACCACCTGCCTTCCCTAGGTGTTTCATCGATCAAGCCAAAGTGACAACCAGCATCTTGTCTCTCTTTCCACACTTCCAGCTCCTGCTAATCAATGAAATAAAATAAATTCTTGCCTCTCTCTCCAGACCTCACACCCCCTGGGTTTTTCTTCAGTATTTGTTCCAAAATAAAAATCTGACACAACATTAGGCCTGTCTTGGAGAAGCTCTCTTGTATATTCTACATAATAGCCAGGGGACAGAATAGTTAAATATGGAACACCGGATGCTACCTAATGCTAAATTAGAGTGTGGGCCTAATTACAAGGATCTCCCTGCAGGATAAGCCAGAGTTTGTTGGAAGGTAACTCCTGTAAGCTACATGCTAATAGACAACCGTTATGGAAACTGTACTCCAAAATATCTAGATAGCAGTAGATTGCTTTTCCCTAATCTAGTTTGAATGGCAGATAGCAGTACTGAGAGTCTTTATATGAATAGTAGGGATAGTAGCTCCGGTTCCAACAAGGCCATAATTGTTTTTAGGGGATTGAGTTTTAAGATTAAGCATTGGTTTTAAATGATCGGACTAAATTACTTAATCTATTTTTAATAACCTTATCTTTTGATGTTTTTAATTGTTTTTAAGATTATGTATTGGGTTTTTTAATGATTGGGCCAAATTATTTAATTTATTTTTAATAATTTTACCTTTTGTATGTTGATGTTTTTAATTGGGCTGTACACCGCCCCGAGTCCTTCGGGAGGGGGCGGTATAAAAATCGTATAATAATAATAATAATAATAATAATAATAATAATAATAATAATAATAAAAAATGCCAGGGGTCCAAAACTGAGATTTACTACACATAGAATTTGTGTTTCACCTCTGTGCTGTCTTGCACTTTGTCAGAATGGAATTTTAATTTCATTTTTAATTTATTTAAACTATTTATAACTCAGATCTACTCAGAGGATATCATGGTGGACTTCAAGCCACAAAATACAGAAACTAAAATCCAGTAAAAGAAATAATAATTTTAAAATGTACTGTAATGATGGTAATAATGGTGACAAGAGGGAAACAAAGTGATATGAGAAAAAATCCCAAAGTTCAGGACTGTTCACATAGCAGAGAGACTGTATTTGTCAGTAACTATAATGCAGATTGATACGTGCATATCACACATACCTAAAGCTAAATATTCCTGTTTCAACTACTACTATATTCACATTTGAGATAATGTAATGGTCTAATTCATGCATTTAGTTATCTCATTCCAGTCTCTGAAATCAATACAACTTAATCGCTCAATTCCACTGAATTACACTCTATTACTGTGTGCTACATTTATTTACACGTTATCTTTCCTTATTTATACAACAAGGAATAAATAATAGTTCCTAAGAACTATTCAGGTTTTGATGGGATAGTTTACATTTACCTCTTCTGGTTGAAAATGCATTTCATAACATTAACATTTAAAATGGCACTGGAATTACTTTCCCACCCCACCCCCACCCCGGTAAAGGAATCCAAACTTCCAAACTACATTTAAATATTCTGTATCTATCTGTATCCATATATTTAATCACCTCTAAGCTTACAATGGCCCCACTGAACTCATTCTGACTTACATAGGACATTTATATACCTGCAGTCTTAGGCTACTTGACACCTGTGTATAAACCAGCCAGAAATGAAATTGGCTGAAGAAACCCCTTCCCATATTTCAACCTCTTTCTTTGCTTTAGCCATGGGGATGTCCGATGTTCTGTCTGAGCAGCACTACCGGTAACATCAGCCCATTGTCTTCTTTTCTCATCCCACCCTCATCAGCAAAGCATGGACCAATACAACTATAGGGTTTTCTTTGTTCATTTCTTGGGACAGCAAGGAAGTGGCTTTCCTTGCTGTCCCAAGAAATGAACAAAGAAAAACCCATAGTTGTATGATTATCCCCGTCACTTGATTTAAAAGGGAAATTAGCAGAATCTGGTCCAGCCCAGAATGAAATAGCTCAGAAGGGCAACAACAGAGACTGGCAATGGGGGGGGGCACTCCTGCTATGCAGCATATATTAGCCAGGTGAATGGATGGGATTGCATATAACAAAATGAAGTAGATCACATAGACCAGAAGGTACTGCACTACTTGAGCCAGCATATTAGAAAACTGCTTTTGACTTGTAGCAGGAAAAGAAGCTGGAGGATTCCATTCAGGTGAATACAGGTAGTCCTCAACTTATGACCACAACTGAGCCCAAAATATCCATTGGTAAGTGAGACATTTGTTAAGTGAGTTTTGGCCCATTTTATGACTTTTCTGGTCAGGGTTGTTAAGTGAATCACTGCAGTTGGTAAGTTAGTAACCTGGTTGTTAAGGGGATGCTGCAAAGGTTGTAACTATGAAAAATAGTCATAAGTCACATTTTTCAGTGTCATTATAACTATGAACAGTCACTAAGTCATGGACTACCCATAAAAAGTATCATGCATATGGAAAATCAGCCCTTAGACATGTAACATTATGCTGCAAATTAGTGCCCCAATTTGCAGCTTCTAAAGTTCAAGGATAAAAGTTTAATACTACAACAGGACAAAACAAACAAAACCAGCAATGTGCAATTCTATGCCGTATTGTGTTAGTTCTGTGTTTCCATATTTAACTAGACCTAAACACTATCTACCAAGTCATTAATTAAGCACATTCCTTTGTTCTACCTTCGGCAAAAGGACATGTTTGTATATTGCACAGGTTTTTTTTACAGCTAGCTCATTATTTGACTTGACTTTAGACCAAGCCAAATAATTCTGAGCAGCCCAACACTTGACATTTCATAATTACACCCACAGCAAAAATAACTCATGAAGGCTCAGTGCAACAACTGTTAGGTTGCCAATTGTTCCCCAGCACAACATGAGAACAGCTGTACGTTTTTTTTTTAAAAAAGAAAGAACTGATCCAGGTTAGAATCTAATTGGACAGCATAAACTCTGGTCGCCGTAGCATTTTGGACACACATAGTAATCCTCCTGTTGTATCTCAGGAGTAGTCAACCTAGTACAATCTGTGAGCATCGAGACTCCATGTACCACTCTCTCATGCCTGCCCGATCTAATTTTTTGTTTTTGTTTTTATGCTTTTAATTAAAATAACAAAATTTGGTATCTTGTATAGAACAAATCATCAACATTTGTTTTCCAAATACAAGACAACCTTGGCAAATGATAATGGATTGGGTTTAGAGAGACAAGTGTCTTGTCTCTCTAACTTCTCTGGAAACAGTGTCACCTGCCCAGAAAAGTTAAATAGTGGATTAAAGGAAAGTGAGTGGTAGAGGTAGAAAGAATGGGGAGAATACCTTCATCAGCTCCCTTCTGAGAAAACTGGTCTTTTGTATCTGGTCTCACTTCAGCAGCCATTCTGTGAACAAAAGGCCCCTCAGGGCAGCCAATTTGTGAAGGCATCCACATTTCAAATCTAGAACCAAAAGACTACTGCTGTGTCTAATGAAGTTTAAGTGCTCTTCAATGCAAACAATTCACAAGGGATAAAGTGCTTTTTAAAATGGCCAATGTCTCTAGATTGCCAATATTCAAAGTCTTCAGCCTGCATACTTGTAGAGTTCACCTAACCATCAAATGAAAGTTAAAAAACAAATAAATTTTGTATTATTATGTAGTTTCCATTCTGAGTTCTTTATCCCTGGTGATAAAGAACTATTTTAGTTCTATTTTCATTTAACTCATTAATCCCTCCTGCAAGAGGTCCAGGAAAAAGCTTTTTGAATACAAAAGAATATCGTTCTGGCTGGCCTTGGGAAGGAAACAATAAACCACTGGAAAAGAAAAGATGGGAAGCATGAAAAAAAAAATTAAATTAACCCCAACTTGAATTTGCTTGGTAGAAGAAAGATGGGGCAGAAGGAAATTCTGAAAGGCTTTCAAAATTTTGTTATTCTACCCTTCAATAATCAAGAACGTTCCTGGAATGCCTGCTACTTCTGTTTCTTGTTCTTACCTAGCTTGAAGACCTGAAATCAAGCCTTTAATTTCTCACTAAAATCACACAAATTCTTCTATCATTTTAAGGAACTTCAGTCCAGCAAAGCTGGTCTATATTAAATTTGGCTTAAATTAGATTCAAACACATTTAAAAATTCATAGCTCACAATTTGCCATGATATCAAATATATTGCCTAAGACAACCACCTTGTTTTGTCAAATCTAATCCTGTCTCTGAGATTTCTACTGATCCGACATGACACTCATTCTTCTCAGTTCAGAATCAATGCTTGGATCTGGTCATACTTCCATTCTTTCTATACAGTGCAGTTTCCAAATTCACCTTAGAGTGGAAGAAGCTGTGAATCAAACCCATAAGAGACAATACCCAGGTCACAATTTCCCCTTTAAAAGCTGCCTTTCATTGTGTTTGTTTATATGGTGCTGGCACAGATTTTGAGACACTGAGGCCAAAATAACAGTACAACTGTGCCAAATCCTAGTGCCAAGAAAGACCTGAAGGATAAATTATAAACAAACTCCCAATCCTGAAAATAATTTCCAGAACGTTATGGCTATGTAGGGGACCAAAGTGAACAGACTGCATACAACGCAGCAGTCCAGCAGCCAATTCAAACAATCTGAAATATGCAAAAGTAACACCTTAAGAAGTAATGTCCAAGTAAAAATCTGGCTGAGTGAAAAGTCAGAGAAAAGCATTTTTAAGCAGTGACTTGCTTAACAACCTTGAAAAAAAGGTTGTAAAATCCAGTGCAGTCAGATGCTTCACTGCTTAACAATGAATTTTCTGGCTGCTATTGTGGTTATATAAGCTGAGGAGAACTTATATCATCTCTTCTCTTTCTATTGGAAAAGCTGAAAAACCAGGTTAGGGACAGATCATCATGGATAAAATATATTTATGTAGTTGCTCAGAATCAGATGGTGGCATTTGATCAATCAATCAAGCCCTCTCTTGTAATTTTCTTCTTTTTTGGAGTTAGTAAACAATGGGATCAGAACTAATGGAATCTAGCCCTCAAGCCTCAAATATGTCCAAATCTTATTATTATTGCAAATACCAGTGACAAATAATGTTGCTGAAATAGCAAATGTCACAACTGTGATTTGGTATCCCCAGAGGTGCAATTGTTAAAGCATGGAGGATGAAAGAGTTGCCAGAAATTTGCATAAGCCCCAATAGATCTGTACTTGGAATGAATAACTGGCCATACTCTGTCCATGTGACTTTATGATAATAAAGGCAAACACTTTGAAAATTGAAAAAAAGGCAACCCTCTTTCTTTCCTGAAATTCACAATGTCTGCCCCTAAATCTCATTTTAAGCTTTTGCCTATCTGAAGCTGTTTCAGGAACTGAACAGAATTTCTAAAATCCATTCATTCAAAAGAAATAAATCCTTGGCCCTATAGATGAAAACTACTGCAGGTTCCAATTCATATATGTAATTTAGAAGCCGATAAGCCATCACTTATAAAATAAGTAAATAATAAATCAATAATGAAGGTTCTATCCAATACTACACTGCCCCCAAGCTTCAGCTCACCCACTATTTTGGAGCTCAGCTTCTAAAACGACTTGCAGACTGATGTTTTATCAGAGGATAGTAAGGGCTGATTCAGAGATACTCCCTAATCCAGGAGGATCAAAAAAACAAAAGGAAGAAACCTGTTCCTTCTGTTGTTGAGTTGGAAAAACGACAGTCCAGAAAGAAGAGCTTCTCTGAGTGTGTCAGCTGCCGGCCACTTATTGAATCTTAAGATGAATTAAAAAGGCACAAAGTGCAAAAGCTTTTCAGTTTTCTAGAGTATTTTATTAGGCAATATACAGTATTTGAAATACTGGTATAAATTTTGAATTTCCTTGGTTCTTTCAATCCCTTTCTTTTAATAAAGTTATTGCCCATCTATGAAAAAAGAATAAAATAAAAAAAGGTTCATTGGGTATCTTAAAATGAAATTAAAATTCTAACAAAATAACAACAGTGCAAAGTTATAAATCTCAAGCCACTTCAAACCAAAGGGAGAAAGAAAATGGGCAACCATCAATCCATGCTATACTCTGGTCAGAGAAATTGTCCTAAGAGTAGCAGAGCTAAAGGAATATAAAGCAATGTTTTAAAAAAATAAAAAGGGGATTGAATGTCAGACCATGCTATAATTAAGAGACCATTACTGAAAAGTCACTCACAGGTAGGATATGTTATTTTAACTCAAGATAGATAAGATTTCATTAATCAATCAATCAATACACTCATTCATTCATGTATTCCACTTGTTAGAGACCTACTCTGCTTTTTGTTCATGAACTCAATGTAGAAAAACAGAGAGCATGCGCAAGATGGAGGACGCTTTCCTGTAGGAGCAGCCGGGCTTCTGATGGGAAATGGCTAGAGACCCCCCCCAGGGGTTGAGAAACATCTGGGACCCCGGGGATTTTGGCAGCGGAATATCTTAGCCTTTCAGAGACATGTCTGCTGACTCCCTCCCTGCCGAGAATGGACGAATCTGGATGATAACAGCATATGTTGGGTGATGTTAACAGCGTACCCCCCCCTTCGGCCCGCGGCCTGCGATGAGGTGAGGAGCCTGCAGGGAGTCTGGATGGGAGGCCGCCGCGGAAGAGAGGAGTTTAGCGGCGGCTCCCTCCCCTCCCCCTCCCTCCCATTATGCGAGCAGACGAAGGGACTGCTGAAAGGCTTTTGGCCACCGTGAAAGGGAACAGCTTGGCCCCTTCCTCCCTCCCTACTACATGAGTGAATGGCTGGGAAGGTAGCTGAGAGGCGTCGGCGCTGGAAGAGTTTGGCGCCCCCCCCACCATCATGCGAGGAGCCTGAAAAGAGAGGAGTTTAGCTACGGCCCCCTCCCCTCCCCCTCCCTCCCATTATGCGACTGGACGATCTGCGAAGGGACTGCTGAGAGGCTTCTGGCTTTGGGAGGCCACTGTGAAAGGGAACAGCTTGGCCCCTTCCTCCCTCTTTACTACCACATGAGTGAATGGCTGGGAAGGTAGCTGAGAGGCGTTGGCGTTGGCGTTGGGAGATCACTGCAAAAGGAAGAGTTTGGCGCTCCCCCCCACCATCATGCAAGTTGGTAGTTTGGGAGGACTGCAGAGAACCACAGGTGTTGAGGGAGCAGCATGGACCTGGAGGTGAGGGAAGCAACGTCGTTGAGATTGGACTGCCTGGCTCTCTAGCCAGACCCCATCGATGCACTTTATCTGACTGGCTGCGTACTCAAGAAGGACTCTTCTTGCATTGCGAGATTCCCCTCTCTCGCAATCATGGCCCTCTGTTTTACCAAGGGCCTATCTCGAGGACGGACTTTGGAGTCCTGAGAGATGGCATGTATTAAATAAGGGGCTTTGGGGTTTTTTAAACAAGTTTTTAATGAAAGTTTTAAGGGAGGGAAGGGGTGGGGAAGGGGTGTCTAGGGTGGGAGAAGGAATTGTTGGTGGTGAGCAAGAAGACAGGCCAGGCAACGGAAGGGGACGGAGTCCTGAGGGTGCGGATGGGGGGTTGATTAAGGCTAATGTAGTTCCTATTAGTACCGTAAGCGGGAGGGGCAGGTATAGCGGGAGCAGGGGGCCGTATCATAATAAGGGAGTGCGCACCCACTGTTTACAAGTGGTTGTGTGCTCCGACCCCCAAGGCTCAACCGGTTCTCGGGGTTATCCAGAACCACAGGGCCCTGGCTGTAGGCTGGTGCTGTGCAATGCCAGGTCTGTGGTAAATAAGGCCCCCCTCATTCAAGATTTAATTTTAGAGGGGGGAGCAGATCTGGCGGGTATAACAGAGACCTGGTTGGGACCAGAGGGCGGTGTCCCTCTGGTGGAAATGTGCCCACCGGGTTTCCTTGCATTCCACCAGCCGAGAGCCCAGGGCAGGGGTGGAGGAGTGGCGGTCGTGATTAGGGAAGATTTTAGGCCAAGGGAGGTCACTGTTCCTCAGACGGCGGGCTGTGAATCCCTCCTGGTGAAGTGGGACCTTGGGGGTCCGAGGGCGGTGTTGATTACGTACCTGGCTCCCTGCCACGTGTCAACCGCCCTGCCCAAGCTCCTGGACGTTATCGCCGCGGTGGTGGTTGAGGTCCCTAGGCTGATAGTTATGGGTGACTTCAACCTGCCGTCCGTGGGCGGGGTGTCCGGTGAGGCTCGGGAGTTCATGGCTTCCATGACAGCCATGGACCTGGCCCAGGTAATTCAAGGCCCCACACACACAGGGGGGAACACGCTTGACCTGGTTTTTGTCTCTGGACAGTGGCTGAGTGGTCAGAATATAGGGGATATAGTCATTGAACCCCTGTCATGGTCTGATCACTCTCTCCTACGCCTGGACTTTCTGACCGTTGCACCCCACCGCAGGGAGGCGGAACCGGTGAGATGGTACCGCCCCAGGCGGCTGATGGAGCCCGAGCGATTCCAGGCAGAGCTTGGGCCAATTCCTGAGGTTCGGATACACGACTCGGTCGAGGAGCTGACGGCAGCCTGGGATAGGGCTGCGGCCGGCGCTCTAGACCGGGTCGTGCCTTTGCGGCCTCTGATTCGGCGTGCGTCTCGATCGGCCCCTTGGTATAATGAGGGGCTGAGAGAGATGAAACGCCAGAAAAGACGCCTAGAGAGCAGTTGGAGATCGAGCCTTGCTGAATCTGACCGAACACTGGTAAGAGACCATATTAGGTCCTACCTAGCGGCGATAAAAGCAGAGAAGTGTTCTTACTTCACTGCTCTTATCGCGTCATCAGATAACCGCCCAGCCTCCTTGTTTAGGGTGACCCGCTCCCTCCTTCATCAGGAGGTGAGAGGAGACCCCTTAGAGGGTAGAGCTGAGGATTTCGGAAAATATCTGCATGATAAAATCGCTCAGATACGGGAAGACTTTGATTTCAACTGGGTGTGTCCGGTGGGAGAGACGGAGTCTGGTCTTGAGACTGTTATCTGGGCTGAGTTTGACCCCGTGACTTCCGAGGACGTGGACAGGTTGTTTGGGGGACTTAGGGCGACCACTTGTTCATTGGACCCGTGCCCCTCCTGGCTGGTGCTGGCATCCCGGGAGGTGGTACGAGGCTGGTTCCAGGTAATTATTAATGCTTCTTTAAGTGAGGGTGTCTTCCCTGCCGCCTTGAAAGAGGCGGTAGTGAGGCCCCTCCTTAAGAAGCCTACCCTGGATCCAGCTGTTTTATCAAATTATCGTCCTGTCTCCAACCTTCGCTTTCTTGCGAAGGTTGTCGAGAGCGTGGTTGCCAGACAGTTCCCACGACACCTGGAGGAATCGTTATACTTGGATCCACACCAGTCGGGCTTCAGGCCTGGCTACAGCACGGAAACAGCATTGGTCGCGTTGGTGGATGACCTCTGGCGGGCCCGGGACAGAGGTTGTTCCTCTGCTCTGGTGCTATTGGACCTCTCGGCGGCTTTTGATACCATCGATCATGGTATCATGCTGCAACGGTTGGAGGGGTTAGGTATAGGGGGCACTGTTTTGCGGTGGTTCGCCTCCTTCCTCTCCGGCCGGATGCAGTCTGTGTTGACAGGGGGTCAGAGGTCGACCCCGAGACCCCTTGTATGTGGGGTACCTCAGGGGTCGGTCCTCTCGCCCCTACTGTTCAACATTTATGTAAAACCGCTGGGTGAGATCATCCGTGGTTTTGGTGTGGAGTACCATCTGTACGCTGATGATACTCAGCTGTACATTTCCATGCCGAACCACCCCAACGATGCTCTTGCCGTGCTGACCCAATGCCTGGAGGCCGTGCGGGTCTGGATGGGGAAGAACGGGCTCAAGCTCAACCCTTCCAAGACCGAGTGGCTGTGGCTACCGTCGTCCCGGTTTAGTCAATTGACTCCTTTGTTGTCTGTTGGGGGCGAAACAGTGGCCCCCGCGGAAAGGGTTCGCAATTTGGGAGTCCTCCTGGATTCACGGCTATCTTTAGAGGACCATCTGGCGGCCGTGGCCGGGAGGATGTTCTATCAGGTTCGCCTGGTACGCCAGTTGCGTCCCTTTCTAGACCGGGACTCGCTATGCACAGTTACTCATGCCTTCGTCACTTCCAGGCTGGACTATTGTAATGCTCTCTACATGGGGCTCCCCTTGAGGTGCACCCGGAGGCTTCAGCTGGCCCAGAATGCGGCCGCGCGGGTAGTGACAGGAGCGTCGTGGCGCTCCCATGTAACACCGCTCCTGCGCGAGCTGCACTGGTTGCCGGTGGTCTTCCGGGTGCGGTTCAAGGTGTTAGTGACCACCTTTAAAGCGCTCCATGGCATCGGACCCGGATACTTACAAGACCGCTTACTGCTAGCAAATACCTCCCGCCGTCCGGTACGCTCCCACAGAGAGGGCCTCCTCAGGGTGCCGTCGGCCAGACAATGTCGACTGGCGACCCCCAGGGGGAGAGCCTTCTCTGTGGGAGCTCCAACGTTTTGGAACGAGCTCCCCCCCGAACTCCGTACGATGACGGACTTACGCACCTTCCGTCGGGAACTGAAAACTTTCCTTTTTCAACAGGCCGGCCTGGCATAGAAGCTCCGGCTCCAACTGGGTGAAAATGTTTTAGGGGGATTGTGCAATTTTTAGGATTTTTGTAATTTTTATGATTTTAGGATTTGTATATATTGGGTTTTATAGATTTTATGGCCTAATTTGTTTAATTTATTTTTAAATATTTTAATTTTGTACATTTATATGTTTTTTAAATTTTAAGGCTGTAAACCGCCCCGAGTCCTTCGGGAGAGGGGCGGTATAGAAATTTAATAAATAATAATAATAATAATAATAGTATACACAGTGCTCACTCCTGTTTCTGCTGAGATGAAGTGATTGGCCCAAAGTCATTTCCTGGACTTTAATTTGCGTGTTCCTGGTACACCCAAGTGTACTTAAACTATAATGCTTATTTCCATAAGTAACAACTAATTCCTACTTACAAATGCCTCAAATTAAGGGTAGGCAGTTTGGAGTCCTTCAAGTTTAAAACACAGCTATAGGAATCCCTTAGTGATATCCATTTTAGCTATCCTGATGGGACTTAAAATCCTAAAGACCTGAGGACTGGTTATTCACGTCAGCATTCCATCTTAAATTACTGACTACATTTCATTTCAGGTAGCATTGTACCAAACGAGGTTCCTATTATTTATTTAATTTGTCGTGATTCAGAGGTGGGGGATAAATTTAATGGAGAGTAAGTGGAAATGGAAAATTATTTTTTAAATTCCAAGTAAGGAGGAAGCTGGCAGAAACAGCCTTGCTTCGAAGTTGATGTTTAAAGCTCTTTTAAAGCAGTCACACTCCCATAAGTGTCATGCATTCTCTTTTGCAGGAGGTTAAGCTGATCACGTAATGGAGAAAATCACAGAACACTGTACTGCATGAAACTACAAAATGAGAAGTTCTTTGTTTTATAAATTAAAGAAACACAAACCGACCGTCATGATCATCCATTTTCAGGGTAAATGACTACCACCACTACCAGCACCCATCTTTTTTTTTTTACTTCCTTAGAAAATAGTCAGAGGTGGAAAACCCTTCTCCACATATTTCCAAAAAACTCACCTACACATTTCTTCCAGTATGTATTTGTATACTGTAGAGACCCTATGGAAAATACAATTAAAATGTAAAACTTTGTATCTCCCCTTTCCCTGTCTCTCCCCCAACAAATTCCTCCATCCAGCCTCAGTTTATGACCAAGAAAACAATGGCAATTGTTAGCTTTGATATATCAGCTCAATAGGAGAGGTTGTGTAGAGAGCTAGGCCAAAATCTGCTGCTCTCTGCCCACCTTCCTGTTTGCTTGGTGACATTTCCACAGGAAAAGGGTTAAGAACAAAGAACAAACATTGGCACAGTTTAGAGAAAAACCACAGCCACAGCATCCATCTATCCAACTGGCCCAGAGCCTTGAATCCATTAGTATCCCAATTTTTTCCCAAACTCTTCAGGTAGCATTCACAGTTTCTTCCCACCAATTCATTTTATTTTCTCTCAAGAAACTTTTAATAGACTCTGAGAAGTAGCTCAAAATAATTCATTGAACTTACGGTAAACAGGGATCCAAATTCTGATTAACAGAATCACAGAGTTGGGAGGAACCTTAGATATCCTTGAGTCCAATCCTTGCTCAGTGCAGGATCTATTATTTTATCTCTGACCATCAAGCCTTTATCTGAAGATGTAGACATCCTCTACATACAGGGAAATCACCACTTCAAGTGGTAGCCTGTTCTACTAGCTACCACAGTTAAGGAGTTCCTCGTGATTCTTACATTCCTATTACAGCCATGTAAAAATTTTCTGGGTATGATAGAAAGAGGCCAGCCTTCTTCCATTTAGTGCCTCCTGGGAGTGTATTTGATATGCATTCCCACAATTTATTATTCTATAACAGTGCAATACATTCAGCAGGAACATGTTTTTACCTCGTCAAGGACAAGTCTCATTTATCAAATGACTCACTCCGCATGTTGTCTAAGTTATTTCAGAACTTAGTTTCTCTGCTCCAGTTTATCCAGTAAGTCTGAAGTATGTGACTTGAGGGCCACACCTAAGGTTTTAGATTTGTTATAACATATGTAATGTGATAGAAAACGAAAATGTTTACTACATATAAGGAGCATCAGTTAAATGAAAAAGAAAGGAAATCAAATTCAGGTTTGTTTTAGTCCTCTCTCACTTCTGAGAGTGCAAGCCACTCCATGCCAGTCTAAGATCAACACCTGGGGAAAAAATATGCACCTGTTTTATAAATAAAAAAGGATTTTAAAAAAGATTTTCTAAAGATTTGATTCATTTTACTTAAATGTAGTATAATTAAGTTATTGCTTGAATTATGCAATATGATTTTTGCTTTATATGTACTTGTAATATATTTGCAACATGGATAACACTGGACTAATTCATCCCGTAGTAGCTAGAATTATCCACTGTATTTTCTTGGTTGCAAGGCACTGGGAAATGCATGCAGGCTTTATGCTTTAGCTGAAGGATGGAAAACCATGGTTCGCCAGATGCTGTTGAGTTACAATTTCTAGATGTTCTAGTTGGTATGACCAATGATGAAGACTGCCAGGAACTGTAGTTCACCAACAGCTTGAGACCCACAAGTTCCCCTCTTCATTTTAGATAAACAAAGCACTTATTTATTATGAACCTGAATACTAATTTAATTCCTCTCACCAATAGGATCTTTAGAGGCAGCTAGCATAATTCTTTTGTCTTTCTAAAATTGGTAAATCTAGACCAGCGGTTCTCAACCTATGGGTCGCGACCCCATTTGGGGTCGAACGACCGTTTCGCGGGGGTTGCCGGACACCGCAGTCCACCATTTTTTTGGCCGTCGCACGCGCGCTGCGCATGTGCGGTTCAGCCCGTCACGCCGCGCATGTGTGGTTCGGCCCGTCACGCCGCACATGCGCGATTCGGCCCGTCGCGTCGCGCATGCGTGATTCGGCCCGTCGCGTCGCGCATGCGCAGTTCGGCCCATCGCATCATACATGCGCAGTTCGGGTCGTCGCGCGCGCCACGCATGTGCGGTTCGGCCCATCGCACATGCGCGGTTCGGCCCGTCTCGTGCGCGTTGCGCATGCGCGGTTCGGCCCATCATGCGCGCATTGCGCATGCACGGTTCGGGCCATCACGCCGCGCATGCGCAGTTCGGGCCGTCGCACTACGCATGCGCGGTTCGGGCTGTCGCACCGCACGCGGCACAGGTGGGGTCTCGACCTGAAAAAGGTTGAGAACCACTGATCTAGACTATATCTTGAAAACAGCTAAGATCATTATGAATTCATTCCTTTGATAACCAAGTATCCTTAATAGTTAAACATGGTTTCAAAGTTCAGGAATCAGTGTGGGAAAAAAATCCCAACTTTTAAAATATAATATTAATTCACTAAGCACATGTTCAAAAGAGAATTGTGTTATGAAGGCATGGCTTTAAAATGTATCATAATTGTTTCAGTATAGCAGCATAAAAATATTACTAATAAATAAGTCTAAATTAAACAGTATTAGAACACAGACATAAGAGCCGTGATGGCACAGTAGTTAGAATGCAGTATTGCAGGCTAATTCTGCTGACTGCCAGAGGTTCAATCCTCACCGGCTCAAGGCTGACTCGGCTTTCCATCCCTGCGAGATCCGTAAAATGTGGACCCAGATTGTTTAGAGAGGGCTATAAAACACTGTGAAGCTGTATATAAGCCTAAATGCTATTGCTAAATATTTAGAATCTGCAGCATCAATAATTTTGGGCATAAGATATATAAGAAGGAAATGCATGGCACAGGACTTTCATGGAAACTATAACTGATGCAGAATACAAAACTGCCCAAGGCATGGATTACAATCTTGACCCTCATTGATTTTCCAGGCCAATTTAATGGGCTGTTGTGGGGTAGCAGAGTATTATGTGGCACATTGCAGGCATTGCAATGGCTAAAAACGATTGCCTTGAAGGCAAATGGTGAAGCCTTTCAGCACCTTCAAGCAAGTTTCATTTGGAATCATTAAAATACGTCATGTCTTCCATTAGGAAGAATTCACTTCCACATGAAAACACAGACACAAATGAATCAAGCTGCACAATGTTTCAACAGCTTATAAAACATTACCACAATGTTTGCTCATTAGTAATCCCCAGACAGTTTTAGTTTAGGCTTTTGTCTCAAGAATACCAAATGCCATCTTAATGCATAACAAATATACGCAGTTTAAGTTTTTGTAGGCACCAAACCACTTTAGTAAATGTGTGAGACTTGTGCCTTATATATATATATATACACGTATAAATAAATGTTTGCATGTTTGTACAAGAACTCAAACATTTACTTATACATATGTATATTCACACAAAGTTGGGGGAGAAGAATAAAAGGAGTAATCAGGAGAGAGTCATATGTAGGAGAGTCAGAAAGCTTTAACTAAATGATTATTCACCAAACAGATATTGGATAGTTGAAATTTAATATGAAACTAAATTGTATAAAATAGTCTTAAACTTCATTTGCCATAGATTACTACAGATTAAGCAGAAGGCATGGATTTTTTTGGCAGGCATGTGCTTATCATCCTATTAGTGCAATAATTCCTGAGTCATTCTGAACAGCTGCATTGTGAATGCCACTATCAGTAATGTTTGCCTGTGCACATAAAGACTTTTACCTCAGTGTATCACTCAGTATTTCATAACGTATACTTGGTCCACAAAAATTGGATACCTACAAGGTTTTCTACAGCTTCAGATTTAATTGGAAAATGTGAACAGAGGTAGGATTGCTACAAGTAGATGCTGTGTCTGTGCCTTTTGCACACTCCAAAACACCTTTTTGGAAAAATGTACCATTCCAATGCATACAGAATTATTAATTTTCACAGCAAGAGAGCTTCTTTAACTGTTATATTTCAGTCAGTGAGTCATTAAGTTCAGTCAGTCATTAGTTTACTAATGTTTATGTAAACCACAATTAGTTGGCAACTCATGATCTTTAAACTCAAGGTACACTTCTTTATTCTTTAGAAGGGAGTTCAGGTAGTCCTCGATTTATGACCAGAATTGAACCCAAAATTACTGTTGCTAAGCAAGATAGTTGTTAAGTGAATTTTGCCCCATTTTACCTTTCTTTGCCACAGTTAAGTGAATCACTGCAATAGTTAAGTTAGTAGCACAGTTGACTATGCTTGTCAGAAGATCGCAAAAGGGGATCACATGATCCCACAACCCTGCAACCATCATAAATATGAGTCAATTGCTGGCTGGAGAATTCTGGAAGTTGAAGTCCCCACATCTTAAAGTTGCCAAGATTGAGAAATACTGATCTAGATGCTTGTATGAACCTATCGTCTAATACTGAGAGTAGTGGTCCAACAATAGACAACAATGCTCCAGTGGTTTATATAGAATTCTTTTCTAGCCCTCTCAAACTCTTGTTCATGGCCACGACTCCTGCCTTCAGTCTCATCCTCTGTAAATTTTAACATCCAGTGTTCTTCTATTGCCATAATCTCTCCTTTAGTCCTTAGAAATACTTTCCAATGTATTTCAGAAACACTTAGCTTCTTTGAGCTGTTCACAGGAATTTTGGAACAACCAAAGAATTTTCTGCTAGAGAAAAGTACTCTAAAAATCCTCCCTCTCTTAACACAATTATATATAAATATCAGACACTGAAAGATTAGCAAAGAAAGGATTTTTATAGAAACCCACTAAAGATGGGAAACTTCATAAATGGGAAGTGGTGAGAATATCTGGATGGAGGACACATACATTTATTTATTTTCTCATATTTTTGCTAAAGAAATAACTAAGTTGAGGTTACATTTTTATCCACACTAGAAAGTGGGTTGATGTGATAAATAAAAATATGTATTCATCCTGATTTCACCATGATACTTTCATGGAAGATATAAAAATATAATTCTGCAGGAAGAAGGATTTTTTAAAATACATTGCATTTTTAATACATATAGATTGGAATGATGCATTTTTAAGGACAAGTAAAAACCCAGTATCAGTTTTCTTTTCCCATGTGAGAAAAAAAGAGAAAGTACACATTCCTGAACTGTGAAATCAGTTTCTAAGACATTATGTCAAACTCAATGAATGAAAGGTATGAGATTGTGGCTATCATGTTTGACTTCAGCCTTATTCATGGAACTCCCAGAAATGTTCTCACCAGGCAAAAATAATCTCCAACTGCTAAAGTCCATATCTTGTTAATTTCATTAATGGTCCAGTAAGAAGCAGTATTCAGGGATCCAATCAACAGTAACCTATTATTTGTAGGATATATTATATTTATAGTAGCATCATATTGCTGTCCTCAGTTTCTCAGAGTCAAGAAAATAAGCTGGCAACATAGTTCCAAACAGTTGGTTCCACATAAGAGTTTCTGTACCCATCACTTAATAAATATAACAGAGATCCCTAATCTGATACCCTCTATGTGTTTTGGATTCTATACATCACAATCCATTGCTGGATGGTGCTGATGGGATGTGAAGTCCAGGTTGCCTTTCAAATATTCAAATGTGCACCCTCTTGTAATCCTCAAAAAAAAGTGGTAGTTGTACTACACCCAACTGAGTTGGAACTCATTTTCTGGTCTCCATCCAACAAGAAATATTTCAAGTACATATCCATTTCTCACACTTTCTTTTACACACTTCCTTTGACATAGAAATAGCTACTCTGTATATTTCCAGAGTTCCAGAAAGAGGTTATATCTGGAGAAGTGCAATTTAAAAAAGACTGCTTAATATTTCTCTCTGTGTTGGGATAGGATAGAAAGATGACATGGGCCTTCTGAAATTAGGATTTCTCAACATCAGAAAAAATCAGAAGAAGAAACTGGCTGGGAGACCAGAGGAAGAACCAATGGCCAGTCCATTTTTCTCTTGTCACTCTCCATTTAATGTTATCTTTAATACATGTTATAAAAAAACACACTTTAACAAATGGTCAATGCTGAAAGCATAGTTTTCCAATGTATCCAATATCTAAATGTGTTCTGTAAAATATCACATACACTTCACCTTTCCCAGTTGAAGTATACCAGTTCTACCAAGAAAAATTATCACTCTACTGAAGTTCATTTAAACTTGACACATGTTTTCTGTTAGTGATTTTTTTGTCCTGTCTGTAAGTAATCTCCGTGAGTTATCCTCATAAACACTGTCACCTAACATTAAACTTTATAAATATTTGGAAGCTAACCATTGGAACAAAGTCTGTATTTATGACTCTATCTTTCCAAACATTAACTGGTCTTTATGAAAATAATTAACCCTTCAGGCTCCCATGGTTAAATCTGTTCTTTCTGATGCGCCAAACAGGGATTAATTTATATTTTAAAAAACAGCAAATATTTTGGCATTGTAAAGTACATGTAGTTCTTGATTTATGAAAACA
This sequence comes from Bothrops alternatus, assembly GCA_034064705.1. Classification (NCBI taxonomy): domain Eukaryota; kingdom Metazoa; phylum Chordata; class Lepidosauria; order Squamata; family Viperidae; genus Bothrops; species Bothrops alternatus. The sequence goes on from JARGCV010000009.1 coordinate 11,610,400, forward strand.
ATTGGGACCAGAATTCCTGTTGTTAAGCAAGGCAGCTTTTAAGTGAGTTGTACATAATTTCATGACCCTTTTTTCCCGTGACTTTGAAGTGAATCACTACAACTCTTAAGTGATTTTTGCACTTGTTAAGTGGATCTGGCTGTCCCCATTGACTTTGCTTGTTCTAAGTTGGCGGGGAAGGTCACAAATGGCAATCACATTATCCTTGGATTTTGTAACTGCCATAATTACATGGTGATTGCCAAGCATCTGAATTTTGATCACAGGACCGGGGGATGCTGCAACAATTGTGTGGGCATCATCTGTAAGTCATTTTTTTCCTCAGTGCCTTTGTAACTGTGAATGGTTGCCCAAAAAATAACTGTAATCAAGACTACCTGTATGTCCTTGTCAAATTTACCCTTATTAGTATATAGACCAGGGGTCCTCAAACTTGGCCACTTTAAGACTTGTGGCCAAGTTTCAGGACCCGATATAGACTGCCACACTCCAGCGTGACATTGAAAATGTTTTAAAAAGAACAGGCCAGATAGCTGTCCTACATATGCCTCTTAATATTACTCTTGTGGTTATCAAAATAGTTGCCCTGCCTTCCCCCCCCCACCTCCAGGCTGAGCATTGTTGCTTACTTATTCAGCATTGCTGGGAATGGCCCAGCATTCAACTTTTTTTTTTTAATGAGAAGGGACCACTTGCATGAAGTCATCATTCAAATGCTGGCTCTCTTCCACCCCCAAGGCTAGCAACTCTTACTGCTGTCTTGACCTAGAAGGTAGGGTATTGCCACGTTGCCCTTTCAGGCTGCTATTCTTGATCCAGGTGCCACAGACTCACTGCTTTTGATGCCACATACTACCTTGCCCATTGTGACAGAGAGGTAAGGTTTAGCAAACTTCAGTCCTGCCACCCTGTAGCAGTCCTTCACCGATTCCATTTCTCGCTTCCTGTATTGCATTCAATCCTCTGGGCACTGCAGCTGGCCAATCAGATTGCTTCATAATGTGGCTTCATGTCCTGCAGTAGGGCTGGAGGGAGGCAGCCTTTACTCTTGTAAATGTGCCCACCTGGATTTTGAGTACGGCATCAGCAGAACTTGGATTTCTCATACAATGGTTCACTTCTCCTGGACTTTTTTCAATTATGTAATGAAAAAAGTTACACAGATGACCTATTTTAATGGTTTGGTTTGTGTATTTTAAAATCTTGGAGGTCAGATATGAATAAGCCGCCTAGAGTAGCCCTATGGAGAGAGTGGTAGCAAATAAAGTTACAGCGCACGATTATAATACAATACAATATAATACAATACAATAATAATGACTCAACAGATAGACAAAAAGACCAAATGCAACCTAAATATCTGGCTGACTGTGGAACTAACCATAATAATGGATAAAAACTACTCTCCTATAAAACTTTTTTTCAGTTCTTGTGCTTCTCTAGTTTTGCTTTACACTTCTACAAAACTATAAACTATTATTCACAATTAAGAGAAATAACTGTAGATACCTACTGATTGCTTTAGAAAGAAAAGGGGCGTTGTCTTACCTGAATGCCTTTTCTCAGCATGGTGGTATAGAATCCACTTGACTGGGTTATTTCAGCCTTCCTGCTCAGAGAGACTAAGTCAGAGCTTTAGTCCCGCCTCCCTTTGGGTGTGTCTTCCCAGTTTTGACGAGGCGAAGGATCCTGACAAAGTCTGACGCAATGACTCCAAAACACAAAAAAATGACAATAGCAAGCCTAGACCTCTATCCAAGGGAGGGTGTGGATTTTACACCACCATGCTGAGAAAAGGCTTTCAGGTAAGACAACGCTCCTTCTCCAGCATGGTGGATGTAGAATCCACTTGATTGGGACATACCAAAGCCCCCCATGTCCCTGAGGGAGGGAAGGTCTAGGCTGGTGTCTCCCTAGAGGAAACAACCTGTTGGAGAACATGTCTGCCAAATGCGGCGTCCGCCGCGGCAAACCTATCAATCTTATAGTGCGTAATAAAAGATGATGGAGACGACCAAGATGCCGCCCTGCAAATCTCCTCCACAGAAGCCTGGGTAAACCAGGCCGCAGAGGTTGCTGCGCTGCGCGTGGAGTGAGCCGTGATACGAGCCGGGACCGAAAGGGACTGGGACGCATAGGCCCAAGCAATGCAAGCCCTGATCCACCTGCCAATGGTGGAAGAAGAGACCTTCCTGCCCATGGCAGAGGGTTGAAAGGATACAAATAAGGCCTCCGACTTGCGAAAGGACGAGGTACGCTTAATGTAAAGACGCAGAGCCCTGTGGACATCTAGCTTGTGCCACTGGCGTTCTAGATGGTGAGAAGGATTTGGACAGAAACTTGGCAAAACTAAATCCAATGACCTATGAAAACCGGTGTTCACCTTGGGAATAAAGGAGGGGTCTAATCTAAGGACCACTCTGTCCTCATGGAAGGTACAGAGATCCTCTCTGACTGAGAGGGCGGCCAATTCCGAAATCCTCCTGGCCGAAGTGATTGCAACTAAAAAGGCAACCTTCAAAGAGAGAAAATGCAGAGAGCAAGACTGGAGAGGCTCGAAAGGAGCGGTGGTCAAGGCCTGCAACACAGTAGGTAAATCCCAAGATGGGTATCTATGTACTGTGGGAGGACCAGAGTTGGCCACCCCTTTAAGAAAGGCAGAGATAGCTGGGTGGTGTGAAAGCGGGCCCAGATTGTCACAGGTGAGGACCGTGGACAAGGCTGCAACCTGCCTACGGATGGTATTAGTGGACAAGCCCTTGGAAATGCCCTCCAGCAGATAATCTAAAATATTAGGGACTGTAACTGTAAGAGGGTCCAATTTGTGTGAGATGCACCACTGGCAGAAATTTCTCCATGTGGCGTCATAGATCCGGTTCGTCGAGGGGTGTCTAGAGGCCTGAATCATAGAGATCACCCCCAAGGAATAGGCCTGACTGGCTAGGCTCTCCCGCTCAAGTGCCAAGCAGCTAATTGAAGCCACTGGGGGTCTGGGTGCTGGAGCCCCCCCTGGCTGAGAGCTACTCGGTCCGGGGGAAACCTCCACGGAGGAGACAGGGACAGATCCACTAGATCTGCAAACCACGGGCGCCGCGGCGAATAAGGAGCAACCAGTATTACTTCCGCCTACTCCAGGATCAGCCTGCGGATGGTGGCCTGTAACAGCGGAAGGGGAGGGAAGGCATAAAGCAGATCCTCTGGCCACTTGCACCGGAGAGCGTCCGTCCCCTCTGCCCCCCTTGTCGGATATCTGGTGAAGAATTTGGGGAGCTGGGCGTTGGACAGGGAGGCAAACAGATCCAGGCATGGCCTGCCGAACCTGCTCACGATCATCTCGAACAGCCTCGGATCCAGGCGCCACTCTGAGTGGTCTACAGTCGACCTGCTCAGGGAGTCTGCCTGTCGGTTTGCCTCTCCCGAAATGTGCTCTGCTCTGATTGAGCCCAAGTTGGCCTCTGCCCATAAACCTAGTTCCATAGCCTCCTGCAGGAGAGCCCAGGAATGTGTCCCTCCCTGTTTCTTGACGTGAGCCTTGGCTGCCACGTTGTCCGTCAGGATCAGCACGTATTTCCCTGACACTAGGGAGGAGAAATGAAGAAGAGCCAAATGAATCGCCCTGAGTTCCAGCCAGTTTATGTTTTATTTGAGGTCCACCCTGGACCATCGCCTCTGTGCCAAATGGTTCTGGAGGTGGGCCCCCCAGCCGAACAGACTGGCATCTGTGGTCAGGACGAGTCTGGAGGGCTCCTTGAAGATGGTACCCTTGGACATTGCTGCGGAAGTCCACCACTGGAGAGATGAGAGAATGTGGGATGGGACCTGGGCCCTCCTGGTGGAGGCACTGAGGTTCCGCTTCTGGAAGGGCAGAAGGAACCACTGGAGGTTCCTCGAGTGCAGTCTTGCCCAAGGGACTATTCCCATGTAAGATACCATCTTTCCCAGGAGCTGTGACAGTTGGACCAGAGGAACCGTCCTTGCCCCCCGAATCTGGGATACTAATTTCCGGATGCTGACCCGGCGCTCCAAGAAGAGGTAGACCCTGCAAAGGTCGGAGTCTATCAGGGCTCCTAAGTGAAGGAGCCGCTTTGTGGGGACTATGTGGCTTTTTTTGAAATTCACAGAAAAGCCGTGATCCTGTAGAACTTGAATGGTGGTAGCCAGGTCTGACCTCGCTAATTGGAGGGACCGGGACTGGACCAGGATGTCACCAGGTAGCACTGTACGCGCATCGGCTTCATCCGCAGGTGAGCCGCCAACACTGCCAGGACCTAGGTGAAAACCCTTGGAGCCGAAGACAGGCCAAACGGAAGAGCCCTGTATTGATAATGCCTGTGTGCGTAAAAGAAGTGCAGGAATCTGTGATGCTCGTGGGAAATTGGGATATGGAGGTAAGCCTCCGTGAGATCTATTGAGGAGAGAAAATCTCCCTTCCTGATGCCGACCAGAATGGATTTTAGGGTCTGCATTTTGAACCTTCTGTAAACTAGAAACCGGTTCAGGCCTTTTAGGTCCAGTATCTCCCTCCATCCTCCTGATGATTTGGGAACCACGAACAGGATGGAGTAGAAACCTTTCCCAATTTGATCCTTAGGGACTGCCTCTATGGCCCTGATTTCTAGAAGGTGAGTGATGGCAGTGGTGACCAATCGTGCTTTTGAGGGGTTTCGCAAGACTGGACAGAGTAGGAAGCGATCGTGGGGAAGCAACTGAAACTTGAGAGACAGACCCCGTCTGATGGTGTCCCTGACCCAAGAGTCGTGGTAGTCTGCTCCCAGACCTGGTAAAACTGTTCCAGTCGTCCCCCAATCGGAATGTTCCCTATGACGTCACTTGGAACGTCTAAAGGGGCGACCTGAACCCCTGAAGGAACATTTGGACTGTGACTGACCCCTGGCTCCACTGTTCGGGCGGTCCTGTTGTCGATCCTGCCTCTGGGGAAAAGATTGGGAGTTTCTGGGCCAATCCCAGGACTGCCCTGCCCGAAAGGGCTGTCGCCATTCCCAAGAGCCAGCTGGGCGGAAAGACTGCCTGCTGAACTCCTGCTGAGGCAGCCTGTCAGTCTTCTTGGAGGGGTGAACCATGACCTTATGCTTGTCCTTACCCTGGACCACGAAGGGATCAAGGATTAGGCCAAACAAATCCTTGCCGGCGTACTTGGCAGTAGAGAGATGCCATTTTGCCTTTAGGTCAGTTTTCCAGTGCCTCAACGATAGTAGTCTGCGAGAGGCCACTGTGGCGGCAATGGATCTGGCCGAACACTTGGCCGAATGGAGAGACGCATTGGCCATGTACTGGGAGGCAGCCACTAGTTTAACTAGAGTCTGGTGAACTCTGACCTGATCGGGGGGAACTGAGGCCTGAAGGTCACGAAGCCACATGATGGCAGCCCTGGCGAAAAAGGAGGAAGAAGTTGCAGCCTTTATGGCCAACCCCGAACCCTGATGAGCTCGTCTGAAGGAGAACTCGAACTTCTTGTCTTCCGCCTTGAGAGCCTCTGCTGTGTCGCCTGGGGAGGCGGAAGTAGAGAACAGAGAAATTAAAGGGGAATCCATCGATGGAACCTCCAATAAGGCAGCAAAGGAGAAACATTGTACAGTTTCTTTTCCAAACTACTTTCCTTTGGAGTGGATGCCAGGGAGGACCACTGAGACTCCACTGCATCCCAAAAAACCAGAGGACAAGGAATCTGCTTTTGCTCGGTTACCTTTACTGCAAATAAAGGGTTAGCCTCCTGCGTGGCGGAAGTAGAAGGCCTCTCCTCCTGAACTGAAGTCAGGTTGGTAGTAATGCAGGCCTTCAGAAGAAGGGATTTGAACAGGGAGGGGTCAAATAGACCGAGGTGGAGGCCTGTTCTGGTGCTGCCTCTTCATCCTCTGACATGGGCGTGTCAGCTATGGCCAGGTCCACTGACTCCTTCTCCCCCAATTGAGAGGAGGATTCAGAGATATCTGAGCCTGCACCTCCCGGCTGAGGAGGGGAACTGGGAGGAGGAGGCAATTGTTGAGAAGGGACTTGGGAGTTCCTAGAGGAGGACATAAATTGGACAAAGGCGTGGTGCATGAATGCCTGAAATTGGCTCTGAGACCACATGTCCCCTTGGACCCTGGGATCAGTCCCAACCACCGTTGGAACATGAGCAACCTCAGGGCTCTGATGGATGGAAGAGGATGAGGAGTGGGGAGGGCCTACCTGTTCGGTTACCCCCAGAGGAGAACTAATCCAAGAGGCTTCCTGCACAGGTGCTAAAGGAGGCTCCAGGGTGGAAGTATCCAATGGGGCAGGGGGAACCATTTCAGCCCCACTGGATAGGAGCCGCTGTGCCTTGGAGAATTCCCTCTCCAGTGCCTGATGTCTCCTCGAGGCCTCTCTCTCGGCTGTTTTAGAAGTCTCCTTAGTAGTCAAATGCTTGGTTTTGGCCTTTTTCTTTCCCCCTGCTTCCAATTCAGTAGATCTGCGCTTTGGCTGCGCAGGGGGTGCACCAGAGACTTGAGATGCTGAAGGCGAAGAGCTGTCTGCCATTGCAATCTAGATAGAGCCGGCAAAGGGTATCTAGAAGTGGGGGGAACCCAGGCACGCAGATCAAGGTCAGAGATGGAGCGCAACCGATCCTCACACTGAGCCTTGGCAAGAAGAACAGTCAGACAGCAGACTACTCCTATCCGATTAGGCCAGGTGACTAAAGGCCACTACTAACAATAACAGGTGGTCAAACAATTCCCCACTCCAAGGAACAGGTCTGAAGACCTGTAACCAGTACCAATCCACTAACAATTACTGTAAAAATAGGATTATATGACTGCCCTGACAGCCACGGGCCTAGAGAGCAACAAGAAATCCGGCTTAGCCGGCCTTTACCCACTGGAGATCAAAAGGCGTCCGCCTATACCACTCCAACAGTTGACTATGAATACGAAGAAACAGTCCCCCCCGTTCAGACCTGTCAGCACAAATCAAGGCAAACTGCAGGGATAGAATGTGGCCTAGTAGGCCTGAACTTTAGGCCCCAAAATGGCGTCCGCCTGAGGGCCTCCCAAAATGGTGACCGCCTGTCGGCCATGCGGTCAAAATGGCGGCCGCGACTCCCGGATCACCCCACAACGATCAGAAAATGACAAAGGAAGGATTTGGGGCCAGGTCCTATAGAACGGAGTCGCCCGCTTTCCACCCCCCCCCCCGCAGCGAGAGAAACGTGCGGTTAGGAGACTCTGCCGAAAATCTGGAGGAACGCCGTCAACAGCCCTCGTGCCAGCTCCTCAGCAAGTGGATCGGTGAGGGAATGTCGGCAGGCAGTGAGGACCGCGCTTGCGTGAAGCCGCTCGGATCGGGTATTGAAGTACCCGAGAGTCCGGCTTGAAAGGCCTTGAAGGAGCCTGAAGGCCGGAAAGAGGAGGGGGTGGGGAAGAGCCCTTTCAGAGCTCACGGAGCTCCGATCCTCAAGGGAAAGGACGAAGTCCTTACCTGGTGGCCAAAGCTACAAAACCCTATCAATTTTAGCAATTTGGAAAAAAAATTATCTAATAAAAAACCTAATTAGGAAAAAAACTCTGGAGCCAATACAACCTGCGTTCTGCTGAGCCTAAGACTAAGTCAAAACTGGGAAGACACACCCAAAGGGAGGCGTGACTCAAGCTCTGACTTAGTCTCTCTGAGCAGGAAGGCTGAAATAACCCAATCAAGTGGATTCTACATCCACCATGCTGGAGAATGAGAGGTTCAACTAATAATTAGAGTTGTATAAGTTTTGGAAATGCCTATGACAATGTTTCTCAACCTCAGGAATTTTAAGATATGTAGACTTCAATTCCCAGAATACCCCAGTCAGCCATGTCATGACAGCATGACAATTTGGGGAGTAGAAGTCCCCGTATCTTAAAGTTATTATAATTGAGAAATACTGGCCAAAAAAGACTACATTTTCCTGATCTTTGTATTTTTGTTCCATAGATTTTATAACCTGAAGGGTCAGTTATAAACCTGCTAAGGAAACTCTTCCCTTGCATATTGCTTGCCCACAAGGAAAATGCATGTATTATAATCTAGAAAACACATCTGGGGCTTTTGGTTGTGTGCTTACTTTCTCTAATTTTGTATTTAGTTTAATAACTTCCCTAATCTGTCCAACATTGAAAGAACTTGTATGTTGAGGTGGGAGAATAACTTCTGCAAGGCAACAGGCTTGTTTGGAGAAGAGAGTAATTGTCCAAGGCACATGAATTCAAATGTCTGGTGAACCTAAAACTATTCCACATCATAGATCAAGTAGGATTATTATTGCACCACAGTGCTTCCAAAGCTTAGGCTGTCAAAAAATGCTAATAACTGAATCACTTGTAAGATTTTTTTCCTATGATGCTTCAAAAGCTAAAAGCTGCACATAAATAATAGAAATATGTGAGCTGAGTATCACTTGTTCACCCTAGAGTCTTAAATGAATCTGGACACTTCCTCTTACTCATCTCAGAAACAAAATTAAACATATTAGAAGCTATTTGTCATTAAGGGAACACAATACAAGAAATGTGAAAAGTTGCTTATCAGCAGGGTAACTAGTCAAATCAGCTTTAGTGACACTTCCTATTGAAATGGAAATGCAAACACTATGATGGCGACAATTGCATGCTACATTGGGGTGAGGGAATTAGTATTTCTTTTTTTAACTTTATGGTATGCAATAAAAGAAAAAAGTAACCTTAACAGAGATAAACAGAAAAGTTTGCAAAATAATCATCAAGCTCTGTAAGACAAATGTAGGAAATGCAGAAAACAAGAATCTCTTGGACTTTTGAAAATGTCTTTATTGCCAGTAGTGTAACATGACAGAACCAGAAAGTCTTTCAAAGCAGTACTGCAGATCAATGTATTCCTTTGGCAGTTTGGGTGGAGTCATTCACGAACCTCTTTCTCACCTTTTCCCTGAACCAAGGAATCTTTTCTGTAATGGTTCAAATATTTCCTGTGATTATTTTGCTCCCTCTTCTCTTTTCACAAGTTCTGTTAGATCACTATTTCCCAACCTTAACCATTTTAAAACGTGTGGACTTCTGCTGGCTGGGGTATTCTGGGAGTTGAAGTCCACATACCTTAAAATGGCTAAGGTTGGGAAACACTGTTAGACATTCCACTGAGTCATAAGTCTCCTTACATACCTAGCAAAGGAGCCTTCATATCACGTTACATCATACAATTATTGTTTGAATCAGTTCACTTAAGAATAGGAAAGTAGTGAGAAATCAATATGTAAGTTACGTGCAATCCAGATTTCTAAATAGTCCTTCTTAACAGGACTCTGGTGATAAAATTCTTGTTTAGATATCAAAAGAAAACTAAATGTTTAAGGCCACAGTAAACAGGTAGTCCTTGACTTCGTTTGGTGACTTTCAAAGTTACAACTCTGAAAAAAGTACCCTATGGCCATTTTTCAGACTTAGGACCGTTGCAGTATCTCTGTGGTCACATGATCAAAATTTGGACGCTTGGCAACTGATTCATATTTACGACAGCTGAGTGTCCCAGGGTCATGTGATCAGCATTTACGACCTCCTGACAGCAAACTCAATGGGAAAGCCAGATTCACTTAACTGTGTTACTAACCTAATAACTGAAGTAATTCACTTAACTGTGGCAAGAAAGGTTGTAAAATGGGGCAAAACTCACTTAACAACTGTCTCACTTAGCAACAGAAATTTTGGGCTCAATTGTGGTCATAGGTCCACAATTCATTAGGACAATTAGTTAGTCTAATGGTTAAGGGGTTAGGCTAGGACCGTGATAGCGAACCTATGGCATGCGTGCCATAGGTGGCACGCAGAACCCTCTTTGTGGGTACGTGCGCCGTCACCCCAGTCCTAGGACTTCAGCTGGGTTTTATAAAACCTTTTCGCTTTAGGCCTCCACCGCTGTGTGTAAAAAAAAAAAGGTTCAATTAATCAATTTCAACTTCTCGCAGGAAAAAAAGATCTCACAAAGTTGGAATTGATTGAACTTTTTAGTCCCACCCAGTCTGCCGTTATCACCACAGCCATGCCCACCAATGGGCCACGCCCACCCGGCACCCGACAATAAATAAGTGGATTTGGGTTGCAGTTTGTGCACTCGGTCTCTAAAAGGTTCGCCATCACTGGGCTAGGAGTAAGGAAACCTGAGTTCTAGTCTTGCCTTAAGGCCTAGGCCAGACATGTCAAACACAAGGCCCAGGGGCCGGATGCGGCCTGCGAAGTTGTTTCATGTGGCCCGCGAAGTCATCCTGGAAACAGTGAGGGAACGGCCCCCGCTGCCTTGGCCCTGGCCCAGGCCAGCCAGGAGCCAATGTACAATTTTGTGGTGGCCATCTATGCTGAAATGCATTCAGTCTTAGCTCCAGAAAGTCGTCCAGAAACAGTGAGGAACCAGCCCCTGCCGCGTTGGCCCCATCCCCTGGGTGCATGCTGGGGAGGTGTCACCCTTTGTGAGGAATGAAGAAATGCACCATGCCTTGGCATTTGCCCCGGTCCCACCCCCTTCTGGCCAGAGACCCTCAGATCTGTCCCACTCCTGCCCAGGCCCCCACAGGCATCCTTGAGGCAAACAATGCTGGCCATGCCCACCCAGTAGACTGCACCCACCCAGCCCCCCAAGGGCAACTGCAATGCTGATGCAGCCCTCAATGAAATTGAGTTTGACACCCCTGGCCTAGGCCAATGTTTCTCATTCTCAGGAACTAAGATCGGATGACATGACTGGCTAGAGTCTTCTGGGATTTAAAATCCACACATCTTAAAGTGTCCAAGGTTGAAGAACACTGCTCTCGGTGGTCAAATAAATATTCAGAGATTCCTAAAAAGCAGGGCCAGCCTCTTCTAACAGAACTGTTTATATTCACAGCTGACCAATCATATTCTTTCCCCTCCATTTCCGGTCTAAATCTCCATCCGCATTCCATGGCTACCGCTTAGCCTGCTTAGTTTTTATCAGGCTGCATTTTCTTCATACGCATTTCTTCTCCTTCCATGTCTTGTTTTTGTTTTGCAGGACGCACTTACTTCTACAAGGTTTGCTGTGTTCCTGAGCGTGACATTTTTTTTAATCAGTGGTTCCCTTTTGATTAGCTTTGTCAGCTCTTCCCCAATTGGATTTATGATACCAGAATTCTCCACCAATAAGAGAATACACAAACTACAGAGGTGCACTGTCTCCTCTGAAATGAAATGAATGTATCAAAAGGACACAACTTCCATATCGGATGCAGCCCTTAGAGTTCCTCCAAATATTACTGCTATTTAATTCTAGTTTTTAATAAATCACAAGGGAATATATCCATGATTCTTTCAATCCCAGCCACATTTTTAATAGTGGCTCTTAATGTGTCACTCAAAGGCTAATTATGGTCCCCAATGGTGAAAGAAGGATAGGGAAGAAAGCAGGCTAAAGTGTCTCCCAAATGGCAGATGGCTAAATTCCTGCCCCACAAGAATCCCTGGTAAGGATGGTCTAATTCAGATATGTCAAACACAAGGCCGGGAGGCCAGATGCGGTCCATGAAGTGGTTTCATGTGGCTCGCGAAGCCATCCTGGAAACAGTGAGGGAACGAGGGCTCCCTCTGCCTTGGCCCTGGCCCAGGCCGGCCGGGAGCCAATGTACAATTTTGTGGTGGCCATCTATGCTGAAACGCATTCAGTCTTCGCTCCACAAGGCCGTTTGGAAACAGTGAGGAATCAGCCCCTGCCGCGTCGCCCCCGCCCCCTGGGGCATGCTGGGGAGGTGTCACCCTTTGTGAGGAATGAAGAAATGCACCATTGCTTTGAAGTGGCCAGCAAATGGCCCTCACCTACTTCACCTATCCAGCTTGATGGGCTCCGGAGGAGGGGTTTTGGCAGGCAGCGGGGTGCTCTCCTCACAGCACCGAGAGGCTGAGCCAGGCGGCACGAATCCAAAAAGAAACACGAGGCCGCCCAGCCCTCAGCCTACCTAGTTTTGGCAGGCAGTGGGGCACTCTCCTCACAGCGCTAAGAGCTGAGCTGGGTGGCGCGAATCTGATGAGAAGTGTAATGCTGCTTAGCCCCCAATCTGCCCAGTTTCAGCAGGCGACAAGGTGCAAAGCTGACAAGCTTCACACTGCCTGGCTCAACCTCTTGGTGCTGTGAGGAGAGCGCCCCGCTGCCTGCCAAGACCGGGCAGGCTGGGGGCTGGGCGGCATTGCGCAGATAATGTTGACTCTCATGCTGCTCATGGCATCCTCTCTCCCAGAGCCTACCAAGCCAGATATGTAAAGTAGGTGAGGTCCATGTGCTGGCTACTTCCAGGTGACGGTGCATTTCTTCATTCCTCACTAAGTGTGACACCTCCCCAGCTACGTTTCTTGCCTGTTTTTCTCCCTCCCTCATCTCAAATATTTTCCCACCACTCTGTGGGGCTGGGCTTGGTGCCGCGGGTGCTCAAGGGCCAGGCTGGGCATTTGACCTCTGCTGCCCAGGGCTCTGGGCAGTCCAACCACCATCCAGCCCCCCCCCACATGGCCTGAGGGGAACAGTGAGGCTCCTACAGTAGACCATGCCTTGGCACTTGCCCTGGTCCCACCCACTTCTGCCAGAGACCCTCAGATCTGTCCCGCTCCTGTCCCCATAGGCACCCTTGATGCGAACGATGTAGAGCTGGCCATGCCCACCCAGTAAGCCACACCCACCCAGTAGGCCACACCCACCCTGCCCACACCCACCCGGCCCCCCAAGGACAACCGCAATGCTGATGCGGCCCTCAATGAAATTGAGTTTAACACCCCTGGTCTAATTTATGAAGTCTAGACTTTCTACTTCTTCTTCTCAGAAATTTGGGGCAGATGATACTTAAAGCAATTGTTTCTCAAAGAATCAGCAAGGTACCCTGGTGAGATTAAAAGCATTAAAGCACCAACACTGCAACTTTGGAGAATTTTCTAATAAACAATCAAGAAGCTTTAAATGCTTTCTCAATATGTCTTTCAAATCAGGCAAACGTGTTTTTTGAAGCATGCAAGACTTCAAAAGGAAAAGGAGTCTTTGTTTCATCTCTCACCTCTTGAGAAGAGGTGAAGATTTTTGTTGTTGTTGGGAAAGCTACTCTCAGAATTCTAGTAACAGTAAAACAGAAACCTGCTACAAATCGTTGAGTGGATGCCAATTAAGCACTGTAGTTTTAAAGCAATGGATCTGAAAGTTCAACTTCTATTAAATACCTCTAAATTATGGAATTCTGCATTGTGAAAAGCCTTGCGTGCTGTTATTAACAGCATATGTATGGGAAGCATGCATGGATAAGCTACTGTAGTTTTGGACCCTAAACAAAACACTCTGAAGTACATTTGTCAAGAGAAATACACCAAGCTAACACAGAGCCATGGAGACCAGACTACAAGTTCTTTGGGTTCAGACTACAAGTTCTTTGGGTTCCTTTGCTCACAGTCCCAATTTTTTCACTTACAACTATTTTATTCCCTATTATTTTAAAGTATATAACGCTATACACAGCAACAGCTATATTACATGTAGTCCTCGACTTACAACAAACAGTTCATTTAGTGACCATTCAAAGTTACAATGGCACTGAAAAAAGTGACTTATGACCATTTTTCAAACATATGACTATTGCAGCATCCCCATGGTCTCGTGAATAAAATTTGGATGTTTGGCAACCGACTCATATTTACGACAGATGCAGTATCCCATGTGATCACCTTTTGCGTCCTTCTGACAAGCAAAGTCAATGGAAAAAGCCAGATTCACTTATCAACTGTGGCAGGAAAGATCCTAAAATGGGGCAAAATTCACATTACAAAGGTTTTGCTTAGCAACAGAAATTTGGGGCTCAATTGTGGTTATGACTTGAAGACCACCTGTAGTACAGAACTAGAGGTATCATCCTTTTTCTACAATTTAAGCAATTTAATTATCCTATCATATTTACTTGTATCAATACATGTATTAAAAATGTAAAATCATCATTAACATTTACATCACAAGTGTACTGTTTGTATCTATCAGCTGTAACATTTTCCAACACAGAAACAAGACTAGAGTGCATTTTCAGTCTGTTCAACCAAGAATAAATTACCAAGAGGAATAAAATCCCAAAGGATAAGCAGATATCCCAGCCTATAAAATCTGTACAATCTTTAAGGAGACAATTTCTCAAATTTCTCAAGATGGAGATGGTTAACAGCATCAAATTCCTGGGTGTGCAGTGAACAAGTAGGCTGGCTTGGTTGCTCCACAGTGAGACACTGCTGAAGTGGCCACAGCAGAGCCTGCATTTTCTGCGTCGCATCAGAAAAGTATTTCTTCCTTCCCCTGTCCTTACCATTTTCTATAGAGGGATGATCGAGAGCATCCTGTTATACAGCATCACAGTCTGATTTGGAAGCATCGCTGCTTCAGACAGTAAGGCAGTACAGAGAGTGGTGAGGATGGCTGAAAAGATTATTGGCAGTTCCCTCCCTTCCATCCAGACATAGCATATAAGCATTGCTTGAGCAGGGTCTGTAAGATTGTCTGAGACACTACACATCCTCTTCATGACCTGTTTTATTTGTTATTTTATGGGAGGAGGCTCCGTGGTATCCGAAACAGAACATCCAGATTCAGTCAGTTTTGTTCCATACAGTATTAACCTTGTGAACTCTAAAGCTTCCTCCTTCCGGTATGTATTCAAGATGGACAGTGATTAATATCTATATGTTACGTATATGTAAGGGTTTAGATCTATACATATGTTGTATATAGTATGTTTAAATGTGTGTTATGTATGTGTACACTTTGAGAGCAAGCAACCAAATTTTATTTTTAATGTGTGCCGTTATGCCCACAGTAAAAAAAAAATGACAATAAAGGTTATTTAATCTAATCTAATTTATCAAATCAAATTATAATACTAGATAGGCGAAGAAGTAAGGTGGAACAGATAACATTTCTAACACCAAATGAAGTTTACTTTGCCAAAAGTTCGTATGGGAAAATGACTTTTGCAGTTCCCGTGGAAATTTTAGGTTTCCAAATTTAGGTTACTTGCTGCAATAACATAAAGAAAGCAGGTTTGCAAAGTCATGGGAGGGAAAATATTTGTTGCTATCATGAGTCACAACACTTGAAATTGTACAACAAAGACCACTCTTTAAAAGAGTACATCAAACTCTCAAGGGTTTAGGACGACAGCAACAAATGTGAGTCATTTCAAATCTTTACCAGGAACACATGGAATTAAAACATGAACATTGGGAGAATGAGAAGATGCACACAATGCTTTTCTTCTCACTAGCCAGAGCAGAGCTTTGCAATCTGGCAGTTTCTCCATGAACTGGATGACTCTTTCACAGCCAGGATACAAAATACATACGTTATTATCCAATACATATGGAAAGTGTCAACATGGACAAAACTGTTCTAGAGATTTCTCCATGAAGACATAGTTCAACTTGGGGGGCACTAATCGAAAATAGATGCTTCCATTTGTCTGCTGAAATATTTCATAGCTCCCTTTCAGAATGGTGTGGTAGACTTTCTGCCTACTTCAATCGTTTGGGGTTAGCAGGGAACTAACTATATAATTGGCTTACAGTTGCTGTTGTTGGTCTAAATATTTTTGTAAATATATTTTTATTTAATTAAAAAGTCAAGATGTTTCTATATGATCACATCCTTGTTGAATTCATGTAGGAAAATGATATTTGCTGTAGGAAGCCTGATGGAGTCACAAGTAACATAATCCCACCAATCCCTGGGCAAAGGAAAGGAGTCCTACTCATCCTATTAACAGGATGCTATGGAGACTTCCCTAAACCAATGAAAAGGGAGATACTTAGTGAAAGTGGCTGGACTGGACTGAATCATTCCAGAGGCCTCTGCAATGGGCTCAGGGGATGTCCTGCTTTGATGATGTGGTAGGCTGGATTTTCAAATCACAGGAAAGGCAATGAATATCACATCCTAGGGATGTGGAATGGAAGCTACTGGGAAGGGCGAAACCTATGGAAGATACATGAAAATGTGAAAGCAGGAGGGAATGGAAAACTAATTCCAATATGTCAATGATAAGAATTAATTGCAGTCAGCCTGTTTCCCACGCATACAGGAAAGAGCTTAGATGTTTTGATTAGCCACAGTTGACTTTTACATCCCATCTGATTAACTTATCACAATAGATAACATTAGTGTGTGTGTGTGTGTGCGCGCGCGCACGCGAGAGCGCGCGTGTGTGTATGTATATGTGTATATATGCTCATTTTTGTTTCTTAGCCAAGGGAACCAGCGTTGTGCAAAGACATTTCTGTGGTCACGTGGACAGTATGACTATACACCGAGGCGCACAGAACTCTGTTACCTTCCCACCGAAGTGGTACCAATTATCTACTCTCATTTGCATGTTTCCAAATTGCTAGGTGGGCAGGAGCTGGGGTAAGTAATGGGACCTCATTCCATTGTGTGGCGCTCGGGTCTCAAACCTGGGCTGCCAGCTTTCCAACTGACAGTCATCCTGCCGCCTAGTTAACAATACATTACTATACAGCATATCCCTAGTATATTGTTATTGGTTAACCATAGTTAATTAGTTGAAACAAAGCAGCTTCCGCTCAGTGTATTTGGTTTAGTTTTAATTTAGTTGACTTCAAGCAAATCAAAGTTAGGGTTAAACATAGTTAACTATATTTGAAACAGGTTAAATAATTTAAAATAAAATTCAAAGCTTCACTCAGCTCTTTGCTGCTATATCTGAGTCAATGAGGGGAAAACAAAAGTGTAAGTTGAAAGTTTGCTGCAAAGCATTCCACTCAGAGCAAGCCATTGTTTTTCTCATGGCCTCTGAACCTGCTTGCTGTATCTGGGAAAATGTTGAATCATATAGATGGGGGCACTCTCCAGGTCTTCCCTTAAATGTTGCCATCTGGTGCCTTTTCTGTGACTGCCCAGACCCTTTGCAATAGCCTCCCCCTGAGATTCAGAGCTCCCCCAATCTTTTAGCCTCCGAGGGGAGTTGTGAAAATTTGGCTCTTCAAGCAAAATTGGGCTAATTGAGTCAGCCAAATGCAAATGTGGAATTGAGATGTTATAGTACTGTGATGGGATTTATGATACTTTGAATTTATTTTTCCCACCTTTATTATGTTTATAAACAACTCAAGATGGTAAACTCACATTAACATTTTTTCCTCCTCCTATTTTCCCCAAAACAACAACCCTGTAAGTTAGGTTGGCCTGAGAGAATAATTGGTCCATGCTCATCCAATCAGCTTTCAAGACTAGAACGCACAGTCTCCCAGTTCCTAGCTTGATGCTTTAACCACTAAATGAATTGTAAGTCACTTAGAACATCATGTATAAGATAGGTAGTCATATATGTTTTCTACATGATTGAATGAATGTATTTTCTGGGAATCTAATAGTTGTAATAATACTCAAAAGATGAAACTTGCTAGCATGCTCTCAACTTCAAAGGAGCTTGCCATTTAATATGGCCACCCACCCACTCAAATTTATCGCTGATGTTGGAAACAATCACACGGTCAATTTCCTTGTATTTGTTTATGACTGGATTGCACATTTTCAATCTGTGAGCACATTCAGTGGGACCATTTCTAGAAAAGCCAGAAAAAAGAGGCCAGCCTTCACCCTCGAAACCATCCCACTTATACCCGATAATGCCTGTGTAACACATTTCTGCCACAGTCACAGAACTGTGAAAAAATGATGACCCTGTCAACAAACTATAGACCCAAACAGTTCAGTCAAACAGTTCAGTCATGTATTGTTTCCTGTCAGGTTTGTGTGTATCTCAATTTTCTTAGGAGTAAAAATGTAAGGTACGGTAAATATTACTATTTAAATATGAAGCCTGCATATAAAACTCCACTGAGAGTAATCCAGAAAAATACTGCTTTTATAAGTTACATAATTACTTTTTAAATGCTATAATAGCGCTAAGAGGTAAATGCAAAAGCAACAGTGCTTTCTGCCTGCCCACTTCTAAAATAAACCTTAAAATGCTCCCAAATCTTCCTCACACCAATTAATGTCATCCAGTACATCATGAATACCAGCCTGACTAGAGATAACAGGATTTTTCATCCATCAGGAAGACACAAAATAAGAGATGACTGGTCTTAAAAGTTTCATCAGCAGCTGCATTTCCCTTAAGGAAAATTACAATACATGACCAAACCAAACTTGAAAGAAAATAGCTAGAGCCTCCTGAAATGTAAGAGTCTATACGCTGAGATTTCTTTCATAACCTTTGCTGCACCTTCTTAGGATAAGAATACTGCTAGCTGAATCTGTCCATTAAATGAAGGACACAGCATGAGAAATAACAAGTGGGAACAGAATGCTGGAAAGTATTTGGTTTAGGACAGATCTCCCTACGGTGGCATGTGGTGTTTGGCAGTGGATTTGCTGCCTGAAAAAGTGATTTAATTCCACCTTAATTTTTTCCTTGCAAAAGGTGTATGGGTAATTGGTACTCCTAAAACTTACACTTCTATTTTGTAGCACACCAACCATGACAATGAATACATATTACTCTGGGTAAAAATAGTGAATATATTTTTCGTATTTTTCATTACGATTACAAATGTAATTATGTACATGCAAACACATAATACTGTGCCACATAATGTACCGGTATTTACATTACATTTACAAAATACATTGCATTCCTCATATTTTCCTTTGTAATTTTGAACTTAATATAAAAAGTATACTGCAAAATAATCATGTATACACACACGCACACATATATGCATATACCTGGTGTACGTGTATGTGTGCATGTCTATCTGTCTGTCTAATATAAATATACACAGGTACACACACACATCCACACACACCCTCTCAAGCAATTTCTCTATTTTCATTTCCTTTAGTTTTCGGTTTATTATCTCGATGGGTAACAACAACAATAATTCACAGATTAAACAGAATTGACTTAGAGAAAGAAATTACCCTAAAAACCCTTAACCATCTTTTTTCCTTTTATCTGAAGTACATTTGAATTACTAGTGTGGGTCTTTTGTTCCCATTATGACTAAAATTTAACATTTTTTGGTAACTTGGGCAGCGAATAAGAAGAAGGGAACATACTAGGCATTCTACAGAAAAACAATGAATCTGTTACCACAATCCATTGGTAAACTCCAAATAAATCTTGGGAAAACCACTTTGAAAGGATTCATGCCTCCCCAAAACTTTTACTTTGTGTAATATTAAGTTTTGTGTGGAGACTGAAATCCTGTATATCCTCCATTCTATTACATTATAAGATCTTTCAAAGCAGGATAGATTAAATGTGTAAGCAATAAATACCAGAGAAAGGAGTCCCACAACTGAAGTTTCAACACTAAATTAACAGTAACTCTTTCTCCCTTAGTCTGTTCCAAAGATCTAAACAACATTGCTCTAATTATAGTTGGAGCAAAGACTAAAAATCAACATACATTTTAGCTATAAACCTCTGAACCTTTGATCGTTGCCATTTGATGTTACCCTAGATTCGCGGGTGTAATCAAATAAAAAGAAGCTTTATATTTCCAAATCCATCTAGAAGAAATTGAAAAAAAAATGGATGGAGGAGAGGAAAGAACAATGTATCAACAATTTCAAAATACTTATAAAGAGTTCTTGGTGCTCTTGGAGGTTGGTTGTTTCCTTGCATATGTTTCATTCCCCAACTAGGTAACTTCAGTGCTAGTGAATATGGAATTTGGTCTGTTTATATGTGGTATCTTGCCCTGCCAGTGATTGGGGGGGTGTTTTATTCTTGGCATTTCCTTGGTTGGGGTATTGTTTTCTGCTTGCTAATTTATCTGGTGTTAATCGCTTATTTGGGCACTGACTGCTGGAGAGAATGTATTTTAGGTTTTTTTGTTTCCTTTTTAGCTTTTTATAGTGTGTAAATGTTGTTTATTTTTATATGTACATCAGTGGCTGATTTGTCTGAATGCCAAGCTTCCAGTAATGCCCTAGCATTTTTTCATTTAGCTTGATCCAGGATGCTCAATTTCTCAGTCAAAACTATGGTTGAGTCTGTCAGTGTGTTATGAGATTAAGGAGCTTTCATTGTGTCTTCTGACTGCTGGTTGAGTTTCTTGGATATGATCTGCTAATCTTCTGCCTGTCTGTCCTATACAGTAGGACACTGTATCTTGTAGATCAGGGGTCACCAACCCCAGTCCATGGGCCAGTACCGGGCCACGGCATGCCAGCACAAACAAGGAAAGCCCCATTCATAGCATGCAGGCAGCACACAAAACCATGCCCCCCCCTCCAGTCCATGGAAAATTCTCTCTCCACGTAACCGGTCCCTGGTGCCCAAAAGGTTGGGGACCTCTGTTGTAGATGACTCCTGTTCTTGTTTCTTGAGCTGCTAGGTCTTTAAGATCTTTTGAGGGCTTTAGTTGGTTTGTGTGCTAAGGCAGTGGCCTTTTGGGCACTAGAGACTGGTTCCAAGGAGAGAGCTTTTTCTGCGGACTGCAGGTGGTGTGCTTTTGTGTGTTGCCTGCATCCTGTAGATTGGGCTTCACTTGTTTCCATGGCTCATACTTGGTTGTACGCGTGGGTGTGTTGTAGTTTCAAGATACTGCATTACAGTCTCAGCTATAAATTTTGAGAATAATCGTTTGAATGTTCTGATTTGTTGGTGTACTTGTCCATCAAACTGAAAGTAGGAAGGTAGGCAGAGGTTGATAAGGTCCGTGATTCTGTGTTTCAATCATAAGGTATTTAGCTAGATTGGTATATTGTGGAGTACTGCTGCCATGGATTCTTTCACTAGTTCTGGATCTCTGAATGTCAAGAGTGTTGTGGCATCACATTAAATCATAATTTCATCTTCTATTTTTAATGCTTTGATTTTCTGGAGGCACTGTGGGGAGCTGATAGAACATTCATTCTCCTTTGGAAGATGCTCAAGATTTTTTGTAAGTTCTTTAGCTATGTAATATGTTGGGACCCCTTGTACAGTAATGACATAATCGGATGAAGAGGTTTGTATATTTTAGGGTATCCATTGAGGTGTGGGAAGAGGGGTCCATTGTGTTCATGATGTTGTGTCCTTTTTTTATAATCTAATTTTTTTAGTCTAATCTCACAATCTTATTTTCCTATGATACGATATCTTTAAGTATAAAGGAAATCTGAGTTCTCATCATTTTGAGCAATGGATCAAAATAATAAGCAGCAGCAGTTTTAGGGCACATTACTGAAATATTTCAAATACAGTTTTCACTATACAAATCTATTTTTCAATTGCTAAAACCTTGCAGCTTTTTCTTAAAATAGATGTTTCAGTAAGAAGGACTGCATATAAACATTTTTTTATAACTGGTATTTCTAAATATTTGTCTAGTTTCTTTTTCCACTTAACCTGAAAAAAACCACAAAAGCAGAAGACTGGGCAAAAAGAAGAAATGTTAAACCAGTGGTGTGCACTGTTGGTTTGAGTGTCACACCAGGTTTTGTATAGCGTAAGAGAGTCGTACTTCAAAACAGGCCAGGACAGTGACTTTTACACATCAGCAGCGCTTCCTAGTAAATGGAACAACTTGCTGACATTTTTGAAGATGGTGAAAACCTTGCTTTTCTTTCAGGCAATGAGGCCAGGATGCTGCCTACGAGACCTCAATCATGAGTGTCTATGAATTTTGTATGACCTGAGATTTTCTTGTGAGACAATTTTTATTTGTGTATTGTAGTGCGGGTACTCTGTTTGTCTTCCAAAGTTTCACTAGCTACATTGGCTAGATAGGTGGCTATATAGAAACAGGCTTTTCTCTCTTTCTAGGAGAAACAACAAAAGGGGAAGAAAACAGGATGGCAATGGGTGTGAAGGAAAAAGGACAGAATGAAAGAGATGAGGTGAGAGCCAAAACAAAATTTAAAGAATATTGCCCAAAATACATAAATGCAAATATCCTACCACCATCAACTGGGTAATCATTCTATTGTTATCATTATTTTGCCTCCTTACATCCACCATGAAGATAAATAAAAAAAAACTAAAAATGATTATTTACAATTCAGCAAGTGATTTGATTCCAAAAATCATATTTAACCAGAATTTAGAGGGGGGGGAAAAGATCATTTTGCAAATGTAAACATTAGTTTACTCACACCCATAGAAACACTTAGTTTGTAAGCCCGAGGGCTTAATTTTGTTTCAAAGACTAATGTATAATGATTTCCCTCCTCAAATAATAAGAAATAATAAGGAAGGACATTTATCTGCTAGTTTAGTTTCTAAATGTCAAACCTTCGTTTACCATGTAGAAACTACTCATATTTCTTTTTATAGGATAACACTTGTAATTATTGTCCCAATTCTAATTTTTTTCACTTCTCAGTCTCCTGCCTTATTCATTCTGCCAGCAACAAGCTGAAAAAATAGGTCTTCTCCCCTGCTCCCCATTAAATACAATTATTTTAGACCGACATGTTTCAAGAAGAAATAAATCTCACTGAAGAAGGAATAAAGCTTACTGAATAAACATGCATAACATATTCTGTGAACATCTACTCAGAAACTTATTCATGATTATTCCCATTCCTGAGCAGTTAGTAAATCACATACTTTCAGTGAAAGTAGGTTTGTTTGTTTTTTTGCAAAAGTCTCTGCACCTATTAAAAAACCGATAAACAGCTCTTAAGTATAACCAACAGGGAATGTGTAGTTAGCAGCATTCATATTGAGTAGAGCAGTCCAGAAATCATAGTTTTGGGAACAGTGCGTTCTTAGGCCATGAAACTTTAATCTATTTACAGGCCCCATTTTAAAAACACAGCACCCTCAGCCAGTCATATTTCATTTTTGTTGTCAAAACTACTTCATTCTCAAACATGCACTGTTTATTTAGAATCCCTAGCTTGGCAGTTTGTGAGATTAAAACAGGTTTAGTACTCTAAGAACTAGCCACCGATAAGCCTTACATCAAATTTATGCCCAGTCACTAGAGTTGTTAGTACAGTAGCTCTCACTTCAATATTCACTAAACTGGGAAAGGGGAAAAATATTTCATTTCTAAATTCACATTCAGTTGTATTTATTCACTGCAAATATATATAAAACACATTTTATCCCATATCATGCTCAGTGATGAATCACACACTTTTCTGGTTTCCCAAGAGTTATGCAGTCTGTTTTGCAAGTGGCAGAAATGTCTCGGGACAGAATTTTTAAAATGAATTCTATTCAACAAAACTCTGTTCAATGAGAGATTTCTGATTACTTGACACTTGTATTAGTTGATTTGCATGATATTGCCCCATTCTGAGTCGTTTACTACTCCCTGTTAGAAATAGGACATGGGCTCTTGATCCAACTTACAAAAGTTGTGCCATATTCATGTTATTTCCACAACCGTTTACTGGAATATTTAAAAAAATGATGTATAGCTTTTCCTGGACTATGGTAATAAAAGTCACAGCTGTATTCTTTTTCTTAACACTTCCTGGATATCAATGCTACATTAAAGCTTAAAACTGTGTTAAATTGTGTACTAGTGAGATAAAAAACAGCATTTTAAAATAGTGGACGCTGTTGCAAAGTGTCGTGGAATTCTAATCTCACAGGCTGTGGCACAGATCTTCATTGCAATCTAATTTGCAAGCAAAGGCAAATTTCTTTGGTCTTGGATAACCACAGCCAAAGTCCAGTCATATCTCTGCTTCATACTCTAGTGGCAACAGAGAAGGGAAGCAATTAAATAATTCTGATTTTGTTTTCCAACTAGGTTGATGCCTGAAAGAACAAAAATGCCATGGACCACAGAGGTTGTACTTGCGGCTCTGTCAATGTAGAAAAAGAAGAAAATTGCCACATGCAAGTAGCAAGTAAAATGGGCAGCAATGGGTTTGAGAAAAATTTGGGCCCTATCCTGGTCAGAGGCTGCTTCTTTGATCACAGAAACAATCAGGCAGTGATTCAGGCAATGCCTGGAGCACGTTCTAATAGAATTTCAGCCTTGCCGTGTAGGCTTGATGGCTTTCAATGAAAAAAGCCCACGCTGACAGAAAGTTTTTAAATCCACTGAGCAGATAATAAAAGTTTTTGTAAATAAGTATAGGTAGTCCTTGACTTATGACTACAATTGAACCCAAAATTTATGTTGCTAAGTGAGACATTTTTTAAGTGAGTTTTGCGCCATTTTATGGCCTTTCTTGCCAGAGCTGTTAAATGAACCACTGCAGTTGTTAAATTAGTAGCACACTTGTTAAGTGAATCTGGCTTCCACATTGATTTTGTCAGATCGCAAAAGGTGATCGCATGACTCCGGGACAGTGCAACTGTCATAAATATGAGTCAGTTGCCCAGTGTCCAAATTTTTATCACGTGACCATGGGATGCTGCAACGAACATAAGTGTGAAAAAGGTCATAAGTCACTTTTTTCAGTGCCGTTGTAACTTTGAACAGTCACTAAATGAACTGTTGTAAATTGAGAACTATCTGTATAATCATTCCTAGGTGGTTCACATAAATTCATTTACTATTTTAGGGATCCAAGGCAACATAGAGTTGGAAAGTCTTGACCTATAGTAAAATAGACGTATTCTTTTTAATATTGTTGCATCACAATCTATGAACAACTTTTGTATTTATGGAGATCTTTGTGCTATTCCCAAATAAACAAACTGAAATGGTGGTAGAACATAAGAGACAGCAAATATATTATACATTCCTTAGCATAATCTAGTTCTGCCTTCTGCTCATGTATACACATGCACAGAATAAACTTTCACCTTTATGTGTAGCTATCAACACTCTAAGTAGCTACCAGTAGCCAAAGTGATTTTTTGCCTTATTGTTTCAAATAGAAGTGCTCAGAATGAAATCTCATTTCTATCCTGAAGCTAGAACAGTTGTTTTTTCACATTTGCCTTTTTAAAAAAAAAATTAGTGTAGTCTTCTTTCAAACAAAAGCTGATCTATTTTAAGATATGCCAAATTTTATTATCAGAAAACATTTTAAAGACAATATGACATAACAGGCCTAGAAAGATCCATCACTTTAAAGGGCAAAATCAGTATTTTTAAACATACAGGTTACGTTCACAACCCCTCTCATTCCTTGCATAATCAGACAGGCAAAAATCTGTGCAAGCTTTCTTAACAAACCAACAGGAGGCCTTTCATGGTTATCCCCCCATGCCTGTTTATTTACATGGACCTGATTCATAATGTACATAATATGATTGCAGGTGAGCCATCTCGGATCTAATTCTTAAAATGCAATTTTTTCTAGTGAGGAAATTATCCAGTTCACCAAGGTTTTCTCTAAGAACTTAACATTAGGACCACAGGGAAGGGGGCTTTCCCTCACAATACAAGATGCAATTGTGGGAACCAGATCCACTCATGTGAAGGTGAACACAAAAAGCTTTTTTCCAGACTTTATACAGGTAGTCCTTGACTTATGACCACAACTGAGCCCAAAATTTCTGTTGCTGAGACAGTTGTTAAGTGAATTTGCTCCATTTTACGACCTTTTTTGCCACTGCTGTTAAGCAAATCGCTGCAGTTGTTAAGTCAGGAATGCAGTTGTTAAGTGACTCGGGCTTCCCCATTGACTTTGCTTGTCAGGTCACAAAAAGTGATTACAGGACCTCAGGACACCATCATGAGTCAGTAGCCAAGCATCCTAAATTTGACCATATGACCACAGGGATGCTGCAATGGTTTAAGTGTGAAAAATGGTCACATTTCACTTTTTTCAGTGCCCTTGTAACTTTGGTCACTAAGTGAAGTGTGGTAAGTTGAGGACTACCCGTACAAGTAGGTGAAGGTCGCCTCTCTTCCGGATATT
Organism: Bothrops alternatus; assembly: GCA_034064705.1. Taxonomy (NCBI): domain Eukaryota; kingdom Metazoa; phylum Chordata; class Lepidosauria; order Squamata; family Viperidae; genus Bothrops; species Bothrops alternatus. The sequence goes on from JARGCV010000009.1 coordinate 11,636,191, forward strand.
CTTATAAAAATATTAATAATAAAAACCCCAATCCAATTTAAACACCTGGCTGACTGGGTGACAAACCATAATAAAATTCAGTCAGGAAAGATGGGCTGTTCAGAGGAGAAGCTCCGGGCCAATCCCAGAATACGATTCTCAAGGAAGCTGGGCTGGACGGACTGGCTGGAGCTGCCCTCTTGTCAGCCCGGAGGCCACCGTTTCCACGACGCCGGCTTCCCGCCAAGAGGCAAAGGGGCGAGCAGGTGGAGAGCGCTCCGCGCGCCTTCCGCCTCCCAGCGCTGGGCGGCCCAAAGGGAATCCCCGCTCTGACGCGCGAGGCGTCGCCGCTGGCAACTATCCCCAGAACTGAGATTACGCCGAGTTTACTAGCCCAGCCGGAATGCGGGGGGAGGGGAGCTGGGCTGGGCAGGGCAGAACTCCTCGCACGTCGTCCTCCCAGACGAGAGAAAGCGCGGGAGGCGCTAGGACCGGGGGAAACCCACTCAGGCGCGCACCGACTGACCCACCTCTCCTCCGCCGCCTCTTCCGAGCCACCAAGGAAGTCGGCTGCTGCGGTCATGATCGCCGACCACTCGCTCCGGCAGGGATGCGGACCGGGGATTGTCCCCCCCCCTCCCCTTGACAAGGCTCGCCCGGACCTTCCGTGACCCGAGATCACTCCAAGCCGCCCACTTCTCTCTGCCGGCCCGCCCGTGCCACTTCCAAGCGTGCTGCTGGCCAAGCTGCAACCCCCCCACCCATACCTAGATTATTGCAGAGGGAAAGAAAAAAGGGGGGGAAATGCCCCCCCTCCAGCCCCAATACTTACATCATCGAACAAGGATCCAACGTTGGCTGTAACTAACAAGATCCCGGTGTTTGCGACAGCCCCTTTCATCGCCATGATATTGGCCAAAAATAGTTCTGGGGGTATGTGTGTTGTGTATATATTTTAAATTAAGAGACAATTGCGACGTCTCGAAAAACTGCAATAAGAACAATAAATCTCTCGGCGGAGAGGGGGACCCGGGCAGGGAGGAGCGCAATCGGGAGTTCAAGGGAAGTTCAGCGGCGGGCTCGGGAGTCTCGGGCGGCCAGATCGACTTTTCTTCCCTCTTTTTCTCGTCTTCTCCGCGCGCCTCCCGGTCACAGGTCCGCGCTCTGCGGTGCCCCAAAGGAGGGAGATCCTCCGAAGTCTCCCACCGGGGGCAGCGATGCAGGCATCAGTGCTGAGCCCCGGGGCTCATGGTTGCCGGGTCTCCTCTACACAGCCCTTCTTCCCGGGGCAGGATGGGGGGGGGGGAAAGACTTCGCGCTTAGATTTTCACCTTCGCAGCCATTAGGTTCCTGTTTGGGAAGTTCCTCCTGCTGCCGCCGCCGCCGCTAGCGGTGGTTAGATCCTGGTGCATGGCAAGGAGGGAAAGCGAGGGAGGGGGGGAGGTGAACAAATTCAATGAAAACTCTCGGCCGCGGGAAAGGGGGGGGCGCTCCAGAGGTGGCTTCCAGCGCCCTTGGTCGCAGAGCGGAGCGGACAAAACAACCCCAAGCCAATCCGTTCGGCAGGAGGGCCACCCGCCTCCTCCCCGACTTCCCCGCATCTGCCTGAAATAACAGAAAGAGGGGCGAGCGGCACGGCGACTAGATCTCTGCACTCCCCTGACGTCACGAGCTTGACACGGTTCGTCTTAAAAGGGCAACGCCGCCCCACTCCCAGAGTCCCGCCGGGGCTGAGCCCTGCCAGCCCTCCAGCCTGTTTCCTAGAAAGGGGCCGAAGGAGATGGCCGCAATGTGCCTGGAAGGTTTGGGGGGGGGGAATGAAGAGGGTGTGTGGGGGGGGAAGCAGTTTGCCCGGCGGAAAAATACAGCTTTGCAAAGGCTGGCTTGAGTCGCGCGCGCACTGGGAATCGGCGAATTGCGCAACGGGCGAGGATGTGAAACTGGCATTTGCAACTGGGTCTGAATCGCACAACACGCTGACAGTTACTACTATTACTGGATATTAACGACCGTGCATTCAGAGAACGTGCTATAGTAACTTCCTGTCTCCTTGGACAATACATTTTCGCTCGGGGTCAGTTTATTGAATAGGATGTCCTTCAGGCTGCGGATGTGCTGCTCTGCTGTTAAGATCAAGAAATTATCTCAACATTTATGCTGGCTCCCGGTAAATATAGCATCCAGTAACTCTTCAGGATAGAAAATTTGCCTTTTCCATTGTTGGCGCATAAATAGATATCGTTGCAAAGATCTTGGGAACAGAGGGGTTAATTAACAGTGTAACACTTAATATGTGCCTATACAAAAAAAAAAAAAAAGTTTCCAAATACTGACCCCAAGGGAAAGGTGGATATACAAGGTTTTAACACTTTCTGTTGCATACTCACTTGTGCACAGTTTGGGTCCAACGTGGAAATGATGGTTGTGAACTAATATCCTATCTTCCATCCTTCCATTGAAGCTGTAAGGACCCACCCCACTTTGCATCTTAAGAAGACAGAACTCTTGGAATATTTCTTCCAACAGGCATCTTTATTAAGAGAAAATAGTTGTAGGCGTTCTAGACAGGACTTGGGGGCCAAACCCTATGGTTCAAGGTTTTAAGGGGTTCCCAGCAAACCCATCCCACCATCCTTCCAGTGACAATCCCAGGCGTTACATTTCCACCCCCTTTTTCCTCACTGCCGGGAAAGGGAGATTTCAGAGGGGAGCAGATGAAAGCTGATGGCCCCATTGTTATGGTTAGTCCTTTTGGTGGTATCCACATTCAGTCCCTTTTGAAGTTGTACGGAAAGAAGTGAGGGCCATAAAACCCCTTTGTTCACCCCCCCTTCCCCTTCATCGTATGACAGAATCCAGAGAGGGCAGAAATGGGGTTTTCCATAGTTGATAACTAGAGATGAAATATAATTGGATTCTGACAGAAGCTTTACATGCCAAACAAGAAATTACATCTACAGTAAACCTGTGGCCTGTTCTATTTACTTTGGCCAGTACTTTGAACTGCTCACAGCTACTGATAATTAATATTCAGTTTCAGTGTGTTGTTTATTAACCAAAGGGCCGTATCAAATGATAATTAGTACTCAAACTTAAGTTTCAACTATCCTAAGAAAATTTCTGTAGTCTTTGAGAAAGAAAAACAATAACCAGCAAATAATCCCTATGATATATTCATAAATTTCAGACTGCCTGGAACCTATTCTCCTAAGGGAAATCTCTGTGTTTAAAATACATATAAGAATATTTCATTAGCATCTATAATTTAATTCTGTTTTAAAAAAACCAGTGAGGTCTATCAACTATGCAAAACAGATGCAAACTGAGTACAGTGTACAGAATCTGACTAGCTTCTTATTTGCTTTTACAGATAAAATTCTGCATCTGATTTATAGATAAAGGATTGTAACCCTCCACAATTGATCAGTAGTGCTGTACAAAGTCCTAATAAAAGTCAATCAGTTCAGATTTTAAATTTGAAGAAGAGAAAGCCTAAAGGATAAACAACTGGCATGTGGCCAGTAATAGCAATTTGCTTTCACAAGTATTTACAATGGATAAATCACTAAAATTAGAAATGTGGGTGGATCTATGCAAATCTTATAGATGTCTGCCAACAGTTGGATTGTGTGGGTGCTGTATTTTGAAGCCGCTTAGATTTATAGGGCAGCTCTCTTACCAGTCTCAGGCCTTTTGATTCTGAAGAAGTCTGGTCATTTGAAATTTGCCCGCCATGTCTTAAACTATCCACAAGATGGCATCAATACAGATAAGCAGATAAAACTAGTTTTTCTGGCTTTATGGAAAGCTGTCCGAAAAGTTCACCTGTGATGGACATATCAGGTGAACGAATTGTCTTAATCTCCAGAAACCAGAAAGTGCCTCGTTGCACCTTTTGAGAACTATACTTTGTTATATGGGTAGTCCTCGATTTACGACCACAATTGAGCCCCACATTTCTGTTGCTAAGTGAGACATTTGTTAAGTGAGTTTTGCCCGCATTTTACAACCTTTCTTGGCACAGTTGTTAAGTGAATCACTGCAGTTGTTAAGTTAGTCACATGGTTGTTAAGTGAATCAGGCTTCCCCATGGACTTTGCTTGTTAGAAGGTCGCAAAAGGGGATCACATGACCCAGGGACGTTGCAACTGTCATAAATATGAATCAATTGCCAAGCCTCTGAGTTTTGATCACGTGACTATGGGGACGGTGCAAGGGTTGTAAATGTGAAAAATAATCATGTCACTTTTTTCAGTGCTGTTGTAACTTTGAATGCTCATTAAACAAACTGTTGTAAGTCAAGGACTACCTGTACAGTGTTTTGTATAGAGAATGAAACAGTCCAAATACCTTTGAGATGTATCATTTGTTGAGGGTGAGCTTTTCAGATATAATTTCAGCCAATGAATTCCACTTTTTGTCAATTTTATTGTTTATGTGGATCTGTTCAGCAGTTAGGAGACATATAAAGTGTTACAGTGCAGGATTTTTAAAACATAGCCTACGTATATTTTTAGAATGAATATGTCTTCTACCCATTTCTGCTCATTTCCCCCCCCCCACACACACACAGAGCAGAGCAATAAACAGAAAATTAATAAGCCTTTTTAAAAAATATTATCTAATCTTATCTAAATGTCACTCAGTAAAAGCAAAAATGTTTTAAGAGTTTGGTTTTGTGTTTATTTTATTTTTGCTGTACTTTATAGAAATCTGTTTTAAATTCAGTGCCTGACTCTACTATTGGTCTAGGATACATTCAATTCATGATGGTGATAGTGATAATGATACAGTAGTCTTGCCTCAGAACCTCAGGAGAAGTTCACATTTTTATGTTCCTCGTCCTCTTCTACTTTTTTGTTTTACAAAAGAAAAGTATTAAGGAAGATAATGTAGAACAAATGAGAGAAAGAGAGAGAGAGAGAGAGAGAGAGAGAGAGAGAGAACATGCAAAGAAAAACAACAACTTTACTGTCACTTTGAATGTACATTAATCGGCATACATCAAAATAAAATTTCGTTGCATACAGTTCTCAAAGGGTCACCACAAAAAAAAAAAACAATCTAGTTGGTTATATTTCCATAAATTAGAATATTGTGCTTTTGATAGATTTTCCCTAAGACATATTGAGGTGAAATGAATGCTACAAACTAGTGAAAGTTTTGAAGTGGATAATTTGGAGAAAAGATTGTGACATCATTTTAAAGTATTAATCAAGTAATACGAAATCTCCCATAGGTTATTACCTATTGAACGTATTCACAGTTGATGTCACCTTTATTATCCTTTAATTATTTAATTATTTAATTAGAAGCTGTTCCATTCTGATTAGTATCAACAGAAATCTTGAATCCAGTGAATTGATTTATGCCAAGATTCTCTTTCATCTTTCTGGCTCACTGCATTTAATAGAGCTTACCTCTCAGAAGATATGCACAGTAGTAATAGTTATTATCGTAATAAAAGCTTTTCAGTTAAAAAAATGGAGCCAACATCAGTTTCCAACAAGCTTCAAATAGTAATTTCTTTTAGAGTCATAACTGTACTCCAAGGAATGTATAGTAATAGCTTAAATCAAAATATTCCACAGGAATTTTATTTTGTGCTTCTTTTAAATTAACTTTCTTATTCCATACTCCATCAGAGAGAAAAATATTAGCATCAGTGCCTGTTGATTGATTCTTCAATCCTTCGCTTCCATTTGACTGTGATTAAAAAGAACTGAACCTCACACATGTGCTCCTCTTAAGTTTCCGATAAATAATCTATTTTTTTTTAAAAATCACTTTTTCTCAACCTGATGCCCTTCAGAAGCATGATATTAAAATAGAGACAGGAAGATATGGGATTTATAGATTTAATTAAGGAATGCCCCTCATTCTCCCATAATTCACATTGAAAAATAGGATAAAAATATCATGCTTGATGTTTTAAAACCTGTAGATGATCAAGCTAAGAGTCTAAGTGAGATGCACAAGTGTGTTTCCTCTGGCTATGGACTGGATAGATTTCCTGAATTTTTTTTTTCACCATATGTTACTATTAAAATCTTAGGGAGAGAGCCAATCTAATTTCAACCAAGTAGTCCTCAACTTACGACCACACTTGAGCCCAAATTTTCTGTTCCTAAATGAAACATTTGTTAAGTGAATTTTGCCCCCTTTTTACGACCTTTCTTGTTAAGTAAATCTCTGCCATTGTTAGTGAATCTGGCTTCCCCATTGAATTTGCTTGTCAGAAGTTCTCAAAAGGGGACCACGTGATCACAAATGTCATAAATATGAGTCATTTGCCAAACCTCTGAATTTTGAACACATGACCATGGGGATGCTGCAATGGTTGTAAGCGTGAAAAATGGTCATAAGTCACTTTTTCCAGTGCTGTTGCAACTTTGAACAATCACTAAGCGAACTGTTGTAAGTTGTGGACTACCTGTATTTCCACAACATTAATGATGCAGCTAAGAAGCAGCTCCTCCTGGCTTTGATCCCTCTTACCTCCCATAGTGACAGGCGGAAGAAACCAGAATGACACTAAGAGCTGATTAAAGTTGATTCTTTATCACCGCTAACCTATTCACAAGAATCTCGCCAGATTGACTGTATTTTCTTGAGAACAGCCTGATAAGGGCTTTGGGGTCATGTCTGCATCACTTCTTGTCTTGCAAGGACTCTAAGCTGACCAGACTCTTCACTCCTTCCCCAACTTTAACTGGAGATTCCACCATACCTATTGAAGAACCATTAGCTGCTTCTCTCAGAAGGTTCATGTACGTCAGACCCATTCCAGTCAGTGAATGCTATCCTGAAGACCTCTGTGGAAATTGTCAGGTGCCTGTCTCCCTCTTGATGGTAAAGGACTTCTGGCAGAGAAGGAAGAGTCCAGCTGGAGTAGTATATTTCCTCATATGCCCTCAATTTGTTTGTGCACCTATAATCTAAATTAACCTCCTTACAAGCTCATATGCCATTTAAGATTTTGACTAAAACTGATGTTCAGTTAAAGGCCTCACTAACACCTCTGATCTTAAAGACAAATTTTCATCATCCGGGAAGAAAGTTACAGAATTACATCTTAGACACTGTGGACTCTCTACTCCACTTGAATCTGAGAAAGTCAGTTAGGAGCAGAAGCAATGCTTCTTCAACTCTGACCTCTATAAATTATTCGGCCACGATCCCCTATTATTATAATGGTGGCTTGCTTGAAAGACCCTTTATTTTATTAACATTTATCTGCATTTTACATCAGACAACTTTGCCTTTAGCCAGATCAAATGTTCTATTTCTTTTTTTGCCAGCTAGCTAGGAATTCTGCTGCTACTATATTCCTTCATGGATGCTTTTGTAATGTATTTTATGGAATGAATTGCATAATATGGTGCACAGCCTGAGTAATTTTGCATTTGTATATCCTACCCCATAACATTTTTATTATTGTAACATGTAATTGACATCTGGTCTTGGGCTGTAAATACAGCATACTAACAATGGTGTTGAACAATTACCTATTTTCTGCAAAAGTTAGACACTATAAAGCAGTGGTTCTCAACCTTTTCCGGGGCACGACCCCGGCCCGCATCGCGCAAAAAAAATGGCGGGCCTGCACCGTGCAGGTGGGGCGCATCGCGCATGCGCGGTGCGACGGCCCGCATCGCGATAGGAAAAAATGGCCGACCAAAAAAAATGGCGGGCCTGCACCATGCATGCGCGGCGTGACGGGGTGCATCGCGCATGTGTGGCGCGACGGCCCGCATTGCGATAGAAAAAAAATGGCCGACCAAAAAAAATGGCCAACCCCCCCAAAAAAATGGCGGGCCTGCATCGCACATGCGTGGCGCGACGGGGCGCATCGCGCATGCACGGAGTGACGGCCCACATCGCGATAGGAAAAAATGGCCGACCAGAAAAAAAATGGCTGACCCAAAAAAATGGCGGACTGCGGTGCTTGGCGACCCCCGTGAAATGGTCGTTCGACCCCAAATGGGGTCGCGACCCACAGGTTGAGAACCGCTGCTATAAAGTATCTATAGAGTATAAATCTTTTCCTCCATTTACTGTAATCAAATTGAACAGAATACTTTTCAGCCCTAAACTCAGGCTGCATATCTTGCATTGATTTTTAGTGCTGAAACTTTGCCCTAGCAATTTTCAAGTTATATCTTCTGCCAATATAGTTCTTAAATGAATAAATCCTAGATATTCACTTCTTTGTAGAATAAATCAGTAAGGATTAGATGTTTCCATCAGGCACAGCATTTTAAAGAAATGAACTACAGCTTTACATGTTAAGGCGTGCATACATTTGTTCAAACAAGGCAGCACAGTCAATACTGTTCCTTATGGTGGCAATCAACTGACCTGAACACTATTTACCAATAAAACAACACAAATAATAGATTACTCTAAATTTCAAAGAGACAGAACAGAGGGCAGGGCATATTTAAACAAGCCATGCAGTATCAGGACTCAGAAATCCAATGAAAATCTTTTGGTATGTAGTATTTATCGGCTTCAAAGAAAATCCTTTAAAACAAATATTTTGCTTGTTCTAAAAATACGCCCCCCCTTTTTTTAAGTGGAATACCAGGAAGCTTCACCTACCACAGGTATACAATACACACAGCTGCTATTGCCCTTCAGCATGATTTTCTAGTTCTCAAATATATCCAGAATTACAATGAAGAATTAGTCATTCTGGCTGAATAATAAAAACTGTGCATGTGATGAACGTTATCTCATTTTTCTCTCTCCATATTTTCCTCTCCAAGTTGTTGTTGTTAATTGTGAAGTAGTGTCCAACCCATCACAACCCCTTGGACAACGTTCCTCCAGGTCTTCCTGTCCTCTACCATCTTCTGGAGTCCATTTAAGTTCACACCTACTGCTTCAGTGACTCCATCCAGCCACCTCATTCTCTGTCATCCCCTTCTTCTATTGCCCTCAATCTTTCCCAGCATTAGGCCCTTCTCCAGTGAGTCCTTCCTTCTCATTAGGTGGCCAAAGTATTTGAGTTTCAACTTCAGGATTTGGCCTTCTAAAGAGCAGTCAGGGTTGATCTCTTGTAGGACTGACCTTGCAGTCAAGGGACTCGCAGGAGTCTTCTCCAGCACCATAGTTCAAAGGCCTCAATTCTTTGTCGCTCAGCCTTTCTTATGGTCCAACTTTCACATCCATACATTGTAACTGGGAAAACCATGGCCTCCAAGTTATCTATCTAAAAATAATAACATTGAAAAAAGCTTGTATTGGTCTATAAGAAAACTGTAACATCCTTGCATGCTGCCTCGTCAAATCTTGGGGCAGGCTATCTTTTTATTCACTGTCAAAACCATTTACATATTAACAAAGTAAACAAAATTCTAGATACAAGAACTGAATTTTAATTACTTAGTGTCAGCCCTGCAGGAATCTGGTAAACTAGATAGGAATTACAAATTGATGGACTAATTCTATTTTATTGCAAAGGTATATTGATGGAACCTTACAAGTCTAAAAGAATATCTCTCCCCACCACCCCAATCACCTTTACAATAGAAGAAACTAGAGAGGGTTCCTTATGAGTCTCTTGCCCCACCCACTACTCAGCTGTGGCTATCTGGTGTCTTATCTGACCAGTTCCTTGACTGTATCTCTTGGGCAATCTCCCAAGATTATTCCCACATACCGTCACACTTAGGGTGGTATCAGCTGGATTTGCCACTACGTATAGTAGTATAGTAGGAGTTCATTTATATCACCTCTTTGAAATCATTTTCTCCTTTGGACAACTGATAAAGGACTCAGTAAGGTGCATTTGTTTAGCTTATCATTTTTAGCTTATATTTTAAAATATATTTTTCTGGATTTATTTAACCTATTTTCAGTAAAAACTGACATTTATACAACGATTAGATTCTACCCATTCTGGGAAATATGATGTAATTTTACATTTTCACTTCTGCATCTCATGTTCAGTTGGTATAGTAACATCATTCACAGTCCCTGAAACATATTAAACCTCTTAGTGGGGACAAATTTGCAGGGCAGTTTAAAATTAGACCTCTTACTCATGGATCTGGTGTTGAATCTAATCAACACTCTAGCCTCAGTGCATAGAATGTGAAGTGAAGTGTCATATGGATTTCACAGCTACTGTGATTACTTTTAATTGTTTTTATTCTGCATCCTTTTGTATTGGTGCTACCTTAAGAAAACAAGGTAACACTACGCTAATGTAGTTCTACTTGTTCTCATATTGTACAGAAAACAGCATGTACAAAATCTATATATTAACATTCTTCGTATATATACCACAGTAAGATTAAAATCTTAAACACATTTACTTGAGCATATGGATTGTCCTTGGTGAAGCTGTAACTCTGAGGCTAGATTGCCTCGTGTCACTGATAATATTATGTTGCATTGTTTTTCATGCATTATTGTATAGTGGAATTAACACTCCTGGAGGGAGAAGCATTGCAAGCACAAAATTTTAAAATAACACATAAAAAAACTTTTTGGGGTTTTTTGGGGAGGGGGGTTTGCTTAATTTTTAAAACATTTTTTCTTGTAAAGGGAAGAGCTGACATATTCATAATAAATATACTTTCCGTAAAACAAAAGTGAGTTATGCAACTGATATGGCACTCAAGAGATGGTATTTTTGTTCCAATGAAATGTATTGCTCTCATTCTTAACAAAGGGAAATAAGTAATTTTTATAGGCACAGATTTGCAAAATCAGTGTCTTTATCTGCTAATTAGTTTATGCATACAATTTGGTTAAGTGCTCTAGTTCCCTTTCTTTATATATTGGTTTCAAAAAGCCTATGTTTATAAATCTTCTACCACACTGTTTCTCAAACTTGGTAACTTTAAGATATGTGGACTTCAGTTCCCAGAATTGTCTAGCCAAGGGAGTTGAAGCCCACAGATCTTAAAAGCTGCCAATTTTAAAAAACACTGTTCTACAGTGCTAACCTATAGCCTTGTTCCAAATAAATCCCCAATATTCCTTATATTCCTAAGTAATAAATTATCTATGATATATTTTGAGTTGAATACTGAAGGAGGGAGTATTACAGGTTAGGCTACCAGAACCAGGTTTCCTTCTGGCTGCACCATAGGCTAGAGGATGCAATCAGGTTCTCAGACAAAATCCTGTCCTTTAGAGCAGTTACTCTTTCCATGCAAGTGTGGGAAGTCAACTCCCCCCAGAAAAGGAAATATTAAAAGGGCAGAATATTATATTTCCTCAAAGGATCTTAAAGAAGCAGAAAAGCATGCCCAGTTTTTCTTAATAGCCCCAAGTCTCTCTCCCCCAAGCAGAAACCAGCTCTGTAGAAATGCAGATGTAATAATCCATTCAGGAAGGTTGGAGCCCTCCAGCTAGAGGCTTAGGAAGACAAAGACACCTCCATACCCCACCCAAACTCTAGGACAGGACATAATAGGATTAACCCACAGATGCCAAAGGGCACACTCAGACTCAGGTCAAAGTACATGACACAGGAAATACAAAGCCTCAAACAGGAACAGGAAACAACTCCAAACAAAAGCCCAAGAGGATATAAAACCCACTCTCTACTACATGTGGTCTCTCTTTTCTTCCAGAGACATCTTTCTGTCTGGCTCCCCTCTTCAATAAACTGCAATCTTCTATCTAAAGCAGTCGCCATGCTATTTATTCCCGGCTTGAACTGAACCCTGAACTGAACCCTTTCCTTCAACACAGGTAAGAGGAGGAACCATTGCCCTTCTTTCTTTGCAAAGAGAAAAAGAAACAGGAGAGAGACAATGTTCATCAGGAGGCACATAACTCATTCATAGCCTGCCTGGAAGGGCAATCTGCAGCACAAGGGAACATGTGCACACCAGCCTAATTTCACATGGTTTTTGGCTTAATTTAAAAACACACAACCTCTCCTTTACAAAGAACGTCACCATTATAACAGGTAGTCCTTGTCCTTGTTTAGCAATGGTTCGCAGTTGCAACAGGGATGAAAAATGTAACTTTACAGCCCATCCTTGCATTTACAACCTTTGCAAGTCTGTGAAGCAAAACAAAGGTGAAGTAAGATCAGAAGCCCAGTTGCAGTTTCACTTAGCCACCAGTTTGCTTAATGATTCAGTTGCCGGTCCTAATTGTGTCACTTACTGAGGACTACATGTATAGGTTAAACCTTGTTCTGTATCTGGCTATACTGCAAAGAGCTACAAGGGAAGTAACCAGTTTTGATTTTCTACAGCAAGGGTCTTCAAACTTAGGCCCTTTTATGACTTGTGGACTAACTCCCAAAATTCCCCAGCCAGGCATGCTGGCTGAGAAATTCTGGGAGTTGAAGTCCACAAGTCATAAAAGGGCCAAGTTTGACACCTCTGTTCTACACTGTTCTTGCAGAGCTTTCATCTTTTGAGGCTCGCTGGCCGTCTCTATAATTTAAAGCAGCCTCAGGATTACTTCATCCATTTCTGGATCTGACAGGCCAGCTTTCTTCTCCCCTGGCACAGCCTTTGAAGATATTTGTTCTCCTGCCCCAACCTATTTTCTCCATGCGGGTGGCAGAGAGTCAATTATATGCTAGGGAATAACTCTTCTGAGTGCTTTCTCTGTTGCACAAATGTGATGCTGAACAAAGGTGAAATTGCCCAAAAATGTTTCATAGAATCTTTTTCAAAGTTGCATTGCTTGGGGAGAGCATTAAATTTAAAAACAATGTTGCATAAATTTACAACAAAAAAATGCCACATTGAACAAATTGCTTGTTACATAAAGCATACTGTTTTACTAGTATTCAAAAGCAATGAAGGGAAATACATCTCCTAATTTAAAAATGGCATACTATTTCACCCTTATGGTAGTTACATGGTCATAAGTCATTTTTTGGCAAAATAGACAAGGGCTGAAGCTGAATAATATAAATGGTGATGACTGACAACGTAAGCCATTATAGAAGCTATCAGATTGTGCCAGGGTATGTAACTCACTATAAATACATCAAAAGATATGATGTCCTTTTTGGTAATTCTTGCCTACAAATGAAATATATTTCTTGAGAAATAGATTTTTCCCATCTTAAATAAGTTAAAGCAAACGATTGGTAGCTTCTTCACACTTCTGCATTTCAACAGAAATTTTGAAGTTTTGTTTTTTGTTGAGGTGAATGAAAAATCTATGCTGGGTCAAGAAATTTCACAAATATTTTATGATGAAGAATAAAATTTCCTATGGCTTTTTCAGTTCTACATACAGAAACTGATAGGGTTCCAGATGAAACTTACTTCCACCACCACAATTCAGTTCTGACTTGATTTAAGCACAAATGGCCTTTTTAAAAATTCTCCATCAAATCTGGTGGAGTAGTGGAGGATATTGCATATTTCAATTTCTTCAGGTAGGGGGAAAGTTCTTCAAATATTTCTCTGGGACAGGACTCCCTCAAACGATAACAGTAGCAGTGCTTCTGAAAAAGCCCTGAAAGAAGTTCCCTCACGATCTCTTCTCTTGGGATTTAATTGACATGTGGAAAGACAAGGATGTTGCAGCCTGATGGAGAAATGATTGGATATCTACACAACATCCCTTGACTATCTCATCACTATTTTTTTTTCCAATCCGCTTTTTCAATGTTAAAGTTATCAACATTAAACGTAAGATCATATTAAGAAGCACTCATCATAGAACATAACATACAACATTAGGTATTAGTCTTTGTAAACGTCTGTTTTGGCAAACATTCCTCACTCCTCTCGTCAAGCCTCAGCTAAACGCCAGGCACATTTTATTTGACTGGTGTTTCTCTTGTATATAGTCTATCCACTGTTTCCAGTCAGTCAAATGTTGTTCATTTGAGCGATCTTTCAAATATGCCGATATTTTCGCCATTTCCGCCAAATTTATTACTTTCAAAGTCCACTCTTCTATAGGTGGTATTTCTGGATTCTTCCAGTATTGTCCCACCAACAATCTGGCTGCTGTGATCAAGTTCAAAAATAAGTTTGTCTCTGAGGTAGTGCAATCTTTTGTGATCCCTAACAAGAAAACCTGAGGTAGAAATTCAATACGCTTTTTGAAAATAGTTTGGAGTGTCCACCATATCTTCCTCCAGAAGGCTTTAATTTTTCTACATGTCCACCAAATATGGAAATATGTAGCCTCCCCGTTACCACACCTCCAACATTTAGGCTGGGTGTCTGGATAGATGTATGATAGTTTTTTCGGGTCTAGGTGCCACCTATAGAACATCTTGTAGAAGTTTTCCCTTAAGTGTTGCGCTTTCGTAAATTCTACATTTCTCACCCAAATTTTCTCCCATGTGTCCATGGTGATAGAATGCCCAAACTCTTGTTCCCACTTTACCATACAGTTCTTGACTAGCTCAGTTTCAGAGTCCATTTCTATCAGAATGCTATACACTCGTTTGATATGCATGATCCCCTGCTCTCTAATCTGTTTAATTAGATTCTCGTCGGTCTGGGATAAGCCCTTCTTCTTGTCTTTATGCCACCTTGATTGCAGTTGTAGATATGATAGCCAGGTACCTCCTATTCCTTCATCTGCTAGTGTTGTTTGGGGCTTCAAGGAGAGCCCATTTTCTTCTTCCAGTACGAGTTTACTGTAGGGCACCACTTCCTGCCCTTGGGTTATGTTTACATCCCCTATTGCGTGTCCGGGGATCATCCAGATGGGGATCTTATCGTGTAGAAGGTATTTATATTTCTTCCAGACCCATAACAATGGGATTCGTAGTGGGTTCTCCTTGAAGTTCTTGTCTGCCTTTTTGTCATACACCAGGTATGCGTGCCAGCCGAATAGTAGACCATGCCCTTCAACATTCAGTATTCTTTCATTCGTCATATTAATCCAGTCACTCAATGCCACCAATGTCGCTGCGTAGTAGTATAGCTTTAGATTAGGCATTTTTAGTCCCCCTCTCTCCCTCGTGTCCTGGATGATTTTTAGTTTTACCCTCGGTCTCTTGCCATCCCAAATAAATCTGTTGATGCCTTTCTGCCAATTGTCCAAGTCCACATCCTTTTGGAGTATGGGTAGCATTTGAAAGAGAAATAAAAATCTTGGCAAGATGTTCATCTTTACTGCTGCTATCCTGCCAAGCAGGGACAGTCGTAGTGTTTTCCACCTTTCCAGATCTGCTTGTATCTTGTTCCACAGCACCTCGTAGTTATTCTTGTATAATTTCGCGTTCGTTGATTCTATCTCCACTCCTAAGTATTTAACTTTCTTGACTATTTCACAACCCGTTATTCTTTCCAAGTCTTGTTTTGCTTTGTTGTCTAGATTTTTAACTAGCATCTTCGTTTTGGATATGTTTACTTTGAAGCCTGACACCCTACCATAGTCTTCCATTATCTCCATCAATCTCCTTGCTGACTGTACTGGTTGCGACACTGTCACCAGCAAGTCGTCTGAAAAGGCACATAGTCTGTAATCTTGTTGTCTAATCTGTATGCCCTTTATGTCCTCTGCCGCTCTTATCTTGTTCAGTAGAATCTCCAGCGTTAGGACAAATAGCAGGGGTGACAGTGGGCAGCCCTGTCTCGTGCCTCTCTCTATGTTGAATGGGTCTGTTAGGTCTCCATTAACAATGATCTGGCCTGTTTGTTTCTGGTAAATTACCAGTATGGAGTTGAGAAACTGTGCTCCCATTTTCATCTTCCGGACTAGGTTCGTCAGAAACGGCCAATTCAGTCTGTCGAAGGCTTTTTCTGCATCCACAAACATAAGAGTGGCGGGTACCTGGTTGTGCCTTTCCAAGTACTCTATTATGTTCAACAGCTGTCTCACGTTGGTTTTCATCTGGCGCCCTTGTGTAAATCCCCTTTGGTCCGGGTGTATTGTTTTTTGTAGTACTGTCATTAATCTATTGGCCAAAATTTTTGCGAAGATTTTGTAGTCTGTGTTCAGTAGTGAGATGGGTCTGTAGTTTGCGGGTTGTGCGTTATCTTTCCCCTCTTTGGGGATTAACGAAATGTAGGCTGTTTTCCAGGACGGTGGGACTTGGCTTCCTTCTTGTATGTTGACAAATAGCTTTCTGAGGGGTTCTAGCATCTCCTCCTGGAGATGCTTGTAGTAGGTCGCTGTTATCCCATACGTCCCGGGCGATTTTCCCGTTTTCAGTTGTTTGATCGCTGAGTGTATTTCCTTCTTTGTGATTAAGGCATTCAGGGCCTCTCTTTGTGCGTCGGTGACTGCCAGTATCTTTTTGTTTTGTAGAAACTTATCTATCTCTTTGTCTTGTGTCTTCTCCTCGGCGTATAGCTTTGAGTAGAACTCTGTAAAGGCTTTCTTGATGGTTTCTTGTCGAAATTCTTCCTTGCCTTTGTACTCTATCTTTTCAATTATGCGGGATTTCTGTTTCTTTCTTATGATATAAGCCAGCCATCAACCCAGTTTGTTGGCATTGCAGAATGTCTTATGTTTTGCATATTGTATATTCCTTGCAACTTGGTCTGCCATCAACATGTCAAATTGCTTTCTTAGGATCTTGATTCCTTCTTTGATGACTTTGTCTTCTGGTCTTTTTATTAATAGCCGCTCCTTCTTACTTATCTCGTCTTCTAACTCCTTTCTTTTTGTTCTTGTTTGCGACGGTGCCTGTTATTCATGTCCATAAGAATCCCGCGCATAAACGCCTTGCTGGCGTCCCAAATCATTTCTATAGGTGTTTCGTTGTTCATATTTATGTTGAAGAATTCCTTCATAGCATGTTTGCATTCAGCCACCTTTTCTTCGTGTCGAAACAGGTTTTCATTAATTCTCCAAGATCTCCTCTGTTTCAAGCCATGTCTTAATTCCATCCTCACCGGGTTGTGGTCTGTTAGTACTTTGGGTAGGATTTTCACCACGTTTAGACAAACTAGCAAGTCGCTAGATGTTAATATAAAGTCAATTCTGGAGAAGGATTGATGTCTGTCAGAGAAAAAAGTGAATTCTTGTTCTTTGCCGTGCCTTTCCCTCCATACGTCTGTCAGTTCAAGGTCCTCCTTCATGTCGAAGAAGGATTTAGGCAACTTGGAGTGCTTTTGCGGGTTAGGTGCAGTCCTCTTTTTGTCCAGTGCAGTCTCTATGACCCCGTTCCAGTCTCCCAGTATAATGCAAGATCTGTAGTTGAGTTGTGTTAACTTCTTGTGTATCCTTTTGTAGAATTTGCCTTGTTGTTGATTTGGTGCATATATGCCCATCACCAGAATCTTCTTGTCTTCTTGTGTTATTTCGATTGCCAGGTATCTACCTTGGGGGTCTGACTCTATTAGCTTAGCTATTACATGTTTCTTTACATATATAACAATCCCATTCTTTTTTCCTGGTGCCGCTGCCACAAAGTGCGCGCCTAGTTTGTAGCTGATTAAATATTTCTGGTCCGCCGCTCTGATGTGTGTTTCTTGTAGGCAAATTATGTCATTTTTTCCTTGATGCAGGTAGTGAAATATTTTCCTCCTTTTCTGAGGGGAGTTTAACCCGTTAACGTTCCAGGTCAAGTATTTAGTTGCCATCATCGGTTTCAGGATACTCTTGCAAGACCGCTTCTGCTCTTTCTCCTGTTTTCTTCTTTGGTCTCGTTCCCATGGTATCCGGATTGGTGCTCATGTTGCGTAGTGGGGTCTTGTCTTGCTGTTCTGTGCGTTTGGTAGTGGATCGTAGTTGCCTGAACTCTGTATTCTGTCCTGTTTCCTTGGTTTTGTTGCCCTCTGCTCTCTGTGTCATCGTATCTCGAGGTGGTCCATTCCTTTCTCCTGCTTCTGCACCGGTCTGTGCTTCTGAGTAGTTTGTTCGTTGTTCTGGGTCCCTTCCGCCTTCAAGTAGTCTGTCTGCGTTGTCCCTCGTTGTTGTTTGCGGTCTGTCCGTCTTCAGTTCCTTTTCAAGGAATTCTCTGGCTTTCTGGATCGAGTTCAGGTGGTATCTCTTATTCTTATAGAAAAGTGACATTCCTGATGGGGCCTCCCATCGGTATTGCAGAGCATGTAGTCTCAGCTCGTTGGTCAGGAACTTGTAGTCCTTTCTGTCTCGCAGCATCGTCTGGGGGATCTCTTTCAATACCTTCACCTCCTGCTCCTCTATGTATAATTTTTTGTTGTAGGATGTTACGGAGATAAGGTTCCGAAATCCCTTTGTTGCGAAGTGGATGATCACATCCCTTGGTAGGTTCCTGTTTGCTGCCGCCCATGAGTTGACTCTGTAGACTCTGTCGAATTGCCACGCGATATCTTCGGGTTTCCTTCCCAGAAATGCTGCCAGGGCCCCTACAAAGAGTCTACACAGGTCTTCTTGGGTTTTGTTTGTTGTCTCTTTCCATCCCCTAAATCTGATAGCAGACGCCATGTGCCAGTATTGCATCATAGTGGATTGGTCTTGGGCCACTCTTTTCATCTCTGCTATCTGTCCCTCCATGTAGTTTTCCACTCCTTCTATCTTCTTTGCCACACTCTCCCTGGTCTCCTGGAGGTTTTTCTCCATTTCATCCCCCAGCCTCTTGTAGTGTGCTTGCATCACCTCCTTAATTTGGTCCAGATCTACAGCCATCGCTCTGCGTTGTTCTTCCAGCTTTCTCTCTAGATCTCTGCCCTGGTCCAACAGCATCTGTTTTATATCTTTGCACCTTTTCTCCATCTTCCATTCTGCGTCTATGCACCTTCTCTCCAACCTTGTACCCACTTCCTCCAACTTTTTATCCATTTCATCCATCCTTTTTACCAGCGTCCCCAACATCTCTTTTACTTCTTGTAACGTGTGCTCTGCTGGGCAGGCCTGAGTTGACAGATGGGTCTGGGGGCCTGTGGTTGGATGGGAGGGTGTGGGAGTGGGTGCTTCAAGAGGCTGGGATGTTTCAGGAGGCTGGGATGGGGAGGGAGCAGGTCCCTTTGTGGGCATCAGTTTGGTCTGCTTGGAGACCATCCTGTCTTCTGCCTGTTGTTTGCCCTGCTTCTGGGTCCCTTGGTTCCCTTGTTTCAGGTGGCTCAGCTGATGGGCTTCTTTCCTCACTTTTCTCTCCCAGTTCTCCCAGGCCTTCCACCTCCTCTTCCCCCTCTGGTCTTCCAGCCGCCCTCTTCGCCTTTAACAGCTCACCTCCCGTAGGTATTCTTTTTCTCTGTTGCTCCCTCTGCTTGCCTTCGCTCTTGTCGGCGTCCTGTCAGCTCCGCTCGCCTCCGCCTTTGTTTGCCACGCCAGGCCCCCTCAGCTGTAGTCGCGCTGTTCCGCTCTCTAATCTGTTCGTCCTGGGGGCCTCTTCAGGCCGGCAGACTCTCCCGGCGGGTCTCGCTTTTCAAGCCGATGTCCTCCTCCTCCTCCGTCTGTCGTTCTTCTCTCGCCGGCTCCAGCTCCCTCTTACAGCGCGGCGTGGCGTCTTCTTCTTCGGGCCTGCCGGCCGGCTGGCCGGCCACCGCCGGCTTCTTCGGCTCCGTTCGCGGCTCCCTTGGACCTCCCGGCGGCAATATTTACCTGTCCGGGTAGGTCCGAGGTTCCTCTTCGCTCGAGCCCTTTCCCTCGTTAGCTCGCCCTTTCCTTGGTCCGGTATTTTAATTTTAAAATAAGCCCCGTCTCGGAGCTCTCCACGGAAGGCTCCGGTCCTCGTGACCGGAACCGGAAGTCCACCTATCTCATCACTATTAGCGCAAGAGGAAAACATACCAATTTGAGAGTTACTCTGGAATGTTCTTCCTACATTTTGCAAGCATATTTTCTTTCATCAAACTGAGTGAGAAGAAATGGAGGAGAATTTTCTCTGCCTGGGATAAGTTCTG
The DNA here is from genome assembly GCA_034064705.1 of Bothrops alternatus. Classification (NCBI taxonomy): domain Eukaryota; kingdom Metazoa; phylum Chordata; class Lepidosauria; order Squamata; family Viperidae; genus Bothrops; species Bothrops alternatus. Next base: position 11,655,909 of record JARGCV010000009.1, read on the forward strand.
ACTTTCAGTATTTCAATGTCATTCCATGTCTCTCTTGCTGGCATCTGCCACTTAAAGGCTTGATTCATTCTGCCTAATGGTAGGTCTAGCCATAATAGCTGCTTGTCAGGAAGTAACATTTTTCTAGGACAATCTCTTCTTTCTCTTCCTACATATCATCCATTTAGAAATATGATATAAACAGTTATTTGAATAAAGGGTCAGCTCAGTAGAACAAATGTACAGTTATAATGGGGGGGGGGAAATTCTGCAAAAGAAACATTTTCTTTGCTGGAACTTTTCCTAATAAGTATCTTTGAGTTGTTCAGCCAGTGCTGAGAAATGACGTGTCACTGAAAAGATAATATCTTGCCGCATTTTCTTCAGTTTCATCCTTGTTCTTTCTTTCCTTATTCAAAGCTCAGTGTCATTCTGAAACTCCTGGCTATTTGAGATTTGTTGGAAATTTCATCAAAAAATATTTGTTTTAGTATTTCAGGAAGAAACAATATTCAGCATATATTACTTTGACGATTTTCTGTATTGATGGCACAGCCTATTTTTCTTGCAATTTAAGTTAGATATAATGTTTATTGTTTTGGCATACTTTTCCAGTGCAAATGATTGATTGTCCAAGTCTCTGATTCAGCGCTTTGGGAAAAAAAACATCTCTCTAAAAAAATATTGTAATTACATCCGCCCCTTCTACTTTTCAGTTTTGAATACATACAAATATAATATTCCCTGCAAGCATTCATAGTTTTGGTCCTTGTTGTTGTCACCCATTTCAATAGGCTAACTCTAACTCTAATTTTTAGTTTAAGAACTAATTGTTTAGCATTGTAGCTACACTAACATTAATAATTATAGTTAGAGCTAAGCCTCATTTAGCAATCATGGCTATTACTACATTTACATATTGTTATGAACTGAGAGGGGATGATTTAAACCTCACTGACAAGGTTTAAAGCCAAAATTCTTCAGTAAAAGATACTCACTATAGGCAAGCAGTCAGGTAGACCATTATGAAGCTTCCAGGTCTGTCCAACTAGTGAGTTGATATTACTTTTACTGTAGACTTCCCCTTTCATCTCAGCCCAATAGAAATGAAAAGAAAAAAAAATGGATCTGCCTCCCCAAAGCCCAGAAAGACAAAATTCAACAGACCTTGTGCCAAACTACAGCCTGTTATGTACAAGGACAGGATATAATGAGAAATTCGCTTATTAAACTCATACAGCCAGATTTTGAGAACAAAGTAATTCTTTGGGAGAAGGGATATATAAGGAGAAAGCAATCATCACAGAGGGAGAAATCCACATAAAATCAAGACAATCATCCAAGTTGAACTTAATTATTTTAAAAAAAAAAACTCTTGGATTTCAGCACATGTTCCCAGTTCAGATAGACAAAAGGAGGGTCCATTAGGCCTGAATTAAAATAAGGGTTTACTTTATTTCCTTAGAATAAAAACAAATAGAATGAGGTTGATGAGCATTACCCCTTTCTGTTTCTCTCCCTAGCAGCTCCCCAGCACAGCCTATCCCAACAGTCTGCCTTTCTCCTGTGGCCTCCCTCTCTGTCCCTTCCTTTAATGCAGGGGTGGGGAACCGATGGCCCTTTTATGACATGTGGCCCTTTTATGACATGCTGGCTCAGGAATTCTGGGAGTGGAAGTCCATAAGTCTTAGAGGGGTCATTGTTCCCCACCTCTGCTTTAATGAATGCCAAGATCCCAGTGCAACATATCCTATAGGCCTGCCTATCTCTTCTACCTTCTCAGAATCTTCCATCCATGTCCTCAGGCAAGGTTAATTGCAGCATATGCCCATCCATCACATCTTATTTGTTATATTCAAGTCTGTTAAATTGAGTTATTACATTAACTATAATGGTTGTGGGGAGGATATGTGAATTTTCTGGTTGCATGTTGATAGGCAGTATTTACTTCCTCTACTATTTTCTACTCAGAATAACAGAGGGATCATGGAGGTCTTCTAGTCTTCCTAAAGCAGGAAACCCTATACCATTTCAGACAAATGGTTGTCCAAACTCTTCTTAAAAACCTCCAGTGCTGGAGTACCCACAACTATTCATTCTTCTTCAACTCTTCTCTCTTCTTGGGATCTATTCTCTGTTTTATATAATTTTTAGGATAATTGAAAGCAAGATGCTTTGGGGGAAGTTGACTTGATTTGCCCAATAAGGAAAATGCTGCCCAATAAGGAAAATGCTTTATCTTATATGTCCTGAGTCTAATAAGTGATAAGAAATTATCTAGTTGCTAAATCCACAATTCCTTGATGGAATGTTAAAGATGCAATCTAGTTTTACCAGTTATATCACTGTATAAACAATAGCACATGAGAAACGGTATTTGGAGAAACAAGAGCTGAATTTATTCAAAGGCTTGAATTTACAGTATGAAAGGCTTTCAACATGAGCCCAGTAAAAGATGAAATGAATTGACTGTATATTGGCATCATCTAATTGAAATGTACTGGAAGTGGAACTTGCTGTTAAATCATACTGTTTGATACTCAGGACACAAAACTAAGAGACAGGAGTATGTTGTTTTCATAATAAGAAAAAATATAGAAAAGATAGATCTCGGAAAGACAACCCAATAAATGCAAGGGCTAACTGTGGAACAGATCACAAAGTGTTCATGTGTAAATCCCAAGCCACAATAAGTGGGAAAGGCAAAGTTTACTAGTTTATGAACTTGAGTATATATCCACTATTTTTAAGGCGACTACAGAAAGTCCTTGACTTACAACAGTTCATTTAGTGACTGTTCAAAGTTACAACAGCACTGAAAAATGTGACTTAATGTTTGGGACCTAAGTCCTTTCATTTAGCACTGTCGTAATTTTGAATGGTCATTGTATCAATGAACGGTCGTAAGTCAAGGACTACCTGTAATGTAAGGCTACCTTAACAGAATTTTGCAAATCTGAAAGCACAAACTCCTCAGCCCCATTTTTAACTATTTGATCCATTAATGTGGGTCGATCAGAGTTTCTTTCTCTGAGTCTTAAGCCACTGGGGGCTTCTGTCTGATTGTTTCTTAGGCAGCATGTCTTCCCCTTGTTCCTAGTCATGTGATCCCAAATTTGGGTGCTGGCAGTGTACCTGCCCCTATGACCACAGGAACACTGCATCTCCCACCCACCCCTTTTAGTATCATGTAGTCAGGTTGATCTAAACTCCACTCACACATTCCATTGCACAAGTAAGACCATTTATTAAGGATCCAGGTTGTTGGGGGCAATAGGCTGACACGATAAACTGCTCAGAGAGTGCTGTAAAATGCTACAGAGCAATACAGAAGTCTAAGTGCTATTGCTATCACTGAGATTCACTCTAAGCTGGAGTGCCTCTGGGCAAATCCTAGTGAGACATGATCTTGTGATATTGTCTGAAAAGGAACCTGTGGGTTCTAAGGAATTGGATAGAATCCTTGGTGCTGTGTGTCCATCTGTGTTAAATCCATGGCCCTCTTGATTGGTCAAGTTCCATGGGTAGGTGGATTCATGCAATTCCAAATGCTTCCTTGAGATAGGCGTGCTCTTTCCTATCTTTCTCTTCTCAAGAATCCTTCATGGGTCCCACATATCTGGATAATTTTCATCCTGTCTCCAGCCTTCCTTTCTCAGGGAAATCTTTGAAAAGCTATTGAATTACAATTCAAAGGGCCCGGGAGGGACCCAGGAAACCCGTTTAATGCTCTTTGGAACAATCTTTCACTCATTATACAGTTGGTCTAGCTTGCCTTTTTCCAGCATTTAGTCAGGTTGAGCTGAACTCTAGTTTGGTAGAATACAAAAAAAATTAGTTCTGAGTCCTATTTAATTGGTCTTTCTTTTGTATATTTGTTTTGGGTGGCCATCTAGAGTTTTTTTAATTAGCTAAATTTACAAACAAGAGAAAAAATATACATAAAATTATAAAAAAAGAAAACAAAAAAACCAAAAAGATACAAAAGACATACTTACAAACAGACATACATCAATAAACTGAAGTCATGATTCAGTACAATCATCGCTAGCCGATCTATTAATAAATTCTGCAAATCACTGAATAGTTAGAGTCATGTGTTTTCTGCTTAACAGTAAGCTTTTTGCCAGTAAGCCCTCTTCTTTGTCCAGAGGTCAACTCTCATGTAATAGAGATAAACTTCAAAAGAATATGTAATTTAAAAATATTCTTTTTATTATATTTATTGATTTTTTCCTATAGAATAAAAGACCAATGAAAAGAAAAAAAGAAAAAAAAGATGAAAAGAAAAAAGTGCAAGAAAGAAAAAAGATAGAAAAAGAATAAAAAATTAAGAAATTACAATCTTATTATCCTTCCTCTCTCTTAGTTGTTATACAAGTCTCTTCAGTTCCTCATTTAATCCATGCCTTTCTTAATCATCAAATCATCAAATGAAATCATCATTTGGTGTCTTTCTTCTTTCAGCAAAAAGTCTATATAAGGTTTGAAATCTTCCAGAAAAGTTTTTTTATTTTTTTTTCTGATCAAGCCTTTTCTGCCAGTTTTGCCTTTTCTGCCATTTTCGCAATCTATTCCTCCACTGTGGGATGAAAATATTAAATTTCACAGCTGACTTACCAAAATGGAACAATATATTTAAATGAAACATTAATTTGATTTTATCTCCAATAACATAAATGCAATGATATCATTTCTAAAACTCAGTGACTACAATGATGGGGGTACCATTGGAAGACCCAAAGGGCCAGGCTGAATACAGATCATCCAAAACATTGTAAGTCTATTAATATGGTTGTTAAAAGTTGGTACAGACTTGCTGGTACATTATCCATTATTGCCTGTGAAGTCAATGAATATGCAAAGGGACAAAATTGCCCAAGGTTCTAGTCATTGACTGTCTTCACAGAAAACATCAGCATCGAGTATAGTTCACTTCCATTGTTTTCTGAAGAATTTTCAGTATAACAATGTAGTGTGCAATATATTTCCAATATCCTTACCTCAAAACACCACTGAGATATAACAACAACAACAATAATAATAATAAAGTTGGAAGGGACCTTGGAGGTCATCGAGTCCAACACCCTACTCAGCAGGAAACCCTACACCATTTCAGACAAATGGCTGTCCAGTCTCTTCTTAAAAACTTCCAGTGTTGGAGCATTTACCACTTCTGGAGGCAGGTTGTTCCACTGGTTAATTGTTCTAACTGTCAGGAAGTTTCTCCTTAGTTCTAGGTTGCTTCTCGCCTTGATTAGTTTCCACTCGTTGCTTCTTGTCCTGCCCTCAGGCCCTTTGGAGAATAGCTTGACTCCCTCTTCTTTGTGGCAGCCCCTGAGATACTGGAATACTGCTATCATGTCCCCCCTCATCCTTCTTTTCATTAAACTAGACATACCCAATTCCAGCAACCGTTCCTTATATGTTTTAGCCTCCAGTCCCCTAATCATCTTTGTTGCTCTTCTCTGTACTCTTTCTAGAGTCTCAGCATCTTTTTTACATCGTGGTGACCTAAAGAAGGTTTGTTTACGGCTGCATATAAAATATATAATATAATTAATATGTATAAATAACAAACTTCTTTTATTTTAAAATTGATATATATTAATTACCTTCTGGGGTCACATTTCTAGCTGTCCAAGACCACATGAAGCCTGTGGACCATGGATTGGATACGCCTAGTATAGAGGAAAAGGCAATAGAACCTTTTCAAACTAGGCTGGAAGAAAGCATCTCAAAGCATATATGCTGTTTTCAGTTTAAAAAAAAAAAGAGCCAATCTAGCTGATCTTGGTTTTACCTTTTGCCCTGCTGAATTCTTCAACTTGATAAGCCATTTGTTAGTTATCTCTTTTTTTGTTAATTCCATCAATGGTTTCTTTTCTATATTAATTGTTTTTAATACAATCTGTATTAAATTCATATATGTATATGTACTGTGTATATGGTTATTTAATTCTGGGATGAAAACTGTAGTCTATTTCTATGGCACAGGAGAAGAATCTACCATCCTAGGTATGATTGGACTGTAACTCCTGAAAATATAAAACAATATATTTAGTGGTCAGTGCGAGATCTTATCCAACATCCAGAGAGGCACAGATTTTTCAATCCATCTGTAGGGTTTTATTTTATTTTCCCTTCCTCCCCTTGAATATACTTTCTTTTAGTAATTTTGCCTGGAATTAATTTGTAAAGGCTTGTTACTGTCTTGCTTAAAGGGCATCTTTCAAGCCTCATCATTAATGCCAGTGGAGCCTACTAAGACATAGTAGGAAACAGCTAATTGCTGCTAGAGACAGATAATACTTTGTCCACTCCGTAATTAGCAGAGTGAGTCAAGCCTGGATCAATAAAACACAACATCATTTTCAATCCTATGTACTTCTTATTTTTGTATGGGTGACGCTGATTTAAAACTAATAATTGAATGCGTTGTTCACATTCCAGATTGAAAAGTCTACTACACAAATCCATATTCATAATAAACTACGCAAGTTAAGAAAGATTATTTACTTTTCCAGGTTAATGTTTTCATAATTTATTCTGCTGTAAGATCTTGTGCTTCAGAAGAAAACTCATGTTTAACACCACCATGCAGCTGATAGTGAGAACTATTTTCAATCACTTGGTTTGCCTGTTTAACAAGATATATACTAAGTTTAAAAGAATTGACTTACACAAATATTAATGTACCCTAAATATATGGATACTTGAGGGTGGAATTTAAAGATGATCTTCTTGTTTCATATAGCAGTACTTTTCACACAGCAAGAATGTGAAGTTTAGAGGAGGGTCTGCAGAGATAACAATAAAAAGTTGTCTTGACAGTATTTTGTCCTTTTCTCTTTAATAGATTTTCTATGGAAATGAAAAATACAGCATTCCCTTTACAGCAACAACAGAATGAATGAGGCTGGATATTGCTACAAAAAACATCTAGACTGGACAAGGTAAATACCTTCCAGGAGGAAATGCATGCTATGCTGAAATTAATTCAGAGACAATTCTTTCACATAAAGAAGACACAAGAAGAAACCATGATGAGATTAAAAATAATTTAGACAACATAAATGAGCAAATCTTTAATTTAAGCTCACAACTGAAAAGCTCTCAGAAAATAAGGACAAAGAAAAATCTGCAAGATTTTGTTATAATACCGGAAATGGAAAAGGCACCTTATCTTTTAGAACTTCAAAATATACTTGAGGACAAGAAAGAAGATCTGATAAAATAGATCATAGAGTTCAGGAGAATCACTAGAGTTGAAAAGAGAAGTTGAGGGAGAAGAAAGGTGGGAGCTGTTCAATGAATATAAATGGGTGAAATTTCTCCTCAAAAACACTCCACCTAAATTGTCTCTCCTATTCCAAACAACATCCACAAAAATACAGAAAAAAATCCTTGGTGATTTGAATACACTGACTTGGAAAGTGGCTTGGCAAAGAAAGAAGGCTGGAGTTAGACTTAAGAGAACAGATTATTTGACCTACCCGATGGGGTATTACATGACCAAACATTTATTTGAATATGGTTAAAAGAATAGATAATTTTTGGATATAAATGGATTTTATAGTAAGAAGGATGTGATTTATAATTAGAATAGCACTTTCTTATGATATGGGAAATGTAAAAATATTGGGATGGCCTACGTGAGTGAACTGTTTGGATACTTAAATGTAACTAACTTGGAGAAAATCATAACTGAGAAAAATATTTTGAATACTGATGGGAACTTAAATTTAAATAAGAGCTTGAAAAACAGGATCTACATTGATTCAATAAGATGACCTTAATTGCAAATACAACTGAAATATATGCTGGTTAGAAAAGATGTTACAGTATATACTGATATTATTATTTGTATAAACACTAGAAAAATGTCTCTCTATATAAAACTTCTAGACTGGAAGGATTCTACCTAAGCATTATTTCTGATCGAATACTATTTTAATAGCGGTTAGTCCTTTCCAGGGGAATTCATTAAAACTTCCTGCTATTGATTTTCAGTACTTGCTGCTATTTTCAGAAGACTAAATCAATTTTGATATTTCTCAGGAAAGGGAGGTTTTTGTTATTGTTGCTGTGGGTGTGTAGCTTAGTTTCTAAAACTTATTACAGGTAGTCCTCGACTTATGATTATATTAAGCCTAAAACTTGCTAAGTGAGTTTTGCTCCATTTTGTGACCTTTCTTGCCACAGTTGTTAAACCAATCACTGCAGTTGTTATTAACATGGTGTTTAATTAATCTGGCTTCCCCATTGACTTTGCTTGTCAAAAGGTCACAAAAGGTGATCACATGACTCCAGGACACTACAACCGTCATAAATACATGCCAGTTGCCAAGTGTCTGAATTTTGATCATGTAATAATGAGGATGTTGCAATGGCTGTGTGAAAAATGGTCATAAATCACTTTTTTTCAGTGTGGTTGTAACTTTGAATGATCACTATATAAATGATCGTAAGTTGAGGACTACAGTAACGCTATGCCTGCCATTTTGCAGATTTTGTTCCCCATATTCCATGTTTGTTAAAAGAAAAGTTTGCTGCACTTATGTTTCCTCAGGCTGTTGCTATGGAACTAATATACCATAGTAGCATCTAAAGTGGGGGTACAAAATCTGCAAGACAGCAAGCAAAGTGCTGCAATCAAAGACCTTCCCCCATGGTTTGGATTGTGACACTGGGCCTGCCATCTTGTAATTTTTGAACCCTTCTCCCTGCATACCCTAGAAGTAATACCTCTTTATCTCCCTTAATAGCAGATTATAAAATTATCACATGATTTTAGACAGCTAATTAGATCATACAAAGCTAATGGGTGTACCATTAAACATTAATGGTTGATCAAATTATACCACTAACTTCTGTAAATAAAACTAAAGTGTTTCCACCATTCACCAACCCAGTGGGAATGGCATTAATAAAATAACATCCAAGAGACGCTTCAGGAGTCATAAAATGTTTAAAACTAAAAAGAAATGTAGGGTCTTGTGCCAGGAAAGCGGTAAAAGAGGAAACATTTTCGGTAGAAGTAGCATTTACCTCAGATCCATTTGTTTCAACTTTGTACAAAACTACATAAAGCAATGTTTTCCATCCTTGGCAACTTTAAGAAGTATGGACTTCAATTCCCAGAGTTCCCCAGACAATATTGTCATTCCTGAGCATCCTAGAAGTTGAAGTCTGAACATCTGGAGGACATTCAGGCTAACAATACAACTACAGAAAGCCTGGTTCTTCAGTAAACAGAAGTTTGAGGGTAAGAAAGATAGGCAAAGCCAAGCTATGGATTGCTGCCTGGGGATTTCTAGGAATTGAACTTCATACATCTTAAGGTTGCCAAGATTGAAAATTTCCTTACACAGAGAATTGAAATAAACTATATTCAATCCCAAACCTGTAGCTTCAACAGAGAAAGTAGTATTTTCTCTCAGACCCTATGATAGATGTAAGTGAAACATAAAACAACTTATGCTGAAACCAGTCAGAGTTTTTCATCAGTATTTCTGGCATTTAAAAGTACTACTTTCAGACCCCGTTGTGGAAATTCTAGATATGCTTCTAGATATCTGGATGCAGATTTAGCCTAAACTCGTGGCACTCAGTTATTTACACAAGATATAGCACACTGTAGTCCATCTAATGTCAATTCTAAGTATAACTAATTGGATGAATAAGTTTCAATTCAATTCACCTTAATTTTTCAAGCCCTCTCAGCTGAGTATTTCAAGAAGAATGCTGCTGGATTAGACAGAAACTTTATATGACAACATTTTGTATCCTGCAACGGCTTAAGCAGAAGTAGGCAAGTACACACCTGAACAAAGCTGAGGTCAGTCTCTAGGAACTGACATTTAAAGGATACTGCCTATGATTTAAGAGTTACTATATGACTATCAAAACAAGCAGCCACTGGGAGCCTCTATGACACATGAATTTATTTCATCTCCTCTTAAAAATATCTGAGTAAGGAGGTCATGATCCCATCTCTTCACAGGGGATTCTATAAATTAATCATCCTTTTATCAGTCACAAATCTGCTTACATTTAGTTTCCATTAATGATCTCATGTTTTAACTCAGCTAGAGAGGGAAAATTATTTTTCATATCATGCATGGTTTTCAATCTCTCTACCACATTCCCCCTTAGCTATGTTTGCTAAAATATTTGAAATGCTGGAAGCTTTTCATTTACAGGATCTGCATCATTCTGGTAACTGTTTTGATATTTTTTGTGACGTGAAATGACCAGTGATGAGAAGGTATCTCAGATACATAAAACAAATAGATTTGTTAAGTGCCCAGAGTGCTAAATAGTTTGTAAAATATGGATTACTGAATTTTGTATCTTGCCAATAGGATTTTTCTTGACAAACCCTTGACAAAATTGGGGCTACAATATCTGGACTGGAAAAATGTAGATAACCACTAGATGACAGCATGCTTCCTCCATGCTGCTCTGTAGTGGCTCTTTAGATTTTTGCATCTCTAGTATGGTAGCTATAGCATATACCAGGGGTCTTCAAACTTGGCCTTTTTATGACTTGTGGACTTCAACCCCCAGGTATGCCTGGCTGAGGAATTCTGGGAGTTGAAGTCCACAAGTCATAAAAGGGCCAAGTTTGAAGACCCCTGGCATATACTAAGCCTGTTTTACACATGCAAAACAGGATTGGCCTGGGATTAGACCTGTTGGATACATTACAGGGCATGGCCCATATATATTCTATAGAAGTAAAGTTGACAGACAGCTGAAAAATTCCATGGTACTTGTAACTCAAGCTACTGTCCTCAAGAATTTTATTATTATTATTTTTTAAAAAGCCTACTAAAGTTAATAACCCAGTTTTCTGCTGCTCTCATAATTTGTAAACTTACTATGACACCAAAGTGATAGAGGAACCCCAGAAAACATCTTGTCCAGGACCTCTAAAATTTGAACTTTTATTATAGCTATAAGATCATCATCAGCAGATACAGAGAAAAGAAATGGAAACACTAACCCTGAAGGGACAGCAGTAAAAGACATGATGACTTGAGATCTCTTGATGCATGGGAGTTTTTTTATAATGCCCCAACAGAACCACAAAATGCGTCCAGGCTGGCCAAAGTGAAGACCCAGCAATATTTCAGGATTGCGATAGAGGAGGGATAAGAGGCTGGCATATACTCATTTCAGACACCCCAATGTTGCAAGGTTGGCAACCAGATCTAGAAGATCAGTGTCCCAAATCAACATTTTGAGGATACTTGGATGTTTTCAAAGTCTAACAACCCTAGAAAGTCAAGATTATCAATAATTTTTTAAAATCAAGTTGACCTAAGGTAGTCTGTGGGGCTAATTTACTTTAGCCAAAATTCACAAAGGATAATAGTTCTACAGCCATGGAGACCATGCCTGTTTCTAAGTGATCTGTATAAGTAATAAAAAAATAATTAATAAATAATAAAATCTTGGGATGGCAAGGGTAATCTTAGCTTGACTAGCTTCAAGGATATCAAGCTTTCTAAAAGAACAGACCTGGAGACTATACAGTAGACCAGGGATCCCCACTTTTGGCAACTTTAAGACTTGTGGACTTCAACTCCCAGAATTCCCCAGCCAGCATGGCTGGCTGGGGAATTTTGGGAGTTGAAGTCCACAGGTCTTAAAGTTGCCTAGGTTGGAGAGCCCTGCAGTAGACCAGTGTTTTTGAAACTTGGCAACTTTAATGTGGATAGACTTCAATTCCCAGAATTCCGCAGACAGCATTCTGACTAGGGAACTGCCAGAAAAGCAAGGAGATGAGCTTGGCTACAAAAATGTTGCAAACCATAGGAGTAAAAGCTCCTTTTGTATGGGAAAAATTTTTTTAGCTAATAACTATGCTGAGCAATACTTGCCAAATATCTGTCTATCTGTGTGTCTGTATATCTGTATATTTATTTATCTATCTATGATAGTGAGGTCCAGAAAAGTACTCTAAACAAGTGTATATCTGCACATAACCATTACCATTAGTTTGCCAGTTAATAAGCCTAATTGCCAAGATAAATTAATAGTAAATCTAAAGTTTTCCAAAGTGAAATGCCTAAATGCATCTCAGCCTTAATTTGTCTGTGCCATTTCACTGTATTTTGCAACTGTAAGCATCTCTATCTGCTAGTTCACTTGTCTACTTTCATTTAATTAAACATTTCAGAATAATTGTGATTCTATTCATATCATCCCATCATTGTTTTGCAGACTTTGAAAACCTGAAATAAGACAGAAACTATTGGCACCCCATGTCTAATCTACCTTCCTATATAAATTCCTTCTTTCTATTGATGTCTTTTCTTTTAATGTTCTCTAATATTTTGTCAGCAACATTTCTGCTAGTGATAGCCTGATCCAGTTTGAATCATTCATTTATTTCATTAGGAAGCAAAGTTATTCCTGATCTAACCTGAAAGATCTGGGGAAATTGTTATCTTGGCTGGGATTAGAATGTAATGGGAAATTAGGTGGAAAAAAGATATCAGCAGGTAGTCAGTCCAAAGGATAGTTAACAAGTAAACAAAGGGAGGGTGAAGACATCGTAGGAGGCAAGCCATGTTAGTCTATAGTGGCAAAAATAAAAAATAAATAATCAAGTATTTGGTAGCACCAGGAAGCTAAAGAAGAGCAAAAAGCAGGCAACTAACTGTAGAAATTTGTTGACAGACTGCTCCTGCACTATCACTTGGAGGGTGTTACAAAGTTTTAATTTCTCCTGCTTAAAAAATTACTTTTTTTTAGGTTTCAATTTCTTACATCAAGAAAAATCTGGAGGGGTGCATGATAAAATTCAGAACCATTATCAAATGAATGATGATTTCTGCGGTGGTATTCCTGTAAAATTTGAACAAGAAAGCAATATTATTTCACAGTTAATGCCTTTTTTAGAAGCACCTTGATGCACAAGGTGAAGCAAGAGAGAGTCAAAGGGGAGAATGAAATTTGAAGAAAAATTGAACCCTCAGAGAGAACTGAGGCAGGGAGGAACAAGCAGCAGAAGAGCTGGAAAAATAATAAAAAGGTGATAATGGAGAGGAAGGGAGGAACATGAGGAATTGAGGTAGATTAGAAGAGTCTGCATTAGCTTTCTGAAATCAGATATAAAGAAATCACACAACAAGAGTCAAACTTGACTCCTGGTAATTTCCTGGATTGGTGATTTTCTTGGCCAAAATAGGAAAGCTATTTGTTTGTCTTTTTCTGAATTCTCTGCTTGCTTATTTATTTGACAGATGGGTCTAATCTAATGTACTGGGGTTTCCTAAGGACCAAGCTGAATGTACATTTATGCAATTGACTTTGGTCAATTTTTAAATGTAAAAAAAGTCCTGATCCTCAGATTAAAAAAAAAACCTCACGAGAAGGAGATTATATGGCAACAGCCAGGCATTCTGGCTGGAGAATTATGGAAGTTGGAGTTCACACATTGTAAAGTTGCCCCCAAAACTCCCTGGTTTATGTTTTATTTTCCCATATGGTCTTCCATAACTTGGTAGCCTCCAGATATGTTGAATTTCCGCTTTGGCATTACAATCTTTACTGATTAGAGATAATGAATACTGTACTCCTTTTAGAAATTCTGTTGATATATAGCACTACAGATCAAACAAAGTGTACAGTCACCATGTGCTTTACTGTTTAACTGTAACAGGAAACTCTTCTTAGGACAAAAGAACATAGAATACATACCATAGATCCAAACTTGTAAACACTGCCATCTACTGTCTGAATACTATTGTAGTTGTTGTACAAAAATACATTCCAGCAATGAATTCCAACAATTCCACCACCTGAAAACGTCCAGCTGTCATCTTGATTTCTTTGACCTGCCGTGAAGAACCCCTGGCAGTTCAACCTGAAGAGAGACAAAGAAGTAGCGATTATTCTCAAGCTGCACACTTCAAAGGGGAATTTTGCATTATCCCAACTGTAGCCCCTTTTAAAATGTGGATGAAGGTCTTCCTTGAACTTACTATCCCAAAGTAGATTTAGGTCATCTTTTTGCCAAATGCAGAAAATAAGAATTGGATTATGAAATTACCTTTGAACAAATTAGGGGACTGCAGTTATGTTGGGTTGTCCCATATCTGCCTCTTTTTTTTCCCTTACCACTTTCTTAAAATGTTATATAAATGCTAAAATATCCTTAAAACACAAGGAACCGAAAAAAGGATGTTTTTAGATTTATATCATCTCTGGATATTGCAAATGCTCAGTAAATGGAGTGTATATAAAAGTCGTTATTCTTCTTTGTTTGGAAAGAAATCACGGCAACATTCTCTGAAATACATATTCTCTTTTGTCCTTCAAAGTATGTCTAAGGCAATGTTTAAGCATTTGTGTTAACAAGTAAGAGGTAGCAGTGCTGATTTGTTCTCACTTAAAAGTTACCCAGAGCAAAACAGCAGAGGCGCAACTCCTCCTTTTGAACCAAGCAATGGAAAAAATGATGCAAGAGATCTAGTGAACAAATATGTGCCCTATGACCCTTTGGAAAGAAAGAAAAAGGAGAAAGTATCTCTCAGAATTAGACCAAAATAGCAAAACCTCGCTTTGCTGAAGATTAAATGCCTTGGTAGTAGTTAATAAAGTCATTTATATCAAGGGATTGGAAGACAGATTGCAAATATTAATAAAAACCATTGAACTGGGGTGGGGGGGGTACAAGTGTTAAGATAGAATCAAAAGATTGGCTTTAATTTGCTTGTTTTCAACTCATGCTGAACTGCAGCTGAAGCTGTTAAGGATTTATTCAGTCATAATGTAAGGCAGGGGTTTTCAAACTTGGCCCTTTTACGACTTATGGACTTCAACTCCTAGAATTCCTGATGAATTCTGGGAGTTGAAGTCCACAAGTCGTAAAAGGGCCAAGTTTGAAGACCTCTGATGCAAGGCTTCTCTTTCTTTTTCTCCCCAGGTTCAAAGCAACAGCTATGAAAATTCACATAATGACTTTGGGTTTGTCGTTCCCCTCCTAACTCAACTTACTTGGCAGAGTTTTGGTGTGCAGTTTGTGATCTTTGAAAGTTGAAAAAGGTATTTTTTAAAGGCAGACTTTTTAGCTTTCCTAATTGAGAATGTTATTTTATTTTCTGTTTAAAAGCATACTCCTGTGCTAGCTGTATGAGTGGAACTGCTTAAAAATCAAGAAAGCTTTGAGCAGGGGTCTTCAAATTTGGCTCTTTTATGACTTGTGGACTTCAACTCCCAGAATTCCTTAGCCAGGCACACTGGCTGAGGAATTCTGGGAGTTGAAGTCCACAAGTCATAAAAGGGCCAAGTTTGAAGACCCCGGCCTTTAAGGAACCCTGGGATCCTTTTGCATTGTAATCTAGTTTAGTGTGACCCTGAGGAAAGAAGAAGCCAGCTAATAAGGTGTAAAAGGTCAGTAAAAAAAGGCTCCTTTTAAAATACAATAGTAAAGGAATGTAGATCAGGTGTGAAAGCTGGATTGCAATACCAGCCTCATTTTTGGGGTTTGGGGTGATCCCTTCATTGCTGATATACAGTTAGCTGTGTTTCCTGCCTAGGCAAATGTAATTAATTATTCATTAAGCCTATAGATATTATCTTTCATTTGCTGTGATTCTGAATGGTTTACAAATAAAAAACCCATACAGCCATATAAAATGAGATGAAGTTAAAAGCAAATTTAAAAACAGAATTAAAACAAAGGTAAAAAGTAAAAAAAAAGTGAGGGGGCACCTGGAGCTACCAGTCACCCCCCCCCATGGATGCATGCTTCTTGCCATTAATTATATATCATTAAATATGTATCTTTTTATACAATCTTTTGCAAATTTATATTCAGAATTGCAGGACACTGAACATAGCAATCCAGCTAGGAATAGTGAAAGAACAATGCTGGAGAAAAGCCTAATCAATGCAGAAGTAGACTACCTCCGGCCGCCCCGCCCCCCAATAAAACATGTGCTACTCTCCCCAAAAGAACAATATACAGTAAACATTATTAGTGATCATGAAGGGAGTTATACAAATGGACATCATCTGGAACAACCAATAATACACAGAACACCACAAAATCCATTACCAGCTGTGATGGATAAGCCAACCTAGATTCAGAGTACTTAGTCTGATTGGATGGAAAGCCAGTAATCTCAGTCTTAGGGTACTTCAATAAAGAAAATGTGCTTCTTTCTTCTTTGCTTTGGTTCATATAATTCACATAATTTTCCTAGAAAAAGTTAAACATGGAAGGAATATTGTGCATATGGCTTTATGTTCCTGGATCTCAACCTAAGGAATGGCTGAAACTCAAGTCTTTTCCATAGTGAGGAAGTGTCTATAAAATTCTGCTTTGTTGATAGATAAATTATATGCCATCAAACTGCAATTCTTCATAGATAGGTTTTCTCCAGGGTCATCTGGCCCCTTCTTGGTCCTTCAGATCTTCCAAATAATACATCAGCACTGCAATTGAATCTATCTACCCTGTTGCTATTTTATGGACTCTTTATAAATTCTGTTTTATAGACAGTGCTATAAAAAGTTTAAAAAGGAAAGGAAAGAGAAGGAAACACAAGAAACAACATAATATGCTAATAATCCATCTATCAAAAATAACGAAGAAGAGAGGAGTAGATGCTATTTAAAAGCAGATGTGTTACTGTTTCACTATATGATATCAAAGTAATTTTAAATGCAATTTATATTGATGCCACATTACATACGCATCAGAACACAAGGTATGTGTCAGCTTGAGTTCTTTCTTAGATTTTCTGACAGCTTAATTAAAAATTAGAATAAGAAATCAATCATCTGGTGTTTGGGATTTGTATGCAGAAATTGAGATTTCAAATGATTCAGATACGAGCGAAGTTCAGGTACAGAAATTCATTGAAACCAACAGAACAAGTTCACTCCAATCAGCTTTTGTCACACTTAATTTTCAAAAATTAATATTCTCTTGGCAACAATTTAGAAGTATTGACTAAAAAGGCTGCTAGTGCTATGAAATATTATTTTACAGCTGTGCATGAATTGCCTTCAAAATCTGTTCCTAGCTACCTGGGAAGATCTGGTACCCATACTGAACGTGTTTTTATCCATGCATTTACAACCCCCAGTTGATGTTAATTTTTCTAGTTGCTGCAGATTTCTTGACCAAGAGCAGTTTTTTTGTTCAGATGCCATCTTGTTTATTGCAACTATTTTTTATTAAACAATTAAGACATGATTAATTGGCTTGGTGTCTTCTTAAGCAGTGTAGCCCTCTGCGTAACCATTCAAGAAGCAGGTCATGTGGGATTAATCTCCAGAAAAATAATACAAAATTGACAGCCTGACACTTCAGGAATATTGTATACCTTTCTAAATCCAAGAAGAAACCAAAAGCTAATTCAGAGGACTAACAGTTGGAGACCAGTGATCATGCCATATTAAGTGCATATGTGAACAGGACATACTTCCTTGATCCAAAACAGAAATGCCACAACTGCAGCTCTGGGAACCCTTGCTTAGACTGGGAACCACATTTGGTTCAGCCAGAATAGCTATCTGTCTCTCCATGGGTATGACCTCCTGTGTGTGGTCTGCACACACATGCACAACATTAAGCATTTAGTGGAAAAGAAAAAGGAATGGAAGCAGAAATGGAACAATATGATGAAGCAAGAAAGCACAGAAATGTGGAGTTATGCTTAAGGAAACTGTGAAAATTATATATGATGAATGATAGAGGGAATTAGGCATGTCTAGTCTAAGGCAGAGGTCCCCAAACTTTTGGGCACCAGCGACCAGTTCCGTGGAGAGAGGTTTTTCCGCAGACCGTAAGGGGCATGGTTTCGTGTATTGCCTGCATCCCACAGATGGGGCTTTGCTTGTTTGTGTGAACCGGTTGCTGGCATGCCACTGCCTATACCGGTCCACGGACTGGGGGTTGTGGACCCCTGGTCTAAGGAATAGAAGGACTAGGGTTGATATATTAGCAGTCTTCCAGTACTTGAGGGGCTGTCACAGAAAAGATGGAGTCTATTTATTCTCCAATGCACTTGAAGACAGGACACAAAGTAATAGCTAGAATATTATTAAAGAGAGACCCAACCTAGAACTAAGGAGAAATTTCCTGACAGTGAAAACAATCAACCAGTGGACTGGCTTGCCTCCAGAATGTCCCAAAGGTGCCTTTTCAAAAGGCAACTGGATTTTCACTTCTCATCCAAGAAGCTTTTTCAGTTCTGACTGAAAGGTGGAGGATGGCAGGATTTATATTTCTTGCAGTCATCTGGTCTTCAGTACTCTTTCTGAGCGTCATTGAAGCCACTTGGAGTTTATCTGTGGAAACTGCTGAAAGGAAGTCGTGGGTGCTCCAACCCTGGAGATTTTCAAGAAGAGACTGGACAGTCATTTGTCTGGAATGGTATAGGATTTCCTGCTATGGGCAGTGGATTGGACTAGAAGGCCTCCAAAGTCCCTACCAACCCTATTATTCTATGTTCTATATTCTTGAAAGGAGCTGCAAATGAGAAAAAATTATATAACAAAATGATTGCTGCACAAATGAGCATGAAAGAAAGATGTTGTACAATGTATATGATGTATAGAGAAATAGCTGCAAAGAATAGAATCAAGGAGACTAAGGAACCATTAGAATAAAAAAGTAAAGAAAACACAGAGCAGTTCTGATGGAAATAAAATGTTTTGAAAGTACCTGAAGAGGAATATACAAGGGAGCTCCAGCGGGGTGGATTAAGAATAAAAGTGAGAAAACGACTTGAAAATGAGAGAAAGAATGCTAGAAGGTGGGTGGTTTTTAGAGTTTTGTATGGGCACAATAGTGATACGTTGAAGAATGGAACGGAATGTGGTAAATGTAAGGATCCAAGAAAATGATGAAATGAAGATCAGAAAAGATATGAGAGGGTTGAAAAAAAATGGCAAGGCTAACAGGTTTAGGTGGTATAACTGGAGAAATGTTAAAAATGGATGAATGATGAATGTGACATAAGCCCGTCAGGTTCTCGTTGGTTAAAGAGAGAGAATGGTGAGGAATGAAACACAAAACAAATACACAAGAAAAAGAAAAAGAGTGGGTGGGTGGGTTGAGAGGAAGTTGAGCACTTTGAACATGGATAAAATTGATGAGATCCCAATAAAGAGAAAAGCAGGAAGTTTAAAGAACAAATGACAATGAACAAAGTGGAATCTAGTGGAAGGAAAAATGGTTTTCAAGTACAGAAAGGTTTGAAGAGGTCAGTGAATGGAGTAAACTAGATTTAGCTATATTTCCTTTTTTTTTCCTATATCAAGGCTTATCTCCTTTTTAAATTCTTTTTTCTGCATATATTGAAAAGGACTTCCATGATATTTATGATATTTATCCATGATATTTATTCCATGATATTCTGGGAGTTGAAGTCCACAAGTCTTAAAGTTGCCAAGGTTGAGAACCCCTGTACCTAAATTAATCTTTGTATGGCGACTTCATACAACACTATCTCTGTTACCTGCAAATAGGAATACAGGTAGTCCTCATCTTATAACCATTCTTTTAGTGACAGTTCAAAGTTACAACAGCACTGAAAAAAAATGATTTTTGAACATTTTTTTTACTCTTATGGCCGTTGCAGCATCCTCATGGTCATGTGACCAAAATTCAGATCCCTGGGAAACTGGCTGATATTTATGATGGTTTCAGTGTCCCGGGGTCATGTGATCACCTTTTGCAACCATCTGACAAGCAATCTGTAATGGGAGAGCCAGATTCACTTAACTGTTTTACTAACTTAATAACTGCAGAGATTCGCTTAGCTGTGGCAAGAAAGGTTGTGTAATGGGACAAAACTCACTTAACTGTCTCGCTTAACAATAGTAATTTTGGGGTCAGTTATGGTTGTAAGTTGAGAACTACCTGTACTGCTGAGTTGTGGCAGCAGTAAGACTGGGAAGCAAAGGAGAGATATTTAATCAATTGATCAAATCAGCTCGGTGTCATCTAGGTTGACTGGCATTGGTTCTCAAGGATCTGAAACACAAAGTCTTTCACAGTTCAACTTGGAGATGCAATCCTTTGCTTCCTTTGATGCAAAGAATATGGTGCCCTCATCAAATTCCCAGGAGGGAGGCATGAATGCTGATCCTTAACTACCGTGTTTCCCCGAAAATAAGACCCTCCTGGAAAATAAGCCCTGGCATGATTTTTCAGGATGCTCTTAATATAAACCCCATCCCCAAAATAAGCCCCAGTTAAGATTGTCAGCCAGACGGACACATTTAGTACCGAATTTCCCCAAAAATAAGACCTAACTGGAAAATAAGCCCTCATATCTCTTTTGGAGCAAAAATTAATATAAGACCCGGTCTTATTTTCGGGGAAACATGGTATATTGCACATTGAGTCTTTTTAGACAAACTTTTGCTGTTCAGAGTTTTGATACAGAAAAATAGAAATACTTCATTTTTCACAAATAAAATATGTCACTGTCTTCCCCCATCTTCACATTTTTCTATTTCACAAAACATTTTTAATCATGAAAAATATATTATTTTTATCAAGAAAAGGCCTACATTGTATAAAATAAACTAATGCTGAATAAATGAATAAGTCCTGGCATTAATTCTTGCACTAGAGGCAATAACAGACTTTTATCTATATGTTGAATCAATACTTTCAACTGCAGTTAATTTACACCAGAAATGCCATGCCTTTTTCATAATGCAGGTTCTTGTGTCAGCTCCTGCTACTTTAGAAATTTTTAGGAAAATCAAAGCTGATTCGTTATTGAGGTGGACCAGCGTAACTGGAAGTATCTAAAGCACCACATAATCTGAGGTTTTATGATTTTTTTTAAAGGCACTGGTTGTTCCATATTCACATTTTTTAAAAAATAAATGGCTTAATCATAATGCAGTGATTACTACAAAGTGAAATGTGGTTACAGCTGCTCTTCAGACTTGCCCCATTGATAATGGAGGTCTGGGGTGTGGATGGATTATAATCTGTAACTTCCATTGACTCAGACAGTTACTGACTTCTAACATGGGCTGATGAGATGCCATGACCAGTCTGGTGCATAGAAAAGAATAGAATAATAACTTTATTGTCACTTTGAATGTACCCTAATCGGCATACATTAAAATGAAATTTCGTTGCATACAGCTCTCAAAGGATCAACACCTCCAATATACACTACATAAATATGACATACATAGATACAGAATTATGCATATACCCACATATATTATATGACACAGAGAAACAACAGTCTAGTTCGGGATATGTATACATGTGCATGGTGAGAAAAACAAATCCTGCGAGTTCACCAGATGGATGGCCTAGGGAACAGAGCTATTGCAGAATTGGGTAGTCCTGCTAGAAATACTTCGAAATCTCCTTCCAGAGGGGAGCAACAGAAACAGACCATAAACTGGCTGTGTGGAGTCTCTAACAATGCTTTGAGCTCTAAGCACATAGCGCTTATAAGCAGCATCCTGAATACCAGGAAGCGAGCTTTCTATGATCTTCTCGGCTGTCCTTAGCATTCTCTGTATGGACTTTCTATCTGAGGCACTGCTGCCACCAAACCAAACAGTGATGCAGTTTGTTAAAATGCTTTCAATCGTGCCTCTATAAAAAACGGCCAGGACAAAAGGAGAAAGATGTGCTCTCCTCATCCGATGCAGGAAATGCAGACGCTGGTTTGCACGCATCACTAAGGATGACATGTGGAGAGACCATCTTCCTAAGTCACAATGAGGTTTGTTTGATTTGGGTTTAGCTTCCTGAAAAAATTGATAATGTACAAACTATAGTTGTTTCTGATTATGTATTACGTTGTGTGCATTAAGATTTTAGGATTAAATAAATCATGATTTAACAGGTAAACTCAGTAATGGACCTGATGTAAAGGTCAGTCCCTGTGATTTTGGTATAGCATGTTGTACGATGCCAGTCACTATGTCTTGTAAATCATGGTTTATAGCTTATTGTATTAACTATAGAACTGTGGGTTAGCATGCGCCACCTTGAGTCATGTGCCAAGTGGGTAGCTATTTGAACTGAACTAAGAAAAAAATGAATTGATGTATTGAACCAGTTCTATAACAAAGCAAATGATGGCTTAGCACAGGGGTAGGCAACCTTGGCTCTTTTGTAACTTCTGGACTTCAACTCCCAGAATGGCTGGCTGGCTCAGGAATTCTGGGAATTGAAGTCTACGAGTCATTTAAGAACCAAGGTTGCCTACCCCTGGAATGTAGAAACTACACTTGTCTTTGTTTCATGTCAGTCCATGATGTGCATTTCATACCCATGAATGGCAGGGCAAGAAAACCATTTTAAAATTGAAACTGCTACACAAACACACTTATACGCACATTTGCAGGCTCTATCTGGCAGCCCTGCTATATATTCTTTCCAGGGATGTGGTAACGGTGGTCGAACACTGTTCTCTTGCCTTTCAAAATATAACAGCACAGTGAAGGAGCACATGGCAGGAAGTAAAAGCAGGCAAGAGAAGCCAAAGTCTCTTTCCACTGATGGAAAAAAATCATCTTCCAACAGAGGAAGCCTCCCTCCCACAATGGAAGCTCCTTCTGTCAGAGGAAGCTAACATTTGGCTCCCAATCAGGATGTTTAGCCTTGTCACGATTTGATAAAGTATGTAGGGTCCATTTTTAGTTCTTTTCCCCAGTTTAGCATGAAGTTGGGCAAGAACTTCTTTCTGACTGTGTATAATTCTCAGCTGTTCTTTCTTTATACATTGCACCAAACCTATTGCTTTAAGAGTATTCAATGGCGCAATAATACAATTTCGAAAGCTCACGTTATTAAGAGAACATGAAAGCATGATGATGTGAAAGAGAACCTTTAGGTGTCCAGGATCACAACCATTATCCCTCTTAACCTGGTGAGTGTATATTGAGCTTAGAATTGAAGCCTACCGTTCTTGATTTACGACCACTTGTTCAAAATTATAACAGACCTCCCCAGGGATAGTTACAACCTGATACCAAAGTTCTGATGCCACTCTCCCCTTGTGGTCACGTGGCCACATTTTGGGCGCTCAGCAACAGGGCTCATTTATGGCCCTTTGTAGCATCCTGCAGTTATTGTGGTCATGTGGGTGACCCATTTTATGATATCACAATTTATGACTTTAGTGGGTAAGGTCCATTACAGTCATAAGCCAAGGACTATTGCAATTATTGCAATTATTGCTGGACTGTCAGATTGCAACCAGAAACATACACTTTCAGATCTCACATTCCAGCTGCAGGGCTGAAATAATAAACTGAATTAAGACTGTGTGTGTGTGTGTGTGTGTGTGTGTGTGTGTGTGTGTGTAATAAAGTAAGTGAAGTTTTGCTTTAGTTCTGTAAAAAAATACCATTTATCTTAATGTTTGCAAGTGCTGTATAATGATCTAAGGCAAAAAAAATAAAGTCAGATGAGTTTTAAGCTTGATACCTTTATTTAAAATAAACTTGCTAAGATTTTGTGAGTGATAATTGAGATGGTGTAGAAGAAAGCAGACTGAGTGCTTCTGTTTGCAGATAACCCCCAACCCCCCAGCCATTTCTCATTTATTTATTCAGTTAACTGCACAATCTTTCCATTACATGTGAACTCCCACTGTTTGAACAAAGGATCATGGTGAATCCTTTTCACCTATGAATGAAAAGCTACTTGGTCAGAAAGATAACTGCAGTACTTCCTTATCTAGCAACAAATTTCATCTGAGTTGGTTTTGGAGGTCTGCCATAGTTTTCCATACATGGCTTTCTTTCCAGCAGAGTTAGAAAGCTGAGGTCTGAGATAAAAATGTCATCCCTCAAAAGTCAAGGAACTCATGTCTGTGCTGGACTCAGAATTCAATCAAAATGTCTCTTTCCACACTTCCTCAGAGTATTGTACCTCATTTTTTAAAGGCTTTTCCCAACTATTAACTCAAGTAAGCCCTGTATAGGTTAATAGAATAGAAAAGATGATTTCCATTGTATCAACATAATTGTTGAAAGAAAAATCTTCATCAGAGTCCAGTCCAAGCCGGGAACAATCAAAATGGAGACTGCTTTAGAAAGAAGGTTGTAGTTTATTGAAAAAGAGAGCCAGACAGAAAGATGGCTCTCGAAAAACTGACTACATGGAGCAGAGTGCAGGGCTTTTATACCTTCTGGGGCTCGTTAGGTTGTTGCTTGTTCCTGTTTGAGGCTTTATATTTCCTGTGTCATGTACTTTGACCTGAGTCTGAGTGTGCCCTTTTGGTATTGGTGGGTTAATTCTATTATGGCCTGTCTTAGAGTTTGGGTGGGGCATGTAGATTTTAAGGGTCTGTGTCTTCCTAATTTCTTCAGTTTCTAGCTGGAAGGCAACAACCTTTTTGAAAGGATTATTGAATTTGTATTTCTAAAAGCTGGCTTTTGCCTAGGGGCTGGGCTGATTTCTGAGGGCTAGTTTCTCTCTTTTTTAAAGATCTTCTCCATTATTCCTTTGGGGAAATATATTCTGCCTTTTTAATATTTCCCAAAATATTTCTTTCTCTGGATTCTTCCCACATAATGTAAAGCACTTTTGCAGTTTTTATTTACCTTGATTGGCCTATCTTTTCTCAGGATTTCTCAACATTATTTTTTTCTTGATTTGAATTATTTCTCAACCTTGGTAACCTTAAGATGCGTGGATTTCAACTCCCAGAAGTCCCCAGGCAGCATGCTAGACTAAAGAATCAAGGATCAAGAGAATAAGGCTAACAAAAACAAATACGGTATGTCTCCTTGGAAATATCAGACTCAGGGCTGCAATAATAATAAATACTCTGCTGCTGAAAGGAGGAGAATCCTTGGATTTCTTGGACAAAATGACAGAAAAACACATCTCTATTATGGGAATACTGCCTATTTAGTGTGTGGGGGGTTTTTTTTTTGTTCCCTCTGCATGCTGAAAGTGGAAAATGTTCAAAAGATACATCTCTAAAACATCAGACCAAGACTCAAATTCATTACAGTCGAGGTTTTCAGCCTGTTTTAAGCACATAGTGTAGTCATTCTGTATTTATAATGAGATTGGCTTAGCTTTGATTTGTTACATTATGTGAAGCTGTGCTGGCTTTAAAACCACAGTTTATTATTTAGTGTACACTGTAAACCCATTGAACGGCTGAATTCTACATCAGATTAAGCCATTATGTTTGGTTCATTTTAGCCTTAACATACTGAATAATCCCACCCACTATGTCTTAGTTTGTGACACAGCCCATTTTGTGAACCCAGTCAAGACAACATATCTAAACAACCCATGTTGTGTGCTATAATCAAGTCTAAGGCAGGATGAAAAGGGCCCCCACCAGAAGCCTTCTCCACTCCCCCCACATGTATTGAGATTATAAAGCTTTGCTAGCAATTTTGGAAGTTGTACTTCCAATATATTTGGAATTCACTCATTGAGATAGCTATTGGATATTTTATCCTGGCCAAAAATTGTTTCTTTCATGGTGCAGAATATAAGAGAGGATCACTTAGTGTTCTACTTGCATCTATACTCTTCTCCAGTTGCAAGCCTTTCATAAAAGGCTTACATCTGGGGTCCTCCATGCTAATTTTTTAAGTTTATTGTGAGGCACCTAGAGTCATATAAAAGTGAGGTAGGCGGCTATATAAAATAAAATAAATGAACCCATAGACTATTGTTTCCAGGGTAGTTGGACTGTACTCTGCCTTGTGATATAGTTCTAGAGATAAGTACATCGTGTTAATTCCTGCCTGATGTTCATGTCACTCTACCTGTTTCTGCCTGTATTTTATCCTGTTTTTGCTGAGTTAGTTGTTTTGATGCTTACTGGTGTTAATGAACACAAAGGTATATCTTTTGCTAGCTGAGCTGAGTAACATATGTTTTTGTTCAGATTTGGATAGAGGGCTGACTGACAATGTGCTCAGTGCAACTATACTGGAAATTACCCCTTGTAATTTTCAGATAAAAGTTGCTATTGTGTGTCTACCTTTAAGTCAGGGTTGATTCTTGACAACTGCCTGAACAAGTCCCTGCAGTTTTCTTGGCAAGATTTTGGAAGTAGTTTGCTATTGCCTCCATTCCAGGACTGAGAGAGAGTGACTATTCCAAGTCACTTAGGTGGCTTCATAACTAAGGCAGGACCAGAACTCAGGGTCTCATGGTTTCTAGCCCGAATGCCCTACACCAGTGATGGTGAACCTTTTAGAGAGTGAGTGCCCAAAACCTGCCCCACCCCCTGCCCTAGCCCCCATCCCGCCCGCAGGGCCACTCACCACCTCCACAGCCTGCCACAGATCGCCCAGGTGGCCCACAGCACCATGGTGGCTATGCACTCCGCACATCATCTGCGTGCGATGGAGCGTGAGAGCGGAGTCTTGTCCCCGCTGCCTGGCTGCCTTATGCTTGGCTGTGCTGCTCCATGTGGTCCGCACCCAGGGGTGAATCTCCTCCAGAGGGGATGCTGGTGAGGAAGGGGCTGTGGTGGAAGGTGGGGCTGGGGCGACAGGAGATGTGCCCACCGAGAGGGCTCTGAATGCCGCCTCTGGCACGCGTGTCATAGGTTTGCCACCCCACTGCCCTACACAAAAATGGCATTCTAGTACACAGTAGGTTTTTCAAATTGCTGTAGAATCAAATTACAGCCATACACATCTAATAAGATTAAAACTCTTTTAGGCTTTAAGGGTGCAATCTTTCAGCTAAAATAGTGTTGTGTTTACATTTTCCGATAATATGGAAGATAATGAAAAATCGGACAATTGCAAATACTTTTATTTTTATTCATTTTAAAATGTACCCTTTAAAGTGCTTTTTCAAGATAAGGAGAGTTCATGTAAGGTCAGCTGCTTGCCATGTCTGTGGCTTCTCCAAGGAACATTTTTTATATCTTCTGCAAATTGAAACATGAATTATAGGATTATAATTAGAATGTCATATTTGTGATGAAAATTGATTCAGTGAATTAACATGTTACTTTTTCTTTCTCCTCCTGTGATTCACTTTCTTATAAATCACCATGTTAATAAGGAAAATAATCTAAAAGGGTGGAGTAAACCACAGTTCATTTCAAGGCTGCAATCCTATATCCACACCTCACTTTATAGATTGTGGTAAGCTGTACTGAGAGAGTTCACTGACAAATAATTGAATTTGGCAGCAGTGTTTCAGCATAAATGTAAATACCAGTTATTAAACAGTTATAGCGCAATTTTATTCACAAAAGTAAGCCCCACTGACTGAGCTCATACATTGTATTAATCATGTTTTTTTAAATTTTGCCTTAGCATAATTGAACAAAGCCATTAACCTGAGTTCACAAATCACATTCATTCATGTTTTGTTTTAACTATTTTAAAGAAACCATGATTTAGTATATATAATGAAACATGGCTAAGCCCAAAGCAAATTATAACTTAAAGTATTGTATGGGCCAAGGCTACCTGCAGGCTACAGTTAGAAAAAACAAAATCAAGATAGCAGCCATGATGTGCAATTGAAGCTTGGCCTATTTCCTGATCACACCGGGCAGAGACCCCTGAAACAGAGACATAAACATTTCTTCATTCATTCCAGTCAGGCAATCGAGCTCCTAATACCTCTGGCATTTAGTTCAATAAAGGCACAAAATCTTTACATTTAATTTCATGTGGGAGAAACCTTTTCCCACTGACAATACTGACCCACATCATCACGGTACACACACACAACCCAGTGAAAGGGAATATATATTCAAAGGCCCAGGCCAAGAGTTGCTCACATTCCCAAGAAAAGCATGTCCAGATGATTGAGGGAGAGAAATGTATCTAATGATTCTAATCCATATTTGTATGGTAGCAGGTTAATGTCATCTTGCACTTGTTCAGCTGTTATCCTCTCAAATCTTCCTGTTTGTCTTCATCTCCTTCCAAAAGGATGTCTTTGCTGGAAAGAACGGCAGATTTCTTTAAAAGTCAAACTGCATGTTCCGGCACTGTGTGGCATTTGCCTTCTGATGAAAGATAATAAGAAAGTATTATTAGCCAAGATGAAAGTACAGAAAGCAAAGTGGCTCGAAGCTTATTATGGGAACAGGCATCATCAGGAGATAACTAAGATTGCACAGATGTCATTTAAACTAAGGGAGGGATATATCAAAGACAGGTTGGGAACACTTGATAATGATGTCCTTGAAGAAAGACACCCACAGGAGATGTTAGGCAGTCCGCATTCTTTATTTCAGCAGACCTACCCAGACCTTTCTTGCATCTGTCTATTTAAGCCTCTTTAAACATCAGAATATCTGTCTCTTTAAAAGGACTTTGCAGGTGGCCTGGCTTTGCTTTTTGGTCTTTCCAGTTCATGCAGCTTGTGCCCCTGATCCCATGGGAGAAAGCAATTCTATTTCTGGATCTTTAGGTTGGGAAAATAAACTTTGGTTAAAGGAACATGCTAGTTATAGCAAATTAGCAATCAACTGCCAAGAATCTTGTCTGTTTCTGATCCAGTTTCTCTGTTGTTTGATGGCCGTGTTCATTTGTTATTTGGTGTGAAGGAAAGAGGTGACATCACCCCAAGTCCCTCTGCTCCAAGCTTGTAGGAGTAGCAGCAGCTGTCACAGCAGTAAGGTCAGCCAGATGTTGCAGTTACAGAAGTACTAGTCCAACAATTGGATTGGGAAATAATCATGGGGCCATGATTCCTCTTCCACATAAGAATGTATGATTTAGACTTAGAGCAGCAGCCCCAACCTTTGTGGCTTGGCAGCCTGGAGAGGGGAACTGGGCCGTGTAAGTGGTGGGCTGGTGACCACGCATGCAGCCCTTGCGCAAGTGGCAGACTGGCATGCATGCGTGCAGCTCGACTTGCGCAAGCAGTGGCTCGGTGAGCGTGCACAAATGACAACCAGCCTGCTGTTCATGCAAGTTGAGCTGTGTACGCATGTGCGGGCTCCAGCCAGCCACTCACGCGGCCCAATTCTGAATAGACCACGGCCCAGGACCCCTGCTTTGGAGTGCATAGCTCCACTTGGATTATGACTTCTGAGCTGAATGAGTCTCATGGTCAGTGAAGAATGCACAGATGGGCAGCCTCTTGGATGTTGCATCATCATCATCATCAATTGTGGTAAGTTGAACAATGTAATTATGCAGTGGTGAGGTGATGCTGGAAAGTGCAATCAAAGTTCAGGGTAGCCATAGAAAGAGGGGTGCCCACTTTTATATTTTACAGGTTTCCTGCATCATGTTATAACTGCAACGAAACAACTATTGTGCAGAGTTACAACAGAGATACCCTGATACTCCAGACAGCTACTGTGTTTCCCTGAAAATAAGATCAGGTCTTATTTTTATTAATTTTTTTTGCCTCCAAAAGAGGCATCAGGGTATTTTCGGGTATGCCTTATCTCACTTCGGGCACTGACAGACCCACCCAGCCGGTCCACTTTTTCTGGGGCTAAAGTTCTGCAGCTGAATTCGGGCCTGCATTTTGAAGCCAGGCCTTTCCAGAAGGCCTAAGCAGCTGAGTTAATCCATAGCTTATTTCTCGGCCTTCCAGAAAGGCCTGTGACTGAGAAATGCAGGCCTAGCTGCAGAAGAGGCCTCAGAAGAAAAAGTGGATTGGCAAGGAGAGGCCTGGCTACAAGGTAAGTGGGTGCAGGGCGGATGGGGCAGCTCCACCCCCCATCCCCACTCTAGCTTGATTTTTAGATGTCTGCCTCACCCCAAAACTAGGGCTTATTTTTGGGATAGGGCTTATATTAGGCTCACCCCCAAAAACCAAGCTAGGGCTTATCGTTGGTGTAGGCCTTACTTTTGGGAAAACACGGTATTACAAGCAGCAAAGAGTTAGATCAGAGTTGTCAGTCCTTGTTTGTAAATGGCCAGATCCCACACCTCTTCAGCCTCCATGGGTGCAGCTGGCAGGTCTGCAGGCCAACAACTGAGGCAGCCGTTGGACAACATAGGGACACAGATAGGTTGCACTTGCCCAAATCACCATCAGCCAATTGGCCACTCTGCCTCTCACCCCAGGAGCAATCTGCTGCTCATCCACCCATTCTCAGATTGCAAAATAGGCAGCAGCCTGGATTGGGTCTGTGGGCTGATATTTGCTGACCTTTACATTCAAAGTTTATTTTTCAATTTGCAGCCATCTAATGTCATCTATATTTTTGTTGACTCGATCAGGGGTCTGCAACTTCGACAACTTTAAGTCTTGTGGACTTCAGCTCCCAGAATTCCTCAGCCAGCTGCTGGCTGAGGAATTCTGGGAGCTGAAGTCCACAAGTCTTAAAAGTTGTCAAGGTTGCAGACCCCTGGAATAGATAGGGTAGCTCTACATTACATGGTGTGCAAAAATGTGCATGGATCCTTTTTCACTTTGCACTTTTTTTAAATTAATTCCATGTACATTCAACACATTTAGAAATGTTGATCCTGTATCTCTAAAATTCAGTTTCTTCTTCTATGGATGCTGCTCTTTCCAGACTTGGAGAGGATAATCAGCTCAGAATCTGTGTAAATAACAGATGTTCTGCATTTCCCTCCCACGTTCTTATCCAGTCCTTCCTAATCAGTTATACTGTACATCTTTCCAGCAAACAGCCATTACCTAACATGTTTATGTTTGCAAATACAGATAGTGACCACAATTGGGACCCTCAACTCCATTGATAAACACTGCACTTACAAAGTAGAAAAATGTGTGACTGTGATGGACTTAAGATATCACTTCCTATTCAGTTAAACTGTGGTCATTAAATGAATGAAGCTGCAATTTTACTTCTGCATTCTCATTGATTCTGCTTCTTACAAGCTGGTTGGAAAGCATGCAAATGGTGGCCATGTGGCTCTAGGATACTGTGATAATTGTAGATGCACATCAGTCACAAAGTGCCCAAATGGTGTACATGTGAAGCGCTGGATACTCTGATGATTATAAATGTGAGAATTGGTTGCAAAAGTGGGGTTTTTTTTATATACTGTTGAACTCTGATTGCTAAACAAGGCATTTTGTATGCAAGGATTACCAATAAGGCTTTCCAATATTGTTTAAAAATGTGGACAGGCTTTCCGTTATAAAACATTTGTTTGAAAAGTTGGTCACGTTAACAATCACTACTGAAATCCAAAAAGCACAACCTTAATAAGAAATGTTTTATTTATATTTTCAAACTCTTTGAAATGTTTTGGAACTCTGTTTTATTTATATTTCTAAACTTCCAGTACTCTAACATGAGTACTATCTGTGGGACTTTTTAAAACTAAAGTAAATATTTAATAAACATATTTCCAGAGTTCATGTTTTAGAAAACATCCCAGTGAGTGTATTAAAAATAAAAACCAGCATTTTGCTGGAATCAGATGGTCATCCATTTTTTTGGCCCTATTAACATATCACAATATTCTCCAGTTTTGCTGCTTTCCAGAATCCTTTCAAAAATGTCCAAGCAGATTCTTTTTCCATTCTGGATATCCAGCACTTCATGTTTGACATTCTCTACTTTTCATTAACAGACTTAAGAAAACCTGGGGAAGTTTGGTGTCTAAATACATTTTAAGAGGATAGCCATTTTAGTCTATAGTCTATTTATAATTGACTGCATTATTACGCTGTTTTCGAGTTTTAAAATTGCTCTAAATATTTAAATATTAGGTCCAAGACTGAAAGATGAGTCTGAAACAATTTTTACAAATTCAAGCAAGCTCCCTTTCCTTTAATGAGAACTTGATTATATCACGATTTTTGAGATGTCACATCCTGACAATGTGTGTGTGTGACCTGAAATGCTTAATTGTGGGGAAAGACTTAAATATTGTAGTCAGAATCTTTGAGTAAGAAAGTGGCATTCCACCCAGGAAATCTGACTCTATGAGCATCCGTAGCCTCCTGTTGCTTTCATCAAAATAACAGTAGTGACAGAAGCTCCCCTGCTTTTGGATGTGTGTGCAACACATCTAAAATGTGTGGCTTTGTATCATGACAGCACAATATTACTTTTTGTCAGGTCTGTATCAGGAGGATCATACTGAAGTTCCCTCCTGATAAGACTAAGTGGTTAGGCTTACTGGGGCCTTCGGGATTTATCTGAGGAATTTTCTACTTGGTCTTGGATGGGGTTGCATTTTTCTCAACTGGCCCCAATTCCATCTTTAAATGCGCTTTGATCATCCCTCTCCAGATGCTATTGTCTGTTGCCTTACCCAATGCGGAAATTCAAATTAAAGAATTCCCTACAAATGTTATATGGTACCTATTTCAACATATTTTGATAGAATGGAGTCTACTAGGAAGGTACAAAACTCACCAATGAGTGTGCTTTCCCCCTCTGGACCCTGTTGTTCCTGCAGAAGTTTGGCAGATTCCAGAAGCAAATCCTCCAATCCTTTAGTTACTGGTATCCAAGTTGATGAGTTTTGTACATCTCTAGAGCTGGCATCTGCTTACATAATGGAGTATTCTGCTGAATTGCTGTTACTTTTACAAAGCTTTTGTTAGCATTCAACTAGAGAGTCCACCTATTTGTTAGATAAGACTGTAATTCATCTTTTGTTCTAATTCTCTTGTTCCACTGCTCTTGTCCTTCATCTGTGTAGCCATTTTCAGCTCTTTTCTCACAGGACCAAGTTTCCAGTCCCCTGATCATTTTGTTACCTTCTTTGTTCCTGTCCCAGTTTATCTGGATCTTTAAAAAAAAAAAGGTCAATTATTTCTGAATATTATAGTAGAGTACACAATTTTATGTGGCCTTTTCAGGTGTCTTCAATCTATATTTGAATTCACAAAGAGATAAAATAGTCAAGGTATTCCATTGCATTGCCCTGCGATTATGATTCTCATTACAACAATAATACAAGGAATGTAATTGCTTTTCAGTAATAATCAAGTCTTCATTAGTCTACTTTTTTATTTACCTCAGTTGTTCAATATGGCTGCTGAAATCAACTCCAAAATAACGTTCTTGTGAGCATATTCTACGGGAGCCTGGCGTTTTTTCTTAAAGCCATTGGCAGGGGACCAACTGCAGATGTGCATTTGCAAGATTAATTTCTCACTTTTTCAAAGGCTATCTTGTTTCTCCTACTTACCTTGAGTCAGCTGAAATATCATGTCTAGAAAGAAATAGATGATTCTGAATCTTCCCATACAATTGATCAGAAATATATATTGTGCTTGCACGTCCAGTGAGTAATTGTTCTTGTGTGCTCATACTTTCAGAAAAAAGGTATCAACTTGCATGTGTGTATCCAGATAATTGAATGGGAATGTTTTCACCAAAATGTGGTGTCTTTAGCAGCAGTTTCTATGAGATAATGGTGGTCAAAATTGGTAACATGGATAAAAGTTCTACTCCTTTGGTATATTTGTACATATATTCAACAGGGGTTTGATTGCATTGCAATTCTTTGTTTCCTCTCTTCCTGATTTTATCATTTACAAAGAGAAATACTGCTAGTGTTTAATGTAGCATTAAGGCTGTGCAAGATAGTTAAAAGTAGTATTCTGTAAAGAGTATCAGCTTGACTGAAGCATCCTTCCTTAAAGCATGAAAGCAGCCACATCTTCCAAAAGAAACGAGCAGCCTTTTCAAAGGCTTTCTCTGTTGTCCCCACATGCATGTAAAGTAGAATTCTATATTTTTGTGGTGTCTGTTTCCATAGGCATATTTGTAAGTAAACCCGAATCACTGTAAGCATTTAAGCAGACAGGAAAAGTTGGAAGTGGAAGCTCCTAGATAAATGTTTCAGTGTGGTTATGTGCATCAGGGTTGTTATGCTTTGTCAAGTTGTAGGTGACTCTTGGTGACTTTATGGCTAACTGCTCTCCAAGCTGTCTTGTCTCTCACTGCATTAAAAACGCAAATGCTTTTTTTGTGTGGCTTTCAGCAGGCTGCTTCTCCACCTTATGTACTGTCATCCTCTTTTTCTCTTTCCATTCACATCATATACCATTAATATATTTTCCACAGATGCATCAGCTATTGTGATGTACCCCAAGTGTGATACGTGATAACTCTGAATCAGTTTCTCTAATAGTGCACTGTTTTCTTGTGGCTGATCAAGGAATGCAAAACAGCCTTCTTCAGCACCATAAAGAGTCAACCTTCTTCCTCTTGCTCTTGTGCAGAAACTATTGCTCACATTCATACATCATCAGAGGGAAGGATGGGTTCTTTGCTTTTAAACTTTCCAGTCTAGCCTGCAACCCTGGATCTCCTGGTAGTCTCCTTTCCAGGTCTTACCCTGTTTAATTTTCTGTCTTGGCTAGAGGCAGGTACATATAATCACATTTTCTTATAACTCATTAAGCAGCTACAAGCAATGAGTTTCTTATGAAGATCTTGAGGCCAAAGATGGGGTTCACTCTTCTCCTCCTCCGAGGCCTAAAGAGCTCCTTATTTATTTATTTATTTTATTTGGGTTTGTATGCCGCTCCTCTCCAGGGGACTCGGAGCGGCTAACAACATATACATAACAAAAAATACAATATAAAAAACCCAAACAGAATATCTAAAAACCAATAAACACAATACATCAATCAACCACAATCATCCCCAGGCTTGCTGGCAAAGATGAGTCTTTAGGTTTTTCCGGAAGGCCGGGAGAGTTGGAGAAACGCGGACTTCAGGAGGCAGTTGGTTCCAGAGGGTGGGCGCCACAACAGAGAAAGCCCTTCCCCTAGGGCCCGCCAGACGACATTGTTTCGCTGACGGGACCCGGAGGAGGCCGACCCTGTGCGCTCTCACCGGTCGTAGAGAAGTATGTGGCAGAAGGCGGTCCCGTAATGTTATGTAGTTGCACTATCATCCAGAACTAGGAAATGATGCGGCACAGGGTATGAACTCAACAGACAGAATAAGGAGTGCCCAAACTCTTTTTGAAAACAGGTCTGGTTTTGTGTATGTTTTTTTTTTATGTGTAGAAATTCCCCAAAGCAATTCAAGATGGCCTGCAGTAGTTCTCAGGCAGAGTGCTAAAAATCAGATTTCAAAGCACATCTGCAGCATCAGTTCGATAATCTTCCACTTGTTGACCTACCAAACCAACTGTCTGTTTGTCTGGATTTCCATCTCTGAAAATTAGTCTTTTGTGCACTTAGTGCAATTTTGTTTTCAGCAGGATAATTCTCACAGACTCCTAATTCTAAATGATATTTGTTCAGGATTAACTTTTTAAAAAAGCTAGTTCACCTTTCATTCAATCATTGTACTTGAAAAGTAGCTGGAAAACTACCTTAATGAGAATGATTAATTTCCTTCTACCCTCTAGTGGATTTCAAAAATAAATGCAGCGAAAAGTACAGTGTAACAAATACAGCAGCTAATTATCCCCCCAATTTTCCATCATTTATCTTCTGCCCTCCCTCCCCACGTTACAGAATTAACTTCTAATTTACCTAGTTTTATTAAACTGGGTGTTAAACATCAGGGACTGTTTGACTGGAACTATCAGATATAAATAACTTTTCAAACCAAACACTAGTGAGCTCTATATTTGTAGCCTAGATTAGTAGTCAAAGCAGGGCAGGAACATTATTTTCTTCTTCCATGTAGCTCTACTCCAAAGTGAGGGGGGAGGAGTTTGGTCTAAGAAGGAATGGGAATGATATACGAAAAGGTCAGGCTGGTCTAGTGGTCAAGGCACCAGGCTACAAAGCAGGAGACCATGAGATATAGTCCCACCTTAAACAAGAAAGCCAGCTGAATGACCTTAGGCTAGTCATTCTTTTTCAGCCCAACTCACCTCAAGAATTGTTGTGGGAAAAATAGGAGGAGGAAGGTATGTGGGATATGTGTGCCTTCAGTTATTTGTAAAAATAATAAAGATGGGATACAAATGAATATACAATAAGTGTGGTATAGATGTATATGTAATCCCATCCTCTTATATTAATCAACAGAGCCCCCAAATCTGAAAAAAAGATGACATATCTCTTCTTTAGAGAGGACACAGTCCCTTAAAGAATGTAACAATGGATTTTCCAGGTTCTTGTTTGTTTTTGCTAGAACCCTAAAATCTACCAAATTGAGGTAGATAACAAATATGATTCATGATGCAAATATGATTCTCTGTGTGGGGTTTGTGTGTGTGTGTGTGTGTAGTATATGACCAAACAGCAATGTACATTGAACACCAGTTTTACTTCTTAAAACGTAAAGACAATTCTTACTTTCCTGTGGGATCATATATATAAAATCTGATTTGTTGACAGTTCCAATAAATATGAGTAGATAGGATCTGATAATAAAGTATAATGTTTATAAAATCAATCAATAGCAGGGAAAGGTTTTAACTGCTCCAATTAGGATGCATTTTAATAGCAGATAAATATTATGACCTTTTGCTCAAGAATGTTTGGATTAGTTGGAAATTAAGACTGGTCAATCTTTAGAATTCTGAGGTGGTCATATTCATAAAGTAACCACAAGGGAGACCTGGAGTATTGACAAAAGACATGGTCTATCAAAAATACTTACTTAATGGGGAAAAATACCCCTCCAATATTTCAGCTAGGTATATCCTATGTGACACCCAAAGGCATTATATTAAATAAATACAGTGCTGGGAGTTGAGACATGCTTTGCATGCTATCCCCTTCTTTCTCATTTCATTTTTTAAGAGAAAAGTGAGTTGGGACATATAGCCTGGAGAGTTCCAAGAACATTGGAATATACCATATTTTAATATACCATTAAAAAGTTTTGCTAAATTCTCCAGTTGGAAAGTAGGCAGGAAGCTATCATTTACAAATTGCAATACTAAAATTTAAGATCCGTAATGCTTTGTTAACAGCGATAACCTTAAGAGCAAAACACTTAATAGGTAATACTTACATTTTCCTAAAATTTTCCTATCTATTTTAGCTACCTGGGATTGGATCACACCTTGTTTTATTACCGGTATTTGTTGCAAGCACATAAATCACCGAATCAGAAAAATATAGAGATGCACTATTTCAGAAAAGCTGACTTTGTGATAGGCATGGTAAATTTGGACACTGTATTACGGCATCTTTTAAAAAAAAAAAGTCTGTAAGATCTTGATTGACAAAGCAAAGAAAAGCAGGAAGGGAATATTAAGACTGAGCTGATGGCTCCTGAAAAAAAATATCCTGTTCACAGGATGGGCTGGGTGGCAGATAGGAGGGCAGGAAAAAGCTTTTATGCTCTATTGTGATGGTCCTGTGGAACTGAAATCTTGTACAGTTTGGGGGGAACCTGAATAATACAGTACAATATTTTCTTTCAAGAAATTTTATAAATTGGAGGAGAATGCACCCTTTCCCAACCTGGTGCTTTCCAATTGACTGAAATTACATTGGTCTCAACACATCAGGAGACACTTGGTTAGAGAAGGATGATCTGGTATATATAGAACTCATATGACATTTGACAAACTGTATATTAACCCCAGTTGAACCTGGCTGAGAGAAGCAGTAGAAATATCTCCTTTTTTAAATTATCGTTTTTCAAAAAGATAAAGTTTGGCTGAGATGTGTCTTTTATTGTCTACCCATGTTTTTTCAGAATAGCTCAGAGTAGGCCCAGTACTCTTCAATATCTCCATAAATGATTTAGATGAGGGAATAGAAGGGGAACTCATCAAATTTTCAGATGACACCAAGCTGGCAGGAATAGTCAACACCCCAGAAGACAAGCTCAAGATCCAAAAAGATCTTGACAGATTTGAACAATGGGCTCTATCCAACAAAATGAAATTTAATATGGAGAAAAGCAAGGTTTTACACATAGGCAG
This sequence comes from Bothrops alternatus, assembly GCA_034064705.1. Classification (NCBI taxonomy): domain Eukaryota; kingdom Metazoa; phylum Chordata; class Lepidosauria; order Squamata; family Viperidae; genus Bothrops; species Bothrops alternatus. The sequence goes on from JARGCV010000009.1 coordinate 11,693,622, forward strand.
GAAAAACCAAAGGTACAAGTACAGATTAGGCAAAATCTGGCTCAAAAACAGGTTAACTGTGAAAGGGACCTTGGAATCGTAGTGGACAATTACTTAAATATGATCCAGCAGTGTGGGGCAGCAGCCCAAAAAGATAATACAATCCTTGGTATATAAACATAGAATAGAATAGAATATATCCTTGGTATATAAGCATAGAATCAAAATCACATGAAGTATTAGTACCACTTTATAAAGCCTTAGTAAGGCTACATCTGGAATACTGCATCCAGTTTTGATCACCACATTACAAAAAAGATGTTGAGACTTTGGAAAAGGTACAGAGAAGAGCAATTAAGATGACTAAAGGCCTGGAGACTAAAACATATGACGAATGATTGCAGGATTTGGGTTTGGCTAGTCTAGAGAAAAAAAGGACTGGGGGGGACATGATAACAGTATTCCAATATTTGAGGAGCTGCCACACAGAAGAGGGGGGTCAACTTATTTTCCAACGAACCAGAGGGCAGGACAAGAAACAATGGATGGAAACTAATCAAGGAGAGAAGCAACCTGGAATTGAGAAACTTCCTAACAGTGAGGGCAATTAACCACTGGAACAGCTTGCCATCAGAAGTTGTGGATGCTTCAGGTTTTTAAGAAGAGACTGGACAGTTACTTGTCTGAAATAGTATAGGGTCTCCTGCTCGAGCACGGGTTGAACTACAAGACCTCGAAGTTCCCTTCCAGCTCTATTCTGATTCTAATTCCAATAGCTTTTGATTTTTCATCTATTTCCTGCTCCTGTCAATGTCTTTGCGAGTAACCAAGTTATCTTTAGCAATACTCTATGCCAGGAGTAGGCAGCCTTGGCTCTTTTATGACTTGTGGACTTCAACTCCCAGAATTCCTGAGCCACCCAGTTGCCTACCCCTGCTCTATGCTAATCTAATCCCTACTGTTCAAGAAATGTCAAAAAAGAATGTGCTCCAACCATATAAAACCCACGATAAAACTGATATGCTTCACTTCACACAGTCAATAGGAAGCACTCTAGTTTTAGATTTGTTTGTAAAATATTCATTAAAAATAAAAATATTCATTAAAATGTGCAAATAAATCTTTGTGAATGCATTTAGGCCTCCTATATTCCCACCCAGGGATTTACTTATTCCAGGTGAAATTTACTTACAGATAAGTCATTCTGATCGCAAGAGATTACATGCACCAACATTTAAAAAATGGCTGAGTGGCATAAGACCTAGTGTTTTGATAGAAAAGTTGTTGGCTAGAGTAGGAAGTTAAAAAAAAAATCCAAAAACTCCCCAATGGAAAACACTTCACATTGTTGCCAAGAAAACTACTTTTAATTGAAGTCATTTTGGCAATTACATTACCTTCTCATGTTGATCACTGCCACCATTCCCACAGTCCTTGGTTACATTGGCTCAAAATAACACTTATCTGAAACCAAAGTTTCTGGAGGACGTGAGATTAGGATAGGCTAGCTTAGATATTTATTTTAAGGAAAAAAAATACATCTTTATAGTTCCAGTAAGGAAACTCTCCAGCTTGTTACATTTCCTTCTGTATTAATTAAAGTTGTTTATTATAAACTTTTGTAAATTCAGTTCATTTGAATTAATTATATTGTCCTATTTGGGTTAGTCTGATTTTTAGTTAAGCCCCATAATTGTTCTGCTTCTCCACAATTTAATTTAAATTACTTTTAGCTTTTCTTCTGATTTATAACCGAAATGATAAGATTTTTAAAAACCCCTTTTTTTAAAAAAAAAAAAAGTGAAATCTCTGCTGTTGATGTCCTACGATTTCATCTTGGAGTAATGAATCCTTGCTTCTCCCTTTTCTGATCCCTTAAAAGCAGGAGTTCGGGTTAGTTGCAGGTTGTTTCCTTCCAATTCAAATAATTTTGTTTGGTTTGTGAGCATAAATATCAAGATACCACCTCTTTCTTGACAAAAGCTACTTTGCTCATAAAAAGAGCAACGGCCACTCTTGCTGGAAAAATATTTTCAAAGGAAAAGTGGGGTGGGCAGGAAATAAACATCTAATTTCCTACAGAGAGATATTTTTCCCAATCTATATTTTGTTCTGAAATAGCTAGCAATTGTTGCTACAAATCATTCTCTTCTTGGAATACTATTGAAATGACAGTGGGTTTACAGGACAATTGCAGGAACATTTTTTGATGAATAACATCACCACCACTTGCAGTTTTGCTGTCTAAACATCTGATTAGAATCAATAAAACAACTTTATGAACAGCTTGATTTTAGATTTAGCATTTCCCAGAGTCAGAGATACGTAAATTGGGGCTTTGCAAAGTGATGTGGCTGGGAAACAAATGAACAAATATGGTGGGAAAAACAGAGCAAGAAGCCCTCTTCGGCTGATTAGGCTTTCACTGCTTTGACACATTTCCAAGCTGAGAGATTTAGTGTTGTGTGCCCATTATCTCATAAATCCTCTTTATGGCACGTTATGAAATTCTTGATCTGCTTATATTCAAGTTGCAGTCAAACTCTCTCCTGTTGCTTGGGTTTATCATCCACATTAAATTCAGAAACAGAAACAGCTGCAGGGGAGGCATCACATTAAGCAACAAGTCAGCTGGCAATGCACATCAGAAACATGCAGCTTAGTTTGGAAATAACTGCTCTCCAAGAAAAATAGAAAGGGAATGTATTTGTAGTTCCTCAAAGGCAAGCCCCCCCCACTTTGAATCTGCAGTCTTCTTAATGGATCAGATTATGATTCCTATCGTCCTTAGGCAACTGAGCTCTGCCAAATGAAAATGATGAAGATTGCAATAATTCTTCCAGATGAATGATATTTTATGTTTGATTTGAGGTACAATATTACACAAATGGTAGAGCTATACACACTTTATTAACTGGAGAAACTAAGTTCTCATTAAAAGTTCCACACAACTAAGTAACTGGAATCAGCAACTGTGGTCTGATGATTAATATGTAGAGGTTAGGTCAGGAAGATCCAGATTCAGGTCAAATTTTGGGGGCTACTGGATGACTGTTCCTGTCCTATCTTCTATTTTTCTATAGTTTTTTGTTTTTTAAACCTTTTTTCTTGTCTATCTATCTTTTAATCTTTTAGTTTTGAAAATCAATAAAGCTAATAAAAAGTAAAAGAAATTTCCCCCAAACCCATGGTGAAGTTGGGATAATTAAAACCTCCCATCATGATGACTTCATACTTCTTTGAAAGACAGCCATTTTACTTTTGGGAGACAGCTTCCACATGTTCTTAGATGGATGGTCAATATAATGCCACTGATATTTGTTCCTACATGTATATTAACCCAAATGTTTTCCATAGTTTTGCCAAGTTCATTCATTTGCATTTCTGAGCAGGAATGAATATTTTAAGGTAAAATTCAACTCCTTGTTCCTTTCTACTGCTTTATTTTTTGAACATCTTGTGCCCTCTAATTGCCATTGTCCAGTCATGGGATTCATCCAAAATGTCTCCCAATATATTTATTACATCATACTTGCATTTTTGTACTAAGACCTGTTTTTGTTTTATTTTCTATGATTTGGAGGAATTTGGAGAGCCATTGCTGGGAATAGAAGAGAATAACTGTAGCTCAGGACTGAAGTGGAGTCTTGACAATTCGCTGCATCCAACTCACCACAGCCAACTTAGCATGTCCAACTCATCATAGCCAACTTGCCACAGCCAATTCACTGTGGAACAACTGCTGTGGGTCAAGAGTTACACTAATATTAAAGAAATGGTGGAATATAATCATTAAAGAAAGAATGCTAAAGGAGGGACAAATGAAATATGAATGACATTTTTTTATTTTAATAATTAAATTGAATTGTTAAATTGTCTCGTGAATTGTCCCATGGCAAATTGTCCCATTCTGCTCTGAGCTTGCACACATTTCATTGCCTGACTAGGTAACATCATCAGCACACCAAGGACTCTGGTGCAACAGAAAGCACCAAGGACTCCACAGTGTAGGACAAATCAAACAAAATAGATCAATAATCTATTAGATTTTTTTTAATGAGGCAAATTCTGTATATGTAATCAGACATACTAGGATTTATGAGTGTCAGAAAGGTAATATGGCCTTGCTTTTACTGTAGTGGATAAATGTTTTTGTTCCAGTGGATTTGGTCATAAGAGAAATATTCCATTTGTATGAGAGGGTAGAATGAAATATCTTTTAATCATGCTTTCCCTTTGCTAAGTTAAATTCTAAGTTAAATTAATCTTCAAAATATGTGTTGCTAAGTTCAATTCATCCTTCCCTCCTCCTTTTTCTTTCAAAGCCTAAAAGTTGAAGTTCTGAGAGTGAATGCATATGTTCATACACATCAACTGATATTCATTGATGACAATGGCATTGAATAATGTCCTGTTAAATGAAATAATTACTGGGGATTAACTGCAATATACACAATATTTGTACCACTCCTAAAATAATATTTTCAAACAAAGACAGTCCACATGCTATGTTTTCACTGTTTTGCAACTGAAACATTAAGGGATGTGTCCCATCAGGGCCAATAAGCTCCATGCAAAGGTATTCAATGAAAGTAGTTCAGACATTGAAATAAGTGATAACTCTTGGCCAAGAAAAAGTAGGTGAGGCCTATGGAACACAAATCAACTTTGACTATTATATCAGGTGGCCTATATGTATGTCTGAATGGATTTATATACTGCTTCCCATTCTATTCAGTAGTAAGATATTCAGTGCCAAGCTGGAGACGTGAAGATTGGGTGTTGCTTTACATCAGTCTGATTGCATTTGAGAAAAATCTGAAGAAATTCCAAAATTCCAGAGTTAGACAATGGGACCTGCCAGGGACAAGATTAATATTTGCTTTGTTTACTAGATCCTGTTCAAAACAACTTTTCTTTCTTTTTGTTCATAGTAAATAACCTGCAGTGCTTAAACAAATGACTTCTGATAGCAACCATCAATTTTAAGACAATACCTTGTCTTAAAATACATGGGTGACAACTCATATGTCAAAGCAGAAGGGTGCTGTAATGACCTCTCAACACCCTCTTCCAAGAAAAAAGAGGCTATTAGCAATGTTACAGTTTATAACTGTTGAGTGGAAGAAATGCAGACTGTAGTTCAGAATATGCATAGTTATATAAACATTTGTTCCTTGGCATTTTACTTAAGTGTCTGTTATTATGATTAATAATAATTTATGTTATAATGAAAACAGATCAAAACAGATCAATAGACCTAAGGAAGAAGAAGAAAAAGGAATGAAATAGAACATTAAAACATTTAAAAATCAGATTAGCATAGGCAGAGTTCCAATGAATTGCTATCAAGCCACATGTTTTAGTCATATGGATACTGAAAAAATGATCCCATGGAATAAGCTATCTATGCTGCCCTTTGTCCCTTTCTTTTTTTTTATTAAAAATTATTTTATTAAAACCATCAACATTAAACATAAGTTCATATTAAAAAGCAATCATCATATATCCTGCAATACAATTCTAAGGATCAGTTTTTGTGAACGTCTGGTTTAGTAAACATTCCTCACTCCTCACATCAAGCTTTATGATCCCTAACAAAAGATCCTGAGGTAGAAATTCAGTATCCTGAGGTAGAAATTCAGTACGCTTTTCCAATATTAAAGCAATCAACATTAAGTCTGGGCTCATATTAATAAGCTGTCCTCATAGGACCTGAAAATACAGCTCTTGTATATTTGTCCCTTTCTTGATAGATGGGCCCATTATGTTTATTTTCTAAGAAATCTTTGGGAAATATTGCTGGAATTAAACAAGCAAAACTCTCCTCATTTTTTAATGTAAAAAGTTACTTGAGGCAGAGAAATGGCAAGCATATTGGGAGGGGACCATGAGCACAGTGGGTTTAGGTTATTCCTACTGTCACTCTTTTATAGGAACTTTGATCCCATGGGTGCAATGAGATTAGAATGCCTGATCCCTTACTCCAGTACAGATTCCAGCTCCCTTTCAGGTTCAAGTAAACAGTTAATTTTAAAGTGTATCCATTCGTTTAAGTAAAAAGTTATAGGGATAAGGATGTCATAATGACTCTCTAGTGCCCCATATCTTGACCTAAAAATCTTAATTAATTACCAGTGTGGTTGTGTAAGACAATGATTCTAAACTCTAGCAAAAAGGCAGTTAGTAGCTAACTTTGTCTTTTGATGGAGAAAGATGATTGCTGATAAATACTAACACTCTGATGCGTTCCAGTATGCATTGGGATAAGTGGAAAATATTCATTTTTCTAATCTTCCATTCATCTTTTCTACAGCCAGAAAATTCTGACAGCAAAAATGAATAATAGCAAATTAAATACTTGACAATATGAACCTCTTTCTTCACGATATCCAAAATCCCCTGTCTGAGGCACTGTATCAAATGCTTGGGCCATCTTTACAAGAAATTATTTTAGCAGTGGAGACTGAGAAGAGTATCAGGAACCAAGTATAAGCACGTATTACCAAGTATTGGGTAAAGCTTTTTCTTCTCCAAATTTAAATGGCTCTTCCTTAGCATCCAGATTTTTAGATTTTTAAATCCTCCTTCTCCATAACAAATCAAAATCTTTCAAAAAATACTGTGTCACAGTTGCATTGGGCTTGGCATATCTGAATCCTTATAAATAGAGAAAGGAATGGTTCTTGTAAGCGTTAAAAAAGAAGAATGAAAATAGTGAAACCTTCATATAAACAACAATCCAGATTCACTTCATTTGTCTTCCAATTTCAGATAATACATGCAAACTGAGCTGATTTAAGGGGGGGGTTGGGTGGCTAAACCACCTTAAACATGGATGCACTCATTCCTGTCTTTTTTGTTTGCTTTAATTAAAACACTGCCATAATGCTTTTTGAAATATTGCACCTTTCTTTTCTGTTTCAGATGGATTGTTGTTTGGTTGCTGTAGTGAGTGAAGGAAAACCCCTAAACTGCCTGAAGAGCTGTGGATGTCCATTTTAGGAAGTTCTTGCTCTCTGCTGTGGTACATGGTGTTATGCTCTATATCGAACAACATTCCTATCTCGTAAATGCAAAGGAAAGCTGTTCCAAATGCCTTGCTAATTTTAAACGGCTCACTTATTTGGCTGGGATTCTCCATGTGAAGTTTTAATTTATTGATGTTCACAGTTAGGAAATTTTATTCTTCCAAATGTCCCATTTGGAAGCACGACAGTGGGATTCAAAGTGGATGAACCTTCACAAAACCTGTCTGTTAAAAATGGGGGCACCTTGACCGATGATCACACATTAAAGACCTTTAGGAGCATTTGATGTGGCTTCACATCCTGTCCAAACTCTGTGCTTTTCAATAGAGGCGGGCTAAGGACAGACTTAGATTTTGGAAGCCTGGAGAAAGCAGGATTCTACCCACTTCCTATTCCATGTTGAACAACAATTAGGAGCAGCATTTCAGAGCAACTCTGGAGGCAATGGCTCTTCATTGCAGCTGATCTAGCACCAATATGTTGTTGCCATCATCTTCCATTGGGCTGATCCCTTATCAGGGGTCCTTGATGCTCTCTGAGCTTGTTTGTTTTCTTGCAGCCATTTCATTACCCAAACTAGATGACATTATCAGTGCTATAGTAAGTAGTGTGGTTTGCTGCCAGTTTATATTCTGGTGTCTTGCTCTATCAGTGTTGGTGGGGGTGGTCTTAGAGATCTTTTGGTTGGGCTGTTTATTGTTGGCTTCTTTGGCAGTTTCTTCATAGGTTATTGGTTAAGAACATAACATAAGAACATAAGAAGAGCCATGCTGAATCAGGCCAAAGCCCATCGAGTCCAGCATTCTGTGTCACACAGTGGCCCACCAAATGTACATGGGGATCTTGAGCAGAAAGAGAAGGCAAAACCCTCCCTTTCCCTTGACCCCCAAACAAATGGTACTCAAGGGAATCCTGCCTGCCTCAACCAACATAGAGGCGGCACATGGACATCTGTTTTAATAACCACTTGGTTACTTGATTGTTGTCTGATGTTAATCCTGGAATTCATCTATGCTGATCTGGGGGCTTCTTGCTAATGGAGAGAAGTGCTTTGGTCTTTTTGCTCTCCTTTTGGCTTGCTGATTGTCTCTTTTGCATAGTTCTATAGATGTTGTTAATGTCTATGTGTCTATTGATGGTTAACTTGTGCCAAGCTTCTAGAAATTCCCTGGCATTTTTGGACTTGGCTTGGTCATAAAAGGGCCAGGTTTGAAGACCACTGGGGTAGAGCTTCGATTATGACATGATGATGCACTTTTCACTATTTTGGTATCATTTTGGTTAGAAAGAGATGCTCCTCCTGGCATTGTTCTCCAGCACTGATCATTCAGATTCAGATTGCAAAAGGCGGCAAGCAAAATAATCTGAGAGTTGGAACCTTACATTAAAAGTCTTTAATGTTTGGGAATTCTTAACTTAGAGAAAGGATGGAGACATCAAATGAAGTAGGGCCTATTTTCAAATATGATCTCTTTTTCTTTTGTTAGTTTTTCCTCCACCAACACCAAAAAATAATCTGGAAAATTATTTTGCTGGAGGACAAATAGATTCCCAAACCCCTTTATATAATTTTTCCAACACATAATAATAATAATAATAACAACAACAACAACAACAATAATAATAATAATAATAATAATAATAATAAAGTTGGAAGGGACCTTGGAGGTCATCGAGTCCAACCCCCTGCTCAGACAGGAAACCCTACACCATTTCGGACAAATAGCTGTCCAGTCTCTTCTTAAAAACTTCCATAAAAAGCTGACTGAGCAGGAACGTGACTAGAGAAAGAATAACCCAGTGAAGCTGAGGGAAAGGAACTATAGAACAGATAAAAGAACAAAGATTTTCATACCACATATCATTAGTTCATGCAATTCCTCACCACGAAAGGAATACGAATGGCCACTAACTTGGATTATTTTGAAAGGATCCTACCAAGAGCTATTCATTTTAGAGATTTAAGTCTTTGTTATCTCCAAATCAGGGCCAATGTGCTTCAGAATACCAGCTTGTTAGAAACAAAGTATGTCTCCATCCCTTGTTTGTAAACACCTTAGAATTTTTTGATTGTCAGAAAGAAAGAAATGAAAACAGTGGACTAGGCTGGTCTTTAAGAGAGATAGTTTAGTATAGCGGTTAAGGCATTAGGCTAGAAAACAAGAGACCATGAGTTCTAATTTTGCCTTAGACACAAAGCTGGCTGCAATAGGTGGCCTTGGCCAGTCACTTTCTCTCAGCCCTAGCAAGAAAGCAAGGGGAAATCATTTTTGAAAATCACTGCCAAGAAATTGCAGCCACTTGTCTAGGCAGTCAACAGGAATCAACACAGACTTGTGGGTATCAAAAAGAAAAGAAAACAAAAGAAAGAGAGAGAGAAAGAAAGAAAAAGAAAGAAAGAAAACAAAGAAAAGAAAAAAGTTGGCTTTGTATAGTGATTTATAAAGACTAATAATTGATCCATTAACATTGTAGTTTCTGCTAATAGAAGCCAGGGTCAGAGTTCAGGTAGAAAGCAACTATGTCTAAATTGTCTAAAAGAATAAAAAGCAGAATATGTTTCAAAGCTGGATTATAAGTGAATTGCACATAACAGCATTCATTTACGGCTGAAAACTGAAAATATTCCAGAAGAAACGACGATGCTGTCAGAATCTGGCTCTCTGAAGAGTGTTGCTGAGTAGAAAAGTGAGCATGAAAAAAGAAACGTTGTGATACAATAACTTCTCATAGGCATGTATTTATTTATTACACTTATAGGTAATCCTCAACTTACGACCACAATTGATCCCCAAATTTCTGTTGCTAAGCAAGACATTAAGTGAGTTTTGCCTCATTTTCCAATCTTTTTTGCCACATTTGTTAAGCTAATGACTGCAGCTGTTAAGTGAATCAAGCGGTCGTTAAATGAATCTGGCTTCATTCATTGACTTTGCTTGTCGTAAGCCAGATGGGGAGGTTACAAATGGTGATTGCATGAACCCAGGACAGTGAAACGGTCATAACGGGACCGTCTGCTGCCCCATGAATCCCAGCGGCCGGTTAGGGCCCACAGAGTCGGCCTTCTCCAGGTCCCGCCAGCCAGACAGTGTCGCCTGGCGGGGCCTAGGGGAAGAACCTTCTCTGTTGCGGCCCCGGCCCTCTGGAACCAACTTCCCCCGGAGATCCGTGTCGCCCCCACCCTCTCCGCCTTTCGTAAATTACTTAAAACACACCTCTGCCGGCAGGCCTGGGGGTAGTTAACATCTTGCCCCTAGCCAGTGTATGTCTGTGTGTATGTTGAATGATTGGTTTTTTTCTTTTAAATTAGGGGTTTTATATATATGTATTTTTAATTGTTGATTTCTATTATGTTGTGAACCGCCCTGAGTTCTCCGGAATAGGGCGGCATAGAAGTCAAATAAATAAATAAATAAATAATAAACTACATGCCAGTTGCCAAGTGCCTGAAATTTCGATCACATGACCATGAGGATGCTGCAATGGTCATATGAAGGTCATGTGAAAACCAGTCACTTTTTTCAGTGCCAACTTCAAACAGTGATTAAACGAACGGTTATAAGTCAAGGTGTACCGATATATTGTGCTTCTTCTCTAAGATCTTCAAAATTATGTACTTTATACTTATTCTCTTCAGCCCTTCCCCAAACATTTTACTCTTAGAACAAACTTCCAAAGCAGGTAAAGTCAGAAGCTGATAACTTAATCAATATTATCTAATAAAATGCAGACCTAATTGGGGATTTGAGGTCCGGTTTCTCCAATAATAACCTGGCACTATATAATACCCATAAAGTCAGTGGCACCAAAAAGAAGAGGGACTTACATCTCTCTCTCTCTCTCTCTCTCTCTCTCTCTCTCTCTCTCTCTCTCTCTCTCTCTCTCTCTCTCTCTCTCTCTCTCTCTCCATTCTGAGAGAAATGAAATTCATTATAGCTGCTGTCTGCTAATAATAGAGCACTGAAAAACCCTTCCTGTTTTTCAGCACATTTTGCTTTCTTTCAAGTCTTCCCACCCGTAATAAGATCATTTTCAACTCTCAGTCTCGCTCAGATGAGGCTTTTGTATTTTGATTAATTAGTTTATTTTGAAAGTAGCCTTCAGGGGCTGGAGGATTGCTAACAGCCTTTGACAACTGAATCGAGAAGATGAGTGCTTCTGATGCAGAAGGTGGAAACAGCAGACCCAATAGAGGCCTTTTGTGCAAGGAAACTTGTAATAGCCTGTCTCAGCTCTGAGTGTCATCCTCTTTTGATGTAAAATTGTAGAACATGAAGAGCCCCATTGTTTTCTTCAGCAATGGGCTTCTTTCCTCTTTTTAAAATTATAATATGAAATACCTGATGCAGCATCTTTCTAAAATTCTCTTGTATTTGTGTGTGTGTGTGTGTGGGGAAAGCTGGGAATAATATATATTGTTTAGACTTTTACCCCTCATTTTTTCTTTTTGGGCATGCTTGATACACACCGGGCATTGTAAATTCCACTGTTAAAAAATGTATGGAGTGCATATTCAACATTCTTTGACTACATGTGTTGCACGTGTTGACTTTTGCTCAGCAATAAATGTTTATAAATTAATAGTAATTTGATGAATAAGGAGATAATGTATGGAGGCTGATATGGTCTATTCTTTGATCTAGGGATTAGCTGTTCTCCAAAAGAACATTTTGTTTCTTCTTCTTCTTTCCCATGCTCTCCTCCTTATAATATTTAGAAACAAAGCCCAAAATGTGGTCCAGATATCAACAGAGTCCCCAAAGTTTTGATATTTAAGGCCTCTTTTCCTGCCAAACAAACAACAAAAGACAGATGTAACTTTGAAAAGCATCTCTCCCCTGATTGCCTTCCCTATCCAGGGATATAGAAAAAGCATGTTAGATGATATGGGAAGGTGATATGGGAATATGCAAGAGGAAATTCCAGGCTCTAAAATAGGGGTCCCCAACCCCCGGGCCATGGACCAGTACTGGGCCGCGGCAGGCCAGCAACCAGTCCACACAAACAAGGAAAGCCCCATCCACAGGATGCAGGCAGCACACAAAACCACGCCCCCTCCAGTCCATGGAAAAACCTCTCTCCACATAACCGGTCCCTGGTGCCCAAAAGGTTGGGGACTTCTATTCTAAAAGACAATATTCTCTATTGTTTCTTTCAAAAGCATACTTCTAATTTGACTCAGCCTATTTTCTGGACCGCTGATGGGAATTATAGAAAAGAATCAGAATCCAATTGCCCATGATCCATAGTAGGTGGCAGAATGTAGCCAAACCTGACTTGAACCTTGAAAAGGCTAAAAGCAGAGTTGGATATGTAGTAGTTAGATTGGAAAATCTTACAGAAATCCCAGATCAGAGCAAAGCAACGGTGAACTACTACAGTACTATATTATTACAAAGGAAATACCATAGGCCCCAATAGGGAAGATTACAGGAAGGTGCTTGATCAATTAAGAACAGATCCCACCTCCTCCTCCCTACCCTGTCCCCGCCCTCCCCATCTGTAACTGGATCGTAGCATTGGTATTTCTGGTATTGTTGGTATTTATTTACATTTTATGCCAATAAATTTGATAAAGAAGGAAGGAAGGAAGGAAGGAAGGAAAGAAAGAAAGAAAGAAAGAAAGAAAGAAAGAAAGAAAGAAAGAAAGAAAGAAAGAAAGAAAGAAAGAAAGAAAGAAAGAAAGAAAGAAAGCTCTAAAAACTGAGTTTAAGCTGAAGGTGACTTTGTCTTTACTTTACAGAAGGAGATATTGATAGCAACTATGTAGAAACTCAAAACCATCACCCTCTTTTTAAGCAATTAAAAATGTCCTAATTAGTGATGGCACTCTCATTTACAACCTGGTCAAATTGAGGTCATTCAAACAAATTAATCTTTATCACACTTACTAGAATGCTCCCTCCCCCCAGACATCTGTTCAACTCATAAAAAAAATTGAGAATGAGAAGAAATGCAGTTCTCTATAGATTTAATATAATTTTTACTGAGATGGAAGCCTGAGACTCTCATTTATTCTTGTTACATTATGTTGCTTGGTTGACAGTTTATATTTTGGATTTTATATTTTATATATTGTGCATGTTTTAAAGTTATAAGATTTTCTTTTTGCTTATGCTGCACACTGCCAAGAGTCACATTGTTGAATTAGTCACTTTATAAATCTGGTTATTAAATAATGTTTGCATGGAATAAATAAAAAAGAGTCTACTAGCACCTTTTCTGATTAATAAATATTTTTAAAGTTTTTGTGAGTTGCAGCTCACTTTATCAGATGTATTCAAAGATACTGCTTTATCCCTTGGTAATATCTGACAGGAGATATGCCCTTCACATGACAGCAGGAAATGTGGCTGCTTGTATTTAACATTAAATAAACATTCTGCAGTAATTATTGAGCAACAGCTAATAGTAGGCATGCAGCAATGTCAGTGTTTCATATCTGAAGCTGAGAGAGAGAGATTTCAGAAGGCCATATTTCCAGATCAAAAGTTTCTTTAGATACTCAGTATTCTAAATCTGATTATTCAATGAATTTTAAAATACTGTATCAGGAGGCAGCTGTGTAAATTCTAAGCTAGTTTTCCGTTTGTGATGTAGGAGAAGTGGCAGAGCCTGGGGGCAGAGTCAAAAGAAGAATCAGTCTAGAGTCTCTATGCTGTCACAAACGAACTAAATCCAACCTCTCTTGAATTTCATTTACTTTTATCTAGCATCAAAATATTACTAACCGTAAGTTGACTAGATTCCTGGGTGTAGTCATGAGCAATAAATCATTTTAACTAGAACTTAACATGTAGCCCTAATACAGTTACTGTGGCAAATTCTTTGCTGGTTAGTAAATCAAATCCATTCTACAAGTGCATAGCCTAATGCCTATCATCTCAGAATGACAGTGAGATGAGTGGTACTGAAATTTGATAAATAAATAAATTGCATTGTGAGGCAGCAGAGCTATTGCCCTGGAACAAAGAGAGTTAGGGGTCCTTGGTGCTCTCTGAGTTTGGTTGTTTTCTTGCTAGATCAATGCTAGTATGGAGTGGGGTTTGCTGTCAGTTTATATTGTAGTGGCTTGCCCTGCCAGTGTTGGTGGGGGTGGTCTTAGAGGCACTTTGGTTGGGATGTTTTCTGTTGGCTACTACAACTGCATGGAATCCTTGGAAGCTAACTAAAGCCTTTCAAAACACCCTAAGCAAGACATCCTAAGCAAACCAGAAGAAAAAACAGGAGTTATCTATAATGGGGTCCCTAACCCCTGGTCTGTGGACTGGTATAGGGCTGCGGCATGCCAGCAACTGGTCCACACAAACAAGCAAAGCCCCATCCATGGGATGCAGGCAGCACACAAAACAGCGCACTCTCCGATCCGTGGAAAAACCTTTCTCCATGGAACCAGTCCCTGGTGCCCAAAAGGTTGCAGACCTCTGATCTATAAGATACAGTATAGTGATTGCAACAACCACTACATAGGACAAACAGACAGAAGACTGGCAGAATGCATCCATGAACACCAACTAGCAGAAGACATGATGAAAACGCTTTAATTTCACAAATATGGGCAGGCTTAATCATAGTTTCAATTGGGAAATTGTGACTGTCCTAGACAAAGCCAAATTCAAAAATGCTAGGGAATTTCTAGAAACATGACACTCTGATAAATTAGCTATGTAGACACCTAGACATAAACAATATCTATAGACTATGCAAAAGAGACAATCAACAAGTCAAAAAGAGAGCAAAAAGACCTAAGCACCTTTGTACCAGCAATCAGTACCCAGGTGAGCATAGATTAACACCAGGATTAACATCAGTAAAGAATACAATCAAGTAAAGAATTCCCCTATCAAGAAACTGCCAAAAAAGTCAACAGTAAATAACCTAATCAAAGAACCTCTAGGTCCACCCCACCAATACTGACAGGGCAAGCCACTAGAATATAAACTGAGAGCAAATCCCACTTCATATTAGCACTGATAATGTTATCTAGCTTGGGTAATGAAATGTCTGCAAGAAAATAACCAAGTTCAGAAAGCACCAAGCTGAGCTACAAATACAGTATTCTTCTTTATTGGTACAAAGGGAGTTGATATCCAGTTCATTGGAAAGCACTAGTCTTCCCAATCTTCTATTTTCCAGATGTTTGGGCTTACAGTTCCCATAACCTCTGACACATTGTTTTTGTTAATGGAAATGATAAAAGCTTTCCAACACCTCTGGAAGAAACCACAGCATGAGGAAGATTGCTATTCATTATTAAACAAGGACATCATATTAAGAGGACTTCCCTTTTCCTCAAATGTTTTCACAATGCAAATGTTCTTATAGCTTTCACCTTGCCATTACGGCTTAAGTATCCCACACTTTTATTTTATTTATTTTTATTTATTTCTTAAATTTCTATACTGCCCTCTCCCGTAGGACTCGGGGCGGTTTACAGCCCAATTAAAACAGATAATAATAATAAATATTTAAAAATAAATTAATACATGGCTGTTACTAAAACCTGTTAAAATCCCAATTCTAAAACCCGAACAACCTTGTTTTAAACAATTTACATAGAGATTTACATAAAACCCGAGGAGGTCTAGGCCAGGCCGGCTTGATTGAAGAGATGAGTCTTCAATTCTCTTCTGAAGGTGCGGAGATCATGACACGTCCGGAGTTCTGGGGGGAGCTCATTCCACATCGTCAGTGCCCCCACAGAAAAGGTTCTCCCCCTGGGCGCCACCAGCCGACAATGCTTAGCCGATGGCATCCTGAGGAGGCCCTCTCTGTGGGAGCGAACTGGTCGATGGGAGGTATTTACTGGCAGAAGGTGGTCTTGTAAATAACTGGGTCCTATGCATGGAGCGCTTTAAAGGTGGTAACCAATACCTTGAAGCGCACCCGGAAAGCCACCGGCAACCAGTGCAGCTCGTGCAAGATGGGGGCCATTCGTACCCGCCAGGGTGCCCCCACTACCACCCGCGCGGCCGCATTCTGCGCCAGTTGAAGCCTCCGCGTGCACCTCAAGGGGAACCCCATGTAGAGAGCATTACAATAGTCCAGTCTGGAAGTGACGAAGGCGTGGGTGACCGTGCGTAGCGCGTCCCTATCTAGGAAGGGGCGCAACTGGCGTACCAGACGAATCTGGTAAAACATTCTCCTGGCCACGGCCGTCAGATGGTCCTCAAGGGACAGCCGTGAATCTAGGAGGACTCCCAAGTTGCGAGCCCTTCCCGTGGGGGCCACTGACTCGCCCCCAATAGACAGCGATGGAATCAGCTGATTATACCGGGACGACGGTAACCACAGCCACTCGGTCTTGGAGGGGTTGAGCTTGAGACTGTTCTTCCCCATCCAGATCCCCACGGCCTCCAGGCACTGGGTCAGCACGTCAAGAGCTTCATTTGGGTGGTTCGGGGTGGAAATGTACAGCTGAGTATCATCAGCGTACTGATGGAATTCCACCCCAAAACCTCGGATGATCTCACCCAGCGACTTCACATAAATGTTGAACAACAAGAGCGAGAGGACCGGCCCCTGAGGTACCCCACAGTCAAGGGGCCTCGGGGTCGACCTCTGACCCCCTGTCAACACAAACTGTGTCCGGCCAGAGAGGAAGGAGGAGAACCACCGAAGCACGGTGCCCCCTATACCTAACCCCTCCAACCGGCGCAGCATGATACCATGGTCGATGGTATCAAAAGCCGCTGAGAGGTCCAATAGCACCAGGACAGAGGAGCAACCCCTGTCCCGGGCTCGCCAGAGATCATCCACCAATGCGACCAAAGCTGTTTCCGTGCTGTAACCCGGCCTGAAGCCCGACTGGAGCGGGTCCAGATACGACGATTCCTCCAGGTGCTGAGGGAACTGTCGAGCAACCACACTCTCAACAGCCTTCGCAACAAAGCGAAGGTTGGAGACAGGACGATAGTTAGATAAAACAGCCAGGTCTAGGGCGGGCTTCTTGAGGAGGGGTCGCACCACCGCCTCTTTCAGGGCGGCGGGGAAGACACCCTCAGTCAGCGAAGCATTGATAATCGCCTGGAGCCAGCCTCGCGTCACCTCACTGGAGGCCAGTACCAACCAGGAGGGACACGGGTCCAGTAAACATGTGGTTGCTCTAAGACCTCCCAGCAACCTGTCCACATCATCAGGTGTCACGGAGTCAAACTCAGCCCAGGTAACAGTCTCAAGACCGGCCTCAGCCACTCCTGCTGGACCTCCTTCGTCAAAGTTAAGGCCTTCCCGAATCTGAGCGATTTTGTCATGCAGATATTGCACAAAATCCTCAACTCTTCCCTCCAAGGGATCCCCCCTCGCCTCCTGATGAAGGAGGGAGCGGGTCACCCTGAACAGGGAGGCTGGGCGGTTATCTGATGACGCAATAAGGGCAGTGACGTAAGAACACTTCTCTGCCCTTATTGCCACTAGGTAAGTCCTAATATGGTCTCTTACTCGTGTTCAGTCAGACTCAGAGCGACTCACCCTCCAACTGCTCTCTAGGCATCTTTTCCGGTGCTTCATCTCCCTCAGCTCCCCATTAAACCAGGGAGCCGATCGAGAACCATGCCGGTTCAGAGGCCGCAAAGGCACAACCCTATCCAAGGCATCAGCAGCTGCCCTATCCCAGGCAGCCACTAGCGCCCCGACCGAGTTGTGTGTTAGAGCCTCCGGTATTGGCCCAAGCTCCGTCTGGAACCTCTTGGGTTCCATCAGTCGCCTGGGGCGGTACCAAATAATTGGTTCCGCCTCCCTGCAGTGGGGTGTAGTGGTCTGAAAGTCCAAGCATAGGAGAGAGTGATCAGACCATGACAGAGGTGTAATAACTATATTTCTCGTATCCAGATCACTCAGACACTGACCAGAGACAAAAACCAGGTCAAGCGTGTTTTCCCCCGTGTGTGTGGGGCTTTGAATTACCTGGGTCAGGTCCATGGCTGTCATGGAAGCCATGAACTCCCGAACCTCCCCAGACGCCTCGCCCGCAGATGGCAGATTAAAGTCACCCATGACTACCAGCCTGGGGACCTCAACCGCCACCGCTGCGATGATGCCCAAGAGCTCGGGCAGGGCGGTTGACACGTGGCAGGGAGCCAGGTACGTGAGCAACACACCCCTCAGACCCCCAAGGTCCCACCTCACAAGGAGGGATTCACAGCCTGCCGTCTGAGGAACAGTGACCTCCCTCGGCCTGAGACCTTCCCTAATCACAACCGCCACTCCCCCACCCCTGCCCTGAGTTCTTGGCTGGTGAAATGCAAGGAAGCCTGGAGGGCACATTTCCACCAGAGGGATACCTCCCTCTGGTCCCAACCAGGTCTCCGTAATACCCGCCAGGTCTGCAGGCCCCCTCCGTAATTAAGTCTTGTATCAAGGGGGCCTTGTTAACCACAGACCTGGCATTGCACAGCATCAGCCTGCAACCCGGGCCCTTTGGCTCTAAACAACCCAGATCACAAGTAGAGCCACGGGGGTCGGAGCGCGGCACCGCTCGGAGATAGCGGGGGCGCGCTCCCGTAAATTGACATGGCCCCCTACTCCCGCCATATCTGCCCCTCCCACTTACAGAACCGATGGGAACTAAATCACCTCTGCCCCCTCCCTGATCCGCACCTCGTGGTTCCGGTCCCACCCATTGCCTGGCCCATGTTTCGCCTCCTCCTTATTCCTACTCCTTAACCCTCCCCTATCCCGTAGACCTCCCCCCAGGCCTACACCATTGCTATCATTAATTTTCCCACCCCCCACCCCAGAACCCCTTAAAAACATTTAAAACCCCTACTTAAAAACCTCCATAACCCCTTTTTTTGACCATGCCACCTCTCGGGATTCCAAAATCCGTCATCAAGGTAGGCCTTCGAAAGACATACAGGCCATTTCCGCGAGAGGGAGGCATCTCGCAGTGCAAGAAGGCTCGCCTTATCCTGCATCCAGTAATCATAGCTTGGGTAAAAACACAGAGATGAGGATTTGTCCATAAATTCCATATGGTCTTGGGGTAGGGTGGGGCCGCGAGGCACCAGCATGTCCTCACCTCACCACATCCCCAGCTGTCATTGAGGGGGGGAGGAAGCTCATCATAGGAGGCTCCCCTCATCTTTCAAAATCCTGGGGTATCGATATCAATTTCCATGTGTGGTGCCTCTTGTGCCGGCCTGGCAGGCTGGGAACATGATAGTTCTTTTAAAATTAGAAATACTATTGTTTACAAATTTTAAAGGATCCTACCAGAAATTAAGATTTTTTCTTTCTTTCTACAACCCTGTAATCCTTTTTATCGGGGTGGAATCAGGGTGACCGAATGGAGCTGTTTACTGGCCAGGTACCCTTCCTGACACCTATGCAGAGTTCGCAGCAGGTATTTTCTCTTTGTGCCCTGATAAGAGAAACATCTGTCACTGCCTAGGATTGAACCCTCAAACTCCTGAGTGTGTGGTGAGTATCTTCACTTCTAGGCCACTGCACTGCTCACCAGAAATCAAGAATAAAGGAGTAATAATATTGGGAAAAAACCCTTCTAGCTCCCAAGAAAACATCAGAAAGCAAAATCTAGAAGAAAGATGGCTGAGGTTAGAGTCTACTAGCATTGTTGGATAATTTATTCTAAACTTTTTCCACTCTTATCCTAATGTTCAGTCAAAGTTGACCCCTCTTTAAGTTCTATTAGTGTTAATTCTATCCTCTAGGGCAGGGGTGTCAAACTCGATTGCGTCATGTGATGTATTGTGACATTTTTTGCCTTTGCGGAGCTGGGATGGGAGTGGCCTGCACGTTACGCATCCAGCCTGCAGGCTGTCAGTTTGATATTTATTTATTCGGATATGCCTGCTCTAGGGGCAAAAATAAAATCTTTCCAACATCAGGTGATTAAAACAGCATCAAATTATTGTCTGAACTGTATTTTTAAAACTAAATTATATTTCCTTTAAATTTGCCTCCCGTGATTTATTTTCACACCATTAACCAGTCTTGTCACGCTCATTTGAATATCTTTTGTTTGCCTCCATTTTTTGTAAAATGCAGTATCTACTTCAGGACACAATATTTGAATGCTTTCTGATATGTACCTAAAGATGCTGTGCGACTATATTTTTCAATTTATCCTTAACAGATTTTTTTTTCTGGTAAAAAAAATATAGCAAAAAATATAGGTACAATGAGAATATAAGAAATGGAAAAAATCGCTTCTGGGAAATTGTCTAATAAAAACTTGGACTGTACTACTCTTCCAGAATTGTTTAACAAGTATAGAAATAAAATAAAACTATTACTAATATCTCAATATTTAATAATAGTCACTGGGTAAGCATGAACAAATGGCCTCCAAGTTCTTCATTAAAAATATGTAGAGATAAAAGCCAAACAATTTATTACATATCTGTCAAAAATATTGGTGGCTGTGTATGTTGCTGTACTTTATATTATATTTTGTACTATGGTTAAATTTTATAAGACCCTAAGTCCCTATTCTAAGATGATTAGCCATATAAATCTAAATTAATAAATACATCTAATTAACAACAGCAAAAATCAGTTTTTTCTTTTACTGTGCTATTTTTATGTTGATGATAATATTACAGTGACCTGCAGTTTTGATTTTTCTCAAGTTAATGATGTTAATCATTTAGTCAGCTGCTGCCTTCATTCATGTGTAATTTCTGCTGACATTTTTGCAAAGAAAGCCACAGAAGGCAAGCATTTGAGGTAGGTCCCAGATGGGAGAAATGAAGCTTTTTTTTGTCAGAAGTATCATTGCAAACATAAATATTTATAATATAATAAAATAAATAAAACGCATTCAGTCTTTTTGAGATAAAACGACATGCAGCTAAAGAAGATAATTGGTGCCCTCCAGGTATAGCTTGGGTATGAATTGAACTCCACTCAATTTAAAGTTGCTCAGGTTGCAAAACCCTGCATTAATTGAAAGAGATAGTTGGATTCAGTGGCAAGCAGATTCAATAGTAATGGGTAACAGCTTTTTTTTTAAACAAAAAAAGCCATCAAATGAAATGAACAGCCATGCTCAAAGGCAGATCTTTTGTTGTTGTTGTTCTTTCAGTCTGTGAGAACTTCTGAGCCATCAGTCCATAATTCTGTCTATTGTGTAGCAGGGCTTCCCTAAGAGATGTTTTCTGCGTATTAAAAAGTCAAATGAGCCATCTATTTCTCTGTCCACTGCAGCTTGATCTTCTCAGCAGTTCAGACGCTTAACTAATATGTTTCAAACACTTTTTTCCTAGGTCTGTATGTTTATTTCAAAAAGAAAAAAAAATCTCAGTTTTTCCACATTTCTAACTATACCCAAAGGTAACTTATAACCAATTACACAGAAAATCAATGCACAGGTCTCTATGAGTATGAAAATAAAGGTGAACATTATATTGGCTGTCCATATCTGGATGGATTTTATTTATTTAATCAGTGGATATACCATAAACACCCATTCACAATTGTGACACAGACCATCAGATTAAAACCAACAGGCAACAAAGCAAAAATGAATTGACAGCAATGATAAACCGCAATGACACAATAATAGCATATTGCTGCCTTAGGGCAATCTAATTCAATGCACAGACACAACTCAAGGACTTAAGAACTGGCAGCAGGGTCTGGTCCAAACACAGGGGGTTAGATAATGTTCCAAAGGGCAGATATTAAACGTGGCATATCTTTTAATCTTCTTGGCAATGTGCTCTATGAGGAATCCACTTATATCCACCCTCAGGTATATGCTATGATTTATCATAATGCCAAATTTTCAGCCGGGGTAGAACAACATGTTTTAATATGCTACACAATGTTTTAAGTTTGGGAGAACTTTATGTCCACTTATGTCTGTTCCAAATCTGAAATTTCCTCACTTTCTCTCACAGAAGGAGGAAGGGTAACATGTGTATGTGGTGGTGTATTATATTTCTGTATGGGGGAATGATAGGTGTGTGTGTGTGTGTGTGTGTGTGTGTGTGTGTGTGTGTGTGTGTGTAAGAGAAAATGGTTGGTATAGGCAGATGGGAATTAATTTTTAAATGCTTCACCTTCCCTTACACTTAGTTACTACTTAGTTACTCAATGTACGACGACAACTGAGCCCAAAATTTCTGTTGTTAAGCAAGACAGTTGTTAAGTGACATTTGCCCCATTTTATGACCTTTTTTGCACAGTAGTTAAGTGAATCATTGCGGTTGTTAAGTTAGTAACAACTAACTTAAGGTTGTTAAGTGAATCTGGCTTCCCCATTGACTTTGCTTGTCAGAATTCGCAAAAGGGGATCGCATGATCCCAGGACTCTGCAACTGTCATAAATATGAGTCAGTTGCCAAGCGTCTGAATTTTGATCACATGACCATGAGGATGCTGCAACGGTTGTGAGTGTGAAAAATGTTCATAAGTCACTTTTTTCAATGCTGTTGTAACTTTGAACGGTCACTAAATGAACTGTTGTAAGTTGAGGACTACCTGTATTGGGAATTACAGGTAGTCCTCAACTTATGACCAAAATTGAGCCCAATATTTCTGTTGTTAAGTGAAACATTTGGTGAGTTTTGCCCCCTTTTACGACCTTTCTTGCCACAGTTGTTAAGTGAATCACTGTAGTTAGTAACACGGTTATTAAGTGAATCTTTTATGACTTGTGGACTTCAACTCCCAGAATTCCTCAGCCAGTGTGTCTGGCTGAGGAATTCTGGGAGTTGAAATCCAAAAGTCATAAAAGGGCCAAGTTTGAAGACCTGTTTTAAGGGATGGGATTGACTTAAAATCAGATAAACATATGGCCCTTTCAGCTTCTTTTTCAGAGGCTTTCTATTAAGTAATAACTAACTAACAACTCATTGGCAATCACAGCTGTGCTGAGTGTCACTTAACTACAACTTTGTAACTTAAAACTATGTTTTGAAAACACAGTTGACAAATTTATACTATGATTTGGTCGTATATTCATCAAGGCTAAGTTAATATATGTTGCAGTTCAAAAACTGGGCCTACAATTCCGTACATGCTCATATCATATCACCCTGCAAAATTTCTTCTGATATAACACATATGGCTCTGCAATTGTTGTTTTCTTTTGCTATACAGATAATTAATGAGAGATTTTCAGCATGAGGTAAATGTCAATTGTGGTTACTTTACAGGATCAAACCAGTACTGGTAACTATGGGAACCCTTCAGGCAGGAGCAGCTGCAGTGATAACTTTATGATGATGGCAAGCAAGCAAGTTTTGTTTTATTTTATTTTATTTCATTTCATTTTATTTGCTGATGTGTGACAGGAGCACTTAAGATGGTATTTTCCAATGTAGAAATAAGCTGTTTTTCCAGACATGAGGCATTTCACACCTATTGAAATGCTGCATTATGCATGTTGCTTATGAGCATGCCGTAAAAGTGAGAAAAGTTGAAGATTTGTTTGAATAAATTTGTAATAGGAGAACTTCTGGATGGAAAACTATGACTTTAAAATGCAAGAATATCAAAGGTTGTATAATAGTCTTAGATAGGGGTCTTCAAACTTGGCCCTTTTATGACTTGTGGATTTCAACTCCCAGAATTCCTCAGCCAGCATGTCTGGCTGAGGAATTCTGGGAGTTAAAGTCCACAAGTTATTAAAAGGGCCAAGTTTGAAGACCCTTTGTCTTAGCTGACCTGATCTCAGTGTTCTCAGTTATTGGACTGAATTTTGCTTTAAAGGAAGCTACCTGTAAAATAGGCAGTCCTCAAGTTATGACCACAATTTAGCCCAACATTTCTATGGCTAAGCAAGACATTTGTTAGTTGAGTTTTGACGCATTTTACGATCTTTCTTGCCACAGAAAGTGAATCACTGCAGGTTTTAAGTTAACAACACAGTAGTTAAGTGAATCTGGCTTCCCCAATAACTTTGGTTGTCAAAAGGTGATCACCTGACCCCGGGACACTGCAATCGTCATTAAATATGAATCAGTTGCCAAGCATCTGAATTTTGATCACGTGACCTTGGGGACTCTGCAATGATTGTAAGTATGAAAAACAGGAATAAGTCATTTTTTTTCAGTGCCTTTGTAACTTCGAACAGTTATTAAATGAACTGTTGGAATATTCATGAGCAGGAAGAGTTATGTGGTAACTCAGTCAGCCAATGTGAGAAAAGTACTACTGAGTCTGTGCAAAAAGGTATTGAGTTAGAAGCTGATTTTTATATCCAGTCTCAGGTCTGTCTCTGTATCTCTCTGTAAGAAGTCTTCATTGTGCTATGTTGCTGTAAAGAAGAATGTATGGTATTGTAAATATTTTGATATGAATATAAAGAGGTTATTTGAATCAGCTAAATGCAGCCAACTGTGAGACCTTCTGATTTATTTTTACCAACAGAGAAATTAAAATTCTCTAACAGGTTATGGTTCCCAGAGCTTACTAAGGACTGCATTGTAATTTAAAGCTGGAAGAAATTGCCTGTGTTTAGAAAGTATAAAAACAAGGCAGAATTAGCAGAATGGCTGCAATGGAGTTTAAGGAAAGCTCTGTGCCTCGTTTGGGCCAAAAAAATTACATTGTGTGGGCTGCTAAAATGGAATGTTTGCTGAAAGTTAAAGACCTGTGATATATCGTAGAAAATCCACCACAAGTGTTTGCAGCTGCTGATCAGAAAAGTCATGATCGAGCAATGGCTTATCTCATTTTGAATTTAGATGATGAACAATTTCTAAATGTTGCAAATTTAAAGACTGCAAAGGAGATTTGGTTGAAGTTGAGAGCTGTGCACGTGAATATTTCTGCATGCAATATAGTGCAATTGTCAAGAAAACTTTACAGGGCCTGTTTGCAACCAGGCAAATCTGTGGAACAGCATTTAAATAAAATGCAACGTTTATTTTTGGACCTAGAACAATGTGAGATTAAATTCCCTGAGTCCCAGAAGGTTTTATTGGTGTTGAACAGTTTAGATAAAATCTGGGACACAGTTTCTGCTATATTTGAGTGTAAAGAAGAGCAAGACTTAAATCATGCTTTAAAGGCATGATTGCTTAATGAAGAAGAAAAGCGCCATTTTAGGAACAGCCATGAGGAGGTGAAATTCCTGAGGAGGGAGTCCAGACTGCAAGTCTCTGGAGAAGGAACAAGCAGCAGATGGGACCAAGTTGCATCAAAAGAGAGATTTTGCAAGTAGACAAATGCAAGAGTTTGCAGAAGGGCTAAATTTGAAGGGATGCAAAACATATTCGGACTGTTCAGTATGCAAAGCATCGAAGTCAAAGGCATTCCCAGTTAGTAAATTTAGCACAAGACAAACAAAAAGAGCTCTAGAGCTGGTCCATACAGATCTGGTGGGACCTATGCAAGCCAGTTTGGGAGGAGCAATGTATGCACTGGTAATTGTTGATGATTACAGCAGGTATGATTTTTGTTACCTGCTTAGAGGAAAGACAGAGGGTAAGTTTTGAGGAGAGAAGGTACAGACAACAAGTGTGTCAATTGCAAACTGACAGAGGTACTGAGTTTATGTCAACTAAATTCCAACAATGGTTGGGGCAGTTGGGGATAAGACACAGATGTACAAATCCTTACACAGCAGCAGATAATGGTGTAGTTGAAAGAAGGAATGGTGTTTTGCAAACAAAGATTCATTATTAGAGGATTCTGGTATGAGCAGGTCATATTGGGGAGAAGCCATATTGACTGCCAATTATATAGTTAACAGACTGTGGAGTTCCTCCATTAATAATACTCCATATGCCATTCTATATGGGAGAAAGCCATCACTGGCACATTTGAGAATTTTGGGAAGTACTGCATGGGTACATATTCCAAAGGCAATCAGAAGAAAGGGACAGCAAAAGGCAAGAATGCTCAGGTTTGTGGGCTATGAGCCAGGGTCAAAAGGATATCGCTTTAGCGATGGAAGTAAAAGAATTGTAATTTCAAGGTCTGCTAATTTTGCAGAACAAAATTGGGACAGAATTAATGCAAATTCTGGATATGGTGATCTATTTAACGACAATAACTCATCTAATGATGGAAAAATAATTATTGAAGATGTCAATGTTCGGGGAGGAGAGGCTGGACAAGAGATGAAACCAGAAAGACTTGAGACACAGGAGCAGTTAATACCACGAAGGTTAGAGCCATGTAACAAAGGAATTCCGCCTGACAGGTATTTTGCCAGCAAGGTAAAGGTTTGCACTGTGTGGTATGAGCCAAGAAGTTATAAAGAGGTGTTGGCATTACCAAAAGCTGAACAAGAAAGATGAAGGAGGCCATGGATAAAGAGATGAAATCCATAGGAGACCATGAAGTATTTAAATCAGTGACTTTGCCACAGGGAACCAAAGCTGTGGGTTGTAAGTGGGTATATAAAAAAAAGATATTGCCAAATAATGATGTACAGTATAAGGCCAGGTTAGTGGCACAAGGTTTTTCACAATTAAAGAATGTGCACTACGATGAAGTATTTGTGCCAACTGTGAAAAATGAGAGTATAAGATAAGCACTGGCATTGGCAGCGGCATATAAGCATAAAATCTGGCACTTTGATATCACAACTGCATTCCTCAATTCTGAGTTAGAGGAAGAAATTTATATGATCCAAGCACCAGGGTATGAAATTGCAAAGCCTAACATGGTGTATATATTAAACAAGGCTATTTATGGGCTGAAGCAGTCAGCCAGAAACTGGAATATCTGTTTAGATACTGCTTTAAAGGGTCTTGGATTTAAGAGTTGCAAAGCTGATAATTGTATATATACTGGACAGTAACAGGGAGGGAATTGTCTGCTGTTATCATTTGTGGATGATCTTTGCTTCATCGCAAAGGATGTGTCACAAGTCAAGGAATTTGCTGATAAATTAAGAAAGAAATTCAAATTAAAGAATTTGGGAGAAATAAAAAATTATCTCGGTGTAGAGATACAGAAAAAATGAAAAAGGTGGAAAAGGAGAAAAATTGAACAGTTATTGGAAAAATATAATATGAAAGATAGCAATACTGCTCCCACACCCATGAGTACGGATTTTTATAATAGTTTAAGTGTGGACAAAAGTGAAACCTGTGATCAAGAGATATATCACTCAGCAATAGGGAGTTTGTTATATCTATCACAGTGGTCCAGACCAGACATAGCTTGCTCAGTAAGCATTTTGAGTCATTTTACTGCTGCACCTACAAAGTTACATTGGATGGCTGTAAAAAGGGTTCTCAGATATTAAAAGGGAACCATAAATTTGGTCTTCAAATACAGATTACTGAGGAATTGAAATTAAAGTGTTATGTCGATAGTGACTATGCAAATGACATAAACACAAGGAAATCAAATTCTGGGATTATAATATTGTTTGGAGGGACTGTGATTGGATGGAAGTCCAGAAAACAAACAACTGTTGCTATTTCAACAGCGGAAGCAGAGTTTATTGCTTTATCTGAATTGTGTTCTGAAGTAACGTGGTATGTACAGTTGTTGCAAGATTTAAATATTAATGTAAAATAATCTGTAAAGGTATTTGAAGACAATGCTGCCTGTATAAAAATGGCAACTGGTGACAGGGTGAAGAACAGAAGTAAACATGTAGACATTAAGTATTGTAATGTCAGGGAAGCTGTAAAAGAAAAATTGATTAGTTTACATCATTGTTCTTCTAGAATAATTTGGCAGACATGATGACTAAACCATTGGGTGGTGTTCACTATGGAGAATGTATTAAGTCAATAGGGCCGATGTTTCTTCCTGTCATGAAGGGAGGAGTGTTAGAATATTCATGAGCAGGAAGAGTCATGTGGTAACTCAGTCAGCCAATGTGAGAAAAGTATTACTGAGTCTGTGCAAAAAGGTATTGAGTTAGAAGCTGATTTTTATATCCAGTCTCAGGTCTGTCTCTGTATCTCTCTGTAAGAAGTCTTCATTGTGCTATGTTGCTGTAAAGAAGAATGTATGGTATTGTAAATATTTTGATATGAATATAAAGAGGTTATTTGAATCAGCTAAATGCAGTCAACTGTGAGACCTTCTGATTTATTTTTACCAACAGAGAAATTAAAATTCTCTAACATGAACTATAGTAGGTCAAGGATTACCTGTATTATAAATATAAATCAGGGATCTGGCTGAGGAATTCTGGGAGTTGAAGTCCACAAGTCATAAAAAGGCCAAGTTTGAAGACCCCTGATGTAAATTGAAGAAACAGGCTTGTATAGATGCATGAGTGTGCTTTCAAGTCAGTTTTTTGATTCCTGATACCTGCTTAGATTAGTTCTTGCAGTTTTCTTGGCAAGATTTCAGAAATGGCTTGCCATTGCCTCCTTCCTAGGACTGAGAGAGAGTGACTGGCCCAAAGTCACCCAGCTGGCTCTGTGCCTAAGGTAGGACTAAAACTCACAGTCCCCTAGTTTCTAGCCTGGTGCTTAACCACTACACCAAACTGCCTCTTATAGATTATAAGTTACCAATGTATAAATTGCCAATTTAATATTTCCAACAGTGAACCTAAAGAGCTGGTTGTGAATTCATTTGGAAAGTTGTTCTTATGTATTGTTATGGTTACATCTGGGGTACTGTTGTTGTTGTTTTGTTAAGCATGCCAGTGATCTTGTACCATTATTTGATTACATTGGCTTGCCCATATATGTTGTAATTCTTACAAACTCATTGGAATTAATCTTCCTGGGAGTTTTAGTAAAGCAAGCAGCAGAAAAACCTACTCCTGATTGTAGGTGGGACTCAAACTTGCAGACTCTTGGTTTCTAGGCCAACACCTTAACCACTACACCTCTCTTTCTCTCTCACACACACGTGTACACACACCTACACACCTTAAATCAGTGCTAGGAAGGTGGTTGTATCTTGTCAGGATAAAAATAATAAAACTAATACTGTTTTTAGCATATAAAAGACTGCCTTTCCTTATATGGACCTGCACAGACTTCAGCATAACCCTCAGAGGACATGTACACTTGCCAATACTAAATTTAATAATTTGCAGACTTTAAAACAGGAATTCCTAAGTGTTTTGGCCTTCATGCCTTCCTTTAGAGTAAGCTTAATGTACACGTCTCACCTAAAAATACAAGGATCGAAATGAACAGAAATGAAGAATGAAAAAAAAATATATTGAGATTGTGTGAAAAGTGGATTTATTAACCAAACAGTTTTTTCCATGTCCCTGGACTCTCTCTGCATCCTTATAGTTTGGGAAACCTAGCTCTAGAGCAATTCCTTCCCTAGATCTTTTTGTCAAGCTCCATCAGTGCCTACTTTTAAAAGGACTTGAAAAAAAACAATCTCTCTAGATTTCATCTGCAAGCTAATTTAGTGGAATAATAGGGGATTAACTAAGAAGCAGGCATGAAAATGAATTTTAATAAGTGGTATCTATTTATACTAGAGACATATGGTGCAATCTAATTTGGTGTGCCTATCATGCTCTTGTATAGGAGCTTTATATAATTCATACAGTATATAAGCTTGCTTTTCATTGTGCAAAAAGAGCATACTTAATATCTTATGTATTATGTAAAAAGATCTATTTTCCATTTTATTTATGCTTTAAGCGTTATGATTCCTCTGTGGGGGCTCTCCTCCTTCCGAATAAACTTTACGTGCCTCCAAAAGAACAGCTTGTCCAGGGAGTTATGAATGCCTTCTGTGAAATTTGAAAAGCCTTCATCACTTTGGGAGGGTCTTTAGGGCTGATTGTTGAACCATTGAACCTGGAATTAAATGTGTTGACTTTGCATGCTTCAAAATGATTTAGAAATGCTTTGGACCTTACACAACCTCTGTGCTATTTATTAAATGAGCCTAACCCTTTCAGGTATGGATGTTAAGTTTCATTGCTTTAAGAATTGTACAGATAGTCCTTGATTTGTGACTGGAATTTCCATTGCTAAGTGATGAGGTCATAAAGTGAGATACCACATGCCTGTATCATTTAGTGGCTGCAATCCTGGCACTCCCCATTGCTACTGTTAACTGACAGCTGTATGTAATTTCCCAACTCAATCCAGGCCATTCCATGCTTGGTCCCTCACAATCCAGAGCCTCAGTAAGGCAAGGGACTGCCTCCATCTCCCCCCCTCCCCCGTGAGCGAGTAGAAGGCAATATAAATTTTCCAAACAAACAAACAAATTAATACATTGAAAAGCTTTCCCTGTTGATGGTATAATTCAAGCCCAGTGAGACCTCCTGCCCTGTGGTGCATCCTCCTCACTGATATCTGACAGGCTGCCACTATTTCAACCTTCCAGAAACTTGCTTTTCCTAAGGTGTGGGGCTGGGTAAGGCTAGAGCCCAGCAACTGTGATTTTTTTATGCCTTAGGAATGGAGTTTTGCAGAGTTCTTGGTGTGCTCTGAACTTGATAGTTTGTTGGCAAGTGTTTAATTACCCAATGTCAGAATGCAAATTCTTGGTTATAATTATTCACACACACACACACACACACACACACACACACACACACACACACACACACACCAATTTTTAAAAATAGGCCATTAAAAAAATAAGTTATCCTTATATAGAAGGGACTATCATTAAAAGAACAAAACCTTTAAAAAGTAGTTGACATCTCTATGTTAAAATATGACTTGCATTTTTTTAAACTGTCATTAAGAGGTCTTTCTCATTTTTCCATTTAAATTTAATTCTCAGTAGCTCTTTGAGAAAAGAAATAAGCTAGAGAAAATGACAAAGATGGGCCTGTGAAGAAAGCATTAATACTGTACCTACTAAGTTACATGGGTGCACAGCAGAACTAGTGAACTACAGCTTTCATCATCATTGAGCTGACATGGCTATTGTGGGTGAGGAAACGGATATTGTACTCCAACGTAACTTGAGCACACCGGGTTGGAAATGGCTGCTTTAGAACAAGGTGTCATGATAAGCTATCATCTTGACTTTGAAAAGTTATTAAGCTTCTGGTGTTTCATATATTTGTGAAGAAGAAAACTAATTGGAAAAGTGCTGTTCAGGGAATTGAGATACTGTATAAAGTAGGCCAATTCTCTAGGAGGAGATTGAAGGGGAAACTGCCAATGTTACTGGCAACATGAGAGGCTGTTTGCAGAAATCATTAAGGGAGGGTTCCTTAATTAATCCTATTTCAGATCCAGAACACATATAATTTTGTTATTGCTAGTGGAACTGGTAGTTCTCTGACACAACTTTCTGTTCTCTTCTACAGCAGCAGTAAACTATACTATACCACTGATTTCCAGAAATTGTCAGCAGAAGAGGCTCTGGGGATATAAACTAGGGATACAAGGGTCAGGTATAGCCCTGGGATTGTTGGTAAATAAGAAGTCATTAAATCCACTGATAATTCTGTATTTGGGAAGACTGTTTATCTTAAACAGTTTATGCTTAGGACAATTTATATGCTAAAGTCTCTTATTTTTTACTGTGTTTATATTAACTATTCTATTAAATATTCTATTAACTTGTGATGTCAAACAGCAAGACATTTTCTGCTAGCACTTGGCTAAATGTTCACTGTGCAGCTTAGACAGAACTTTTATTTTCATTAATTCTTTTTTCATCATAACCATTGTTTTAAATATCATTTTTATTTATGAACCATCTAGAGATGAAAATCCATCTCTTTCTTTTTCCTAGAAGATTTCTGCTTCCAAGAGTGCATTGTGTGTTCCTATGCCTATCTCTTTTCTAAGCCCCCAAAAGTAGAATAAAGACTGAATATACTCAAAAGCATAAAATATTGAGCATCAGGGGGAAAACGTCAGCATTGACGGAGGAGAAATGGGAGACTTGGCTGGCTGATAGTAAATTTCACTCCTGTACAAACTCAAGATACATTCTTCCCCCACATTCCAGTCCTGCCTTGTCTAAATACTTGAACAGGGTTTTTATAAGATTTCCTATTTTGGCATGCATACTATGATCCTTTATTCAGTGTTTGTCAAAGGGGTACACAGAGGAAGTGTTGGAGATTTTAATTCAGTGAGAACCTTCATTAGAGGTTGTTTTCCTGAGTAAATGAACAAATATCCAA
This sequence comes from Bothrops alternatus, assembly GCA_034064705.1. Classification (NCBI taxonomy): domain Eukaryota; kingdom Metazoa; phylum Chordata; class Lepidosauria; order Squamata; family Viperidae; genus Bothrops; species Bothrops alternatus. Next base: position 11,725,605 of record JARGCV010000009.1, read on the forward strand.
TAATTAAGTAGAAACAGGTCTAATTCCAAAGGAAAAATGCTCATGATTTAATTGTCTTAGATGAAGAACGTAGGGTCAGCTCAGCTAACAAAAGTTTCATTATATTTGAACTGAAAGGTTAAGAAATGCATAGGATAGGAATACCTCACTTCTATCTAAATTATATCTTGGAGAAAAAAGAATTTCCTAGAAATTCATTTTTGTAATGCTAGACCACCTAAGGGCAGACAAGAGATAATCTTTCTCTTGTCACTTACTCACTACTCACTATTTGCCTCAATGGTCAAAAACCTTACACAGTATTTGCAAAGAGGTGATACAGCCTCCAATAAGGTCTCTTGGATAGAATGTAATTTCTTTCCTAAAGTTGAGATAGTACCTGGGAGAGAGTGAAAGAAGAATAGCAGAGCACTGGAATTTGACTGAATAATAAAAAAACTAAATATTTAGTGAAGCTTTTCTTGGTCCAGAGTGGAAACCTGTAGAAAGAGGATGGCCTGGATGGGAATAGAACTGTTACCGAAGTAGTGAGGAGGAAAATATTGCTTAAGGCTTAAGCCCAAACAATGAAGGTGGAATGTGGAAACATCTTAGGAGAGATGACACCTCACCAGTTCACGTTAGTACAGAATAGAGGTGGGGGAGGTAATGCATAATCAGCCATTACTTTAGCCAATCTCAATAAATGTAGCCTTGCTTTTAATTTGAAGTTGATTTCTGGGTCTTTTTCACATCTTGGACCTGATAAAACCACTTGTGAAAGTTTTGAGCTTAAGAGACAAAATGTGATAGCAACACTGTATCTCTCACAATCCCAAAATATCAACTAAGATTTTATGCATGCACTACCCAAACTAAATTCTTAGTGCAAAATCACACAAATTGTTAATTTTTTAAAATTTGTATTTATTCATTATATTTATACACCACAGAATTGGATTCAAGGTTGATAAAGAACTAAAAATGTAACATTAACTTCTCTTATTCAGAAGTATCCTGTACTAGATAACCTGTGACGCACTGGATCATTGTTTCAGAGATACGTCCATACCAGATTCCTAGTAAGGAATGCATTCAACAATGGCAGAGCTTCTAATGTACTTGAAGTGTTCCTAAAACTTCAGGGAGATATTCAGAGATATTCTGCCTTGAAAAATAGCCCATGTTGGAATGTACAGCACAATCAAACATAGAGAGTTTACCACAAGAAATGTTTTATTAAATTTTTATTATGTCATAAAATGGCTTATAATTTTTGCTTCATGAAATGTTTTACAAAATTTGCCAAATTTCAATTCCACAAGGGCTACGGCTCCCAGATTTTGGACCTTTTACCCAGCTAAAGGTTACAGACACAAGAGCTTTAGTAGTATATAGATATCATTACATTCCTGAGCTTAGGAGAAAACTGCTGCAACAGTGACAAATACTGCTTCAGTCACAATTCTGTCTCCCCTTTTTCAATTACAGTAATATGTTACATTGTTATGTACTTAAAAGATATACAGTATAGTGGAAAATATACCGGTAGTAATGGAATATTTGTAAGTGTATATATCTATTTCCTGAAAGAAGTATGCCTCTTTTTAAAATCTTTTTTTTTATCTTAATAGGGACCTGTGAGTTTTAAACCATGAAAGTTGAGAGTCACTGATACAAGCAACACAGGGAGATATACTCTTCAGTAAACATCCATTGTATTGCAGTGTGAGCAGAGTCTAAAACCTCATTTATAAACCTCATCCTCATCCTTTACTCTGAAGATTGAGCCCAGAAATAACTTAGATATACGTAATCTGTCAGCCCCACCAAGCTGATGGGCTGTGTTTCCTGCCCGTTTTATACCCAGGTGAATTAGGGAGGTATCTGTCTCAGCCATTTCTGCCTGTTTGGGGCTTAAACCGTATTTTTCTCCTCATTCCTCTGGTAATGGATCTGGCCTATCTTGGTCAAGGTCACCTTCTTTATTATCTTTATAACCATATCAAAATTATTTTCGTTAGGAAGATGTTAATACGACAAGCCAACTATATTATTTTCTTGGTTTAATTTTTATCCCACTGTTTTGATCATTTCAAAGTGGAATATATATCTAATGCTCCTGCCTCCTATTTTTCCCCACAACGATATCTCAGAGAGGAGTTTGGGCTCAAACTAGGCCAAAGTTACCTATGACTAAAGGAAGACTAGAACTTACAGGATCCTAGTTTCTAGCCCTGCACCTTAGCCACCATGTCAACTAATCTTGCAGTTGCCTATTATATCAGATACATAAAATCCAGATATGCATGTACCCAGATGTCCATATAAGTTTTCTTTGCAAAATTTTTGATCCAAAAATAGAGTCTCTGCAGGATCAACTTTTTCAAGTACAAATCTTTCCTGCTAAATAAAAATAAATTGTGTGATCTGTTACAGATTAAAAGTTTCTTCTGTTATTTCTTTCCATTTTCCAGTTGAGTTGCAGTTCTTTCTAATCACAATTAGCCTGCCAAGGAACATAATGACCTTGGTGGTAACATACCAACAAGCATAATGACCCTAGTGATAAACTCTTCTCTTTGTTTCAGGAGAAGGCCTGGAAAAACAACTTTTGCTGCAGAAAACTGACTGGTCAAATATTTATATCTCATTTGCTATTTCTTTGCCTTTAATTTTCTCAGAATTCAATATTAGTTATAAATAAAAATATTTACGTAACAATTCTTCCTACAGTCAGTGCTTCATCTACTTCATTAGACGTGCCAGCTAAAAAGAGTAAATAAGTTTTTTTTAAGTATGTCTAATGCCCAATTTTAAGATATGCTGGTATTCTTCTAATTTAAAGTGTAATATTGGAGAAAAATAATTAGATATTTTGCTGTATTTATATTAAAACAGAAGGAAATATTATAGCAAATTGTATAATTTTCTGACACTTTGTCCCATAATCCTCATTTAAATAATCCATAATCCTTATTCATTTGTTTGAATACTATAAAAATATAATACAACCAGAGGGCACATGGCTGTGGATGGCTCCGATGCCATATTTCCTAGAAGAGCAATTCACTCATTTGGGGTAGATATACTTAAGATTAATTTAAGGCAGTAGGCATTTGGTACAACTAACATAAAGCTCAATCTTGACTTATAGTTGTCATTTCTTGTTTGAAACTTGAATGAATGCTATACCTGAATGTTTACCAACAGTCACTCTAGAGCCAGGGTGGGCAATTAATTTTTCAAATTTTTCATGAGAAGCCTGGGACTTTTGTGGAGGGCAGCTACCCCTCCACCTATCCTGTACTGCTTCTGCTACCCTCCCCCCACCCCTCATAAATGCTGCCCACCACTGATGCCCCTCAGCTGATACCACCGCCCCTCCCCCAACACCAATGCTTTGCCGCTGACGCCACAGGGACAGCCAAAAGGCTGGATGTGGCCCATAGGCCGTAAAATGCCCAAGCCTATTCTAGACACACAAGAATAGATATCACTTGCTTAACTTTATAAATAAATGCATGAGCAAGGCAATGATAGTCTTTACCAGCTCATTAAACAAGATAATGTAGCTAGATTCCATACACAATGGAGGCATGGGAACTCACTCATCAGGCCTGGGCCTGTGATGTATGAACATAAATTTCCTCCATGCAAGAAGGGATTCTAGACCAATCAATTCATTCCCCTACTATAATGCAGCCATTAGGATCACAGATACTGTAGTTCAGGGGTATAAAACGGACCGGATGTGTCATGACGAAACCGCACCCACCCCGTTGCAAGCAATGGAAAAAAAGTTGCAATACGTTGCGACATGTCATGTAATGTGGCGAGTTTGACACCCCTGCTGTAGTCTGTCTGCCAGTCCATAGTTTTCACTAATACTTTTTAAAGAAATCAAGTTAAATATTCTGAGGACTGATGGCTGGGCAGGCATAAATGGCTAGGAGGCCTTGCAATGCCTACATTCAGAATCTGATCACATACACATGAACACTTCGAGATATACATATGAAAGCCCCCCCAAAAAATAAATATAAGCAATGCCACAGAGCAATCCTTGTAACTAAATAATGATGCCACTGTCAAAGCTGGAACATCAAATGTATGAAGTCGTAAATACAGTCTCATCTTCAAGGCTATAAGTAAATCAACTACTCAGCTGCTATAGAAGTAATAGACTATATATAACTCAGATAAATATTTACTGTAAGTCTGAATAAAACTATTGCATTTATCAGAAATACACCCAAGTCTCATTTATGGATCTTTGTTACATTAGCAAATTATTGCTAAAGTGAGTATTTTGATAGATTTACTCTCAAGGATGCTTTTCATTGTTGTTTTTCCTATGCTATCCTAATGATCAACAGCCTAGTTTGACTCTTCACATGGATATATGCTGGCAATGTACTCTGAGACAAGTGAAGGCTAGGAGATTAAGATGAGTATTTAGGGTTTTGTAATAGCCATTGAAAAGTATGCCCATTACTTCTGCTGTTAGAAAAATTATAGGTAATGATTTAGAATGGCTAGGAAATAAATGGAGATTCCTAAAGACATTTGGGAGAAAGAAAATCATCTACCCTTCTCTCTCTCAGTTGAAGGAAAGAAACAAAATATATGTCTGTGTATTAGTGGTGATACTCAAAGGAGCAGGTCGGCCTCTGAGCTAACAGTCTCCTGTACACTCATCTTTCAGAATAACAGATTTGGAAGATACCTTGGAAGAAGATACCTTTGAGAAGTTCAACCTCCTGCTCAAGCAGGAGACCCTGTACCATTTCAGACAAATGGTTGTCCACTCTCTTCTTAAAAACCTCCGGTGATGGAGCATTCACAAATTCTGAAGGCAAGCCGTTCCAGTGATTGATTGTTCTAATTATCAGGAAAATTCCCTGGTTCTCTCCTTGATTAGTTTCCACCCATTGCTTCTTGTCCTGCCTTCAGGTGCTTTGAAGACTAACTGGACACTCTCTTATTTGTGGCAGCCCCTTAGATATTGGAACATTGCTATCATGCCACTTCTATGTCTTCTTTTCATTAAATTAGACATAACCAATTCCTGCAACTATTCTTCGTATGTTTTAGCCTCCAAGTCCCCTAATCATATGTTGGAATTAAAGGAAAAGAGCAGGCTTGTTTCCTGAGATAGCTCATATTGCAAAGCCTTCTGGAAAGGCATAGTGATGAAACAAAAGGTTTTCTATTTTTTTAAATTTCTATTTCTGCTTTGCTTCTGTTTTTCTTAAAAAAGAGGGAAGGGCATTTGTTGATTCACAGAAGGCTGGGAGTACTTGTAAAGAGTGAACTCCATGACTGTCTTTGCTGACTGGCTTGTGAGTAAAACAGGGTGGGCACAGGGTGAGTAAAGTGAAGTTGCTTGCTATGAGCTGTAGCTCATGCCAAACATGGCTGGAACCACTGGATACTGAGGATACCAGGATAGCAAGAAGAAGGCAAGGGAAGCATATAGTAGCTTGAAAGCACCTTCAAGGAGAGAGTGGTGTGGTAGAACTCAGTATTAATTGAACAACGCAATTCCTGATACTTATGAGTCACTACTACAAAGAACTGAAACAGGCATGGGCCAATCAGATCCATCTGTTTGTGAAATGTATTTGCTAGGAGTAAAGTTCAGAGATGGGACAGAACAACCTCCAAATCTTACCAAATCTATGGACAATTATCCTGTCCTTTTAATCTGCACGGGGACAGGGGATTTTGCAAAGAACTGTTACAACGCCACTATAGACTCTTGGAGGTTTAGATGTCTTCTAGTTCACAGAAGAGAGTTGAAAAGAATAATACTGAAAAAGTATGATTGATAATGCAGGAGGTTGCTTTCTATCATCTCAATTGTCTGGATGATTGCTAGATGGCATGAGAAGAGCTGCACCTCAGAAAAACTTATAAAAATGTGTTTGGCCAAAGTGGGGCCAGAGCTTCAAAGTGAATCCTGTGAGATTTGGAGTTGAAAATCCCAAAGTAGAACTCCAGATAAACTCTCAGATGTCTTATTTAGAAAGAAGTGGGAGTGTCGCTGTAAGAGGCATATTAGACAACTCTGTAACACATCAGAAGAACATTGGTTCATAAAGATTATGGCTTTAACTGTCTAAGTATTAATACTCAGTGTCTGAGAAAGATGAGCTGAAATTAAAGAAAGGCAAATATGATTTAATAATGGTGATCTTATAAAATGACTCCCATGTGTGGAATTTAGCAAATGAGGAGTTGCACTGTATGTAAAATTACCCATGCTGTTCAGAAATCCAAGTAAATTAATTTGGTGAAGCTGTCTAGAGCAGGGGTAGACAACCCAAAACACTGAAAGAGCCACTTGGACCCGTTTCCCACCGAAAACAAAACACTGGGAGCCGCAAAACCCTTTTGATACCTAAAATGAAGATAACACTGCATTTCTCCTTTTTTACCTTTATTTTGTGTGTGTACATACATACACATACACACACACACACACACACACACACAGAGAGAGAGAGAGAGAGAGAGAGAGAGAGAGAGAGAGAGAGAGAGAGAGAGAGAGAGAGAGAGAGAGAGAGAGAGAGAGAGAGAGAGCGCCTGTCTCTGTCTCTCTCTGCAAATGGCAGAGGAGGCTGGGAGCCATAGGGGAACGCTCAAAGAGCTGCATGCGGCTTCAGAGCCACAGGTTGCCGACCTGTGGTCTAGAGCATCGGGATTAATATAGGTAGAGAAATAAATAACGGCCATACTGTTTGGAATGGCTACTATTGTCAACCCAATAAAAAAGAATATATGGATGATGTTTTCCAAAAGCAAATTGCAGATCATTAAATATACGTAAAGAAGTAATAATTTTAATTGACCTAGTATTTGTTGGGAAACAAATTTTATCAGCATGAAACTTCTACCAATAGCTACTGAAAATTCTGGATTTCATTTTGAGGGTGAAGGAAAGCATTTAGTTAAGATAGGGGAATTAAGGGGGAAAGGGCCGGTAATGCTGTGTAATGCTAGAGTTCTGGTTTTTACACAAAACTAAAGCTGAGTGTAGCTGAATTCACATCTTTGTCTTTAGAAGAGACGATATTAATGAACTCAGGGGATGATAAATGAGAAAAAGCTAATGGAAAAAGGAGCTCAGTGCAGATGGGAATCTCTGAAATAACTCAAATATAAATAATTCAAAGATAGTTTTTAAAGAAATGATGAAACACAGCAGAAGAAGCTAAAATGAAGGTCCGAAAACAACAAATAGAATTTGTCAATAGTGAGAACAGGAACAGATCACCATGGGAAATATTGTCTCTATTTTCAAACATGAGAAAACAGGACCTCAAGAACAACAGTTGGCCTATCAACGCTTCTAGAATAAATAGAGATTGCTCTATAAACAACTAGTAAAAATGCAGTAATGACCAGAGGTCAACATAGATTCTTTAACAAACTTTTCTCACTCTTTTCATCAAACAATTTGTTTAATAGATACCAGGAATGTGGTGGGTACAATACAGCTTGATTTCAGCACAACGTTTCAACAAAGTATTCCATGACATAACAGAGTAATAGTTATCTGACTCTGATCTTCTTTTGGAGGAAACATGTTGCATGAAGTTTAATGATAGAGAAAGCAAGCTAGAGAGCACAATACTTTTATAAATAACAAATTAATTGCCCCAACTGGATCTTTTCCGAAAAAATATTTCAACTTGAAGTTGGCTTGTAGCTAGTCTCTCTCTTTCATTCAATTCAAAACCTGTTTTAGCATGTTCCAGGCCCCAATATGCCACACAAATATTTTATTTTTTATGTATTTATATTGTGACTGGTCCAAACTTTCATGGGTAAGGATGGGGACTTGAATTCAGAGTCTCCTGCCTTGTAGCCTGGTGCCTTAACCACTATATCAAACTGGCTCTCCTATGATGTATATAAATGGTTATATTTCCTATTCTTTCTTTCTTTCTTTCTTTCTTCTTCTTCTTCTTCTTCTTCTTCTTCTTCTTCTTCTTCTTCTTCTTCTTCTTCTTCTTCTTCTTCTTCTTCCTCCTCCTCCTCCTCCTCTCCTTTCTAATTGCTTCTCTCTTTTGTAAACACATGTCTGGGTGTATGTACATGTGCAGATACAGCTGTAATCTTATTTATTTCATATGCATTTTTTCATTTGCTTTAGAAACATATTTAGTCCATCCATTTAAATTTACTTTTCCAAATGCAAGTACCTAGTCACGATTTGAACATCTTTTACCATGGAAATATGCAGAAGGATGCTTTATTCCTCCTCCCCTCCCTTTACTTTGTTTTACTTTGTCTCCTCCATAAGCTTCCAATTGATTGATAATAATTAAGCTGTCACAGACACCTCTGCAAGGGCCAATCCAGAGTGGAGTGGTGACAAATTGGGCTGTTTATGTGCCTGCAATTTTTCTTTGAGTTAATGGTGTGGCACAAGTATTGTGCTCAACAATCTCTAGATGAACTGATGGGCACAGCTGTTCACAGTGACAGTTTTGTGGCTTGAGGAGGAATTAAGGTTCTGAGGGAAGTTTAACAACACCTATTTAGAACAATCCACTGCTAACTCTAGCGTGCAACATAAAACCATGTGCTTAGAATAGATGTTTTGCTATTCAGAATGACAGTTTGAATATTGAAACAAAAATCATTTGTTTTGCAAAGTGAGAAAAAACAAGATTTTCTATCTTTTCAATCTCATGATAAACTACACACTGGTGTATTTGGTGTATTTGCCACACACTTCTATATTTTTTCTATTGATTGCAGGCTCTCTCTCTCTCTCTCTCTCTCTCTCTCTCTCTCTCTCTCTCTCTCTCTCTCTCTCTCTCTCTCTCTCTCTCTCTCTCTCCTGCTATTGATTCTAACCCTATGTTGTATACTATTTTATCACATATGATACTGGCTTTAAATCAGGGGTGTCAAACTGCCGGCCTGTGGGCCGGTTGCATCATATGAAGGACGTCCCCACCCCAGCTCCAGCAATGCAAAAAAAGCTGCGATACGTCACAACACGTCATGTGACGTGGCGAGTTTGACACTTGTGCTTTAAATAATTTGCTTCTTATTGCAGTTGCTAGACACTCATTAAATATTACACAAGCTCATATAAATTATACCTTATAAAATGTAAGTTTTCTTTTATTTTTTTCTACTAACAATCAACAATGAAGCACTTAGCCTGAGACAAAATGTTTCTGCAGAAATGACTCTTTTGTGTGCCAGACAGGATAAGCAGTAAAGAGGAAAAACTGGGCAGATTTCTGCAGAGAGCCACAAATTGCTTTATATTTGAATTTTGGAGGGCTGTATCAAATATTTGAATTGGTACTTCATTAAATAGCCTTCCGCTGCAAAGTATTGAGGTAGAGTAGACTATGTCAGAATAATTAACCAGTGGAACAACCTGCCTCCAGAAGCAATGAATGCTCCAACACTGGAAGTTTTTAAGAAGAGACTAGACAGCCATTTGTCCAAAATGGTATGGGATTTCCTGCCTGAGCAGGGGGTTGGATTAGATGACCTCCAAGGTCCTTCCAACTTTATTATTGTTATTTTATTATGTCTCTTTTAAGGGTTATGATGGCCACTTTGAAGGCTTTTCCTGATGCAACTACATTTTTTTCTCATGTTAATAATAGTGCATTTCTAATATAGTGGTTTTGGAATTATTTATGCAACTGTCAATGTTAGGAAGAATTGCTACAGTGAAAATGAATATACTACCAAAAATTCTATTTTTGTTTCAAACGATACCTATAAAACTAGAGAAAAACTTCTTTGAAGATCTAAACTCTCTAATTCAAAAATTTATCTGGCAAGGAAAGAAAGCTAGAATTAAATTGAAAATGTTATAAGAAGGTATGGAAAATGGAGGTTTTGGCTTGCTAGAATCGGTTTTATATTATCAAGTGTCAGTGCTAACATGAGCAAATGAATGGATAACTCTTAGAAATAAAAGATTGCTCTATTTGGAGGGACATGACCTGCAACTTGGTTGGCATGCTTTTTTATGGTATGAAAAAAATAAAATGCAGACTATGTGTTTCTGCTGGAACTGAATGCTAATGTGCAGAAAGACCCTGAAGTCATTCTTGAAGCAAACCAGCTAAGCTTTCTGCTTGTGGCTGCCTCATGCTTCTCCTTCAAATGCGTTCCCATGCTTTTGTGTTGAAAATGTGGGCAACCCATCATTTGTCGGTGGGATGGGGCCTTTTGAGGGCTTTGGTCAATGTGCCCCTGGACATGATCAGAGCCTCCTCTGTTGCATAAGGATGCTGCTGAATCCTGAGCCTCATTTGGCCAGTTGAGTTTACAGGTATGCTGTGGGAAGTGTGACTGTGATAAGAAGATGATGCATGGAGAAAGCAACCATATTTAAAACCCACTGCTTCTGATTTGGGTGGTACTAAGCAAACATCCATGTGAGCAGCAAATGAACCTGTAAAGCATCCAAATTGGCTGTTATTACAATTGAGGCAGTGAATCTTACAAGTTAATTATGCCCGGAATGAAAGAGTATTTCCTTCTAAATCTTTTGCATTTAGTTTAATAGAATGCAGAATGCAATAGAATTATAACATTGTGGGGGGGGGGGAAAGGAGGGAACCCATCCTTTTCTCTCGCTCTCGCTCTTGTCATCTCTTCGGCTTATGCTAGGCATGATTTTACATTCCTATATCATATCTCACCTTCTTTATTTCAAGCATGTATTTCAATTACTGGAATAATTTCACCTGATCCAATCAGTGCACTATTTCTCATCAGAACAGGTTCTTGTACAAAGAATGCTTTACAGACACAAAGACACAACTGTCTTTGTGGACAATCCTTTTTCCTTACAGAATCAAGTGGGAGTTCTAGCTTTTGTTTGTGTCAATTTGTTTTCTTCATGCATAGAACTGCATTAGATATGGTGGCACAGTGATTAGAATGCAGTATCGCAGGCTAATTCTGCTGACTGCCAACAGTTTGATTCTCACTGGCTCAAGGTTGATTCAGCCTTCAATCCTTCTGAGGTTGGTAAAATGAGGATCCAGAGTGTTGGGGGCAATATGCTGATTCCGTAAATCACTTAGAGATGGCTGCAAAGCACTGTGAAGGGTATATAAGTCTAAGTGCTATTGCTAAGTGCTATGAAGTCAGGACCTGTTCCATTTGAATTCAATGAATTTCCCAGAATCTGGAGGAAAATATTCTACATCCAATACAGAATACCCCTCCATATCTCTAAACTGGAAGTAGATACTAGTGCCACCTATCTCAAGTGGCTTCTGGATTCTTGGGAACAGCACACTGTTTAATATGAAATGATGTTGGATGAATCTGATTCTTCTTTGGTCAAAGTACAGCATTAACACAATGTTTTAAACAGAACTAAAAGTATAGTGGTACCTTAAAGCAAGTACATTATAATGAATTGAATGATATATTGTTGTTTCCACAGCTATGCAAGAGACATCTGCAGTAGGACAAATGGTAAAAGAATGTAAGGAAACCATTATGACTTGCACACATATATGAAAAAGGTAGAGTTTGCATTGCAATGGAGAGACCCTGTTTTAATCACTTTGACTTTGCGTTGGATCCTGCAGACATCTCAGAACAGGCCCATATGCTAAAAGTACATTATGTCAACCTTGTGACTTTAGGTTGTGTCAAAATATTTCTTAAAATTTATCCTAAATATACTGCACTTCCTCATTCCCAACCAAATAACAAAGAATAAAACAACCATAAATTTTGTTCCAAGGTTACTTTTCTCCCCTTCTGTTTGTCTAGTGACTTTATTCTAGTTTCAACACACCTCCCAGCTCCAGGGTTAACTAAGCCCTTGTTCAGCTTCACTGCAACTAAAATATGCAAGTCAATGAATACAGGCAAACATACCAAGGAAAAGGATCTTTTCTAGTCAGTTTCGCAATCCTGATTAAAAGATTCAACAACCTGCCAGATTTTATTTTACCTGCATGTATAGGAGATTTGGAGGTGATTCAATGTATATAGCCTTGGGATTCTGTCATAAAAATGGTTAATCTTATCTGGTCAAATAAGGGGGGGGGTAAACCCACAGCTTTTGCAGTACTGAAATTGTATCTGAACACAGATTTTTGAGGGTGTCCTTGCAGGGCTGTTGTTGTTTTTTTTAATAAGAGGACAGTCTCTCTGTGTCAGCTATAGAAATGTGGAGGAATGGTGTAGAACCCAAGCAGGCAACGACTAGCAATTTACAACAGCAGCTTTCAGTTTATTGCATGCAGCCATAAGCCTCATCTGTATGAACAAAAGATTTCAGGAACTCATACTTCTCCCCACCTATCTTTGTGTTTCTTCAGAAATCAGTGACATCTGAATTTACTCTGTTGAGGAAAAGCCTAAGAAAGAAATACTTGTAGGAGCGGTGGTGGCGCAGTGGTTAGAAGGCAGTATTGCAGGCTAATTCTGCTGCCAGGGGTTCGATCCTCACTCACTCAAGGTTGACACAGCTTTCGATCCTTCCGAGGTTGGTAAAATGAGGACCCAGATTATTGGGAGCCATATGCTGACTCTGCAAACTCTGCACGGTGAAGCAATATATAACTCTAAGTGCTATTGCTATCCTCCTTTGGAATTCAGTGATTCAGCCATGCAGAAGATAAAGTTATTAAAGTTCAGGTGACTTTTCACTGATTATAAAAATACATCTAAGTTTCTTATCAATGGTTCTCTTGCCCAAATATCAATAGATTATTCTCTAACTCAAAGGGCCATGAAAAGCCCTAGAACAGTGATGGCGAACCTTTTAGTGACCGAGTTGCCAAACTGCAACCCAAAACCCACTTATGTGTCGCTGGGTGCTGGGTGCTGGGTGGGCATGGCCCATGGGGTGGGCGTGGCTATGGTGGTGACAGCTGACTGGGTGGGCGTCGCCAGGGTGGGCATAGCCACCTCGATGTTGCTCCTGGGGAGGGATGTCTTTTGGGGCTGGGCAGGGGTGGGGGAGATCCAGGGGGTCTCTGGCAGGTAGGGCATGGGCAGGAGGCTCATCCTACAGGGTGAGGCGAGGGAGGGGGCAGGGCAGGGGTGTCATTGCCACGGGTGAAGGCGAGGCGAGGCAGGGGCTGGTTTCAGACAAAGGGGGGTTCCAGTGAGGAGGAGGAGGAGGGGGGAAGAGGGTTTAAGCAAGCTTAGCAACCAGAGCGGGGATCCCCCCCAAAACAAACATGCTTCGTGGATAACCTTGCAGCAGGACAGAAGAGACCAAAACCTGCTGCAACCACCCAGCAAATGGGAGTGGAATAAAAACCAAACACCACCCCCCCACCAATCCTCAACAGAAATGCTCGTAACAACAAAAGCCTCGGGCAGAGGGAAGACCGTGGGCAGGCGGATATCTTGCTTAGCTGATGGCTTAGGGGGGAGGGGGCAGCTACACCCCCTCCCAAATGCTGCCCTCTCACAAAAGCAGGATGAAAACTCCAAAAAGCGACAAGGGAAAAAAATTTAAAACAGAAGAGTGTCTCAGAAGACCTGTATTAGCAGATGCAACTGATATAAAATCTGGATGAAGAATGGTCAATAAAGCATTCTTGGTTGTCTATTTTATCTTTCCTATTAAGCGGTAACCAACTTTCTCTCTTCACTTTGCAAAACCTGTGGGTCCCATGCCATTCCACATACTTGCAAGAAAGCAGCTGCAATCGGAGTACTCTAACTTTGTGGTGGTGAACCTATGGCATGCGTGCCACAGGTGGCATGCAGAGCCATCCCTGTGGGCACGTGTGCCATCACCCCAGAGGGACGCGGGGCTGGGCTGCTCCTCTGCCCCTCTCCACATGCGCCAGCACTCTCGCACTCTTTCTCTGCACCGGGAGTCAGGGAGCAGCTGCAAGAGCTGGGCGGGGAGAGGCGAGAAGCCAGAAGTGCTGGCCACTGGGAAGCCTGGCGGCACAGCTCGGTGCGGCTACACCGGGAAACTCCAGTGCCCTGGACTTGCAAGTGAGTTTCAGCGCTCCCCATGTTTTAGTGCGGCAACGAGATAAAACTCTGCAAAGTGCTGAGTTCTCTTCACACGTTTTTGTGGTGCCTTTGCAAGAATGGCTGCTCCCCTCCATCTTCCCGTCTCCCCTTAGCTAAGGGACGCTTTGGCATGGGCAGCTGGGGAAGGGGAGGCCCAGCTTCTCTCAGGGGGCTGAATTAAGTGCACATTGAAGGGGAACCTCTGAGTTGGGGGCAGCCAAAGTTAGCCCTCTAGCTTGGGAGAGGAGCTCCTTCCTTTCTGCACAGAGCAACTCTCACCTCTCACAGCAAAACTCTGCAGAGGCGAGAATCGCGGAGTTTAGGCAGTGACTAAAATGTACAAGATGATTGAAAGCTCTTAAGATTTTAGGGGGGGCGGTGGAGGGGGGAAGGTGGCACAGAAAGTTTGGTGGATGTCGCTAAGAAGTGAGTGAACGACTTCAATTCCAGAATATCCAGAATCACGTGGAAACATGCAATATCTGGAGTGTGGGTGGGAAAAGAACGGGCTATTATTTTATTCTTTTGTGAGTGGAGGTCCCTAAATTGGGGGGAAAGGCAGGGGGAGGTTTCACCTGTGTAAAGGAATAATATACATGTCGAGGAATTCAATTTTGGAAATGGTATTGAAATACACACCCTCAGATAGCAGAAAGCATTTCTGTCTCTCCCCCCCCACCCGAAACTGAGACAAGAATACTTGATAAAAGCAAATTTTGGCGTTATTTTACTCCAGTGGCCAATCAGATGCAGAGGGAAACTAAAACTGGACAAGAAACCAACAATAACTCCCCATTTGTGTATAAAAGGTATAGTTTTGTATAAGGAGAAGAAAGATAAAATAAATAATACATACTGGATAAACCAGTACTGTAAACTCCAATTGTACTGGCAGTATGACAGCAGTTAAATCAGTGGTGCCACATTTCAAAGTTACAGTGAAGGTAGACCAGAAAAGCTATAGTATCTGAATCTTGCAAGTCAGAATGTGTTTTCCCCTCCTACCCTTCATTGTCATGTAAACTAGGGAAGGGCTTGTGTGAGAGGCTTTCTCCAGTTACATTCTTGGCCTGGACTCAGGCCCCTTTTATGTGACCATTTTCTTGGTAAGGGCTTTTCTTTCTATCCTTCATGGTCAATCCCTCTTCCTCCACAGCCATTGAGATGTCTGTATTATGTTTCTCCAGATATTCAGAATATAATATTCCCTTTTGAGTATCTAGTCCCTCGTGTCTAGAAGAACAATGAGATATCTCAGAAGGAGGAATGATAATAATAATAATAAGAAGGAGGAGGAGGAAGAAGAAGAAGAAGTAGTAGTAGTAGTAGTAGTAGTAGTAGTCAATTGCAAAAGGCGGCCTTACTAGGAACTGCTTCCATCCTGCGATGATATCTGTAATACCATCAAACATCCACATCTGCCTATCCCAGATCCTTGGTAAGGACTCGATAGGTAGACAAAAATGCCAAATCCTGTCTGAACATCTGGCTGACTGTGCGATGATCAGTAGTAGTAGTAGTAGTAGTAGTAGTAGTAATAATAATAATAATAATAATAATAATAATAATAATAATAATAATAATAATAATAATAATAATAATAGATTTGGAAGGGACCTTTCTGCTCAGGCAGGAAACCCTATACCATTTCAGACAAATGGCTGTCCAGTCTTTTCTTAAAAACTTCCAGTGTTGGAGCATTCACAGCTTCTGGAGGCAGATTGTTCCACTGATTAATTGTTCTAACTGTCAGGAAATTTCTCCTTAGTTCTAGGTTGCTTCTCTCTTTGGTTGTTTCCATCTGTGTCCTGCTTTCAGGTGCTTTGGAGAATAGCTTGACTCCCTCTTCTTTGTGGCAACCCCTGAGACTAAACATTTGGAGGAGAGTTCTTCTACATCAGACATGTCAAACTTGCGACGTCACATGATGTTGCACGATGTATCGGAGCTTTCCCCCTCCATTGCCGGCAATGGGGTGGGCACAGTTTCCTGGTGACGCAGTTTGACACCACTGATCTACATTGTTTTTCTAGAATCTGGCATTTCTACATAAGAATACCAACAACAACTATGGCTATTAATTTTGGAACAGAGTTCAATTTTTTGTCTACCCTAGATATGTATCTTATAATAAGACACAGAAGCTAATATTTCACAGCTTGGAAAAGGAATAATATTTCATCACCTAGAAAGACAGAAACTTAGAGCTGTTATCTGGAAATAGAGAATCTATTTCTATTTTTTAATCTGCTGCATTCCATCATCAAAGATACTGTGAAAGTGAACCATCTTAAAGATTCAGAGTTGAATTATCTTTAGAACCATGATTCCTCATCTTAATATCACTGTGGGTCTCTGGAAAATCTTTTTCAAATAATTAATTCTTTGTTTAGGGATAAATTAGAACCTCAAAGTTGATATGTGAATGAACGATCACAGGTTATGATGTTTAGCATTGTATTGTCCAATAGGAGAGCTCAACTGAGAATAATCAATTCTTACATAGCCAATCAAGCATGGGGAAATGAAGTGATGGACCTGCAGATGGGAATCAACTGATTTTTTTTTTTCATTCTAGTCTGTGTTATGGTGTATCACTACCGGCCTTCACTATTGCCAAAATATATTCTTCAGACCTGGGATTTATTTTGAATCCAAGCATGTATTTTGGAAGGCACTTTTCATCATATTTCACCAAATATGTGTAGGGCACAATAATAGTGCTGCTGTTGCTATCTATCATACAGTAGGTTATTTTGTGTATTTCAAACTGCTGATGGAAAACCAATATATTAGGGAATATGCATAAAATAGATAAATACATTGCAAGCCGAGAGTTCCAATTTGAATTAGGAAAGGCAAATCATTTGCTGAATAAAATAAATAGGCTGAATCCTTGAGCCAGCAAAAACCTATATTGCCAAAGGCATCTGCTGCTCCTGTTATCTATCCTATCCTGCCCCAAAACAATACTGCCAAATGGGGCTATCCTTATTTACTAGGTGCAGGGAAAATTTTGTGCCCTGGCAAGTGAAGAATGACTCTTGAGTGGGAATGTTATAGCACTCTTAAAGCAATTGCAACATCAGCCTTGACCTTTTCTCTGTCATCTCATACAACAGAAGACAGAGCAAGTGATTTACTTTATATGAAAGCAGATTCCAGTGTAGTGTTAGTAAAATTTCCTAATAATAAGAGAAGTTGGGATGTGGGAGCCAATTATTCAGAGAGGTTGTTGGCTCTCCTTCACTAGATGAACTGGTCAGTCATTTGTTGTGGATGCTTAATGTGGGTTCCTGCCTGGAAAGGCATTGGGCTCAGTAGTCTTAGTGGCCTGACTCTGTGATCTGATTAGATATAAGCACATCTCACAGCACAAAAAATAAATATGAAGACTCACCACAGGAGAGAAATCCGAGCAGCCTTAACTGAAGCACCAGAGGCTGAGATCATTAAGCAATATTGCTGCCTCACAGAATTCTAATTGAACATTAGAAGGATGTAATAAAACCTAATGTCAGAGAGACACCAGAGTTAAAGGGATAATTAGATATGGATATATGACTCGGTAATATTAATTTAAGCTCAATAGATGTATATTGCTTGATAGCCTGCAGTACAGCAAAGTGTTGCTGGTAATTTTATATTTCTGGTAGGCTATCTTATTACAATTTATTACCGAAGAATGATGGCTCAAAGTTAAAAGTTTTATTATTATTTTCTCTTTCATCCTTTTAGTCTCCTAACTGCCTCTCCATCGCAGAGTTATTGATTTGCTCTCAGTCAATATAAATCAGAACCTCTAATTAAAGGGGAAATGCTAACCTGGGAAATGGGACCTAGGATGCTATAATTCTTGAAGATTGCTTAAAATGTTTTCTTCTGTCATCACATATCATCCTAGACTAGAGAAATGCCTTATTGAACCCTTAAAAATAAAAAAGATTTTATCGATGTGAGTCTGAAATTCTGCACTTATCTTATAATTTGGCACAGTCTTAGGTTATTTGAATGTGTTTCTCTCCATGGGATTTAACAGCCTTGTAGAGCTTTTCCTGAGCCATATCACTGCTACCTTTGCTTAACAAAATTGCCTATAGTCAGTGCTTTTTTTTGTAAAAAAAAAAAAAAAGGTGCCGGAATTCACACACGTCATACAACCCGCCTTGCCTACCCTACAAAGTTTGTCTTTTAGTTGAAAAAAAAACCCTTAAATTTTTAGTGTATCTAAAAGGCTAGGACAGTGGTTCTCAACCTTTTTCAGGTTGAGACTCCACTTGCGCCGCCCATGCGCGGCGCGACCCCGACGTGCGCGTGCGCGATGGGCCGGTCCACGCATGCGCACGCGATGGGCCGATCCATGCATGCGTGGCACACGCGCGATGGGCCGATCCGCGCATGCGCAGCGCGCGCGCGATGGGCCGATCCACGCATGCACGTGCGACGGGCCGATCCGCGCATGCGTGGCACGTGCAACGGCCCGAACCGTGCATGTGCGGCACGTGTGCAACAAAAAACCCAAAAAAATGGCAGACCACGACGGCCCAAATCGCGCATGCACGGCGTGCGCGTGACGGCCCAAACCGCGCATGCGCGGCGCGCACGCGACGGGAGGAAAAAATAAATAAATGGCGGACTGCGGTGTCCGGCAACCCCCACGAAACGGTCGTTCGACCCCAAATGGGGTCGCGACTCATAGGTTGAGAACCGCTGGGCTAGGATTTTGTTCAAGGTAAGTTAATACTAGTATTAATGTTACCATGCATGCACTGTGTGGCTTTAAATTACAAGAAGGCATTTTATTAATCTTTTGGGACATTTACCACTGGCATGCCCATTTAGTTTAATGAGTGGAAATGTGAGCTTTCTATGTGGAATGAAATTGGCCCAATAAAACAAAATTTGGTTGCTTGTAAAAGACTGAATGATTTTTAAGAAGTTGTCAAACAAGGTGGAAAAATTTACATTTGGAGTTTAATATGCATTTTGACTTGAAACAAATTAAAGTTGAGACTTTGTCAGTGAACAGATTACTTTTAATTTACCTTTAAGTTAAACCCAATTTAATAAATAGATCTGATTAAACCTCATACTGCAGGTCTACCTTTACATATGACCAATACATAATTAATATATATTATTATTAATAATAAAACCTCCAAATCACAAGACATTGGCTTTATTCTTATTCTTCCCCTCTGCAGTTTGAATATAAAGTATAAAAGACTAAAAAGAGATTTTCATAGATATCCCAGCCTTTGAACCACCCAAGGAACCGAAACAGCAAAGTTTCGCTGTCAGGCAAGCTTCCACGCCAGCCGCCTTTCTTTTCTCTCGCTTCGCCTCTTTTTAACCTCACACCTCACCTTCTGTAAGGGAAGGCAAAAGACTCACTCACCCTCTCATGAAAGATGGCCTCCATGTTTATGTGTCTCCCACCACCACCATTGGCTTCCACACCACATGGTCTGACCCAGCCAATGAAGCCACGCTCTGGCTGTGGTGCTTGGGCGCCTCATGGCTCCTCCTAGAGGAGGCAGGCAGTGCTGGAGGGGACCCTGCTTGCACCATACCGCCAGCAGGGCATTTTCAAAAACAAATGAGGATAGGAAGGGAAACAATAGGAAAAGAACAGAACTCTGGAAAATCCATCGAAAAAAGGTGCCGGAACTCTGTTCCGGTGCATTCTATGACAAAAAAAAAGCCCTGCCTATAGTAATGAGTCTAATTCCATGCATATTCCTTTGGCCCACAGGTTTTCCAGGTTTTCAGAGCAAAAGATAGAGACTAATTCCAAATAGCATTGGCGCATAATTGTTGTTCCTCTGTGGCTTTATCCCGTCTATCACATCAGTGTAGTAAACCAGAAACCCAGGAGAAGGGCAAGTGCATGCCAGAAAATATCACTGTCCCTTTGGTTTTTTTAAACGCTGCCTTTTGGACAGCATTTTGTTAACACTGAACAGATTCAAGCAGGCATTTGAATATAATTAAAGCTTAGTTATTAAGGCATTTTTGTAGCTTGGACACAAGTAAAACAAACTGCTTGCCCTGATTTGATTAATTTACATATAATCATTGTGAAAGGGAATGGGATTCAAAGTTAAAAAAAAAAAAAGGGTGCTTGGAACACATTATAAAAGGTTCTAATCTTAGCATCGGTGACATCACTTTTATAGCCTTGCTATGGTCCATGGATTATTTATTCCTTCCACACAGATACACCTTCCCACACTACCATTATCAAGCATTATATTTCACAAATTAGTTGGGTAAGTATTCTTTCCAAGATTAGATTTTCTACACTTTCAAAAAACAGTGGAAGGATGGTGGGTTTCCATGCCATGGCTGGCTGGGAAATACTGGGAGTTGAAGTCCACATAGCTTAAAGTTGCCAAGATTGGATATCCCTGGTCTAAAGAATGTGAATATTGATGTAGAATAGACACGAATGCCAGAGGTTTCTTTCTTCATTGCAGGTAGAATTGTACACAGGGTGATCCTTCTCAGGCTGTCAGTGAAACACATATATATCAAAGGAATTGAATACGCCCCTTTTTCCGTGTCCATTCAACACATGGAAGAGCTAATATCTGAAAATGTCTTCTGTCTTAAAAATTCCCCTTCCCACAAGGACAGCAGTCTCGTGGTAGCTGTGGGAATGGAGACATCCAGATGAACACTTGTACAAAGTGTGTGTGTGAACAGATACAGAGCTCTTTCTTTGTATTATGGATTTACCGATAGTAGTCCTGTTTGCCCAAGGTGGGTTTAATTATTTCAGTTGAAGGAGCATACAAGAGCAAGTCTACAAAGACTGTCTTTTTGTCCTTGCTAACACATCCTCTTCACATTTGTCCACGCATGTGCTCTTTGCTGTTTGAATCATTACAGATCACAACATCAGAAGTTTAAAGCTTTCTGGCTGGTTTTGGCAGGAGACAAAGCTGATTCCCAGAGGTAGTGCTCTGTCAGGAGAAATAGAATTCTTCAGTGGTGCTATTAATTAAGTTCTCAAGTCGCTGCTTTCTTAATGGAATTATCACTATACAGGCCACAGAACTGAAAGCATGCAGTAGATACAGTAAAACTGTCTGAAGACAAAAATGTGCAAAATGAGATTCTGAATTTCAGTATTTTTACCTACCAGATTTGTAATCTACTTCTAGGAACAAAAGGTTGGGAATCTAATACTCCCTTCTTGAATTTCCTTTATAATTTTCAGCAAATAAATCTATTGGAACTCAAAGTATTCCAAGTTCTGCCCCATTGCTGCCTTTCCATTGTGAAAGATCAGTTTCTAAGAGAGATAAATAGTGATCACATCTGGAGGCTCAACAATGTGATGATTGAGAGAACAAAGTATGTCTAGTCCAGGGGTAGGCAACCTTTGCTCTTTTATGACTCGTGGACTTTAACTCCCAGAATTCCTGAGCCAGCATGGCTGGCTCAAAAATTCTGGGAGTTGAAGTCCACGAGTCATAAAAGAGCAAAGGTTGCCTACCCCAGTCTAGTCTAACAAAGATGAAAAGTAGGGGTGATATGATAGTAGTCTTCCAGTATTTTAGGAGCTGTCATAGTAAAGAGGCGGTCAACCTACTGTCCAAAGCCCTTTAGGACAGGACAAGAAATAATAGATCGAAGATCTGCAATAGTGGTGAACAGATGGAAGATCATTAAAGAAAGACCCAATCTAGAATCTCTCTTTAGGACCTAAGGAGAAATTTCCTGATGCTGAGAACAATCAGTCAGTGGAGGTTGTGGATGTTCCATCACTGGAGATTTTCAAGAAGAGACTGGACAGCCATTTATCTGGAATTATATAGGGTCTCCTGCTTGAGCAGGGGGCTGGACTAGAAGACATTCAAGTCCTACCCTATTATTCTAGGTTCTATGCTTCTCATCATCCTTTATTCCCATGAATAGGGTCAGATTGTTTAGGGTACATGAGAGAAATTATTTCATATATCTGGAGGACAGCAGATTGTAGAAATCAAGATGATGGCCATAACCAGATAATCAGGTATGCCCCATTCTTAAAACACACATATCCACCCACAGGTGGGTACTACTGAACCTACACAGTATTTTGGAAAATAAAACACAGAGATAGAATGATGTACTTATTTGCCAATGATTTGAACAGCTGGTTTGAAAAAACAATGTGCATATGTATTCTAAAATAAAGTAGGTTTTTCCCATAGGTTTCTACCCAGGATAAAATTGGAGATTTTTCATCTGTGTAATCTGGTCATTTAGGACTAAAAGCTGTGAGGATTTTTGTTCACTAATTAGGTCAGCTACCATTTTGGTCTACCTTCAAATGCCCCCAACATCTAGCTAAAAAGAAATTATAGAACAAGATTATTCCCATATATCACAATTTAGTTCTGAACCTCTGGGACTGCATTTTTTTATCTCTAATATATCAGTTTTTTGAAATGGTAACTTTACTTTCCTTCCAGATCTTAATAACTAGGTGGAATTATACAGAAAAAGCAATGAATAGCACAGCATGGAATAGAATTAAATGTCTAGAATTTTGAACTCTCAGTACGGATTTAAACAAATGTCACAGAACTGAATTCAAAATATAAGGAAAATGAGATAGAAAAATGGAGTGGATTATGTAATTAGAATAATTCTATGTAATTAGAATAAAGTGGTTCATGAAATCTGAATTTGGAACTCAATTTACAATAACTTTATCATAGGTCCTCCCCAATAGTTATATCTATCATAGGAACATTATTTTTACTATTGCATAGAAAATAAAATTTGAACCTTAGCATTATGGACAAGTCACTTTGGTTTGGAAGCAGTCCCTATCTAAAATTTAAAAATATAACCCAGTAATGAGTTACAGTGCAACTGTTAAAGATACTAGTATGGTTTGTATGACTGTTGTACACTCCAGAAACCTTTGCTAGGCTGAAGATCAGGAGTGTCCAACTTTGGCAATTTTAAGACTTGTGGATTTCAAGTCCCAGAATTCCCCAGCCAGCCATACTGCCAAGGTTGGACACCCCTGATTTAAAATAAGTAGCAGGGTTGGGTATAAACAATAACTGCTTCTAAACCTGCTATAGTGGGTTTCATTTCATCATCTGGGATAGGGCTGGAGTGGGGTGAATAAATAAATAAATAAATATATTTTGCTTTAAAATGTTTCACTCAATCATTGTGTTGAGATTTTAGAAGCCTTCTTTAAAAAGTTAACATAAAAATTATGATATTGCTATGCCGGGGATCATATTGGATACAAAGAGAAAAATATCTTAAGTCAATCCATCAGCAGCACCCTAAATTTCATCTCAGGGTCTTTGGGCCAAAATTTATTAACAGCTGCCCCCAGTGATTGTTATTGCTGTTGTTGTTATAGGCACATTGAAATACACACATTAACACACCATTCTCTCTCCTTCCAGGCACATACACATCATTTTTATTATTATTACTAGCTGTACCCAGCCACGCGTTGCTGTGGCTCAGTCTGGTTAAATGGAAAAGAAAGAAAAGAGAAAGCGCACGTTTGTAATATGTTTAATTTCACAATGCTTGTGGGTATACAATATTTTTTGTTGTTCCATTGTCTGTGCAGATATAAAGATTGTCTGAAATCATAGCGTGTGTTGCTTTTACGTCCAACAGATGCTGCTGTTTTTCAAAAAAAGCATGTTTTTACCTGTCACAGGTGTGATATCTATATAATATAGGTATATAAAAACACGTGCGTATTCGAATGCAACATTGTGTCAAAATTTCAAAGCAATTGGTGAAGAACTTTCGGAGATTTAAGATTTTGAACAAACGAACATTTACATTTTTATTTATATATATATAGATTATTTTCACATTCTTCAGCTAGGACTATCTGCAGTTAGTCAAGATGGTGGCCCAGACTGAGTGATCAAAGTGCTACCTCTTTTTTTAAATCTGTGTTGTATTTGCAACATATTAAAAAGGGGCAGGACTCTGATAGCACTGTTGTGACCGCCATTTGACTTTTCTGACAGTTCTGACTAGACACATCCACTAACAACAATGAAGACTGTTTTGAAGCTTGATGGCAACACACTGAAGGGTTGCAGCTGGGGAAAAATGGCATAAGTCTCCCTATTAGTGAGACGCCCCCAAATCTTTCCCTATAAGTCTTAGATTTTAAATAAGCCTTGGTAGCTATCCATACAACACAAGGAAGCAAGCAAAAAAAGTAATGGATTGGGAACCTACTTCTTTCTGTATTCATTTTGTAGTAAGTTTCAAATTCAAAAATATGGCCCACTGATATAATGTTTGGTATTAAGAATTAGTGCATGCTTTGAACCACATACAAAGCAGGTCCTTCATTTTCAATCAATGTCTTGAGCAATACTGTATATAGACCCTCTCATGATGTGATGCCTAAATTAGGCCTGTTCTGTCCACCCACACTTTAGTGAAATTATGTTTCCAGTGATCATACTATGTATTTTGAGTAACAGCCCTGTTTTAAATATTTACACCCAGAGAATTTTTAATACCCCCTAAGAAGAAACCGTTTCATGAATGATAAACATTATTAGAAAAGAAATTACAGCTTGGAAATGTATATTCCAGTTAGTTGAAGCATGATAAACAATCTTCGTTAAAAATAGAACCCAGAAACACTGATGGCCATTTCTGGAGGAAAGAATTCCTGTTATGGTATAGAAACTGCTATTAAACAGAATTAAAAATAGTGCATATTTCTCTTCTTGCCCTTTGGTCTAGGAAATCTTGGACACGTTTAAGATAACTGATCTATGGCCAAAATTGTAAAGGAAAACAGGAACATCTGTTTACAGCTATTTCTTTACTCAGGAACAGTGCCATCTAGTGTATGTTATGCCTTATATCAGAAAAAGCACAGAATCGGGTTATGCATAATTCTGATAAAGTTCCTAAGCAGTTTCATTTCTAATTTTATTTGGCTAGTACAGAATATTTAGAGTTTCTTTTTTACATTTTAAGTATTCTTTGTCACACCTAATTTGACTGTTATACTTGACTGTACCCACCTTGTCCCTGGTCTCTTGTTCTGTCTTTCCTTCCATTGATCCCAATAGATCAGTATTATTTTGCAAATTTTAAATGTACATTAATTTTTAATTATGACTTAAAATTTGTGGATCACAGAGGAGAAATCTGGTTACCTGTGAGGTCCATCAGGATCATGTATTCAAAATAACTGCTACTTATTCTACAAAATACTCAGTGGCATTATCCCACATAAGCATGTATATAGATAGCATTGCCGGTTTTATTGGTAAATGTATTGCCTATTTTAACAAAACAATTTATGTCTAATAATGTTTGCATGTATTGTATATTCAAGTTTGTTTGTATATGTTTTTTTTAAACCATATCAATGTATTGGACCTTGTTTTTGCCTACCTCTCAAAGTTGTTCCTTAATCAGATTTCCTGCCCCCCGCTTTTTTGACAGTGAGAAATTTTAAGGCAAGAACTTGCTTGTGTTTGAAAGCAGTGAAAGACAAAATTGAATAGAAGCCTTAATTGTCAAGTGCTCTGATATGTAGTAATTAGTTACTCCCAAGCTCCTTTTCTGGTACCATAATATGGAATAGTTAGCAATAGCCAAAGCAAAGTAACCCAGGCAGTCATTCTTTTAATGTGGGAAAAGGCTTTAACGAGCACATAGGCTTGCATCAGCTCAGTAAATTGCAGCCCATAATTATCATATTAAAAAAGAACATCCCTGTTCCAACATCTGTGTTTTTCATAGAATATAAATGGCAGGTTTGTAAGTCAAGGAATTGCTTCTTTTCCTTTTTGGTCAAAGGCTGAAATTCCCCTCCTCCCCACCCCGGGTGTGTCCCTGAATATTTCCAAGCTACAGTATAAATAGAAATCTCATGATGTTGCTGGGAATAACTAAAATCAGAGGAGTGACACTTTTGAGTTCCTGGAGTTAATGGCCAATTTAAGAAATTCAAAAATTCATAGCTTGAGTAATCTTGGCTTTCAGAAGGGAGTGCAAAAATATACTAAAAATGTTCTAATTTAGTTTTTAAGTGCTATAACTTTATTTTATTTATATCATACTATAATATTATCTCTCTTCTGGGCTTACATGTATAATCAGCAGGCTCGAAAAGTCAGCACTCTCCTAGGCATGCCCATGTGCTTTAAAACCGCTGAAGATCTCCATTTTGCTGTCCAGAATTCATGGGTCGCATTGGGAGAAATTGACTTAGAGTTAGGTCTCCATGAATTCTGATAGCAAAAAGGACATTGCTAATGAATTTGGGGCACCTGGGTATGCTTAGGAGGGCACCAACTTTTCGAGCCTGCCTTATCTAGGTTTCCTCCTAAAATACATGAGAAAATCGAACTGGGAGCAAATCTACTTAAGGTTAGAGTTAGGTCTCCATGAATTCGGAGAGCAAAATGGACATCGCCAATGAATTCATGGCTCATGGGTATGCTTAGGAGGGCACTGTCTTGTCGATCTTGCCTTATCTGTGTATCCTAGTAAAATACATGGAAAAATCCCTTTGGGGGGCAAATCCACTTAAGGTTAGGTTTCCATGAATTCAAATAGCAAAATGGACATCACCAACAAATTTGGGGTGCATGGGTTTACTTAGGAAGACACTGACTTTTGGAGCCTGTCTTATCTTCGTTTCCTGGTAAAATACATGGGAAAATCCCATTGGGGGGCAAATCCACTTAGGGTTAGGCAAATCCACTTAGGCTTAGAATTCACTGAAATATATCCCTAACCCTAAGTTGATTTGCTCCCCAATAGGATTTTCCCATGCATTTTCCCAGGAAACCTGGCTAAGGCAGGCAAGAATTAACTTTGGGGCACCCTCCTTAGAGTAGTGATACGCTACATATCCATTGGTGATGCCCAGTTTGATCTCCAAATACTTGGAGACCTAACCTTTGATTTTCCCCTCACAATAGGGTTTTTTTTTTCATTTTTTAAAAAACAACCTATATAAGTCAGTCTCCTATGGATAACATTGCATTACAAGTCCATTGGAGATGTCCATTTTGCTTTCTGAATTCATGGGTACCTCTCTGTAACTTTAAGTGGATTTGTTCGCCAGTGGGATTTTTCCATGTAGTTTGCCCAAGCAAGTAGTTAAAGTACGCTCGAAATGTCAGGATCCTCCTAAGCATACCGATCCACTATGAATCCTTTGGCAATATCCATTTGGTTCTCTGTATTCATGGTGATGTTACCCTAGCCCAATATCCCATAGTGAATTCCCCCCCCATGTATTTTCCCATGTATTTTCCCATAGGAAAGCTTGAAAATTCAGCACCCTCCTAAGCATTCCAATCTGCTATGAATCCATTGGTATTGTCCATTTTGCTCTCCAAATTCATGGAGATCTAACCATGACGCTAAATGGATTTACTCCTAATGGTATTTTCCTATTCATTTTCCCAGGAAACATAAATATGGCAGGTTCTAAAATTCAGCACCCTCCTAAACATACTAATGCACTTCAAATCCATTGGCGGTGTCCATTTTGCTCTCCAAATTCATGGAGACATAACCTTAATCCTAAGTGGATTTGCCTTCCAATGGGATTTTCCCATGTGTTTTCCCAGGAAAAAGCGATATGGGAGGGTCAAAAAGTCAGCACCTTTCTGAATGCACCAATCCATTACGAATCTGCAGGTTATGTCATTTGCTTTCCAAATTCATGTAGACATCACCCTTACCGTTAGTGAATTTGCCCCCAGTGGGATTTCCCAATGTATTTTCTAATTAAAAGTAGATAAGGCAGGCACCAAAGTCAGCGTTTTTCTAAACATACCCATGTGCAATGAATCCATTTGCTCTCAAAATTTGTGACTTTTTGACTATATGGGACAATGCAATTGGGGACAAATCTACTTAGGTTTAGGGTTAACTCTTCTTGAAATTGGAGAGCAAAACAGGCACTGCCCTGCCCACGGATTTTTGGCTCATCAGTATGCTTAGGGCACTGATTTTTCAAGCCTGCCATTTCTAATTTTCTTGCAAATATACAAGTGAAAAATGCTATTCAATACACATTATTTGCATCGATTCATTTACAAGGCATTGCCACATGGGTTGGACTGAATGTCTAAGAAGAAGCCATTTTGTAAATCAGAAAAAGAAAAATTAGGTGGATACTACATACACAATACATTTGGAATTAGCATGTAGGATTTGTTCTAGCAGCACTTGGATTCAATTACTTTTTTCTCAGCCTCATTATTTTTTTTTCTTAGCCATGCTCTACATGTTGCTAAGTTTCAATGCTGCTAATTTTGCTCTACTTCACCCTATGGAACCCATCAGTTTATTCGGTAAAGTTTGGTTAAAACAAACAAGGCCTAGTGCCACCAGTCATTCTGTGTTTTTTTTAAATCAGTGTATCAGATTGTTCCCCAGGTAAAAAAAGGGAAGTGATAGCAGTGTTTCTCAACCTTGGCAATGTTAAGATGTCTGGACTTCAACTCCCAGAATTCTCCAGCCAGCTGGAGTTGGCTGGGGAATTCTGGGAGTTGAAGTCCAGACATCTTAACATTACCAAGGTTGAGAAACAGTGTGATAGACGATTGCCTGAAATGAGTGTTGAATTATGACTAACCTGTGGCTCTAGGTATCTGTCAAAAATATCTGCCAATCACAGTACCTAATGTTTGGCAGATAGTAGCATATCTAGAATGTCTTAAAAGCCAATGTATTGAAGCCAGGGTGACAAGAGTGTAGCCTTGGAATTTATTTTTTCAAAATAGCAGAATATTTGGATATATGACTGACTGACTGACTGACTGACTGAAAGATAGGGAAATAAATATTAGTGTATACATTTTTAAAAACCCTTTAAAGCAGGGGTGGGGAACCATGACCCTTTTATGACTTATGGACTTCAACTCCCAGAATTCCTGAGCCAGCTGGCTTCAACTTCAACTTCTGGGAGTTGAAGTCTACAAGTCATAAAGGGGCCATCATTCCCGACCTCTGCTTTAAAGGAACTACACATACCTCCTTATCTATAGCTAATTACCTGCAAGAAATTTGTTGCTTTCTTTTTGTAATAATCTTCCACAAGAGTTTACCAATGGGCTCAAAATCTTCCAACACTGACATTTTTCTTCTCTCTGGACACTTTGAAGTTAATCAGTTTTCCAACATAAATACTTTACTTTTTTTTCCTGAGCATGTGTACAGTATAGCAATTCAGTATAAGAGTTGACCAAAACTCTCTCTTAATGAGAATCTTTTGCTTATTAAGATAGGGGAAGCATAATAAAAACAATAGACCATTGTTTTCATTAATTTAGACTATATTCCCAGAAGCCTTTTGGTCCTTATTGTTTAGTTGTCTTAAGTTTGTTGCTTTATTTATCTGTTTTTAATTGCTAAAGGAAATGAGAGCTATAACAATCGTGCCAAGAATTGACCTGACATATTTGCTGAGTTTAGCTGTTTGTGGCAGGAATAGAATTGTAGCACGTAGTTCTTTTCAAATTCTAGGAAAACTAGAATCTGAAGGTCAAGATTTACACCTGAGGTGCCCACCTTCCTTCTCACTACTTAACACTACCTTGGACTGACAAGCCATTGCCAGCTGTTGCCAACAGTCAGAGCTGGTCAACTCATCAAAACCCTTTGCAAACCAGTCTCTGGAGCACTTCACGGAGAAGAAGCAGGCCTCTAAGGAAGAAGCAAAAAACAAAACAAAACAAAACAGGGAAATCATGCCAGGAAGTACTTATTGCTAATACCCATTATTCCTCTCATCACACAGGAGGAAAGAACTCATTTCTGACTTCAATTATCATGTTTTTTCAAGCAGAAAGAAGAGAATAAATTGGCTAATAAGATATGATGAGAGGGCCATAATCTGAGCTACCCTCACAGGTATCAGTGAATTTGGCTGTGGAGGACAAAATGAGTACAGCTCTTTCGAGGTGACCCCCATTTGGTTGCACCCTTTTGTGCTGTTGGGTGTCACTCAACTCCCATAAAAGTATCCTGATTCCAGGCAGGGGGACCCTACTGCTGGGTCATTTTTCTCTTTGGACTGGAAAACAGTCCTGATTTTTAAGGGAAGGAAAGAGAAACAGGCAGCTAAAGTCGACCATCCATTCAGAGGCTGAGACCGAACCGTATGGACAGATAATTCATATGGATTTCCCTTGAGTTTTGCTCAAACAACTTGCATATATTGTTGTTTCAAAGGTAAAGAAAAAAAGCAACTGCATGAAGACCTTTTCCTTTTCACACATGAAAAAAGGTCAGGACTTTAATTATGCAAATGTCACTTGACATTTTGTCCCCATCCCCCAGTTCATCTTCTGTGGACCCCTTTGGCTGTCTCATGATTTTACAAAAAATAGCGGAGTCTTATTACGTTTTGCTGTATTTCATCCTAAGTGAGAATCAAGTGAGATTAATGCAGCTTCTCCACCCTACGAGAAACAGCTGGCTACCTGCACTGCTAAATATGGCACTATAATTTTTCAGAGAAATGGCTTGAGCGAATCTGGGAGCAGATGATTCTACTTCCCAAGTAAGAAATCCCACATGTCACCATTACAAGTAGCATTTTGGCAGTTTGTTTAAATTAGGCAATTCTGGGCTACAGTCTATCATCAACTCATCCTAGAATTTGCTAACTCTTTAAAATAATAATAATTTTTTTAAAAAGAAAAAAATTCCTAAGCAAATAGGGAGGCTGTTGGGGTCTGGATGGGTGCCAACAGGCTCAGACTCAATCCCGACAAGACAGAGTGGCTATGGGTTCTGCCTCCCAAGGACAATTCCATCTGTCCATCCATCACTCCGGGAGGGGAAGTTTTATCCCCATCGGAGAGGGTTCGCAACTTGGGTGTCCTCCTCAATCCACAGCTAAGTTTAGAATACCATCTTTCGGCTGTGGCGAGGGGGGCATTCGCCCAGGTTCGCCTGGTGCGTCAGTTGCAGCCCTATTTGGACCGGGAGTCACTCCTCACAGTCACCCATGCCCTTGTCACCTCGAGATTTGACTACTGTAATGCTCTCTACATGGGGCAACTTTTGAAGAATGTCCGGAGACTGCAAGTAGTTCAGAATGCGGCCACGCGAGCCGTCTTGGATCTCCCAAGACATGCTCATATCACTCCAGCCCTCCGTGAGCTGCACTGGCTACCAATTGGTCTCCGAACACAATTCAAAGAGTTGGTTATGACCTATAAAGCCCTATATGGCAATGGGCCAGGATACTTGCGGGACCGTCTTCTGCCCGATGAATCCCAGCGACCGGTTAGGGCACACAGGGTTGGCCTCCTACGGGTCCTGTCTGTTAGACAGTGCCGTCTGCCAGGACCTAGGGTTAGGGCCTTCTCTGTTGCTGCCCCAGCCCTCCGGAACTAACTTCCCTCAGAGGTTCGTACTGCTCCCTCCCTCCTAGCTTTCCGAAAACTCTTAAAAACACATTTATGCAGACAGGCTTGGGGCGTGTGAGCTGCGCTCTGCCCCTGGGCCTTTGATTGGGACTGTATGTTGTATGAGTGGTAATAGTTATATAGTTTTTTATATTGTATATTACTATTTTAATTGATTTATATTTTTGTACTTGTATTTTTGCTGTGAGCCGCCCTGAGTCTGGGGAGAAGGGCGGCATATAAGTAAAAATAAAATAAATAAATAAATAAATAAATCTTATAAAATCGCAAGGTGTTGGAATTTTCTGAGCATGCTACCTGGGTGAAAGATAGCAATAGCAATAGCACTTAGACTTATATACCGCTTTACAGTGCTTTATAGCCCTTTCTAAGTGATTTACAGATTCAGCATATTGCCTCACACAATCTGGGTCCTCATTTTACCAAACCTGGAAGGATGGAAAGAGGAATCAACCTTGAGCCAGTCAATGGATGCTGGAATTGGGTATGTCTAGTTTAATGAAGAGAAGGACGAGGGGGGACTTGATAGCAGTGTTCCAATATCTCAGGGGCTGCCACAAAGAAGAGGGAATCAAGCTATTCTCCAAAGCGCCTGAAGGCAGGACAAGAAGCAACAGATGGAAACTAATCAAGGAGAGAAGCAACCTAGAACTAAGGAGAAACTTCCTGACAGTTAGAACAATTAACCAGTGGAACAACCTACCTCCAGAATTGGTGAATGCTCCAACACTGGAAGTTTTTAAGAAGAGACTGGGCAGCCATTTGTCCGAAATGGTATAGGGTTTCCTGCCTGAGCAGGGGGTTGGACTAGATGACCTCCAAGCTCCCTTCCAATTTTATTATTATTATTATTATTATTATTATTAGTAGTAGTAGTAGTAGTAGTAGTAGTAGTAGTAGTAGTAGTAGTAGTAGTAGTAGTAGTAGTGGTATCATACTCCTGGCAGTCAGCAGTGAGTTAGCCTGCAATACTGCATTCTAACCACTGTGCCCCCATGGTATGAGGTATGAATGCTGCGTAGGCACATTTATTAATTTTTATAGGCTAATTTGATAGGCTAATGAGTCTTCCCTTCCTTAAGTATTTTCCAAGGGATCCACAGTGGCAATGACGGGCAGCATCTTCTAGCAATAGACAGTATCGTGTTATCCACTGAATACTAAAGTATTATTTTTTTCTTACCTACAGATGAGGGCAGGACAACAAAATTCACAATTCCCTGGCATAAAATGAGACCCTTGGTATAGTTTTCAGTTGCAGCAAAATTCATAAAGGGGAAAAAAAATCCTCTTCCCTGGTTGTTCTTGACTTACAACAATTCATTTAGTGACTGTTCATTTAAAGAACCACGTTACTAACTTAACAACTGCAGTGATTCGCTTAACAAACGTGACAAGAAAAGTTGTAAAACGGGGCAAATGTCTCGCTTAGCAACATAAATGTTGGGCTCAGTTGTGGCTGTAAGTCAAGGACTTACCTGTAGTTGCCTTTATAAATTCATGTAATCCTCTCCACCAGGCATTAAGGATGAACTGATCTGATTAAATCCGTCTTATTGTCTCGTCACCAAAAGATGCCAAGATGATTTGCTAGGTTTGAAAGTGCATCACAATCACTTTTTCAAACAATGTTTAACTTTTTCTGAATGTATTCTGAAATGAATAAGCCTTCAAGCTTAAATCCAAGAAAGTGGATTCTTTCCTTTTAAAAACTTTGTGGCATCAACAATCAAATCCCCAGGCTGGCAGCAGCATTTATTTGTGCCTTGTGGTTCACTTGTCTTGCCAGCTTAGTCCCTTTTTGACACGTCTCCTTTTTTAATAGTTTACTTGAAGGAGTCAGAGTGGGCACATTTAAAGTAGTCCTCAACTTACGAACACAACTGAGCCCAAAATTTATGTTGCTAAATGAGAAATTTGTTTAGTGAGTTTTGCTCCATTTCACGACTTTTCTCACCACAAGTGAATCACTGCAGTTCTTAAATTAGTAACATGGTCGTTAAGTGAATCTGGTTTCCCCACTGACTTTGCTTGTCAGAAGGCCGCAGAAGGGGATCACATGACTCCGGGACACTGCAACTGTCATAAATGTGAGTCAGTTGTCAATCATCCAAATGTAAATCATGTGACCGTTGCGATGCTGCAATGGTCGTAAGAGTGAAAATGGTCATAAATCACTTTTTTCAATGCTGTTGTAACCTCGAACGGTCACTAAGCAAACTGTTGGAAGTTGAAGACTACCTGTAATGAGAGGTGACCCGTGCTCTATATGGAACGTGTGCTTTACTACGTGGAAAACGTGTTTCCTTCCTCCACCTGGAGATGCAGGTCTGTATAAACCAAGTTGTGACCCATCAAAATGAAAATACAAGTCATCTTTGTGGTAACCAGATACTATGTTCTCTTTTTTTGGCAGATTTATTGAGCTCTTGTGGGTCGTCATATGTTACTTATGTGTGTGCTGTGTGTTTATATACAAATCCATCTTGACTCTTGACAACTGCCTGGATTGATCCCTGTAGTTTTCTTGGGAAGGAAGAACTTTCTTTGGGAGTAGTTTGCCTTTGCGTCCTTCCTAGGGCTGAGAGAGAGTGACTGGCCCAAGATCACGCAGCTGGCTTTATGCCAAACAGGAGACTAGGACCAGAACTTTAGCACTTTGAGGTGTTTGTGTATGTTTGTACACGAGGAAGAAGGATCAGGTACATGAACAATCCAGTTGTTTAGTTCAGTCAGATAATACTGAGATGTTACGGAAGTAAATATACATCAAAGAATAGGCCAGCCCTTTGTTAATTTTTCCAGTTTCTTGCCTTTAACCAGTACAGGTAGTTCTCAACTTATAACCACAAATGAGCCCAAAATCTTTGTTGTTAAGTGAGAAATTTGTTAAGTGAGTTTAGTCCCATTTTACAACTTTTCTTGCTACATTTGTTAAGTGAATCACTGAAGTTGTTAAATTAGTAACATGGTTGTTAAGTGAATCTGGATTCCCTATTGACTTTGTTTGTCAGAAGGTCACAAAAAGGGGAATCATAAAGTTGTCAAGCATCCAAATGTAAATCCTGTGACCATGGAGATGCTGCAACAGTCATAAGTGTGGAAAATGATTATAAGTCACTTTTTGTGACAATTGTAACTTTGAATGGTCACCAAACAAACTGTTGTAAGTCAAGGACTTCCTGTACAGCGAACATTACATACTGGCAATGTAAAAATAAAACCACAAGATGGCATCTGTTTTCAATAATGTTTCTGTTCTCTTTCACTGTATGTAGCTCAGAGAGGCTGCAGTTAAATGATATTTGCCCATTATTATTAGTGGACTTGATGTTTACAAACCCTCTGAATGCAATCTGTGAGTCAGAAAGGCTGCTCCTGATTTTTAGATAGAAACAAAGGGACAGATAACTTTGGAAGCTTAAAGACTCATAGCTAGGAAGTTAGATTTTATCAAGCAGCAAATAAGCCCGTGCCCATAGATAAGTACTGTACACATTCAAAGTCACAAACCTTGCCCCTCATACATATCTCCTTTCCACACACAACCTTCCTTAAACAGATTCAGGCAGATTCAGGTGGACACACACCTTCAGAGGCAAACAAGCATCCGCATCCACAAAAGCCTTTCTCCTCCTGCATATCTCATTCTCCTGCCACCCCCAACTGCTCCATTTCCATCACCGTGAAAAGGAAAAACAGAGAGTAGAGTTGGACCTTTTTCTTTCATGCAAGGATGTTTGTTTTCTTTCCTCTGGCAAGACAGTTTTGTGGCGCTTTTCCAGTAAAAGACTCAGGTTTTGCTGCGGTAGGAATCAATATCTCATCAAATCAATATCTCATCAAAGCTGCTCCCCTCTGTTCCCTCCTCCTTTTACTATTATATTACCTTGGCTTCCCTGATGCAGCTTTTCTTTACTACCACCATTTTATACTTACCGCTCCCAGCCTATCTCAGATAGGCTAGAGCAGTGATGGCGAAACTTTTAGAGACCGAGTGCCCAAACTGCAACCCAAAACCCACTTATGCATCGTTGGGTGCCGGATGGGTGTGGCCCACTGGGTGGGCGTGGCTGCGGTGGTAACGGCAGACTGGGTGGGACTAAAAAGTTCAATCAATTCCAACTTTGCAAGATCTTTTTTTCCCCGCAAGAAGTTGAAATTGATTGGTTGAACCTTTTTTTTTTTTTGCACACGGCAGCAGAGGCCTAAAGCGAAAAGGTCTTATAAAACCCAGCTGAAGGCCTAGGACTGGGGCAACGGTGCGCGTACCCACAGAGAGGGCTCTGAGTTCTGCCTCTGGCACCCGTGCCATAGGTTCACCACCACTGGGCTAGAGTATAGCTCTGCCAGGCAGCTGGTTGAAAACTAGCTAAGTCTGCAGTGTTTCAAAATTCTCTTTACTTCCTAAGCCCAGCAACGAGCTGAGCAAATTAGCTCATGCCTGGGGGGGGGGCACACAAGCAGGGAAATAAATTCTGTTGCCCTTTAAAATGGGGCATGAACCCCATTTGTGTTGTTGTCTGAGTCAGGATGTTTGCTGGTGCCAAGAGCTTTGGAGGTGCCTTAGCAGATTTCTGCAGGTATCGGTGATATTTGAAAAGCACGGTAGCTTTGCAACTTTGCAAATATGCCAAATCATGCACACTGTCAGTTTCTGAATGTTCTTGTAGGCAGAATGAAAGTGCTGTCTACAAAGGGGTGGGAAAGAAGGTTAAGTGCCTTTCCTGTCATCTCCTGTTTGATGTGATTGGGAAGATAATT
Organism: Bothrops alternatus; assembly: GCA_034064705.1. Classification (NCBI taxonomy): domain Eukaryota; kingdom Metazoa; phylum Chordata; class Lepidosauria; order Squamata; family Viperidae; genus Bothrops; species Bothrops alternatus. The sequence goes on from JARGCV010000009.1 coordinate 11,761,778, forward strand.
ATAGAACCTTGAGAAATATCATTTTCCTGAGGCTCCTGGCCCTTCATCTGCTGTGGCTACATATCAGGCACTTGGGAGACAAAAGACTTTCCTACTGTCAGTAGCACTGCTTCGGAGTGGATGGCTGTGTTCTCTGGTTCACATTAAAATTCATGTTGAAAGCAAGCATAAATGTAGCACTGAAGACAAGCACTGGCAAATACTGCAGTGTGCATTATGAACAAGAAATTATGAACTTCAGCAACGTCACTATTCAGAAGTGGAAATGTTAGGATTTCCTACATATTCAGTCTTTAATACAGCTCATATTTATGGAATTATAGAATAATAGAGCTGGAAGGGAACTTGGAGTTCTTCTAATCCAGGGGTGTCAAACTGCTGGCCTGTGGGCCGGTTTCATCATACCAAAGCTGTGCTCACTCCATTGCCGGCAATGCAAAAAGAGTCACGATACATCGCGATACGTCACGTGATGTGACAAGTTTGACACCTGTGTTCTAATCCAACCCTCTGCTCAAGCAGGAGACACTATACTATTCTGGACAAATGACTGTCCAATCTCTTCTTAGAAACCTCAGCACCTACAAGCTCTGGAGGCAGCATTCCACTGATTAATTGTTCTCACTGATAGGAAAATTCTCCTTAATTCTAAGTCAAATCTCTCTTTGTTAAACTTCCATTTTGTGCTTCTTGTCTTGTCCTCAGCTGCTTTGGAGAATAGGTTGATCCCCTTCTCTCTGTGATAGCCTCTCAAATATTGGAAGACTGCTATGGTATTATATCACTCCAGGCATGCCTGGCTGAGGAATTCTGGGAGTTGAAGTCCACAAGTCGTAAAAGGGCCAAGTTTGAAGACCCCTGGATTAGGCATTCCCTCAACTGTTCATTGTAGGGTTTAGCCTCCAGTCCCCTAATAAACTTTGTTGCTCTTCTCTTCACTCTTTCGGGAGTCTCAACATCTTTTTTGCATCGTGATGACCAAAACTGGATGCAGTACTCCAAATGTGGTCTTACTGGTGCAATATAAAGCAGTACTAACATTTCATGTCATCTTGATACTATTGCTTCTGTTGATACCTATCAAAAATGCAACCTAGGACTATATTGGGTTTTTTTTTGTCAGCTGCAGCACACAGGTGGCTCATACTTAAATGACTGTCCACCAGGAGCCTGGTACACCTATTCTATACCTGTGTATATATTCTATGCACCTCCTTATAGGAAGGGAAAACATATGTTCATCAAAATAGAATCTACCAAGCTCATATTTTAATGCATGTAATCTCTCCTCACTTCCCCTCTCCTCCTTTCCACAACAAACACTATTCACTAAATTAGTGTTCAAAAGCACAGTATACAGTATATTCTGTTTTTTGTTTATCTTTCTTATTTTACTTATGCTGCTACTATAGCAGCTCTTTCACACATCCAAAGTTCCTGTGTTTTATATAAGGTAAGAGGAACATCACAGTTTCTTGGCATCAATAAGGAAAATATTTGGAATGCAAGGAAGATTAGATGGATTAAAATAATCTTCACAGGAATTTCAATATATGTGACTAATCAGAAGAAAGGCGTAGCAAGACAGGAGATACAGATCAAGATACACATCTTTGATATGGGTTACAGATTGATGTGACATACAGATCAAGGATGTTGAAAATATGGCATAGGAAGAATATTGGTACTTTTGAACTTTGGTGTTTGAAAATACAGTGGACAGAACTTCTGAATATGGTTGGAAACTGAAACTAGTCTGGCAATGCCCATCTCATACCTGATTTTCACAGCCTATTCATTTAATGCTACATTAACTAAGTATTAAGAAAATACACAATTCAGGAGAGAAACACAGTTTTGGTGGATACAGACCAGGATTTTCACACTGTATTTTGTTGAATTCTAGAGCTTCACAAGAACTTGATAGGTCCAAGAGAGACATAGGACAAATGAATACATAAAGAAGAGTGGACAAATTCTTGGACCATGCAAAATATAGTAACTTTGTTATTGGGGACAAAAAAAAACACCCTTCACTGGATTTTTTGTTAGAAAAAAAGTTGGGAAGAAAGATTTAAATTCTTATTCCAGAGCAGGATCAACCACATAGCTGCCTTTGGTAAAAGAAAGTGAACAGTTATGGTGTATTTCTTTAAAGGGAAAGAGTGTGAGAGAACATTTCAAAATTCTGCAATATTTCAAATATATTTCTATGCAACTGAAGTGGAATAAGAACTGTATAGTAAAAGTCTTATGTACTATACACAGAGAAAGAGCAAAAATTAGGCAGGAGATAAAAAGAGAATGAATTGGGATAAAAAAACTAATAAGACAAAATTAAGAAAAGGGGAGCAGATATTGTGGATTCTGTCTAGGATTTTTCCACACCATGTTTTGTTGAACTAAGACTAAGGGCAGACAAAACCAGCAACAGTTATAGAACGCAGTCAGTTTTCTGTCTTGGTTTTCATGATTTCAAATTTTTGTTTCAGTTTCCTTGCTTTTTATTCAGAGAAAAAAAACAACAAAGGGAATTCTTGATAAAAAGAAAAAAATACCCTTATTACTTTTTATTATCATCCCAAATTGATTTATTTATTTCAATTTGTTATAGACACCCAACTGCAATGGATTCTGTGTAGTGCATAAAACCAAAAAACCCTCCAAATGTATAAAAAAAACCAGATAAAACATAAAACCAACCGAAAGTCGGGACTGTTTCAAGGAGCATCCGAATATTTCATTTGTTCTATGCAGTTTTATAAAATGACCAGTAGGTGGCTCCCATTACATTTACTAAGCCAAATAGAAACCAAGAAAACTCCCTAGACTTGAAAAGTTTTGAACACTGAACATATTTCAGTAGCAGGATTACTACAACTCTGAAAGGGAACTTAATCAAAATAATCAACGTGATCCACTGATATTCCTTAGAAGCAAATATTACTAAATATACAGGCTGCAGACATGGTAATATAGCCACTGAATCTTTGTGCTTCCAAATGTTTTGATATTCAAATCCAGTGGTAGGATTTAAACATGTAAACAGCCGGTTCTCTGTATGGATGTTGCTTCCGGAAGTCCATTCTGGGCCTGGGCAACAAAAAATTAGCTACCGGTTCTGCCGAACTGGTGTGAACCGGCTGAATCCCACCACTGTTCAAATCCAATTAACCTGGCACGAATTTTCAGTGACTGCATACAACTTCAAACATTCAGGAATGTTCCATTTCCTATATGAAAATCAGTAATAGGTATAGCACTTTGGTTCACAGTAGTAAAAAAAAAGATTTATTTATATTACATGTTGATGCCACAGCAAATTAGTGCCTAATTTAGAGGCTGTTTCAAGGGTGGAGGTTGGCTAAATTTAAAAATAAATATCTTTTCATACCAACTCATGATTCTTGCATGAATTTTCAGTGGAAACAAGATACTCCTACATATTAGAACTAAACAATATCTCAAGTTTTAAGTAAATATACTAAATATTAAGTGAGCAGGGGCTATAACTCATAACCAAAACAATGTCACAGCAGCAGAAACTATGTGAAAGCTTGGATATGACTTAGTGGTGTATCTCATTTCCCAAACAAAGCGAGGATTGAAATGCATTCTGAGACCTTCCTAAAACAAAATAGGCATGATCAAAATGGGTAGATCTCCTGTTTGCAATCAAGCCCCTTATCTCATCTTCTGTTGATCAGGGGGCAGTGACAAGGGTTAGGCAAGTTCAGCTATGCATTAGACCAGTCCATCTCCCCCACCCCACCCCACTGGCCCGTCTATAGATTTAAACCAGGGGTCTTCAAACTTGGCCCTTTTATGACTTGTGGACTTCAACTCCCAGAATTCCTCAGCCAGGCATGCCTGGGGCATGCCTGGCTGAGGAATTCTGGGAGTTGAAGTCCACAAGTCATAAAAGGGCCAAGTTTGAAGACCCCTGATCTAAACATTCCCTGGCAACATATCCAATGCAGACAGGGGCAACAGGTAAAGTAAACCTGCATGGATTTGCTTCTGTTCTCTTTTGGTGGGCTGGGCTTCACTTGTACTTTCAGATAAAAAGTTCCTGCCGTGAAAGGGTGGGGTGGGGTTTTTTTTTAAAACAGTTTTATTACATAGTGGATCTTTTAATTTTTTTTAAATGTGGTGATTACAATAGTTAGTAAACACAATTAACAAACAAACAAAATTGGTGACTTACCTGACCCAGGCAGTCATACAAATATAGAGATAAGCTACCTGTGGAATGCCGGATGGTGGTTTCCAAAATGCTGGCCACCTCTCTTATGAGTGTGTGTGTATGTGTGTGTGTGTGTAAAGTTGTTTTAGAAAGGTGCTGGATCTTTTTTTTTCCACGCTGATGCACTGTCTTTCACTAGACCAGTGTTTCTCAACCTTGACAATTTTAAGGCATGTGGACTTCAACTCCCAGAATTCCACAGCCAGCAACGCTGGCTGTGGAATTCTGGGAGTTGAAGTCCACATGCCTTAAAATTGTCAAGGTTGAGAAACACTGCACTAGACTTTTGTTTAAAAAACAGGCTGAGTACTCTCTTGAGAGAAGGACCGTCTGTGCTTCATGGATGGTCGAGTTAAACTGAGATATTCAGTGTTGCTGGTTCTCTCATCAGTAGATACATTATAGGTTTTTCTGCAGCTGCTGAAAATGATCTCCCATGGCGGTACTTTATACTGTTCTCGTTACTTGGGATGACAGTGCTATTTTGCATACTCCTGCACATTTTGTCCTTTCTCAAGACTACTTTGAGATGTTGCTAGCTCTCGCCACTCATTACAAACATCCCCATTCCCTTACAACACTAGACAAAAATGAAACTGACTTCTTCTTAAGGGCTCCCTCTTGCCTCCCTCTTTTTCCTTCCTCTTTGCCTCCCAGCTCACGAGTATTTGGAAGTGAGCTGAGGCGAAGTGGAAAGGTTAATCTGATGCTGCCCTCCATTGCCCTCCAATTCCTGTAGTCAGTCTATGTCTTCACTTGGATCCAGATGGTGAGACTTTGGAAAAAGTTCAGAGAAGAGCAATGAAGATGATCAAAGACCTGGAGACTGAGACATATGAAGAACAGCTGCAGGACTTGGGTTTGGCTAGTCCAGGGGTAGGCAACCCAAAACACCCAAAGAGCCACTTGGACCCGTTTCCCACCGAAAACAAAACACTGGGAGCCGCAAAACCCTTTTGATATCTAAAATGAAGATAACACTGCATATATCCTTTTTTACCATACACATACATACATACATACATACATACATACATACACACACACATACATACACACATACATATATACATATACATACACACACACACACACATATCATAAAGGTAAAAAAGGGTATATGCAGTGTTATCTTCATTTTAGATGTCAAAAGGGTCTCTCTCTTTCTCTCTCTTCCCCTCTCCCTCCCTCTCTTTCTCTCTCTCTCTCTCTCTTTCCCCACCTCTCTCTTTCTTTCTGCCCTTGGTCTGCCAGTCCTCTTCCCCCACTCTCTTTCTTTCTCTCTCTCACTCTTTCCTCTCTCTCTCTCTCCCTCTCCCTCTCTCTTTCTCTCTTTCTCTCCCCCCTCTCCCTTTCTCTCCCCCCATCTCTCCCTCTCTCCAATCTTCTGCTCACCTGGCAAGCTGGCTTCAAGCTGTTCTCCAATAAACTCAGGGGTAGGCAACCTCCGCTCTTTTATGACTCATGGACTTCAATTCACAGAATTCCTGAGTCAGCATAGCTGAGCTAGCTAGCTCTCTCCTGCCCTTCCTGCTTCCTGCAGAGACACAGCAAAGGGAGGAGCCCTGCCCAATAAGCTTTTCAGCTTGTCGGAGAACACTGTGAGTGCACTCTCTTTTACACACACACACACACAGAGAGAGAGAGAGAGAGAGAGAGAGAGAGAGAGAGAGAGAGAGAGAGAGAGAGAGAGAGAGAGAGAGAGAGAGAGAGAGAGAGAGAGAGAGAAGCGCAAGTGCCTCTCTCCGTCTCTGTTGCTGCAAATGGCAGAGGAGGCTGGGAGCTGCAGGGGAAGGCTCAAAGAGCCACATGCTTCGGAGCCGCAGGTTGCCGACCTGTGGGCTAGTCTAAAGAAAAGAAGAAACAGGGGAGACATGATAGCAGTATTCCAGTATTTGAGGGTCTGCCACAAAGAAGAGGGCATCAAACTATTATCCAAAGCACCAGAGGGCAAGACAAGAAACAATGGTTGGAGACTGATCAGAGCAACCTGGAATTCAGCAGTGCTGTTTGAGTACTAAACCAACCCCCCCTCCCACACACACACACAATAACCCAGCTCCTTGGTTGCTGATTGAAGAATCTTTGTACCTGCTATCTGTGTTTGAATCACTTAAGATCCATGGGCTATACCTTCTATCTCAGGTACAGAGGTTTGAGCCCAAAATTTTTGTTGCTAAGTGAGACATTCATTAGGGTTAGGGTTAGACCCTGGGACACTGCAACTGTCATAAATATGAGTTGGTTGCCAAGTGTCTGAATTTTAATCACTTGACGATGGGGATGCTTCAACGGTCATAAGTGTGAAAAATGACGTCACTTTCTTCAGTGTCGTGGTAACTTCAAATGGTCACTAAATGAGCTGTTGTAAGTCAAGGATTACCTGTATTCACTTACCCTTGTCCACCTCTGTCCCACAACAGGACAGTGATGGTCATTGTTCTTCCCACCACCCAGCAACATGGCATTGGATGAGAAACAACTCTGTCAGATCTGGTTTTCCCATTGACTTTGCTTGTCAGAAGGTTGCAAAAAGGCCACTGCAACGGTCATAAATATGAGTCAGTTGCCAAGCATCTGCATTTTGATCATGTGACCATGAGGATGATGCAATGGTTGTAAGTGTGAAAAATGGTCATGTCCCTTCTTTCAGTGCCGTTGTAACTTTGAACGGTCACTAAATGAACTGTCACAAGTTGAGGACTACCTATAATTGCTTTCCTTGATTTGTTCTGTCTTAAAACTATCAAGATAGCTCCACTGATCATCCTCATTCCTGAAACCAGAATACCACTCAACTGTTGGGACAAGGCAACTTTTGCTGACATATTTTTCTGCCCTCTCAAAGATTGGAGGAGAGCATGTGAATATGACCATCTGCCTCTGCCCATTGAGATAGCCTGAATGTACATTCACCCACATACTTCCGCTGTAACCACTTTAACTGAAATTCCTGGACAGAATTCTCAGCTTAGTCATACCTTCAAAGGATTTAGGCTACCGCCTATCTGTATGGCATGTGAAGTTTGGTCTAAACTTTCTTCTAGTTGCTATATAACTTTATTCAAAGCCTTGAAGGCATTAATACATGACTAATTATCGGAATCATTCTGAAACCCATTCTCACAGGAGACAATCAGCTGATATTGTCCCTTTAAATTCATTACTGGAAGGGAGGAACAGGGCCTCTAGGGAGAGAAGACACATATGCACAGCATGTGAATAGATCCATGTGCCTAGAATACTAGCACCATAGATGGTTTGCTGGCTTCAAAACAGCCTCTGTATGCAGAGGACATACCCAGATCAAGGGCAGCCCTTCTGGCTTTCATTTACAACATTAGGTAAAGAAATAAACAAATAAGTAAAAGACATTTCAGCAAGATAAGAGATTGAAAATAAATCAAACCTGCAAAGGAGGGAGAACAATGTTTTAGAAGAATAATGCTTGGAAGTCTGATCCAATAGTGCAGTTTTATTTTTATTTTTCCTTTTTCACTTTACAAAATACAAAATACACATTTTTTTTCCTTAACAGTACTGTGTCCTATATCTCTTACATATATTTACAATTATTTACATTACTTCTCATACTTTTTTATTCCTCAGTTCTAACCAATTTTTAACATTTGTCCCATATCTCATAAAATTCTGTTGCTTCCAATGGTACAGTTTTAATTAAGTCTGCAAAGACTGTTTTCATCTTTATGTGTCATATTTTTCTTTCAGCTATGAAAACCCAAACCTACTTGATTGGGTAATCCTTTTCATTTTAAAGCTTGGGAGAGAAGGCGCTACTGCTTTTCTCCGTTGTGCCCAGTTTGGATGACAAAGAGTTTGTGTTCTGTGCTTCATAAACAGATCTGACAAATGATTCTGATCTTAATTGGCCTTTTCACCAATGTCCATCGGTGCCATGCTGAGCTTCAGTGTTCTGTTTTATCAGTGGCTGCTGAAGTTGCTTGGGCCCAGGACTGCTATGAATTAAGAATATTGGGATGAATTGGGGTTTTTTTGTTTTATTTCCCAGGATAGAAGGCCTTGCAATTCAGAAAGTTGCTTTCTTCGGCTTTCTTAAGCTAAATGCTTCTCGAGGTTAATACAAAAAGGCAGACAAGGATGCTCAGATTCCCCCCCCACCCCCAACTAAATTTTGCCATGTTAGGAAATAATGCAGCACAGTCTCTGTTCTTCAGATGAGAACTAAGTCTGTAAAGACCCTAAGAATGATCCTAATAATAAATAAAAAAGTGAAAATAAATCACATTTAGATTTCCTATCAATATATATAAGTTGAAAAATACATATCAATTACACATGTCCAAATTCTTTCTATATACTCTTTTTCCTAGCAGAAATGATGTCAGATCTATGTAAGAAAGCAAGTATAATCCTGTTCAAGCGTAAGGCAAAGAATCAGATGGATTAAGTCTGCATATCCTACAGCCCATTTGATGCCACTATTTTTTTAATTTATATGTGCTGGGGATATACATCCTATGGGATTAATTCTTGATTATTTGAAAGAGTTTCATACCCAAACTATCTTTTTCTTACTCAAATGCACTCGTAGCTATTCTGCCTATTGGATTTTGTTAAATTAAACATGCATGCAATGTTCTGTAGTCTGGTTTGGTTATCATGGATTTACATCTTTGCTGCATAGATATCAGTGCAAAACTCAAGATTCATTGTACCTAACCTGATTCCAATTCTCATTTAAAACTTTTGCCATTGTCAATTCTGCATATACATTCTGCACATGCTCTTTTCAGAGTATAGAGCTGAATTATGATAATCAACAACATTTTGGTCAAAACAGAATAGCTAGGGTACCTAATTATTTTTCAAAACAACATGTTTTCAATAGTTCAGTATGATGCAACATTGCTGCAAACAATAGTTTCGTTTTTTGCACAATGCCACCTTTGTGCAGAATCCAATTTTGCTATAGCCTGAAAACCCTCTTGAAATAGTGCATGTTCATTCTAAAAAGGTAGCTGTAATTAGTCTTGAGCCAAGTTTTCTATGAATCTGTTCATCTCCCCTGAGATCATTCTGAGTTTTATTCTTTTCTCATCTCCACTTAGAAAAAGAAAGTTATCACATAGTCTACTGTACTTGTATAATAAGTACTCAGTGTTATTTTTGCAACATTTGTGAGTGTTTGTGTTCACTATGTGGCATGGTGGCCTAGTGGTAAAGATGCACAAAAAAAGACATCTAACAAAATGAAATTCAATGGTGAAAAAAGCAAGGTTCTACATTTAGGCAAGAAAAACCAAATGCACAAGTACAGCATAGGTGGCACCTTGCTCAATAGTAGTAACTGTGAGAGGGACCTCGGAGTCCTAGTGGACAATCACCTAAATATGAGCCAGCAGTGTGCTGCAGCTGCCAAAAAGGCCAACACAGGGCTGGGCTGCATTAACAGAGGGATAGAATCAGAATCACGTGAAGTATTAATACCACTTTACAATGCCTTGGTAAGGCCACACTCGGAATAGTGAATCCAGTTTTGGTCACCACGATGTAAAAAAGATGTTGAGACTCTAGAAAGAGTACAGAGAAGAGCAACAAAGATGATTAGGGGTCTGGAGGCTAAAGCATATAAGGAACGGTTGCTGAAATTGGGTATGTCTAGTTTAATGAAGAGAAGGATGACGGGGAACATGATAGCAGTATTCCACTATCTCAGGGGCTGCCACAAAGAAGAGGGAGTCAAGCTATTTTCCAAAGCACCTGAAGGCAGGACAAGAAGCAATGGGTGGAAACTAACAAGGAGAGAAGCAACCTAGAACTAAGGAGAAACTTCCTGACAGTGAGAACAATTAAGCAGTGGAACAACCTGCCTCCAGAAGCGGTGAATGCTCCAACACTGGAAGTTTTTAAGAGACTGGACAGCCATTTGTCCGAAATGGTATAGGGTTTCCTTCCTGAGCAGGGGGTTGGACTAAATGACCTCCAGGATCCCTTCCAACTTTATTTATTATTATTATTATTATTATTATTATTATTATCATCATCATCATCACCTCCCACTCAGAAGGTTGAGAGTTCAGTCCTAGGTAGCGGCAGATGTTTCTCTCTCAGGGCACAAAGAAAAAAATATCTGCTGTGAACTCCGTGTAGTGTCAGAAAGGGCATCTGACCAGTCCATCCATTTGCCCCAACTCTACCCAAAATTAAGGGATTACAGGATTGTAAAAAGGAGTTTTATGCACTATAACCCACATCTATAAGAGGAACCCTCCTGGAGTGGGGAATTCAGAAAAGTCAAAAATGCAGATTTGATTGCACTGCAACAGCTGCCACCTTGATCCCCTTCACTGGTGGATGCCCCTGAATACCAGGATATGGAAGAAGCAAAATAAGTCCAAGTTCTCCAATCACTTCTTGCCACATCAATGAACAAACAGCATGTGTACTTTCTAATATATGCAGATGCTCAATGAGAAAAAGGCAAAAAGCATTCTGTGCTATTGACTGTTTTGGAGAATTTCACCTTGTGAAAATTGTCTCTTCCCATCTTCTCTATAACATAATTGAGAGAGAGAGAGAGAGAGAGAGAGAGAGAGAGAGAGAGAGAGAGAGAGAGAGAGAGAGAGAGAGAGAGAGAGAGAGAGAGAGAGAGAGAGAGAGAGAGAGAGAGAGAGAGAGAGAGAGAGAGAGAGAGAGAGAGCGCTTTGGAAAAGCTGAGGAGGGAAGCTGTTCCTTCTGACTGTACTGTTGCTGAACCTCATCACACCTGGACACAGCTTTCTTTCCCTACAGAGAAATCCCATTAGATGCTGACTGTGAATGATAGCAATAGCAACAGCACTTAGACTTATATACTGCTTCATGGTGCTTTAGAGCCCTCTCTAAGTGGTTTACAGTCATCCTATTGCACCCAACAATCTGGGTCCCAATTTTACCGACCTTGGAAGAATGGAAGGCTGAGTCAACCATGAGCCAATCGGTCAGGATCAAACTCCTGGCAGTCAGCAGTGAGTTAGTCTGCAGTACTGCATTCTAACCACTACACCACCATGCCGTGGAATGAGAAATTATGTTGACATTCTGAAGGTTTTTTCTACAACAGGGAAATGTACTGTTCCAAAAAATCCCTTCTACATTCCTACTTTGGTCATAAAACATCCATGGTGCTACAAAGAACTAAATGTGCAAAATAAAAAATAAAAAACACAATCCACACACATACTCCCAAAAAAGTTGGAAGGGAAGATATTCCTTAGCACCAATATCATCCTATTGAGATGATTCCCCCATTACTGTCCGAAGTGAATCATTTGTTTCTTCAAGATCCAGGATGAAGAGTTCACCAAAACAGAGAGCTCTACTGTTTGTTCTTGCCTATTGGATACAGAACATAACGGCCATGGTGTAGAACAACGGTTCTCAACCTTTTTCAGGCAGCGACCCCGACCTGCGCCGCGCATGTATGGTGCGACCCCGACCTGCGCCGCGCATGTGCAATGCTACCCCCTGTGCCACGCATGCACGGTATTGTGCCGTGCATGCGTGGTGGTGCCCCCTGCACCGGCTGAGGCGTAGGCTGCCGCCCGTTTGGGGCGGCGGCAGGCAGGCCCAGGTGCTCAGGTGGTCCTGGGCGGCCGCGGCGGCAACAGTGCAGGGCGACCACGGGCTGGGCCACCAGCTGGCCCAGCCCAAGGGAGGTAAGACACTCGCCAGGCCCCACGCGCGCCAAAAACCCTCCCTGCGCCCGCCCCTGCCCCGCTAGCCTTGCCTTCGCTGCTGCCCGTTTGGGGCGGCGACAGGCAGGCCCAGGAGCTCTTGGGCGGCTGCGGCAGCGACGGCGCAGGGCGACCACAGGCTGGGCCACCAGCTGGCCCAGCCCAAGGGAGGTAAGCCACCCGCCAGGCCCCATGTGCGCCAAAAACCCTCCCTGCGCCCGCTGGCCTCCCACCTCCCACCCCTGGCCCTCTTTTACTTACAGTTTTAGTAGTTGCTCAGCAGGGAGGGGTGGAAACTTCCAGAGAGCGAGCCTTCGGTGCAGACAACTTGCAGGACCGTTTGCAGACTGGGACTTTTGGCGGGCTCAGCAGGGCGGAGACAGCCTGGACAATTCCTATTGGCTTTTGAAAGCCAATAGAATTAGACTCTATTCAAGAGAGTCTATTCTATTGGCTTTCAAAAGCCAATAGAATAAGAGGGAGTAGCACAGCTAAGGAAAAGGGGGAAAAAATGGCGGACTGCGTTGTTTGGCGACCCCGTGAAATGGTCATTCGACCCCAAATGGGGTCGTGACCCACAGGTTGAGAACCGCTGGTGTAGAACATGGAGAAAGGAGGTTAAAAAAAAAATCAACTTCAGTACTCAAGCCGCAGCTCAGTTCCTCCTCTGGATTGGCTTAGATTAGAACATCTCCTTTCATAGCTTCAAATGGCTTCATATAAGGCCAATGTAAAAAGCAATGCCAGTGTGCCAGCAGGAAGAGCAAAAGGATGCAATGCAACAGACTCAAATAAAAAGAGGCATTGTTTTAAGGGCTGCAGGTTGGCAGATAAAGCATTTTTAAAGCAGGAGGGAATAGTCTATGCTATGGTAGAAGAGTCCCCAACATCTTTATTTTGGTGGATCCCTGAACTGTCTGAATTGCACAGCTGAATTTGGCTGGGTTGATCATCAAAAATTGGCCTTGTGGTTTCCCATTGTTTAGTGATGGGAGTCCCAGAAGTTTGAGTGCAAGCATGGATATACAGCAACGAAATCCCAAATCTTCCAGACAAAGGGAAATCACCAGTGTCTTCAGGACATCATAAAAATAATCAAGATTGCAGCCATGATAGTGGAACACACATAGAAAACAGGCAGAGCTTCAGCTGCATCCTTGTAGCCACCATTTTGCCTTTTGTGGACACCTCTGAATAGAAAATTCCATTCCTATCTACATTTTTGACAGCATTCATTTTTGACAGCATTCATTTCCCATTGTGGCATTTTTCTTTCGCCTCCACCCCATGTAAAGTATGTCTCCTTGTTACTACAAGATTATTCACCAGCCCAGATACAAAATCCAATTTCTCAAGATTGCCCATTCAGCCTTCCTTGTGCATTGCAAAATATAAGGGACTTGATGTAATATAATGCCAGCAATTGTTATAGTTATTCCAGAGAGCAGCAGCTTTTTCAAGCCCCCACCTGGAATTTAATGCAATTAAGGTAAATGGTTTAAATAGCCGAAAGGAAAGAAAACCTGGAGGAATAAAGTAGACAATGAAAACTAAGTGTTCTTGAACTTGGAAAACAGAGAAAAATGACCAGTAGCGGACAATTCTGCCCTCTTTTCATGAGTTAATTTACCAGTGATGCAGACATCTAGCTAATCATAAATGTTTGTAAGCAAAACTATACATTAATAAATGGGTGTCTTTGCAGAAAGATAATGATTCTCATAGCTATAGACCAGGAATGTCAAACCCGCGATGTCACATGACGTCGTGCGACATATCATGACTTTTTCCCCATTGCCAGCAATGAGGTGGGCGCGGTTTTGGCATGATGCATCCAACCCATGGGCCGGCAGTTTGACATGCCTGCTATAGACTGATCTGTATTGATCACTAAAAGTGATAATCACAATATTATTGCTTTAAAATGTACTTTGAAGTAAAAAATATGATTTAATTAGTGGTGATATATTAATTAATTGGGGGAGGCTGACAAGCTATATTCCTATTAGTATACCATCTAGTTTGCTAGCCGCAGACAAAAAGCCCTAGTGTGATTCTCCAAGGAAACTAATAATGTTTATGTAATTAGTTTATATAAACTAATAATGATAGTGAGCCAGTTTGTTGTAGTAGTTAAGGTTGCTGGCCTAAAAACCAGGAGAGTGAGTTCTAGTTCCGCCTTAGACATGAAAAACTAGCTGGATGACTTTGGGCCAATCACTTTCTCCCAGCCCCACCTACTTCACAGGATCGTTGTGGGAAAAATAGGAAGAGGGAAGAATATTTCTTATGTTTGCCAGCTTGAGTTATTTTGAAAGCAATAAAGGCAGGATAAGAATCAAATAAATAAATAAAATATCCCATGCCATCTGTTTGCAACATTTCATGCCTTGCTCTGAAGCATGAGAGCTAATACTTCGTAAGATATTCAGAGAATCTATGCCTAAAATAGGGGTCTTCAAACTTGGCCCTTTTATGACTTGTGGACTTCAACTCCCAGAACTCCTCAGCCAGGCATGCCGTCTGAGGAATTCTGGGAGTTGAAGTCCACAAGTCATAAAAGGGCCAAGTTTGAAGACCTCTGGCCTAAAAGAACACTTAGCTTAATGGGTTCCTTAGAGAAGCTCAACAAACACAGCACTTTTATTTCCCCTCCTTCTAACCATATTTCCAACCTGGAAATAATTCCCATGCAGGAATTCCATCTTTTATGGATCAGGCCCCAGCATGAAGGTATGGCATGCATAGCAAAGAGGTGGGCAACCCACTGATAGCCATCAACCACACATAACATTTGTAAGAATTTTGAGGATTGAAGTGGATTGACTGATAGTAATGGATAATGGAGAGTGAGTAGCATCATGCTCTCTCCCTCAACATACACAGTTCTAACACTACAAGTTTTGTGTATTTTAGAGTTTTATTATTATTATTATTTTGGCTCACAATGCTGGGAGGTCATCCCACTAGTTTTCAACCGTTGTGGCTGGAAAAGTGTTTGATGGTAACCCAAAAAAAGGGTTGAAGCTACTTGCAGCTTTGTTGACTCATGTTTTCCGTCTCTCTTCTAGTATTTGTAACCAGCCCAGCTCACCACGTTCATTTTTCTTTGCATTTCTAGACTGTCTGTCCTTGAATATTAACTTTTGTCTCAACAACAGAAAGTTACTTTTGAGATTAATCAGTGCTGACTGCTGGAAGAAAAAAACAGAATTCTGGAGGTGAAGGGACCGAAAAGTGCAAATGACAGATGCTGCAAATGATTAGGCTGTCTTCAAACTTGCTAATTATAGATTCTGTTGGGAAGCACCTTCTGTGGTTTCAATTGTGTGGCTTTTCAGGAGTAGATTGCCTGTTTTGAATATATTTGTTTTTATTTGTGTACACTGTTCTTTATGGTTACTTTGGGAGACAAAGCTTTCAGGAGAAATAGGGCACTGCGCCCTAGAAACAGAATGGAGCAATGTTAGGTGCATTTTCAGAAATATTCCAAGATATTGTTACTTGTTCAGTTCAGATGAGCTGAACCCCACAGAGGGAGGAGTAGGTGAAGTATTTCTCAAGTTTAATGAATGAAAAAAGCTTTCCTCCTCTTATAAAATTGATTCCAGCTTTCATAACTACCTGTTTTAATTACTACAGTGTGCTCTATGCAGTGCTGCCTTTGATGACAACTCTCAATAATTGACTTGGGTAAAATGCCAAGCTGGACAGACTTGAACACTGGGCGCTATCTAACAAAATGAAATTCAGTGGTGGAAAAAGTAAGGTTCTACATTTAGGCAAGAAAAACCAAATGTACAGGTATAGTATAGGGGGTACCTTGCTCAATAGTAGTAACTGTGAGAGGGATCTCGAAGCCCTAGTGGACAATCATTTAAATATGAGCCAGCAGTGTGCTGCAGCTGCCAAAAAAGCCAACTCAGTGCTGGGCTGCATTAACAGAGGGATAGAATCAAGATCACGTGAAGTATTAATACCACTTTACAATGCCTTGGTAAGGCCACACTCGGAATACTGAATCCAGTTTTGGTCACCACGATGTAAAAAAGATGTTGAGACTCTAGAAAGAGTACAGAGAAGAGCAACAAAGATGATTAGGGAACTGGAGGCTAAAGCATATAAGGAACGGCTGCTGGAATTTGGTATGTCTAGTTTAATGAAGAGAAGGACGAGGGGGGACATGATAGCAGTGTTCTAATATCTCAGGGGCTGCCACAAAGCAGAGGGAGTCAAGCTATTTTCCAAAGCGCCTGAAGGCAGGACAAGAAACAATGGATGGAAACTAACCAAAGAGAGAAGCAACCTAGAACTAAGGAGAAACTTCCTGACAGTGAGAACAATTAACCAGTGGAACAACCTGCCTCCAGAAGCGATGAATGCCCCAACACTGGAAGTTTTTAAGAAGAAACTGGACAGCCATTTGTCTGAAATGGTATAGGGTTACCTGCCTGTGCAGGGGGTTGGACTTGATGACCTCCAAGGTCCCTTACAACTTCATTATTATTATTATTATTACTTTGTCCCATGCTGTTTAAATTATATGTTCTGTTATATGTAGAATTAACAAAATTTGGGTGCAAGAATTAAGATGGCCACTAGATGAAGACAATGTTTTTTATTACTATTTATGTTGCATTCTAGTGGTCAAACAGTTTATGCAGCTTAGATATGATACTCCTACTTCCAGGACCAGTTCATAGACCTGGGATCTTCATGTGTTCTTTCTCATGAGAAAACATGTACATGAAAACCCATTCACTAGCCAGGTTATCTTTAGAAGAGCAGGAAAGTTGGCTGCTTTGCACTTTATGGAAGTATTTCATATCTTATTTCTTCACAGGCTTTTTGTATGAATCTTCCCATGGCATGGATGGCTGGCTGACTGGATGGGTGGATGGATGGATGGAAATAGATGATAGAGATGGAAAGAAATAGATATAGATGGATAGATAGATAGATAGATAGATAGATAGATAGATAGATAGATAGATAGATAGATAGATAGATAGATAGATAGAATGTAAATGCTTAAGCCAGAAAGAAAAAAAACAAATATCTCAAAGGTGCTTTTTCATGAGGCAACTGGACTTTTTTGTTTTTCTCTGAAGACATTTCGCTTCTTACCCAAGAAGCTTCTTCAGCTCTGAAAACAAAAAAACAAATGATTGTTAATCTTATTATGAGCATCTCTGTCCCACAATGAAGCCACACTTTAAAAAAGAAGAATAGATCTTATTTTATGCAACTTCAATTCGTTGCTTTCCCAGGAGAAGGCACACCATACAGCTGAGCAGCATTTACTATTTCTGAGCAAAAATATGTTATACAAGATTCCCTAATGTGAACTTGGACACTTCCTTGTTATTAACAGTTCCATCTTTTATTCAGAGCCTGCAATAGTAGTGTTATTTTTATCAGCCATGCAACCTTTATTCTGTCTTCAGTCAGGTTTTCAGAGAGCATTGCTGGATAACATCAAACACTGATATTCACTACAGGCATTTGTTTCTTTTGGTATAACCTTGCATTTAAATTAAACAGATCAATTTTTCATTGGGCTTAATGAGAAATGAAGCTCGGTTTTAAGGGAAAAAAACAAAGTCCAGTTGCCTTTTGCAAAAGCATTTTTAGGACAAATGAAGCATGTGTTAAGGTCTCACTTCTCGTACATGAAATTCTAACATTGGAATGGATCATATCACTTTTTATTGTTCACGATGTTTTCATTAAAACCTTTATTAGCACAGCATAAACCTAATGCTCAACTATAATAAAATTGGCTATAAATATTTGGATCATTAAAAGGTGGCTCTAATATGATTATGTCTCTTTGGGTTATTGTGCAACAAAGTACAAGACATTTTAAGGCACATTTTTCCAGTGAAAGGGCTCCTCATTTATTTTAGCTTTGTGCAGAAAAAAGAGGAAATATTCTGATATTTAAATGAAGTGGCTAAGACGCTGGGCTTGTCAACCGGAAGGTCAGCAGTTCGAGAGCTAATTATGTCATGATGGCATGAGCTCCTGTTACTTGCTCCATCCCCTGCCAATCTAGCCATCCAAAAGTATGCAAATGCCAGTGGATGAATAAGCACTACTTTGATGGGAAAGTAACAGTGTTCCATGTGCCTTCGGCATGTAGTCATAGGCCAGCCACATGACCACGGAAGTGTCTTCAGACATCCACACTGATTTTGCGGCTGTGAATTGGAAATGAGCACCACCCCCTGGAGTTGGACATGACTAGTAGAGGAAACCTTTCCTTTTTACCTTTTCAGTGAAAAAAAGGGAAATGTATTGTTGTGTTCTGCCTTTTTTCAATTCAAGAAAATTTTGCACTTTGAAGCTGCAGATATCCGTATTCAAACAATTAAATAAAATGAAACGCAATGGACCAAGAAATGCCAAGGAGGAGTTGTGTAAAGCAGTATCTTCCTTGGATTTTTCACTTTCTGTGAAAATACTAAAATATCCCTCTCATGCTGAAAGAATGCCTAAAAGCATTCTTTTAAAACCTCGCCAAGGTATTTGAAAACAGAACTGCAGATCCCCGGCTTAGTGCTTATGTCAATCATTAAATATCTATGTACTGTATACATATACATATGTATATTTTTACACATTATACCATCCTGGCTTTTGGAAGCACTTATATAACATAATATAGGTATGAATAGCATTCCAAAGCACAACAATTAGTTTCAGGCAATCAAGGCTCATCATAAATTACTTAATAGCTATTTAACCATCCACTGGAAAACCCATATACAAAAAATGGGGACCCTTTTATCTCTCTTCTGTTTAATCCTAGAATGGCTCTCTTCAAAAGAATACCTGGATCTTTGGGGAATGAAGAGAACATGTTTAGTTTGGAGTTAATACAATAAAAAGGAAATTCTTTTAGACATCTTTATTTCCCTCATTGCAGTTCCTGGAGCCTTTTCATGCCTATTGGTTTGTTTGTTTATATCCTGCCTTTATTTCTTTTACAAATAAGGCAGCAAACATTTCTAATGCTCCTTCCTTCTTCTATTTTCCCCACAACAACTACCTGCGAGGTGAGTTGGGCTGAGAGAGAGAGTGACTAGCCCAAAGTCATCCAGCTGGCATTTTTTCAATGGAACATTATTCCTTACGTGAGCCATTTAGACAATACAGCAGGGGTCTTCAAACTTGGCAACTTTAAGACTTGTGGACTTCAACTCCAGAATTCCTCAGCCAGCCATGGCTGGCTGAAGAATTCTGGGAGTTGAAGTCCACAAGTCTTAAAGTTGCCAAGTTTGAAGACCCTTGCAATACAGGTTCAGAAGTGTCTTTCAAGCTGTGTTCTCTACTTCAGCTTTATGCATCAAAGCAGCATGTCTGTTCTTGTGAACTTCAGGAAAAATTAATGCTAGACAAGACATAAGAGGCTGCTTTGGGGTATCTGACAAAAAGTGGAGAGCTAGTTTTTTGAAAATACAGACACTGTTGAGTTTGTGAGCCACATCTGGGTGAAAATTCCTCCCCAGCCTCTTCAACCTCCTAGGGGTTAATATGAAGTCATCATTTAAGCCAATGGTACTAAACTTCTAAGGAAATTTTAAAAAAAAGTCAGAAAGAAAGAAAGAAAGAAAGAAAAAGAAAGAAAGAAAGAAAGAAAGAAAGAAAGAAAGAAAGAAAGAAAGAAAGAAAGAAAGAAAGGAACAAAAAGAGTTCTGATAGCAGCCAATCCCACTAATATGTCTATTGGGGAGCAGAAAGTGTCATGTCTAAATCTGTTCCACCTTAGAGCCTACTGTTCTGTCATGTCTAAATCTGTTCCATCTTGGAGCCTACTGTTCTGCAAATGTAGCATTAGTTAATTAAGTGTATCAGAAAAATAAATCATTTAGGTAAATAAGTTGAATCACTATATGGCAGGTTTTTTTAAAAAAAAAAGTTCCTCAGGCTGAATTTGAGGGAGATGGGCGGTTCAGAAATGTGATAGATAGATAGATAGATAGATAGATAGATAGATAGATAGATAGATAGATAGATAGATAGATAGATAGATAGATAGATAGATGGGTGGGTGGATAAATGATAGATAAATAAACAGATAAATGACAGACAGACAGACAGACAGACAGACAGACAGACAGACAGACAGACAGACAGACAGACAGACAGACAGATAGATAGATAGATAGATAGATAGATAGATAGATAGATAGATAGATAGATAGAGTCTGAAGTTGACTTTTTTGGGGGGGAAACTGTATATGATAAGAGTCAAGCAATGAAGGAAACTATCCTTCATTGTAACTATCCTTAAGGCCAGTTGTATAAAAGTCCTTTGTGGATAATTATAAAAGACCTGGAGGAAACTTAAAATAGGAATCCATAACAGTTTGATATGTTCTGGGGAGGTCTTGAAACCAAAACTGATATATTGTTATTTTAGAGAATCTACAAGAGAGAAGCAGCAGGTATGTACTGAGATTAGGTCTTGGTAAAATGTTTTACTCTGCCCAAATTTAAATTGACTTCAGACATTTAAAATCCTTTCTCCCCCTCCCCTTATTATGCAACTGCTATTGTTTCCATTTCTTTTGTGCCCGGGCATTGCTCAAAACAAAAGAAGAAGAAACAAGTACAGTAATATTTGCATTTTTATAGACGCTGCATGGCCTAAAGGGATAAATGTAATGTTTACCATGATTGATGATCCCATTTAAATTTAGCCACTGATATTTTGTAACTTCTTGTTACTGATTGGTTAATAACTTTTGCATGGCATATAGACAAATATTTTAAGAAATAAAATGTTAAGAGTTAAGCTGGAGAAACTGAACTTGTTTGTTTCATGGGGCCATGAGTACAGGGATGTGTGACATCATCCTCACCCATTTCCAACCCATTGCAAAGCCCCTGCCCGACTTTTGAAGCTCTACTTCAAAACCACCCTTTTCCCTTCCAAGCTGTTTAAAGTGGATGGTCTGTAGTACAAGTAATCCTTGATTTACAACAGTTCATTTAGTGACCGTTCAAACAGCACTGGAAAAAAGTGATTTATTACCATTTTTTACAGTTACAACCTTTGTAGCATTCCCCAGTCTTAGGCATGAAAGCCACCTGGTTTATTTACTTTCCCTCTGGCCCACCTACTTTACAGGGGGGTTGTTGTGGGGAAATAAAAAGGTGGGATAAAAATCAATCAATAAATAAAGGCACAGGGACCAGTAAGAAGCTCTGACTTTAAAATGAAAATTATGGTAGGGTATCAGGGTTTAAATTAAATATATCTAAGACAAAGATGTTAGTTAAAAATTTAAATATTAATTTAAAACAGGAATTGGAAAGAATAACGGGATGTGAGATAGTTAACAAAATTAAATATTTAGGAATTGATATTGAAGCCTCCAATGGGAAGTTATATAAAAATAATTATGAAGTTTTGTGGAATAAGACACAAATAGAACTGGATAGAGTATATTCAAGGGAAATATCAATCTAAGAAATTGTATTTAGCTTATAGTTAAACTTTTATATGTTGGATTGAAAAAAAAATGGATAGACTATACTCAAGGGAAATATCAATTTAAAAATTGTATTTAGTATATAGTTAAATTTTTATTACGATTTATATAATAATTTTGTTTAATTTAGTGGGTTTTCTTTTGTTTTACCCTGTATTCACTTTGGGAAGTCGGGGGTGGGTGGGTTGGGGGGGTTTAATAATGTACTCAACTGTAATATTTGCAATATATAAGAATGATATATTTGTTGATATAAGAGGGGTTGCTTGGGCAGCACCTCTGGACCACATCTGGAGGGGGTCGAGAGTGAGGAGTGAAGGAGTGGAGGGAAGTTGAAATGTTGTAGGAGAGGTGGGTGGAGAGTGAGGGAGGGAGAGAGGGGAGGGGGAGGGAAGTAGGAGATAGGGAGGAAAGAAGAGGGGGATGTGGTGGAGGGGGAGCTGCCAAGCAACACCCATAGGTATTTTAAGTATTTTATGTAAGTTTTTTAAAAGAATGTATGTTTTGTTTTGGGTGGCAGAAAGTTGAAAAAGACTGTATCAAGTTGAGTTGTATTTAATTTGAATTTTTCTTTTTTGTTTAATTATAAAACCAATAAAATATTTATAATAAAAAAACATATATACATAATTCAATAAAAAAATGAAAGGGGAGGCACTCTGAGATTTTTGCTGGGTCAGCTTGCCCTCTTGCATAAATAAATAAGAAGAACAAGAGGGAAACAACTAGTCAAGGCTTTGCAGTGGCCAAACTTCAGAGTGAGCACTAGCCCAGCTTCCTGGAAATCTGAAATTTTGAAAGTCAACTTCAGGAAATACCTGGAAATAACAAGGGAGAGTAGGAGCTTAGGCGGCTTCCCAGATTTACCCTAAATCAGATTTGTTGCAGTTGACCCTTAATCCAGGAGCTTTCTGGAAAAGAAAGAAAGCCGAGCAAGCAAAATGTTGCAGCTTTTATAAGATTAAACAAAATTCCAGCATTATCAGCAAATAAGATTGTTTTTTATTCAATATCGTTGATGAAAACTCCCCTTGAAGTATCAGCCATAAATTCAGCAAGCTGTTCAATTGCTTTTGCAAAAAAGAAATGGAGAATATGAGTATTGTCTGCTTCCCCGTTGTAGTATTATGGGTGAGCGATGATAGCCATTGATTCTAATTGCAGCCTCAGCTCTGCTAGATTGGCAGTTTATAACTGATATAAAAACCTTTTCCGAAGCTAAAAGTGGACAGAACTGCAAAGAACTATGCCTATTCCAAAGAATTAAGTGTCTTATGAATTTCTAGAGAAACGAATCTGTATCTTTGAGAATGCCTATTGTAGATAGAGCCTACTTGCCCAATCTGAGCAAAAGGAGAATGAATGCCTGCTGAAGACCTCCAATCAAAGATGAGACGGAAAGGGGGCTAAAGTGGGTATTCTCTCTGGGGACTCTCTGACTATGGAACAGCTTGCTCCCACCAAGGCAACAGAGTTATTTTGGCCTTCTAGAAGTTGTTAAAAACGTAGCTGTTCCAGAAGTCCTTTGGAACTTAGTTGTTGTGCAATTGGCAGTGGCAGATGCATTTTTAGTATAAAGGAATGTCAGTTATTTTACTGCATCTTATTACTAGTGGCTAGGTCACGATTGCTCTTTTGTAAAATGCTTAAGAGACTCTTAAGGCTGAAGTGGTCTAGAAATACTATAAGCAAGCAAATCAAACAAGCAAGCAATGTTTCCCACCCCAAGACTGGACAAAGTAAATTACATTTAAAATCTGCCAGCAAAAATTGCTACTTGATGGCCATCAGTCTGATTCTATGAAATGTAGATTGTGATAGATTTGTTAATTCTATTGAGTGACTTGGCTATGATGAATTTTGTATCTTGGATCGAAAGAGAAAAAGGGTAATATAACTTTGGGGCAATATGGGCATAACCTAGACCTAAACCAACACCCCTCTTTAATGAAACCTGCTTTAAAACTGAACACCATTCCTACCTTGCAAGGTTAAAATAGATACTTGTTATAATGTGAAAGAGTCTGAGACTCTTTCAATTAAATAATAATGCCTTAATTTATTTACAGTAGGTGTCTAAAGTTTGCTTGGGCCATGGGACATGTCCACACCTTAAGCTGCTCCTCTCCTTTGCTTTTGTTGGCTTAAGACAATGCTCTCTGGTCTGAGATGCCTGGACAACAGCTTTTTAATCAGTCCTCTAATGCACCATTTCATCATTTTCCCAGGCAAACCAGACAGTAGCACTTAAGCCAACAGAAGGATGGAAATACAAGACTGGAAGCAGAGCAGAAAAATGGTCTGGAGCCCACATTTGCAGGAAGTGAGGTGAGCACAAGGCCTCTGGTTGATCCTCTTTTTAAGAGCCTGCAATCATATTTCACCCTATTGAGAAAAGGGCAGCTCTCCAGATGTTAAGGGATTCAACCCTCATTAACCCTCTCCATTGGTCTTCTTTGCTTAGGCTCCTGGGAGCTGACATTTAGTCACATCTGGATGCTTGATTGAGAGCTTTTTCCTACCAAAAATAGTATTTTCCCCCTTGTCTTCTTGTTTCCTGGCAGATTATTGTATTATACACCAAGAGCAGTGAACAAAATGCAGGCTGCCAGTGCTGTAAGCCTGGTGTTTTATCTCAAAAACTATCACTACTAGGAATTTTAAGAAAGGGGAATTCTCCCACCCCTCCCCTATATCAAATATTCAGCCAGAAGACTTGTTATTTTCCTATATTGCCTCTGACTCATAATGAAACATACCTTTTGACAGCAACCACAAGAACATGCTGAGGCCACTGCTGTGTATGTGTACATCTGTGTGTTCATATGCATGCATGTGTTGAAAAACGTGCTTATTACTGACCTCTCAAAAAGAAAGCAAAATCAGTTTATCTTCTTCCTTGTTCCCATCTGTTTCGTAGACTAGTTTAGTTTTTGAAAAATTGCTATAATTTTGGGCAGAATGAATCAAAAAGTCTGTAGCTGGGATGTCCTTAATATTGCATAACTTGCCTTGTTTGGAAACTTTTGAATTATTCAGTTGGCATTTCGGGAAATGCTGCTGTATTGACAGAAGCTCCCAAGATCACCTTCATGCTCTAATGAGATGAATTTATGCCCTTGGCCTCATAGATATTAAATGAATCCTTTGATTTGGATGTTTTCACCATGGCCTAAAGCCAAAAGTTTCTAGTTCAACTTTTGAATTAAGTTTCTGGGGCACATTGAGTATCAGAAAGGAGCCGTGTGTTGGATCCACATTCTTTCAGTGATAGACTCCAGAAATAACCACAACATTTCTCTTCCCTATTTACTATGGCTAATGAGCTCACTAGTTCAAAAAAAGAGGAAAATGTGATATTTATTGCCCTTATATCCAGCCATTGAGCTAACACAGTAAGAATGTGCTCCAAGAACAAACTTATTTATTGGATTCATATCCATCCTTTCAATCAGGAGTTCAAGGCAGAAAATATAGTGTTTCCTCTCCTTCCATGACAACAAAGTTGAGAAATTGAGCTGAGACAGAACCACTGGTCCAAACTGAGTTTCCATATTTGAAGATGGACTTCAATTTTGGTCATCCCACTCTTAGTTGATCATATTAACCATTGCACCATATTAACAATTACAGTAGCTCTTTTATTCCACATGGAGGACTGGCACTTGAGGAGAATTTGAGGCTGTACAGATTTTTTTATTTTTTTAAAAAAATACCATAGGGTAACTCTGGGCGGCTTACAGTCATAAAAGTATGTCTATACATATACATTAAAATGTAAATAAATTAAAATGAAACATTAAAATCTAAGGACACGTCGGGAGAGTGGGGATGGAGTAGGGGGAGGTGGGATCTGTTGTTACTCAACCAACCACTTCCTCTGTGCTGTTCCCCCACTGGGGCTCCAAGCCAATTGGCAGAGGTCCTCATGAAAGGATAGGAGGGTTGGGGCCAACCTCACATCAGGGGGCAAGATGTTCCAGAGGGCAGGAGCAACAGCAGAGAAGGCCCTCCTCCTGGTCCCAGCCAGCTGGAATAATCAGGCTGATGGGACCTGCAGCATGCCTCCTCTGCAGCATTCCTCCTCTGCCAGCATGAGTGGTACAGGCCAATCCAGTGAGGTGAGATGGACCCTCAAGTAACCTGGATCTATTCCATGAGGGATTTTAAAGGAGATCACCAACACCTTGAACTGCACCTGGTAGCAGACCGGCTGTGATGACTCACTCGGACACTTCCCCATATACCTCTCCAGATGTCAGCTCGGAGGAAGATGAACCAGTTCCAGGCATGTCTGGAGAGGAGTTGGTCAATGGCTGCAAGCAGCCATTTGAGAGGGATATGGCTGAAGCACAGCTGTAGCTGTGCAGGGAATCCTGATCCAGGAGAACCATGCAATGCTCGGTTCCTTCATTTGGTCCACAATGAAGCTTGATTTCATTGCTATCAACCTTTCATTCTGAGTGTTAATGAAACTACTTTTTTTCTGGAACTGCATTCACTAGTTAATCTACCTGAGCAATGGATTTATTTTGAGGGAAAAGACTAGAGATTTAGTCACTTAACTTTCCATTCACAACTCTTTTTACATTCAGGCAGGATCCCATTTTTCCTTATAAACACTCCTTCCCTTAACCCAACCTAATTCTTGGTACTTCATCCCTTTATAAAGGAATCTAGTGGCAGGCAACTTCATATTAAATGATGCCAGAGTCAGTTCTGGAATCCTCTGACCAGATCAGATAGTCTTTGTATAATCCAAGGAATTGTCTAAGAGCATCGAGTATACACTCCTCCAGATACATTAAATGGGACTCACTCCCAAGTAAATTGTTGTTTTGGCATTCTCTAGCTTAATGCCCTCCAGATGCTTTAGACCAAGAGTATCCAACCATAGCATCTTTAAGACTTGTGGTCTTCAACATACTGGCTGGAGAATTCTGGGAGTTGAAGTCCACAAGTCTTCATGTTGCCAAGGTTGGACACTCTGCTTTAGAGAGAAATCTGACAGCAACACAAGCCAGATGAACTCTGCCCATAATCTGCGCCATCTGCACCAACAGAGCTGAAGTGCTGAATGCCGACTGGGGGAATTCTGGGAGTTTAAGTCCACAGGTCTTAAAATTGCTAAGGTTGTACCACCCCTGCTTTAGGCTAATATTTTCAGAATTCCTTGCCAGTATGCCCCAGACTGCTTTATCATAGCAATGCTGACTGAAGAGTCAGAAATGGTCATCCAACATTTGGAGAACATGAGTCTGGCACCAGTTTGAGAAAACAGAATTCTAGCCTGAAAATGTGTTCATCAATACCCATTAAGTCTTGTTTGAAATGATATTTAAAAAATGACAACTGCTTCTTATTTTAACTATGCAGTGTGTTCTTCTTGGTCCCTTGCAACTATCTAAACTCCAGTTATTAACTTCATGCACATGTTCATATGTGATAGACTAGAAACTGTGGATAGACTATGGAAAAGAGAAACACCAATCAAATAAATTGTAACAGGCGTATAGTTGAGGCTTGATGTGAGGAGTGAAAAATGTTTACCAAACCAGACGTTTATAAAGATTAATACTTAGTGATGTATATCAGGTGCTATGATGATTGATGCATACTATGATTTTATGTTCAATGCTGATTGTTTTAATAAAATAATTTTTTATTAAAAAAAAACTCAGTGCTATATTAAGGGGCAAAGCTATTTGAAAAGCTCATCAAAAATTTGAGCCGTCAACAAATATTTTCAGTAATGTAATTACCTTATAATGTTTATTACAGTCTTTATTTTTTATTAAAAGCTTTTTTTATTTCATAACACTGAAAATAGCGCTGATGGAAAAGGCACAGAAATCCTATTCTAAAGAAATCATTTCAGAATAAATAAGCATTTCAGAATAAGTAAAAGTTTTGGAACCAAATAGTAGATTTCCCAAAAAGTCATCCATTTATGTATGTCAATATCTATCCCTCATTTCTGTCTTAATTTGCAGTCTTCCAGATATGAAAAAAAGATAAATTGCCCTACTGATTTCAATTAAGAAGGAAATTTCTTAGCTGCAAAATTCTGATGCTATTTATACATTAACAACATTATGAATGTTGTTTATTAAGTTTCATAATGCTGATCACATCCCACTCACACATGCAGTATAGATAGTTGGGCCTAAACTATCCTCAGGTGAATACAGATGCTCTGTTAATGGACTAACTGCATCTCTCTTTCTCTCTGCCTATTTCGATCTCTGGGTTGCAAATTTTAACACTATCCTATCATACGGAATGGTGCATTTGCTTAAACAATGGAATTGTTTACAAAGAAATTATTATCTATTCCTTGAAACAATCAGACTCTGCACAACTGCCTCAGTTTTTCTGTTTTGTTCTTCTCTTTTTCCCTGACTTATAAATTCACAGTCATCAATCTTTTTCTCTGTTGCATTATAAAATGCCACCCACAATTCATTCCAAAGACTTTTATTCAAGAAAGCTTTTCCTTTGCTGCTAAACTCTTCATCAACAGTTTGATTAACATTTTTACTCCCACAGTTCTTGCATCTTGTCTTATGTCAATATTTCAAAAAGTAAAATGAAAGAGTGGAGACAGCAGGCATTCTTATCTTGTCCCTTTTTGAATCTCACAAGGTTTTGTTACTTTTCCATTAATAATAATTTGTGCTTTCTTTGAAGTATCACCTATTTAATTAAATTATCTCCAAGATTTTTGTTCCAGAAATCTAAACAAGAAAATCGTTCAAATTGTTAAAGGCCTTCTCTGCATCTAAGAAGACTTGTGAAGTTTGTTTTTCATTGTGTTGCCCCAAATGCTCAAGAATATCTAAACATTTCTAACATTATCTCTGAATTACCCACATTGATTTTCATGAATAAATTTCTGTAAAATTATTTTCAGCCTTCTAGCCACAAACATGGTAAACAATCTGTAGCCATTAATCAATAAAGATATTGGTCAATAGCAATAGCACTTAGATTATATACTGCTTCACAGTGCTTTACAGCCCTTTCTAAGCAGTTTACAGAGTCAGCATATTGCCCTCAATAATCTGGGTCCTCATTTTACCGACCTCGGAAGGATGGAAGGCTGAGTCAACCTTGAACTGATCAGGAATGAACTCCTGGCAATTGGCAGAATTAGCCTGCAATACTGCATTGTAACCACTGCCCCACCACAGAACTTGTTAGTTTCTTGTTAAGGCAGCGGTTCTCAACCTTGGGGTCGTGACCCCATTTGGGGTTGCACAACCATTTCGCGGGGGTCGCCGGACACCGCAGGCCGCCATTTTGTTTTTTTAATTTTTTTTATTTTTTTTTATTTTTTTATTTTTTTATTTTTTTTTATTTTTTTGGCGCGCGTGCGCCACGCATGCGCAGATCCACCCATCGCGCCGGAAAAAAAAATAAAAAAAGAAATTAAAAAAATTTTTAAAAAATAAAAAAAATAAAAAAACAAAAAAAACAAAATGGCGGCTGCGACGGGCGGATCCGTGCATGCGCGGCGCGCGCGATGGGCTGATCCACGCATGCATGGATCCACCCATCACGGCCGCCATTTTGTGTTTTTTTTTTAAAAAAAAATTTAAGTTTTTTTTTTGGCGCGCGCACACCCGGGTCGGGGGCGCGGCGCACATGGGCGGGGCAAGTGGGGTCTCAACCTGAGAAAGGTTGAGAACCACTGTGTTAAGGTCTTGTTAAAATCTTCTCCCTCTATGAATAAATACTATATTAACTTCTTTCCAGCTGTCAGTGATTATTCCATTCTGTAAAATAATACTTACTTTTTGCTATAATGATTATAAAAGTTAATTCTTAAACTTCCTGAATGAAAAAGTTGTCTGACTTAATAGCAATGTGGACTTGATGTGTGCTTTTTCTGATATTCAGCATCTCCATCTTTCATAATCTCTTGACAACATGACCAGTAGCAAAGATAGGAAGGTACCAAATTACCCATTATATCAGGGTTTGATAGAGTATGATCCCAGGACCAATACTAAGTCCCTTTCAGCTACTTTTTGATTTTGAAAAGGGAAAATTCTTGAAAAGCATAGTAGAAGTCCTAATGCAGGCATATTTCAGATTAAAAACAAAGTAAAATCTGATTCTCCAAAACGGATATCTATTGACATGTGTAACCAACTCTGATTGTCAGCTTGAATGCAGCACTCACCTACTAAAAGTTGATCATTCCTACTAATGGATTCAGTTATATAGATTCAGTCTTCTTATCTCATCTGTTTTTCTACAATAGGATCCCAATGATTTTTTTTTAAAAACCTGCATACTTCTAGACCTCTACAGCTTTATATAGAAATATAGAAATGTATATTATACATTTACTGAATGCTTAAGGTGTATTTGCAGATAACTAATAAAACAGTGATTTGGTGCACTAAATTGTAGAATACCAGAAAAATTTATTTCATCCCATTTTTATCACATCTCTGCTATACTGTACACCTAACTACTTTAGTTATCCTTTTGGCTTTCTTACCTAAAAACAAAACAAAATAAAATAGTCAGAAAGGGAATTTAGCACAAATTTGTGCATGGAAGTTTTGTGAGAAAAAATGCTGGGAATTTATGTTTTTCTGTCCATATAAACAAAGGCAGCACATCATAAGGAAGTTCATGACACTGCCAGCCTGGATACAACCAAATGACTACTTACTGACTAAACTATATGATCTTATTATCCAGACGCTGCCTTATCAGTATTAAAGTATTTCCTGTTTTCTGTGTAACATGTCATGGCAACATGATTATGTTAAAAATAAAATGGGCTAAAGCTATCTGGCTATCAACCAAGGCAAGACTTGACCTCTCACATCTATTAAAATTTAATTAATATGACTGATTGTGGTGCAAATGACCAGCTCCACCTTGTTTGTCAGTGGTTCATATCAACCTGGTATTTATCTTCAAACCTTGATTCTATTTTTCTACAAGAAGTGCTTGCTTCCTTATAAAGGCATGGCAGTGCACTCTTCATACAGATTTTTCTGAAAGTTATGAGCCCTCCAGAAATATATGCATTGTTCCTGCAGCTAGGGTTGACACAAAAAGCAAATGTGGTGAGAAAAATAACCCTGTACCATGGCTTTGAGAGAGAAGAGAAACAACAAGGTAGAGGAAAAGATGAATACATTTCTAATTAAACAATTATTTGTTGAATTGATATCTCACCTTTTCTCTTAGATCACATACAGCTCACACAGGGTTCTCCTTCATTTTATCTCCACAAAAAAGTCATAAAATAAGCTGAGCTGAGAGAGAGAGAGAGATTGCGTCAAAATCACCTAATAAAAAAATTCCATGGTATTCCAGTATTTGAGAGGCTGCGACAAAGAAGAGGGGGTCAAATTATTCTCCAAAGCACCAGAAGGCAAGATAATAAACAAAGGATGGAAAGTAATCAAGGAGAGAAGTGACCTGGAATTAAGGCGAAACTTCCTAACAGGGAGAACAATTAACTAGTGGAGCTGCTTGCCTTCAGAAGTTGTGGCTGCTTCATCACTGGTGGTTTTTAAGAAGAGACTGGACAGCCACTTGTCTGAAATGGTATATTGTCTCCTGCTTGAGCAGAGGGTTGGACTAGAAGACCTCCAAGGTCCCTTCCAGCTCTCTTCTGATTTATTGATTGATCCTGTGCCTCCTTGGTCCTCCTTCCATAGTCCTTAACCGCTACACCATGTTCTAAGAGTCTTTAACTCTTAGAAGGCTATTGGTCTTCTCTGTTTGGTGCCCTCATCCTTGGCCAGCATGTCCACTAGTGCATCATCTGGAAAAATCCAATCCTTATATCTTGGCTATATGAGGAGAGGAATAGATGTTAAAAGTGTTAAACTGATGTTTATGAGACTATCTTCACAAGTGATGTATAGGGCCATCCAGCAATGGTGGCAGTGATATATCAATAATATGGAGACAAGTTTCATATTGCCCCAGTGATGGCTAGATAATGCTATAAATTAACTTCACTGCTTGTTGGAAAGCTTTTTCTTTTCTTCTTTTCCTCTTCCCACAATTAGGTAAACATTCCCACACTGAGACCCTTTCTGCACATATAGGTAACAGTAACATTAAGTACTTTGCATGCCTTCACTCCACACCTGTACTTTGGATGAAATGAAGGCTTTATGTCATTGTTTTGCCTGCATTTGAAAGCATCCAGGGTTTTCCCCCCTATAGCAACCAATTTATGAGATTTGGACATCTCCAAGGGCTTCTCCTTTTTCCAGAGAATGGTCCTTCTGGTAGCTGATATCATCTCAACCTTCCTATTTGCTCCACTGTTTTGCTAAGTCCACAATTTAATTTCTACCTTCCAAGAATTAACTGCTGTGCCCAGTTAGGAAACACAGCTCCAAGTGGCTCCATCCCCTCCTAATCCAGAGAGACCAAACCTATATATCCTGAAATTGCTCTGTACGCTCAAGAAGTATCTGTCTGACTTTTGGCATAGACATAAATAACATCTACATATCACTCAAAAGAAACAATTAAAAAGCCAAGAAGGAAACAAAAAGGTGAAAACACCTCCTCACCATCAATCAACACTCAGATGCGCAGAGATTAACGCCAAGATTTGCACTAGACCAACAATAAAGAAGTAAACAATATCCCAATCAAGGAACTACTAACTCAGACAAACAAGCTAATGGAAAAACAACAGCTTAATCAAGGAATCCCCAAGACTACTTCCACCAATTCTGACAGGACAAGCCACTAGTAAAAATAAGAGCAAGCCCCACTCCTTTCTAGCACTGATGATATTACCTAGTTTGGTAATGAAATGTCTGCAAGAAATCCACTAAACTCAGAAAGTACGAAGGATTCCACAAAATCACATCTACTAGTCCCATTATGTCTGACAGGAAAAACATGTTGTGGGTCCCATCCCACAACATTTGATGGGGTCCAGGAGGAGAGTGTTTGTGCCACAGCACCCACCCTTTGGAACAGCTTTCCCTCCGTGGGTCAGATGGGGCCTGATCTTGCTGCCTTCCAGAGGGGCCGACTTTGCTAATTGGCCTGGAGATCTGATATTGTGGCTATGGACCTACAAAGTGGCTACAGTATATTACTAAGGAAATTGAGTTTGCTTGCCTGAAGATTATGTTTTTTATGATTTTCTGATGATTGTTTTTTATTGTTTGGGTTAATTACATCCCTTTTGTGTTTTTAACTGTGTGCATTGCTCAGTCATGTATGTAAGATGGAAAGCTACATAAATATATAAAATAAATAATAAAAGGGGGGAGATTATTCTCATCCTGAACCTTCCTTTAGCTTAACTTTTAACCTTTAGGATATGACACTTTTCCAGTTAAGTATTCCTTCCTATCACAGTTTTCCATAATCCAGGGGAAATTAATTTGTCTTGATTATAATTCAGCAGTTTTAAAAATCCCTCTACACAGAGATCTTTGGGAACTCTTGTATTCTAAAGAAATATCTACTACTTTTTAAACTGTCTTATTTTCATTTTATATGAGCTCTGTTCCTAAATCAGCTTATTTATATAATTTCTAAGATAACAGTGTTACTCTCAATACACTCTCAATCTAAATGTGCCTTTTACACAATTCTGCCACCAGAAGTAGACATTTCCATGGGAGAAGAGAACCATGCAAAGAACAGAAAAAGAATTCATGTGGATGTGAATTCATGTGAGGGAACTTTCAGAGGTCAAACCAGCTTCAGTATCAAGATACTGATAATCCCGAAGCATGCAATATATTTAATTTGATAGGACATTTTTACTTCAGAAGTGCATACGTTTGAAATAAATAATAAAGATGTTATGATTTAGAACAGTGCTGACAAGAACTGCCGTTTCAGAAGAAAAAAAGGACAATTTTCTGTTTCAAATCAGAGTTGATCATAATTATAAAATCTAGATGAGCTGTTTCAATACATATCATTAGTGTTTTCATGGAGCTACATCATGCTTGTTAAAGCCATGTAATTCAGTTTCAGAAACATTAATATTACTGAACTGTTAGTGATGTTGAGATGCAGATAAAACGAACATATAGACTGTCCAAGACAACTCCAAAAAGTGGGTTTCCCCAGGGGTGGGATTCAGCCGGTTCTTGCCAGTTCGGCAGAACCGGTAGCTAAATCCAGAAGTCCATTCTAGGCCTCAGAGGCCCAGGCCTGCATCCAATAAGACAGTGTTTCTCAACCTTGACAATTTTAAGGCATGTGGACTTCAACTCCCAGAATTCCACAGCCAGCAAAGCTGGCTGTGGAATTCTGGGAGTTGAAGTCCACATGCCTTAAAATTGTCAAGGTTGAGAAACACTGCAATAAGAGAACCAGTTGTTCAGGTATTTCAATCCCACCACTGTTTCCCTGTAAAAACTACATCTGTACTAAAGCAGCCAAACACCAATACAAAAGCTTGGCATTGGCTAATGAATCACTAAATCAAAATATATAAAGGGTAATTGGCATAAAAGACGTACAGTGTTGCCAAAGCCTGAATGAAAGAGGTACAGGCTGTACTCAAAGAAGAGCAAAAAAGAGAAACATAAAACAATAATTAGAACATTTGTCAGTATTTTTTTGGCAGTGCTACTTTTTTTTAAGTGTTACAGTTCACGAGTCGTTTTGAGTACAGATAACCTGACAAATGTAACATGAAGAAACCGAGGGAAGGTTCCTATTGTGATGTCATGTCCTGAACAAATTAAGCACATCCATCAGACGCATACAGCATTAGTCCCTTGTTAATGCTTCCAGGAAATTTCTTTTATCTGTAAATTGTCATTGAGTCTGATGAAAGGGAATTTGCTTTAGGGCTACCATATATGAGCTGCAAAACCTCTGTAAGATCACTAGGTGGCAGCAATGAGTAGGGATTTTTGTCTCTGGTACCTTCTAGTGGTGCTTTGGATCTTTTGCATGATAGCCATTTTTCAAAGGTAAAATCTGATGTGGCACTCTTCCACTGAGGTAGTTCTGAGACGGCTAAGAGGTGTTGTCAGGACACAGTCCTTTATTGTGCAATAATTCCTCTAGCATTTTGTAGTCTTATGGGTTTTTATGTTTCTGCTAAATCCCAGACCAGTGGTGCAAAAGTCACTGGAGAAATTGGTGGAGAATTTCCTGTAAAGAAAATCACAAATATTGTTCACCCAGTTCCTCTGCCCATAAATTGGCTGGAGGGTTGCAAAAGACTTCTTGTGCTCAGTTCTGTTTGGAACAACCAGAAGTAGAAAGATGTAATGTCTGGCAGCAATTTGTCCTTGTATGAACTCACTGCTTGCTCTGATGCAGTGCAACACCATCATCTATTTGGCTCTGTAAACTCACTGGAGACAAACAGTTTCTGAATGATAGTGTGACCGCTTGGGAATTTTCCATAAAATAATGTCATGCAACAAGGAAACTACAGTGGTGGAAATGGTGGTGATGGGAAGGTGGTGGATACAAAGCAATGGTGATGGAAATAATGAGTAATACCAAAAAGTCCATTACATGGACCTTATATTATTCAGCTTCCTCTCTCTTTTCGTGCTCCCCCCCCTCCAATTCTTTCCTCTTCCTCTGTTGTTTTTCCTACATTTATTTTAGACTGTAAAGCCTTCAAGTCTGAATTCTATCTTTTTGGGTGGTACAGTAAGTACCTTGTACCTAATAAATAATAGCAAACATTGATTTCAAATGGGAATATTGCGACTAGAGGGGAGTGAAGACTACAATATATCTTAAAGAGATTTGATATATTTAGAAGTTGATAATCCTTTCACTGAACTGAATCAGCACACGAAAGGTATAACAAAACAGGCAGTTGGACACAATAAACAAAGAAAAAACATATGCATAATCCCTACAGGAAACTCATGGATATATTTAATCCACCAGATAATTTAATAATCAACAAAAAATATGCTAAGGAATTAGTTGAGAGGACTTTTTAAAAGTGTGCTATGAAGTGTAGTCTAGACACATTACTATTAACTGTGTTCTCTTTTGGAACAGGATATATTTTTTCAAGTTAGATGTTGGATTGATATGAATTTATCTATCCCAAGTATAATATTAAGGACTATAATATATCCTGAATAGACAGTGCTTTGGAAAAGGTTAAAACTAGGATTTGATAGGGCTTTACCTATAAAGCCCTATATGGCTCTGGACCAGGATACTTACGGGACCGTCTTCTGCCACATACTTCCCTACGACCGGTGAGAGCACACAGGGTCGGCCTCCTCCTGGTCCCGTCAGTGAAACAATGTCGTTTGGCGGGTCCTAGGGGGAGGGCCTTCTCTGTTGTGGTGCCCACCCTCTAGAACCAACTGCCCCTTAAAGTCCGCGTTTCTCCCACTCTCCCGGCCTTCCGAAAGAACCTTAAAACTTATCTTTGCCGGCAGGCCTGGGGATGATTGTGGGTTGTGGTTCGAAAGTTGTACGTGTGTTGGGTGTCTATTTTTAATATTTTGATTGGACTTAGATTCTTTGATATTTTGTATATGTTGTAAGCCACTCCGAGTCTCCGGAGAGGAGCGGCATACAAGTCGAATAAATAAATAAACAAACAAACAAACAAACAAACAAACAAACAAACAGACAGACAGACAGACAGACAGACAGACAGACAGATAGATAGATAGATAGATAGATAGATAAATAAATAAATAAATGTGACAAATATACTACAGTATGTATGTATGTATGTATGTATGTATGTATGTATGTATGTATGTATATGGAAGAAATCTTTTGCCTGTATCAACTCAATCAATCTAGAGCCATCCACAGGCAGCAGTCGCTACTGTGACATCATTTGTGTTTTCCTAAATTTTTTGGATTGCTAACAAAGAATTAAGGGGGACTGGGATAGCTATTTTGAGCTGGTTAGCTCTCATCAGCCAGACATACCCTTCTGAGATTTGAACCTGGGCTGCTTGCATGTTAGGCAGCTGTGTTGACCTCTAGGCCACAGGCTCTTTCTCACTTTGTCAGCTGTATCAGGGAGGGAAGAGACCCGGGGAGGAGATTTATCTTGAGTGTTGTTGTTGTTTTTTGATGCACCCTGTCGGCCCAAATATGGGAGGAAGCTCTATGTTTAGACCTGTCTAGTAATCTCAACTCCATACACCCAGTAAAACAGAAGCCCAATGAAGCATTTAATGGGGAAAGTAAATTCTTGGCATAAGAGTCTAGGGACACTGCCTCATCATATGATTGACCATATGATTGCTCCTACAAAATACCATTCACAAAAACAACACAAATCTGGTGACCCACACAGGCAAAGTAAAAAGAAGTAGGCACAGGGGTCAGGATCAAGAGGAAAGGAGCGGTCCAAATATATAGCATCAGAACCAATATGTAAGTCCCTGATGTAGAACATGACTTGGTAAGACACTGTGATGGGATATGAGAATAACCTTGGGAGACAAAAGGAAGATCTACAGCCTAGACAAAAATCTGATATGAGAGATCTGAGTCCAAAGGAGGAATGGAAGTGGAGACAGCATTTCATAAGGGACCCTCCCTCTGGAAAGTAAAGGCGGTGAAGGGGTGAAATGCATGATATTCTTACTCTAATTTTACAGTAAAGTTAATATTAGTATTCAGGTTTTGGTTTCCTGTGTAGTCTACCTGGAAGGGCTGAAAGTGCCTCAGGCAAACAGCCTTGGGCAACTCAAGCTGTGATAAGATGAAAAATGGAGCTCCTAAATCTTTCTTTAGGCTCCTTTAGCCTCCAGCTGTCATTAAAATACAGAAGAAGGTATGCGGATATGTGCTTAGTGGTTTTCTGAGCTTGAGTTGATATGTTCCAATTAAATCATCAAATGTTGATTGTGTGGTCTGATTGATAGAAATCTTTCTTCTTTCCTTTTGTATCCCTTAATGGAAATGCCATAGATTCTGTATATAACACAAGTGCTCTATCACTAAACTGTTATCACCTGTCTTACAGTTGGGGACTAAGAGGTGTGTAAGTTGGGATGAATCTTCATTTTTTTCTGGAAATATGAAATTCTGCAGTGGAGCTCCTGACTTGTAATGGTGTGAACATTTTCACACAGAGTAAACTATCACTTGGGTAGGAAACTTGAAATCCTATATATGTTGCGAATCTGCAAAACTTAGCAATCCCATTCAGCATTCCCAATAATGAGACATTCTGGGAGTTGAAATTCAGCAGATTTCCTAGGCTTTATGATTGATTATATACCATCAAGTCAATGTTAATTCTTAGTAACCAAATAAATTTCTCCAGTATGATTTTTAAGGATACTTTGCTTGATAAAAAATACTCAGGTTTCCCAGTACCTCTCCCTCCAATGGAAAGTAAACCCAATAACATTATTCTTGGAATGTGTCACCATTTGGGCAATTGGGAGGCGCCTAAAACATGTTGCATGAAATGTGGGGTCATCTTATGAATCATGTACAAGATGTTGACATGCAAATAGTTCATAGTCATTATGCCATTTTTATAAGCAACAATACTAGGGTGTGTCTCAATTATCCTAGAGCAGACTCAATGATTTACGTGTGTTGCATCAGCAAGTCTCTTTTACCTGCTGAGGTAGCAGCATTCTGAGTCATGATGCATCAATCATTCTTGGAATAAAATATGCTTATAGTCCCACCCAATCTTTCTCAGTCTAGTGCCTTCCAGATATATTGGACAACATTCCCATAATTTCTTAGCCAGTTTGCCCATTGGTTATGCTAACTGGGAAATTATGCAGATTGTAGTTCAACATAAATGCACAGCACAAGTTGAGATAGTCTCATCTATGTATGTTTGGAAGCAAGCCCTGCAGAGATCAGAGGCATCACTTACACTGAACAGAGTATGTCTCTGCCTTCACTCTGTCCTATCACTCTATCCTTTAAAATAACCCTCTTGGTCCAATATCTACTCAGCATCATTTAAAATATATACAAATCTAAGGGGGGTGATAAGAAATTCTGAACTGATCAAAGGCCAGTAGCAGAGCTAAGCAATTCTCTTGGTCTACAAGAGTTGCTAGAAGAATCCCCAGTTACCCACACAAAGCTCTAGAGCAGGGGTTCTCAACCTTGGCAACTTTAAGACTTGTGGACTTCAACTCCCAGAATTCCTCAGCCAGCAAAGCTGGCTGAGGAATTCTGGGAGTTGAAGTCCACAAGTCTTAAAGTTGCCAAGGTTGAGAACCCCTGCTCTAGAGAAGGGCTGTCCAATCTTGGTAAATTTAAGCTTTGTAGGATTTCAATTCCCAGTATTCCCCAGTCAGCCATGCTGGCTGAGGAATTCTAGGAGTTGAAGCCCATAAGTCTTAAAGTTGCCAAGGTTAGACCCCCCCCTGTGCCCCTGAAGGCAGATGGACTGTGCCCACAATCCAGACCAGCTGCCCCAACAGAGTGGAAGCTCTGAAGATACTTGCTGCAGAAAAGGGCATGTCCCAAAGACAAAATGTCCTGTCCAAATCAAGAGATGCAAAAATTTAAGAAAGTGTCTCACTTTTCAGATTATATTTGTGAAGTGAGAGAAATTGCCAACATCATAAGATCAATAGACATTTCTTTTAGGGATCACATGCCTGGCCTGGTAATTCTTTAAAATCATGGAAAGTGTGTCTTTACAAATCAGCGACTGCACTTTGTACTACAGTTGTCATTCTGATGTCAGAATCTGTCTACAGAAGTTCCCAGAGTCCATTTAATTTTAACAAACTGGGGCATCTGTTGAAGACCTTGGCAATAAGTATGTCATGGTTGAGGGCATTTTAGGAGTGGTACCATGTTCAGAGGTGAAGTTGTGAAACAACTGTCATAATGGACCTAGTGTGTCAAACAGAAGAAGATGCCTCCAATGAAGACAAGGCTTATGAAGGCCTTATGCCCAATGCAGTCCATAACTCTAGAACAGTAGATGGTGCCATCTGCCAAGGACAGGTATGGAACTGGAGTCTGATCTGATATAATTCTGTAACCATATATCATTTCTTAAAAACAAATGTTGCTAGCCATTAAGATCCATGTGCCTCAAAAGATCTCAGAAGCCAAAGCCAGATCAAATGGAGTATGGATTGGTCAATGGTTGGGTGGGTGGAAACAAGGAAGGAGGGAGGGAGGGAGAGGTGTGTTTGCATGATCCAAATTGGTCAATAGATCCCATGCTTCTCTGAACTTTGGGACACAGCCCTTTGCTTCATGCAGGTAGGATATCAAACGAGCCCCACAAGAATTTGATTAGAGATGATCACAGAGAAAAGCATCCCTCCTCCAAATGCTACAGTTAAGTGAAAAAAGAAGAACAGACTATTTTTTTAAACCCTTACACTTCCACATTCCTTTCTCCTAAAGCCAAATCTGTTGCTTTGGATTTAAGGGAGGTGGAGTGATAGCAGATGCTTCCAATCTCTGTTGAGTGTCTTTTCTAAACAGGGATTAAAGCTAAAATTACAAACCTCCCAGAATAGTGGGACAAGAAATTGTTATTCCATGGATTACTCTGCTGGAGAAGCATATCCTTCTCAGCAAGAACTGTTAAAAGAAATTATGTTTGGAGCATCCACTTCCTGATGGGGATACTGCAATTGGCAGACAAAATATGCTGAATTCCTGGAGGCACCAAAAAGATTGCCAGTGAAGATGCTGAACCTCTGATCAAAGTAGAAAAGAAAAGAAACATTTCTGACTCAGATTTATCCTGGTAGTAAATTAAAGTTCTCATCTTCCTGCTAAAAGAATCTGTTAAAGAAAATCAAAAGATGAATTCTGTTAAGACAAACTTTTTTATACACTTCGAATAATGATCCCATTGTTTATTGTATCTTTTTCTTCATTCCAGATGAAACATCATTATCATTTGCAGTTTTACATTCCATTGTGGATATCTAAATTGTGGGAATACAGTAATATGTAAATATATGCAGATTATTTCTGGCCCTTCAGCTCATGTATTTTTTCCCAGTCAACTCCTTTGCCCTGAACTGGCATTTCAGAATGCAGGTAGTCCTCAACTTACAACAGTTAATTTAGTGAGCATTTGAAATTACAACAGCACTGAAAAAAGTGACTTATGACCATTTTTCACACTTATGACCATTGCAGTATCCCCGTGGTCATGTGACTTACATTCAGATGCTTGACAACTTGTTCATATTTATGACGGTTACGGTGTCCTGGGGTCATAGGAATCACCTTTTGCAACCTTCTGATAAGCAAAGTCAATGGGAAAGCCAGATTCACTTAACAACTATGCCACTGACTTAACAACTGCAGTGATATACTTAATGACTGGGGCAAGAAAAGTCATAAAATGGGACAAAACTCCCTTAAGAAATATCTCATGTTGCAACATAAATTCTGGGCTCAATTGTGGTCGTAATTTGAGGATTACCTGTACCTTAGTGATAATACAAAAATGTGGAAAAAGGAATCCCTACTCCAGTACTGAAATTATAAACTACTTTTCTCTGGGTATGAATTCTAGTGAATGCAATAGGAATTGCATGTACAGACATGCAAAAGATTGCACTGCTCAGTTTTCCTTTTGTTTTATTTGCACACCACACTCTTCAAGTTTCCAAGGGGGATTTTGATTCTTACCCTTTAATGGCTAGTGGGTTTCAATTAATTCCACAGATTAATCATTGTCTCCAAATGAAAGGAGATCGGAAGTTTCCTTTCCAAATCCCTTAAAACCAAATTAATAAATTAGCCTCAACACATCTGGCTACATTAGTGCTTGATGAAATAAAGATTTCCCAAGGTGGCAGCTTTACTTCTCAGGAAAACATGAGAGTAGCGTATGGCGTACATAGTTTTCCAGAAAGGCCAGTATTTCCCAACAGCTGTGCATAAAGATTTCCCAAAGCTGTGCATAATGTAATGCTTAGTCTCATAAGGGAGTATGTATTACATTAAGCAGACCTTGCACCAGCTGTGGAAGGCAAGCTAGTAACTACATCACATAATGGTTCTGCTAGCAGTAATTTTAGTATCTCTTCTGTGTTGGTTGTATGGGATAACAAGAGGCACTGATGAAGGCTACTGATGGTCTTCTTACTGGATAACTTGCTAGTGAACCAAGTAGTGCATTTAATAATTGGCACACAATTCAAAGACAGGGAGAGATGCCGAATCCACAATTTCTGTCCATCCAATTTACTTGTAGGTCAATTGCAGGGCAGAATAAAATCTTTGGTAGATGGTTTGTAGCAGACTCTTTGATTCTTCACCAGAACCTTCAAGTAATTTTGAAATATAACATGGGGAAAGAGATGTTACATCGAAGAAGGCAGAAGAAGAGTAGAGATGCGAAAGTCTCAGAGTAAGTTGCAGAGGAACACACCTGCCATACCGTATACTTTTCTTAGAATGTACTTTATGCATGTATACTTATTACACAGGAAAATACGTTGATATGGTTTCAGAAAAACTGTAAATATCAAGTTCTTTGTCCAATTTAGGCCACAGTAGGATAGAAGAATACCTTGTTTGGAAGTTGGGCTCTTCACTGTTCTTACAAGCATTTTTGCTCCACAAAATAATATGATTTAAAAAGGAGCAGTCAAAATGCTCATCTTAGATGGGAGTCATTTTCATTTGAAACTTACTCACTGTACAGATAGGCCTTATGAGCGCAGTTCAGCTCAAAATTTCTGTTGGTAAGCAAGACTGTTAGGTGAATTTTGCCTCATTTTATGACCACTGTTATGATAGTTGTTAAATGAATCACTGCAATTGTTAGTAACACGGTTGTTAAGTGAATCTGGCTTCCCATTGACTTTGCTTGTCAGAAGGTTGCAAAAGGGGATCACATGACCCTGGGACACTGCAACCATCATAAATGTGAATCAGTTGCCAAGCATCTGAATGTTGGTCACATGACCATGGGGATGCTGCAATGGTTGTAGATGTGAAAAATGGTAATAAATCACTTTTTTCAGTGCCGTTGTAATTTCAAATGGTCACTTAATGTCATGGAATTGCACAGCAGCTGTCCGGGTGAAGTCGCAGACACTAACACAAACTTGTTGTCTTTCATATACATAAATATATTTAACTTTCAAACTTAGAGCAGTTTTTGTCATCATCCAGAAAGAAACAACACAAGATAGTCAGGAGCACAGGAACATCATGAGGTAAATTAAACACACAGAAGAAAAATGAAGGGAGGGGGGGAAGGAAACTCCCCCTTTATACTTACAGCAACCAATCATAGGGTAGATTGCATCATGCATGAGTCAGCACTCTCTAACTCAGGGGTGTCAAACTCGCAACGACACATGACGTGTCGCGACATATCGTGACTTTTTTCCCATTGCTGGCAATAGGGTAGGCATGGTTTTGCCATGACACATCCGGTCTGTGGGCCGGCAGTTTGACACCCCTGTTCTAACCAATCAACTACAACTGGGTGTTCTAGCCTATTATACATTTTACTGTTCCAGCTACTAAATTCAATATCCTGACACTAAATGAACTGTCATAAGTCGAGGACTACCTGTACACCAAAGTTTACATTAACTTTGATCCACTGGGGTATGGGGCATTGTTAGGATGTTGGACTAAGACTTTGGGAATCCATGTTCAAGTAGATCCTCCGCCTTAGAGGAAAATGGTGGAGGGAAGGTGGGAGACTTGTTTGTTTTAATTTTATTAGTGAAGCATAATAAACAAAAAGAGACATATTGGTGATAGCACAATAAGAAACTCCATATGCTACGGTGATTAAAATAAAATGAATATAAGGAGAGAATGAAAAAGGTACTAAGAAAAAAATAAGGCCCATATGATATTAGCACAAGGTTAGTTCAATCTTGATACTTATTATTTTTAAAAAATCTATGCAACACCTTAGAGAAACATATTGCTCCATCTTCTTATTTTTTTAATAGAAAGATATTTTAAAAAATAATAATATATATACCTTGAATTCATTTCTCCACATCAGGAGTATACATTGATTTCCATGTATTTAAATGTTCCATATTTTTGGCAGTATAACATATTTTTCTCCCAGGACTGTGTTCTAAATTGAACCCAGAAGAAAACCATGGTTGTACATGTGAGTCAAAGAGCCCTCAAATTTCTTACAAGGTCAGGACAAGAAATCTGATATCCACCCACCTTAAAGCATTTTATGAGGTCCAAAGAATACAA
Source organism: Bothrops alternatus (assembly GCA_034064705.1). Classification (NCBI taxonomy): domain Eukaryota; kingdom Metazoa; phylum Chordata; class Lepidosauria; order Squamata; family Viperidae; genus Bothrops; species Bothrops alternatus. The sequence goes on from JARGCV010000009.1 coordinate 11,805,370, forward strand.
AAACAAATACAAAAATTAATTTTTGGATCAATGAACTTCAGAAACATTTAAGTACAGCAGCTTGTACTCCTAGAGCCCAAAAATTATGTTGCTAAGTGAGACATTTGTTAAGTGAATTTTGCTCCATTTTATGACCTTTCTTGCCATGTTTGTTAGCTAAATCACTGCAGTTATTAAGTTAGTAACACAGTTGTCAAGTGAATCTGGCTTTCCTATTGACCTTGCTTGTCAGAAGACAAGCAAGGTGATCACATGAGGTGATCACATGAGCCCAGGACACTGCAACCATCATAAATATGAACCAGTTGCCAAGCATCTGAATTTTGATCATGTGACCATGGGGATGCCACAATGGTCATAAGTGTAAAAATGGTCATAAATCACTTTTTCAGTGCCATTGTAACTATGAACAGTCACTAAATGAATTGTTGTAAGTTGAAGACTACCTGTATAAGGCGCAATAGCAAGAAAGGAATTCTGCACTTGTGTGGCTTTCATTAAGGAAGCCATCTCATCCGAACCCATTTTTACTCAACTTGGGGCCTAACCCTCAATGATAAACTTCCACGTGTGAAGCAGGATCAAACATTTAAATCTTTTTAGAATTACAATTTAAAATTGCAATATCTTAGATCAGCGGTTCTCAACCTGTGGGTCGCGACCCCATTTGGGGTCGAACGACCATTTCACAGGGGTCGCCAAGCACCGCAGTCCTCCATTTTTTTTTTGGCCGGCCATTTTTTTTGGGTCGGCCATTTTTTTCCCTATTGCGATGCAGGCCATCGCGCTGCGCATGCGCGATGTGCCCTGCCGTGCCGCGCATGTGCGGTGCGGGCCTGCCATTTTTTTTTATTTTGGTCGGCCATTTTTTGGGGGGGTCGGCCATTTTTTCCCTATTGTGATGCGGGCCGTCGCGCCGTGCATGCGCGATGCACCCCGTCGCGCCGCGCATGCGTGATGCGCCCCATCGTGCTGCGCATGCGGGATGCGAGCCGGGGTCGAGCCCCGGAAAAGGTTGAGAACTGCTGTCTTAGATCATGTACTGGTATTATATTATTCTGCAAGTCAAAAGCTTCTGTCACTATTGACTCTTAATAATTTTTATTATTTATTTTTACATTTTTTTTAAACTGGTCAAAAGCCAGTTTGGTATAATTGTTAAGGCACCAGGCTGGAAACCAGGAGCTTCTGAGTTTTAGTCCTACCTTGGTGACCTTAGATTAGTTATTGCTATCAGCCTTAGGAAGGAGGCCATGGCAAACTACTTCTAAAAAAAACCCTTGCCGTGAAAACTGCAGGGACTTGTCCAGACATTTGCCAGGAGCCAAAAACTGATTTGAAGGCACTAAAATAAAATAAAAATAATTATATTTATATTTCAGGGTGGATATAAATCTTTTAATAATTTTAAAATAATAACAGAAAATGGTGAATGTGACATAGGTAAGAGGGATGGGGGAAAAGTAGTACTGAGTGTCTGACAGAACCAAAAAAAGGAATAAAAATTTCTGGGCATCTAATATAATGAACATGATTATACCAGTTAAATTCCCCTGTGGCCACCTCAACCCTGTTCTTCTCAAAAGGTTCTGTGGAGGTAAGATAATAATTAGAAATACCTGTAATTTCTTGCCTGTTAAATAATAGTCTCTTTATATCTTTTTGGAGCCTAGACCTCCTGAATCAGTAGAAAATTAATTCCAAGATGCAGCAGTTTTTTCCATGTCAGTCTGCACGCTATTTTGGGCAGTATAACTTGGCAAACAGAAGGAATTTTTTTTCCCCTCAGCTAGACAATGCATTTAGACAAAAATGTGCTTAGTCACTTCCTTCCAGGAGTCAACTCAACCATGCACAGTTTTCAAAGCAGAAGCTACAAGGGCTGGGATAAGACCCAAAAATGTGTGAGACAGAATTGTTCAAATTCTTTCCTTCATGTGCCTGCTGGTCTTCGGAGGAGCAAATCCTGATAATCAGAGTAACGGACTCTTTTCTATTAAAAAAAAAAAAAAAGCCTTGGCTGCATTTTTTTTTTTAAAAATCAGGATAACTTTTTATATGTACAAGATTTCTCAGAGCCATCAAGTGAATAAACAACACAAAGAGATGCAAATAAGAATAACACAAAGCT